>BSBM01000807.1:678842-1282684 GCA_027924585.1 Larix kaempferi
ATGAGGCTAACACTTGCAAAAGGAATGTCTTGAGATGAGGATAACACCTGCAAAATAAATGTCTTGAGAATCCCGTCACTAAACCTTGCCTTCAATTTTTTGCAATACCGGGTCCCACAAAACCTTTATAGGCACATTAAATCCAAAAGGAATACCTAAAATACTGTATTTTTCCCTATATGGATTATTTTATATTTCGCAACAAGAGAAGCAAGAAAATAATCTTGCCTTATAATAAGATCCCTTCTTTTCCTCCCTCACCATTACTATAAGAGCTTTAGTAAAAAAACTCCAAGCGAAACATTGTTCCTTCAAACAAGTGCCGAAGTTGAGCAGAATGAACATTTACTGCCTACTACTTGCTGCCAACGGGAAAGATGCCTCAAATTTGATCTTTGCACATGAGCAACTTCAAGAATGTACCCTAGCACATCAGTTGAAATAACATACAAATAAGGGGCCAAAATATAGCCTTCTCGTACAACATAACTAAAGAATAATCCTTTTGAAAATTGACCATTGATGCATGCCCGTATTGAAGCATTCATGAAAAGAGTTCTTCAAGCTCTAGTAAAATTAAACACAAATTCCAAATAGGGGAGCATATTTATAGTCCTCTTTGTTAATGATTTTATCTCCGTTAAGGAAACAACAGAGATGATGCCATTACATGTTTAAATTATTTTCATAGCTTCTTTCTTATAATTTATTAAATTATGGTTAAGGTTCTAAAATTTGTTTCTTTTGTGACCTTACCATTTGACCATTTTCAGGCAGAGTGTGGTGAACATGCATGATTTTCATCAACAATCATGATTAATTAGGCATCAAAGAAAGCCCACAAATTATGTGAGTATTGCATACTTCATATTAGATGATGCATATTTTAATGACTTTTTTCATAATTTATGCATAAGTTTTGGAAAAGAGTTGTTGCAAAGCTTCTAATATTTTCTTGAATTTTACAATTATGATTTAGGATAGTCTTGACTATAAAGGTGGTATGTAAGCTTGTTTGATGGATAAGCCTAAAAGGAGACTCTTGTCACTATAATTAAGCATTCTAGAGTCATGCAGATTGCTTGGTACATGTTCCCTCACATCAAAGTCTCTCTAGCGACCCACTAAGAGAGAAAGACTTGGTGCAATCTCGTTCCAAAATATATGTGATAACAGTCCTTGAATTACCTTCATCTATATATTGTCTCTTTCATCAATAAATAATCTTACCAAATTTGTTTGTGACAAAGATTTGAGGACATATATGGTGGCAAAATAGATCACAACATTATTTTTGAGCTTTCTGGCCATATGTGCAAAGACAGTCAGGTAAATGTGGACTCTTAAATTAAAAGCATTGATTTATTTCAGTTGAATTGTATGGTGTTTGTGGAAGCCTTTTCTATTTATTTCTCATAATGACACATTCAGCTCATAATGATCTGTTGGGAGATTGAGATTTTTTGGAGGACACTCATTGATGTTAAGATGATGGGAATCTATTCTTCTAAATATTTTTCTGGGATACCCATACTTGAGCTCCGCCTATCGTTTGATGAGTATAAATCTACCTCTTGCAATTTAAGTTGGAATGCCATTTCTTTTTGCAAATTTTCAAGTAGTCCCAATAGGTGTTTATCAAATGTAAATGAATACTCTGATTTAGGGATATGTGTTGATGTAATTGTAACTTCGGAATGTATTTCCTATATGTATATTGTATTCCTATAGAGATGTTATTATTCCTCTATACGGAAGTGTCGTCATTTATATTGTAAGTGTCGTAACTTATACTTGATGGGTTATTAGACCACCTATCTGGGGTCAGCCCAGTCATCATTATGTTATGTGGTTAATTTAAGGCCAACCTAGTAAAGGTTATTAGGCAAGTCGAGTCAAGTATAAATAGAGTGCGGGAGGTACTCTATTTGATCATTCACTTTCTCACTCATACTCTCATTGGAGATTGGCGCACTTGTGGAGGAGGACAAGGTGCTGCTAGGAGAAGACTATCTCTTATGCTTGGGTTGTATCATTGCTCTATCTATCTCTGAGGAATTTGTGGGGTTTTTCACCTCTATGGTTTCCCCAGTGAAACTCTATGTGTTTATTGTCTCTTGGGTGCTTGCATTATTATGTCCATGATTGATATGCTGTAGATAAGTTGTACATGTTGTTCTCTCAGTTAAGATCCTAGATCATATTTAAGTAAATTCTAAAAAACTAACATGGTATTAGAGCTAGCCTGAAAGAAGGCATGGTATGGAATTTATGACACTTGTTGCACTTGCGAAGCTAGGGCTTGATATAGAAAAAAACCAGTCATCATAGAACTTTCGCTATAAATCCATTTTGGTGAGGTTGCAGGATCTAAAACTCTTAGAGGTCGAATATAAGATCCCCATGTACCTTGTGTCTGAAGCACAACTTCTAATTCGTTGTACTTTGTGTTTTATGATCTATACAATCTAGGGTTTCTGCCTCTTCCAGATCTCAGCCATAAACAGGTGACCTAGGAAAAAAGGTCACAACTTGGGATAGGAAGCTCCAAATGAAATTTCGTAAAAATTGACAGGTAGGGAATGGACTGTAGTTTCTCAAGCAAGGTTTTCAGAGGCCGAAGTTGAACCAGTGACACGTGGCACGCTGTACAAGTTCGCTCTCCTATTTTATCCCATAAAAAGGTCACGTTGCGACACTTGGCATAACTCTATATCAGAGAATCCAATTGAGGTCATACCTATGGGGTTGGAAAGATGACAGGTTGGGATACCATAGGTATAAGTTTCAGACCTTGTGGATTTGTAATTTCGGAGTTACACCAGAAACAATTAGGTGCATATATCTGTCAAAACAGAATTGGATTTTGAGCACCTTCATTCATGGCTCCGGGAATTAGGGTTTCGGACAAAGTTGTTATTTTTGTAATCGAAGACCAAGGCTGAATGCTACTCATAAAAATAAAAATTTAGAGACCAAGATACAAAAATTTGGTTGGGTAGAAGGTCGGGCTTGATCAAACCCTAGTTCGGGACTTTGATCGGAAAAGTGAAAAATTAAGGCTTCTACAAAAATGGGAATTTTTGAAATCTGTGACCATAGCTAGAAGCTCCTTGGAAAAATCAAATTTTAGAGCTTTGGATCAAACTCTTTGGTTGGGTGAAGCTCTGGGAAACTCAAACCCTAATTCAGGGTCCTCCCCAGTGAATCCGGAAATCTAAAAGGCAATTTTTATGAAAATCCTCACAGTAGATCTAAGAGATGATGTATACCTCACAAGAGTAATTATGATTAAGCAGGAAGATAGAAGAAGAGTGGTCAATGCAGTGTAATGAGCAACAGAATAAAAATACAGTAGAAATCGGATAGAAGCAAAAATACTTCACACACACTAATTAATTAATCACAATATGGACAAATAAATAGTACAATGCATGAGGATTTGAATGCCTAAGGTGGCAATTTGAATTAGCCTTCATGGAGTGATCAAAGGATCACTGGAGTGTCATCGGAGCACAACTAGTAGTCTATCTCATCATTAGTGGAGTCATCAATGCTCAAGTAACTATCAACCATCAGTCAAACTGAGTCTAACTGAGTGTGGTAGGTGTAACTGAATGAAGAAGGCTCAGTGGAGGGCTCATGAGGAGCTAACTAGAGTCAGAATGGGAAGTCTAGTCTCACTGGAGATCCATCTGAGTGATACAGTCAGTTTAGAGTCAATCTAGCCTTAAATCAAGGAAATAATTGATGATAACTCAATTAACTGAAGTGCAACTGAGTGGTAGGTGAGAGGGCGCATGAGATGCATGCAATTGCATGAACGGGCACACTAAGCACTAGGAGGGCTAAAACTGATCTGATAAAAGCTCCCGGGGGCTAGCTAACTGAGGGCTAGGTGTTGGAATGATGACTGGGGTGCATGTAAACCCTAAATAATACATGCAAACCCTAAAAGTGCATGCATGATTGAAAATGCAAATAATGAAAATGTTGCTAGGACTAGGATGGAGTATAGGAATATCCTAACATTTTTTAGGGGTGAAACTTTGCAGTTTTCAAATTCTGAGTATACCAACTTGACCATCTCAGAAAGGTGCATCTTTCTATCCTTTCAGAAGTTTGAAATTGAAATTTTGAGTTTTTAGGGTTTCTCTAACAAACCCTAATCCAGCTCCAGATCCAATTTATGCAAATCAAAGTGGATTGGGTTAATCCTAGAAGAGAATGGATTAGTCACCTGCATAAGTGAAGAAGTTCATGTTCCAGATGGATTTGAGGCTAAGGCCTTACATAAGAAGATTACAAGCAATCTTGACAGGTATGACTTATCCAGGTATGTTTCGAGATCTGTTCATGATTAATTCTATGGTATGTTTGTCTTCATTAAGGTTAGTACAATCTTGATTAACTTTAGACTTGTTGTATCACCTTAATAAAATTATGAATGCAGATATTCATTGATTAGGATTTTGACACTTATAGTTGTACTAATGCATTGTGGTGTTGTATGAGGTTGTTGTTGTTTGCTAACATGAAAGGTACATCAAGAAAGACAAATCATGTTCTATTTCAAGAACATATGACCATGGTGACATGAAGACAAAGATTCATTCATTGTCATGGATCACATAGAAGATCTACTTACGAGGTATGTATAATTTGGTTCTACAATGCTTAACCTATGAGATATGCAGGTTACTAGAAGAAGTCATTGAAGAGAACAAGAAGCCTTTACTAGACATAACAAGCAAATAGGATAACTAGGTATGTTTTTCCTATATCAAGTCAGAATCCTACCTTGTGTTAGGATCTTATACTATTGTATGGTTGATAATGATTATTCATTAAGTTAGAAATGTAAGTAATCAAGGTTTTATGCATATTATGTCTCTTACCTTGATTGATGATATGACTGACCAGAAAAGTCCTTTGGTCAAATAATAATATGCATGAGTAAAAGAAGTATTCCCTAAAACCTTGAATACTAATGTTTATTATCTGTGTTTGAAATGATCATGACTATACATGTTTAAGATTATTGTGATTATACTAATGAATGTATGTATGCATGAGACCTCGAGGATAACACAATGATGATACTAGTAAGTATGCATAAGTGATCGAGGATGGATATAAGTTCAAGGACAGGTAATCTAGGAAGCAAAGATCAAGAGGGAGCACACTCCAGTAGCTCCTACAAGGAAGCAAATATTGAGATGGAGTCCACCCTACAAACAAACAAAGATAAGTATTTGAATGATCATTTCTTGTACATTTGATTGTTTAAATAGTACTGTTCAATAATGTATATACTTATGTTCCTAGACTTAGGTTGTGTAATATGCATATTAGAATAACTACATTAATGAACAGTATACTACTAATATGCATGTAATGGGTAAGTGGCCTATGGCACTGTACAACATTCCATTGGTACTTATCTAGAATGAAACCTCTTTGCTGACATGTTGGGAGTTGTGCACACTCTTAACAATGTTCTGTTAGAGATTGGAAGGCATCTATAAAGTTACGGGATATGGATAAATGTTGTATTGAAGCATTGGCTAAAACAATTGCATGACTGGATGACATATTTTTTTATGTGTAAGAAATTGTTTTGAAAACTATGAGATGTTTCTAATCATGAAATTTAACTTGTCTTGTAGGAAAGATCGTGTACCATCACCTACAAAAGAAGGACTACAACATTTGTTCCAGTAACAAATCTATCTATTGAAGATATTGAAGTTCCCAGGATCCAGGATGAAGTAATGGAAGAATGCCATGATCCATTGATCATGAAGAATGGTGGTTGGGATGTGGTCCCAGACTAGAAGGGAAGTCTATCGTGACTTCCAAGTGGATCTATAAGATCAAGCATGCTCCAGATGGTAGCATGGAGAAATACAAAGCGAGGTTGTAGCTCGTGGATTCTCCCAGAAAGAGGAATTGATTATGAAGAGACTTTTGATCCTATAGCCAAATACACTTCCATTAGATCAGTACTTGCTCTGGCTGCAGTGATGAAATGGAAGATACACCAGATGTATGTCAAGACATCTTTCTTGAATGGTGTAGTCGAGGAGGAAGTGTATCTGGTGCAGCCACTTGGTTTTGAGACACATGACAAAGAGTCATATGTGTGCAAGTTGAAGGAAGCCTTGTATGGCTTGAAGCAAGCTCCTAGGTATTGGTATGGTAGGATAGACAGTTTTCTATCTAGTTTGGGATTTACCAAGAGTAAAGCAGATTTCAACCTTTACTACAAAGTTGAGGAAGGAAATCTAGGGATGCTACTATTGTATGTGGATGACCTGTTTGTAACAGGTGAGGATAGATTGATTGTCGACACAAAGAGGAAGCTTGCTGCAAAGTTCGAGATGAAGGACTTGAGGATGATGCACTATTTTCTAGGCATGGAGGTGTGGTAGAGTGAAGATGGGATCTTCCTTGGACAAGGGAACTATGCAGTAGAGATCTTGAAGAGATTCGGGATGATGGACTGCAAGGCCATGGCCACACCTATGGCATCGAACTTGAAGCGTCTGTATGATGCTTCATCTAAGCCGGTTGATGTCACTATGTATCATCAGATGATTGGGTCTTCTATGTACCTGACGAACATGGGACCAGATATTTGCTTTGCGGTGAACAAATTGAGCTAGTTCCTGACAGATCCGAGGAGTGTTCACCTGGTTGCTGTAAAGCATATTCTGAGGTACCTAAAGGGTACATTTGATTATGGGCTCAAGTATGATGCGAATCAAAAGTTTAACCTACAGGGTTATGCTAATTTAGACTGGGCAGGCAGTGCTACAGATAGGAAGAGCACTTCTAGGTGCTGCTTCAATATGGGATCATGTGTGATCTCTTGGTTTAGCAGGAAGCAATCCTGCATATCACTGAGTATAGCTGAGGAAGAGTATGTTGCAGCATTTTCGGCTAGTTGTGAGGCAATATGGCTCCGGAAGCTATTGTCTGAGTTATTTGATCTCCCACTGGAGGCTACTGGTATCTTTTGTGACAACCAGAGTTGTGTGAATATTTCTGAGAACCTGGTGTTCCATGACAGGTTGAAGCACATTGATATCAAATATCACTATATCATGGATATGCTGCAGAGAGGAGCAGTGAAGCTCCTGTATGTTGCGACGAATGAGCAGATTGCAGATATGTTGACGAAAACACTAGCCAGAGTGAAGTTTGAGTACTTCAAAGAGAGGCTTGGTGTTCTTCAGATTGACGACACTTCGAGAAAGAAGTAATGGACATATTTGTTGGGAACCATTCCAAGCATGGTGAGAGGAGGATCCTTCCCATGGATGTGGATGTAAGCACTGGATGATGAGCTTCACGATGATGCTCCAGTTACTGCTCTGTATACGCATCATGTTGGATGCTTGTTATGATCAGTTGGATCATGTATATGTATATGCATCATGTTGGATGATTGGACCATGTATCTGTATATGTATCAGGTGGATACATTGTATGATTAGGTAGATCATGTATGTTGATATATATCAGGTGGATGCATTATATGATCATGATGATCATGGATGATGAGCTTCAGGATGTTGCTACAGATGGCATGCATCAGGACGATGCAGTGATGATGATCAGGATGATCATATGTGATGACATGTATCAGGTGGATACATTACATAATCAGTTGGATTATATGTGATGAGTTCCGAAGACACAGATGCACATGAGATTTTCGGACATGGTTATAGATGTGTTCTCCCATGGTCACGATGTAATTGCTGGGATTTTCCGACATGGTGGCAAATGTGTTCTCCCATGGTCATGATGTAATAGCCAGGGCCATTCGAGCATGGTTGTAGATGTGTTCTCCCATGGCTGTGATGTAAGTGCTGGGGCCATTCGAGCATGGTTGTAGATGTGTTCTCCCATTGCTGTGATATAAGTGCTGGGGCCATTCGAGCATGGTTGTAGATGTGTTCTTCCATGGCTACGATATAAGTGCTGGGGCCATTCTTGCATGGTTGTAGATGTGTTCTCCCACGGCCGCGATATAAGTACTAGGGCCATTCGAGCATGGTTGTAGATGTGTTCTCCCATGGCTGCGATATAAGTGTTGGGCCATTTGAGCATGGTTGTAGATGTGTTCTCCTATGGCTGCAATATAAGTGTTGTGCCATTCTTGCATGGTTGTAGATGTGTTCTCCCATGGCATAGATGTAAGTGCTGTGTGATGTGCATCTGGGTTGTGCTTCGTGAACGATGATCATGACTAACAAGATGATACTCTGTGGCCATGGACAGGTTGTGCAGTAGCATGTAAAAGGTTCTGGGATATCCGATAGGTTGAGCTATGTGCTCGTAATCAGTCCTGCGATGCTCTTTCGAGGTTTTGTTGACGCACGTAATAAGTCCTGAGGATTCCACAGTATGGTCAGTGATGAAGACCTGCAGGTGGTGGACCTACATCCAGTATGAAAAAGAACTGGCTCTGTAGAACTTCCTATGACGAGTAGTTCAGAGATTGATAGAGATGGCAGAAGCAGTGATGACGACGATGATTCGATGTCGATGATCCAGTGACGATGATCCAGAAAAGAAGACTTGTGCTATAAGACCTATGCCGAGAAATACCTTCCTAGTTAAGAGGGAGTGTTGATGTAATTGTAACTTCGGAATGCATTTCCTATATGTATATTATATTCCTATAGAGATGTTATTATTCCTCTATAGGGAAGTGTTTGTATTCCTATAGAGATGTTATTATTCCTCTATACGGAAGTGTCGTCATTTATATTGTAAGTGTCGTAACTTATACTTGATGGGTTATTAGACCGCCTTGGTGGGGTCAGCCCTGTATAAGTCATGTGGGTCAAAGGGTTATTAGACCACCCTATTGGGGGTCGGCCCAGTTAGCATTATGTTATGTGGTTAAGTTAAGGCCGACCTAGTAAAGGTTATTAGGCAAGTCAAGTTAAGTATAAATAGAGTGCGTGAGGCACTTTATTTGATCATTCACTTTCTCACTCATACTCTCATTGGAGAGTGGCTCCCTTGTGGAGGAGGAGAAGCTGCTGCTAGGAGAAGACTATCTCTTATGCTTGGGTTGTATCATTGCTCTATCTATCTATGAGGAAGTTGTGGGGTTTTTCACCTTTATGGTTTTCCCCAGTGAAACTCTGTGTGTCTATTGTCTCTTGTGTGCTTGCATTATTATGTCCATGATTGATATGTTGTAGATATGCTATACATGTTGTTCTCTTAGTTAAGATCCTAGATCAGATTGAAATAAATTTTGAAAAACTAACAATATGTTCACACCTCTTCCACAATAGCTGCTCTTACCAGGATGGATGCCCCTTCTTAGATGACACTAATTCTTATCTAGTTGACTTTTTTCAGTATGGAATTGCATTTAGAATTATTTTTATTATTTGGTTATTTTTGGTCATGCTAGCATGTATCTTTAAAAGGTTTTCTATGTCACCCTATTTTTGAAGAATTCTGGCTTCTTGCAATTTTATTGTACTGAATCCTATGATTCCAAAATGGATTTAATTCACCTCCTGCACAAAGGAAGTCTCAACCTAAAAATTGGATCCCTCCATTCCAGTAGCCATGTCAGATGCAGCAATAGATGCAAGATCCATTTCAACATTAGCATTCACAACCACCACAGTCTCATTCACAATTGTATCCTCAACAATCCTTGCAATATGGTAAACAGATATAGGTCTCTCAACCACTTACACAGCAACCTTAATATGGTTAGCTACGATTGTCACAACATTCATTGTCTCAATATGGGAAATTGAATGTTTCCCAATCTCAAGTACAACAAAATGATACTCCTACTATCCAACAAGTTCCTCTGAGTATGTCGTTACAAGCTATGCAACACTATCACCAGCAGCAAGCACAACCCCAACAACAAAACCTACTCTTTAGTTAGAACAACAACAACAACATACTATATAGCAAAATTTTCAGTTGCAACAACATCCTTCATTTCAACAACTTCTTCAAGTATGTGCAATTCAAATAGAAACACAATCACAACAAGAAGTAGTGGCAATGCACCCTCAGCAGCAAGCAGTGCCAATGTAGTCTCAGCCACAAAACCAATGCACAATATTCTAAGAAGATTGCAAATACCCCCACTTCCTGGGATGCCCCTTAATCCAGAAAGACCCTCAAGACCTTTTCTTAGTAAATTGGGCTCACTCTAGGAATGTAGATAGACAACTTGATCTATAACACAACTACTCCCAAGGAAATTTGAGTGGCCCTCCATCTCCGCCTTCAATGCAAGTACAAATATTCCCAACGCTGCTTAATTCCTAATTTTAGATGTGTTCTAGTGAGGATGGCCACTGCAGGAATTACAGTGTTTTCAGCTCTTGGTAGCAACCTTAGCAGGGCAAATCACAAAATATTGGATCACCTTATTAGGCATCCCAATAACAATGATGCAGACTAGGGTTGTGTGGTCTAGCAGCAAACAATAAGGTAATCAGGTTTGTATGGAGGAGATCCAAGTTCAAAGCCCCACAAGTGAGTATAGATGAGGCCAAGTACAAATCTTGGATAATTTGACAACAATGAAATCCCTTCATGACACAGTATCATTGGCAAAGATAGCTATAAGTTAATAGCATTAAGTATGCACCCTACAGCAATGCATTTAATGCTTCTACTACAGGATTATGAACCATTGGATTGAATGTTGGATTAGATCCAATGGTTCACATCCCCATAGCAGCAGCATTAAATGCACTTCTGTAAGGTGCATATTGAACGCCCTATAGGAGGCATTTCCAAATAAATAAAACTAAAATATGAATAATGCTAGTACAATGTGATTGGTAATATTGACCTGTTTTGAGTCATTTGGTTGAAACCAAATAATTATAATCAATGTATTTTAATATTTTACTACAAGATAATTACTATGATGGTTATTAGTAGAATTACTTACAAACGATAAGACATGTTATTACGTTACTCTAGTGTCTAATTGCATAGGCAGCAACTTACCTGTCTTGAAATATTGCATTCTATCTGTAGAAGTAGTACTATTTGCATATGAAACCTGCAAGTTGGAGAGGAAAATATACTCATATAATTATATTGAATTTATTGAACATTGGATTGAATGAAAAGTTTGTAGTTCCCCAACTGTCATTTGTTTACTGAATACAATTCCAAAAGAAAATGCGTTGTGAAATTGATATGTTCTTTTCTATGATTTATGGTAATTCCTTATAACGTTATTTTGAAAGTTGAGTTTGTTTTTTCTCTTACTTTGTGTTTGAAAGGTGGAAGTGGCTGGGTATGACTAGGGGATAGTTGGTTACAACTAAGGAAATGTTCTGTAACTAATAGTTTGGACATGTCTTCTTTGGGGAAAACCTTGATTTGGAGCACACATCCCTTTGGGAATTTGCCCCTCCGCTACATTGAGAACTACTTGTTAACTTTTTACTGCTTTTGGCACATGGTAAGCAGATCTGCACTCAAAAAAAAAACCCTGCAGTGAGGAATTTGAGAAGAGCTCAATGGTAGAGAATGCATAAGGAATTGTATTTAAGGGTGCTAGCTCAATGGTAGAGCACCTACCTTATAGTTAGGAGGTTGGTGGTTCGATTCCACTGTGCCCTATTTATATTTATGAAACCACTAAAAAGAGATAAATGACTAAAAAAATGACCAAAATTTGCATATAAACGACCACCAATACAACATGAGAGATAAGTGGCCAAACAAATGACCAAAATATGCATATAAATGACCACTTTTGAGTTGGCGATCGCTGGTAGAAAATTAACGGTCATTTATCACGCGACAAAAAATGTGGTCATAAATTTGGTCATTAATTGTGACAATTAATGACCAAATATATGACCACAAGATAAGATATAAATGACCAAGCTAAATATGACCACATTTTTGGTTGCGTGATATATGGCCACTAATTTGCTACTAGTGGTCACCAACTCAAAAGTGGTCATTTATATGCGGATTTTGGTCACTTATCTCTCATTTTGTACTAGTGAAGTAAACTATAAACACTATGCTTGGTCGACCATTATCAATTCTGGAAAAGTAAATTAAGTTGGCAACAAAATATAGATTACAGAAAAATAAAGAAATGACATATACAGGAAAACATAATTAATTACATATACTGGAAAATAAACTATTTACTTGCAGAAAGAAAAGTAAAAAAAATATACATAAAAACCTCCAGCTGATGAGGGGCCCTTCCCAACAATCAGAGATTGAAACTAAATCAACTTAGTCACCAACAACAGAATATCAATAGTAAAATTCAGGAACTTCCATTAACTGAGAAAATTATACAACATTTCTATGAATTACTTGATAGCGTAAATGCCTATATCTACTGTGCTATATGTCATCTGCGTTTCTCCAAAGGAGGCGACTATATATAAGTTTACAATGGTAGAGAAGGTCGACATAATCAACCTCTCTAAAAATAGAAGTCTTTAATGTCTATACAACAGCTACTTGGTGGTTGACGATAGCGTAGAGGCCATCTGCATGCTTCCACGACGCCGATTCTCCTTGATATGAATAACTGCGTGTTGGTTTCCTTTAACTGTGGGAAGAAGCATGTGCTGGCAGGATGAGCATAGGAGGATGGAGTTTCTGGAACGTCAATGTGGTCATGAGCATGTGATGTCGAGTTGAGCGAATGGGAAAATGAATCTTCTAGAGTGTTGACGTGGGGAGAGTCACGTGATGTCGAGCTGAGCAAGCAGGGAAGCGATCTTCTAGAGCGTTGACTCACCAACCATAACCACCACGTTGCTAACAAAACCCATATTTCTGTCTTTGCCTTTAATGGGAAGGAATATGCCAACCAACGATTCCGGGGGCTGAATGAAGGGATGAATGGCGGACTGGATGCTTGCAACATGAACACGAGTCTGAACATAGGTCTGTTTGAAGCCCATAACCTACAAGCCAAAATCTATTTTCCAAGCGAGTCGAAAAATATTAAATTAATATTAATAAACCATAAAAATAATGATATTGAGCCAATATTCATGTCATATGTAAATACGATCATACCTGGGTCTGATAGACGGTCTGAATGGCAAGAAGAGTGATTTATTATATTAGAATAGTGAAAATAACACCACTCAGAGTATATTTGGTGATAAAGAATGGTGACAAAATGGACACCAACACTTATTCTCATCGTTTTACGAGCACAAGAAAGAACAAAGAGTTAGCTTGGTGTCATTAATGATTGAATTTAATGAGTGAAATAATGACAAAAAGATGCTCTATGAGTTGTTCATACCTGAATAGATGCGTGAAGAGACCACAACCACGAAAAATAATATCAATGAGGTACTTAACTTCACCTACAGACTTTGAAACTAGGAAAAATGATTAACCGAGTGTAAATAATTCCAACTATAGAAAAATAACCCACATTTCGAATAAATTAGAAAAGGAATATGCTCTTCTTCTATATAAAAAGGGGTAAATAGTAAAAAGAATTGCAATTTGTTTTTTACCAAATTGGAGAGGTGAAAAGTGACATTTGGAGCCGTTTTTCTTTTGCTGATTCTGGGAGCCGTGATCGATCATTTCAGACGCAGTCAGTGACAAGTAGCCCTAAACTTAGCCTTTTAACTTTCCATTGGATTACATTTTGTTTTTTCTTTCATTTAGATGAGTTTTGAGCCTGTTATTTGAGGGGATTTGCACTCAAGGGCCAGTGCACTCGAAAGGGTGTTCTGCGCTAGCGCCGCACTATCCGAAAGGATGGTCTGCCCTGACGTAAACCACCATACCAAACTCAAAATCCAACCTAAAAAAAAAAAATTGATGGTGGGGGAAGGTTTTAATGGTGTTAAAATGGCCATTAATTTTGACAGGTTTGAAGTGATCACAATGGTTCTCGAGTGGCGAGAATGCGAGCATGAGCTCGATGATGCACAAGCGAAAAATGATCCGCAATGTATATACGCCTTGAGAAACTGTGGTTTGCTCAAGTATTTATAAGTGTTGGGGATGAGGTCCCAAGTACCTCTATTGACACACCTAGTCCAATGCTGGGACCTAGTACAACAACATTTCCAGATTGGTGAGCACATGCTGACCATAGATGTCGAGGAAATCTATTTTTTGACAGGGTTGTCTTGGTGGGGAAACCCTATGTCCCTAACTGGATCACGAGGTGTTGATCGTACCATCAAGGACATGATCGAGTAGTGGTGTACTCCAGGTACGCTGATGACTGGTGGGAATATTCCCATCAAGGATGTCCGAAATCGGGCCCTTTGTACCATACTCTTTACCATTGTGAGGGTAGATGGCAGTCAATCTGCTCATCTAGCAAGCAAATCACAGATGATGTATGTCGAGGAGTGTATGGCTCCCACTGTGTTCAACTGGTGTGAGGGACTCCTCGCCAATCTTTGTGATCAGTTGACCAAATGCCAGCGTGGGGCACTAAAGCAGTTTGGTTATGGTTCGGTAGTGGTATCTTTCATGCTAGAGCGGGTGCCACACTTACACCTGCATGTAAACCTTGAGGATCGGGATGTACGAGATCCCCACATGACCAAGTTGTCAGAGGGGATGGCTTGCCATGGTAGCGGGGGTCCTATTATCGGTTTCGGCATAGGTTTTTTCACGTGGCTAAGGGAACAGGTCCTCATGGTAGAGGATTACCCATACCATGGGACAAACTTCAGAGGGGACCAAGACTTGGCGCTTCTCGAGGGAGCACAGTGGGACGATATCGGTAAGGACAACTCCTATTTGTGTTTTTTCATTTTATGTATTTATAATTTTTTTGGAGTAGTGTTGATGACTTCTTACATGTTTTGTGCAGACGTGGGTCCAGTGTGACCACTTGGAGTCTCTCGTCTTACGCGGAGAGGGGCAGTACCATAGGTGGGCCCTACGGTCCAGGATGCTCTTGAGGAGTTGGAGGAGCTCAAGGAGAACCTCCATAAGATGAGTTTGGATATTCCAGAGCTGAGTGTCCATGACTTACCTCATTGCTACCAAAGCTGACGGTCGGGGTATCATTACATTTTGGCACGTTGATCCGGAAAGTGGTGAGGGCCATAGTCTGCTACCATGCGCATCCTAGGTATTAGGTGCATGTTTTATATGTATATATTGAAAGCTTTTGAGCTTCAGATTTTGTACAGATGCCATCTTACTAAAAGCTAGCATGCTTCAGACTTTTGTATAACACTACCCTTTTTGTACTTTGTACCGATATATATATATACAGATACTATTGGCGGTTTTATACATCTTGTGTTCTATTGGTGATTAATGGGGTCTTGTGTACATGTTTTTCTTATACAATGGATAATTTACATGTTATGTCTGTTTTTATATTTTATGAATATCTTATGTGTGTGCAATGTAAGGATCTAGAATGAAATTGGCCATGGAGTCAACAATTGTGTTCATGTTGGCTTATCAAATGCTGACCAGAGGTTTTATGAAGACCTAGGTTCTGCGCGGTTACCTTAAACCAACAAAACCCCTTTGCACTGGCCCTTTCGGCAATAGCCTGCAAGTAGGCTGAGGTCTCACCCGACGTGTTTCTAATGGGGCACTGCGGACTCAGATGTCCACAGTGAGTGATGACTTGATGACTGTGATGAAGTTCGTGGCAACGCACTGGCTGTTCGCTGCGAGGGTCGGACTGTGCGGTGATGGTCAAAACCACGGTCCGCACCACTATCTTTTGCCTTATTGCGAGACTTAATACTACACTGCGAGCACCACTGCTTGACTTCCTACACTTGGACTATTTGCAAAATGCTTAAAACAATGAGCTGAGTATCACTCATCTACTTAGTCATACACTTGCTGACTTACTACTTAATGCTCATTCACACACTTAGAATGTTACTATTTTAAGCATAATCCTCAGGTGTGAACTAATGGTTATACATTCATCGACTGCAACCATTTAAGTACATGAACAACTTTCCCATGCTCAAGTAGATGATAGATTTGCTGTCCCTAGAAGCAAAGCTGATATTAAACATACACCCATTCATGCAGACTTAACATATCATTCCATACTCCCTTGATGGCAAATGAATATAAAAGCCTTCTCATAACAGACTATAAGCAAATATCCAGACATTCAACTACAAAAACAGATAATTATAGATGCAAAGGCATAAACATTCAGTCTCACAACACAATATTTAATGTGGTTCACTCCCCCGAGTGGGAAGCTATGTCCATAAGAACTATGTTTGATATTTCTTTTAAGGAAGGGTTCACAGTTCTTAGCCGTGCACTCAGTTGCGGCTCTCTTCTTGCTTAGATAGGTCTCTGCGCACCCAGCTGCAAAGCCTTTACAATCTGTTCTCAATTCAAAAGATATTACAATACAATATCCAACAGTAACCAACCCTTAACCAACGACCAACCCAACCTATACAAAAATGGTCTTCTTAAATAGATCACACCCGAAGGTCGTGTCTTTACAACATTGAAGATTGAAACCCTTAGGGTTTCCAAACCACTACGGTCCCTCTGAACCATCATGCCAGATTCTGATAGCGATCCTGCTATCATGGCAGTCCTCCATGCCTTAGATCCATCGCTTTCAGCCTCCCTATTGTGCGCACACCAACATGTCATCCACTTCGAGCCGTCCTTCCACTGACTGACTCGTGTGACTGGCTCAGCTCCCAGTCTCTATCTCTGCAGGCCGTCTGTCCCTTAACGGCCATGTACAACTGGCTCAGCTCCCAGTCGCTTTCCTTCCATCGTTTTCCTCTTAACGGTCACGTATTTTGCTGCACGCCAAACTGTCACTTTCTCGACCCATCCTCTGCTTAACGGACTCGTACAGTTGGTTTCCTTCCCGATCTGCTTATGCCCGCAACTCGGCATCTTTTTAGCAGTCTTACCAAAAATAGACAACCGCTGGTCCATCCACGTTATCTGGCCATCCTTCGTCCAGTACACAACTTTACTGGCTCCACATAGCCTACTACCTTCGCAGCACTGATACTGCGTCGCGCTGATCTTCACGGCATCCTTCAAAACATGGTACTGCGCACATCTTCGCAGCACTCCCGATACTTAGGCAAAATCTAGTATTCTGAACTGCACACAGTTCAAGTCCCTTCAGCATAAAAAATGTCACCAAAAATGTCCTTGTTGGGCCAAGCCCAACATGCCCCTAACACTTACTTGTGGCTCGTCCCCAAGCCACTTTCAACGTTTAGTACCGGAGTCTGTTCACCAATCTGAGTGTTCAGGTTGGCAGCGAACTCATTATATGCATCCCTCAGCTCCTTCATTATTTCCTTGACCTCCTGCTCCAATTGTTTGACGGTCTCAAGCTCTTGAGGTGTTGTCTCCTCGCCAATTTGTGCTTCCACCATTTCTTGGTTGGCTCACAGCTCTTTTAGTTTATTTTCAATGCGCTATGACACCTCAAAGGCATCTTCGAGGAGTGGCTGCGACTGATTGTCCAACGTAGTATCCTTTTCTCGTAAACTCTGTACTTCCTTCTTCAAGGAAGATATTTCTCTGAACTTCTGTAGTCTGTCTCACGGTGGCAGAGTATTCACCTCTACTTGCATGGCTTCCAATGCAGTCTATTTCTCCTTCACTGTGGTCTTTGTTTGCTGCATCTATGGATTTTCCTCAAGGTCTATGAATGCTTTGAAGGACTGATCAAGTAATTGCTTGCACTTTGCAACCTCTGCTGCAATGCTCTTTGTTGCAGTCCTTACTTCGGCTTCTCTCTGTTGCTTCTCAGTTAATTGATCCTGCGGCTTCAGTTTTTCCTTGAGCAGATTGATATCTCCCTCATATAGGACTACCTTTTCCTTCATTTCTGACTTTAGGGTCCGCACCCTATCTGCTATTCTGTGGACTGTATCCTCGATATTATCTTGGATCTGCACTCCTTCGATCTCTATCGCAACAGAATTGATTGTAGCCTCCAGCTTCTTTCGGCGCTGTTGTTCATCTCCCATCATCAATAAGGTGCGCGTGCTCGACTCCTTGAGATTTCTATTTGCGGCTTGCAACTGAGCTTCTGCTCTCATGGACTATGCGGCCTTGTCACGCATCTCCTCACCAACCCGTGTTTGCAAATAATACGAACCAGGTAGAAGAATCTTTTCTAAGTCGAGCTCAACCGTGTCGACCATGTCCTCTGACATAGGAAATGTGACTGTGATTGGGTCAAGACAGACAAGTCTCATTATGGGCGGGAGTGCGACAGCGAGCGAGAATGGTGCCTGTTGTGAAGCTCCTATGGCCCCCGTGTCATGCGGCAAGGGCAGGCTCTTATGGACATCCTCCATTTTCTTCATGAGCCCTTGCATTGTGACCCAGTTCCTCTCAAGGTCATCCTGGATGGCCTTATCTTTTTTCTCCTTATCTGACATAAATTCTTTGAGGGTCTCATTAACTTTATCAGCTATCACATTGAAGTCATCATCATTGAGGGTTGGGTCATATTGACCTTTGCTTGCATTCTGCTTCTTTCTTGCTTTTGGCTGCGATGGGCTGGCGGGCTCTTTTCTCTTGCCCTTCTCTGGCTCTTTCTCTTCAGTAATCAGACATGGTGGAGGAATCAACTCATCCTCGTTTGAGTCTGTCGGGACATCCAAAACTTTGATGCAGTAGTCGGTGGGCCAATCTTTCATAATGAACTCTATATCTGGTTATGTCATGTGGTAGCGCCCAGGGAACCACTGCAACTTCTTCATCTTTGCCTTTGGAGAAATAAACAAACAACACATGTTAGCAGTAAAATTGACAATGCCTATGTACTTTCTTATTACCTGCTTCGTTATTCTTGGTGTGTGCGTGATCACGTCGTGCAACTGCGTGTAATATTGATAGAAGACTTCTTGGGTAGCGTGCTAGCGTTGCGGATTTATATTTTCCCATAAGTTCATGAACCTGATTCCTCTGGGGTCGGATCTATCAACACTGAAGCCGACAAAATCCTTCGGCTCCTTCCATCCAATGAATGCTATGAGGACAATCAGCCATGTAAAATGGAAGTTTCCCCCATTCCGCTGAATATCGTTGAGTTCCTCCATGAACTCATTCAGTAGGTATTGGCACCAGTTAAACTCTGTGCCCTCTGCTACTGCGGCACCAAGCAAAACTGCGCCAGTAGGCACCTCGGTGGGTCTTGTTGTTCTCAATACCTTTGCTGCGAGCATCTGCGTAATGAACCTTGTTGCTCGATCGTCAATCTCTTCGGTAGGAAAACCTCATTTTCCCTTCACCAGCACATGGCTCTTTTTCATCTTTGTCACGACATCTTTTTCTTTGGCCTTCCCTTGGAATAACTACTTCAGATCCTCGCCGCACTTACTCAATTCTATAATGACATGGATTAGGTTGATACTGATGTCTATGGGCCTTTTCATCCATAGATAACCTTGGTGGATTCGCGCCATCAAGGTGCGAACCACGATGTTTAGTTCAGTCGACCTTCCAAAATGGGGTAGTCGCAGCAGGTTTAACAGTCCTGACTGCACCACCAGTGTTAATGAGCTTTCGGCCAACAGATTCAGTTCTCCTTTTGCATCCTTTTTCCAGCACATATATTGATCTGGTTGAAAATCTGGGTACTTGGGATCATGTGGCTCGTCCTTCTTCACTCCCAAGAGGTCATAGTCCTCCCATTTGCAGTCTAGGATCTTCCCCAATAGGTTTGTCGTAATTTTTACGTGCTTAGACACTGGCGATAGAGGGATATCATACTTGGCATTCTTTACGAGCTTATACATAGGGGCATCCAGGGCCCTCAGCTAGATATAATCTAGTGTCATCTTGAGTGAGATTTCCTTGGTGAATATGGGTTGCCTTGTGCTTGCCGAACTCGGCTTGGACTGCATTGATCGAGGTCCAGTCAGTATGTCATTTCCCTTATCTTGCATTGTCGGATTAATCCTTGGTGATTTGTGGGATCCTTGACCTTGTTATATGACAACCTTCTTAACTGGAGTTTTCATTAACTGTTGAATCCCTCCGTGCTGAAAGATTCTCAATGTTTCTTCGATAGTAAGCTCTTGCTATGTGTAGAGGGGTTCAGACATTCACTTAATGAGATATCGGCTATGGCAGAGAGAATACAGATGGCTACTAGCTCAGAGAGGTTAATCACAGAAAAAATTATAAGTGCTCGGTAACGCCCACGAGTCTTCAAATAGTGTTATTTATAGGTGCAGCAGACCCCCTCCCGCGCCCTTCAATGGCTAGGTAGGCATTAAATGCGAGCACTGGTGCCCAAATCCCTCGGATCTTTCAGTCTTTTCATCCGTCAATCTGTCCAGAATGGCTATCTTCCCTTTAAATGTTGAAGTGGTTGCTGCAATGGTCATCTTAATGGCTATTTTCTCAAAAGGCATGCAACGGCTATTTTCCTCTGAATGTTGTGCCGAACTACATGCCAGGCCGTTCCGACTCCTACGTAGTGGCTTCGCGGTACTGATCTTTGAACTGTCGTGGCCATTTTTCCACTGTGCTCTTCCTCGTTCCTGCGCAGCTTTAGTAGTGTTGCGCTGATCATATATTCTTCCTTTATGATACATGTACAGACTCTATACATTTCTAGTGCCCAACTTCAACTATACTTGACACTTAGAAATTTTTCCCCATGTTTATCTTTCCGCATGCTGCGAAGCAGGACTATCGTGGTACAACTTAAGCCTGCTTCCATTTATCATAGTGGGTAGGGTATCACCAGCTAAAGTGGCTAACTAAACTGCACCACTGTTAGTGACATGCATAACAATATATGGACCAAGCCAATGTATTTTAAACTTGCCAGGAAATTTCATGAACTTGCTATCATACAGGAGGACTAAGTCACCTATCTAAAAGCATTTGTTCCTGATATGGTGATCATGCCATGCCTTTTCACGATCCTTCTGGACTTGCTGTTGAAAGCCTGCAATGAAACGATCCTCCTCCAAGCTGACTAAATGTATCAATCTTTCATCTAATGCTTCGCGATCTGCCATTCCGGTGAAAATAGCAATCTTCAGATTGGGGACAATGTACTCCATTGGCATTATGGCCTCTTGCCCATAAGCCAATCGAAAAGGTGTATGTCCCGTTAGTTTCTTACAAGTTGTCCTGTATGCCTATAGCACAAACAAGATGCGCAGGTCCCAATCGTCCCTATTTACATTGCACACCTTCGTCAGCATCCTTTCCAATATCTTGTTGAAAGCTTCAATAGTTCCATTTGTCTGCGGATGATATGGTGTACTGTGGTGATGCCGAATGTGGAACTCCTCTGTCAGGGCCTTTATGATCTTATTCAGAAAGTGAGTTCCCTGATCACTCATCAAAATTTTTGGACAACCGAATCATGACAAAATTTCCTCAAAAATGAACTGCGCTGCAGTCCTTCACTGGTTTAGCTTCTGCCCATCTGGTGAGGTAATCTGTGGGAGTAATAATATACCTCGCACTAGTTCTCTTTCCCGATGGATTTATAGGTCCCACAAAATCGATTTCCCACTTCTCAAAGGCCTATAAGGTCAACTGCGGGTTTAATGGAATTTCGTCTCTCTGCGACGGCTTCCCTGTCCTCTGACAGACATCGCAGTTCCTATAGTATTCCTTAGAATATTTATGGATGGTAGGCCACCCAGCCCTGTGGGAAATATCTTCTGCACAGTAGCTTTTCCTACGTAATGACCTCCTGTGATCCCTAAATGCGCATCTGTGAGTATATATGGTTTCTCGTGGTCCAGTACACATCTGCGTAGGATTTCATCTGGTCCGAGTTTGTATAACTGTCCTACAATGATAGTGAAATCCACGGTGTGCACTACTAGCTGCTTCTTCTGCTGAACAGAAAATTCTTGTGGTGTCAGCCCAGTTGTTAGAAAATCAATGATATCCTAGTAATCATATGCAACCTGTATAGAAAATAGCTGCGCATTGGGAAAACTGTCTTCAATGTTTGTTGGCTCCTCTCCCGACTCTATTCTAGATAGGTGGTCAGGTCCCAAATTCAGCCTGTCGGGTTTAACAACAATCTCGAAGTCGTACACCTGGAACAACAACAACCATCTGCATATGTGCCCCCATAACACTGGCTTATTGACCAGCTATTTCAATGCAGAATGATCAGTGAACATGAGGAAGTGGATCAGTGAACATGAGGAAGTGCACACCAAGTAGATAATGTCTAAAGTTTTGAAGGGCATATACCATCGCAAGTCCTTCCCACTCAGTAGTGGTATAGTTCTTCTCTACTATTGATAGCTTCCTGGTAGAAAATGCAATGGGGTGGTCAATACCCCCTTCTCCTGGTTGAGCTAACACAATGCCCAGGGTAATGCATGATGCGTCCACATGAACATGAAATGGCTTTGCCCAATCTGGAAAGACTAGGATCAGCTTGGTAACCATCTTTTCTTTAAGGGTGTCAAAACCCTGTTCGCATTCCTCGTTCCAAACAAACGGCACGTCCTTCTTCAGCAGCTTCGCCATTGCTGCGGTGATCTGCGCGTAACCTTTAATGAACTTCCTGTAATAACCTGTATGACCCAAGGTAGAGTGCAACATCTTAACTGAAGTTGGTGTAGGTAAATTCACAATAATGGCAATCTTCGCAGGGTCCACCATCAAGCCCTGCTTACAAACAATATGTCCCAGTAAGATTCCATATGGAACACAGATGATGCACTTCTTCAGATTCAGTGATATCTAATGCTGTCTACATTTTTCAAGCATCATTCTTAGATTTGCACAATGGTTCTTCAGCAAACCAAAGACAGTCCGGTCATCAAAATATGCTTCGAGAAACTTATGCATGAAATCTTTGAACACCGCGATGACAACTTTGGAGAAGATGGCAGGCGCGTTCTTCAGCCCAAACGACATGACTATATACTGGAACGACCCCCATTCTGTAGCAAATGTTGTCTTATGCCTATCTGCGGGATCAATTATGATCTGATGATAACCGAAGAACCCATTAGTAAAGGAATAGGCCTCATTTCCACCAACATTGTCAAGTACCTCATTTGTAAACGGAGTAGGGAATGGGTCATGCATAGAGGCATCATTAAGTTTTCTAAGGTTGACACATATCCTGATCTCACCCTTTTATTTCTTGTCCTGGACAACCATAGGGTTGATCCATTTAGATTCCTCAATAGGTTCGATGATCCCTGCCTCTAAAATTTTGTCCAACTCTACGCGGACTCTCTCTTTGTACCGTGGATTCAATCTATATAGTCGCTGCTTCACAATCTTAGTGCCTGGCTTCAAAGGTATTTTCATGACTCCTAAGTCACACAATATTCCTTTCATTTCTGTAAAATTGGTCGGAAATAGCTCCTAATATTCATGCAAAGTGTCTGCAATCTCCGCGACAGTCTGATCATCCCAGTAGTCTTCGATAGATGCGAACTTTGGCTCTTCACTCGTGCCAATGTTTACTTTCTTTGTCTTGACCGGTCCACTCATGTCCAGGATTTGTAATGGCGGTCCTTCTATATCATGCGCACCTTTTGACTCTGTTATATTGATGTTGCGCAGATCGTCTTCATCTTCTTCTCTTCCATGCTCATCATCCTCAGCTAAATTATAACAATCTATTGGATGTTATTCATGTTCTTTCCATTCTAAGTGTATGCTTGCAGGACTGCCATCTGTGCCGAAGAATTTTTACCATGACATATTTTCACGAGGATAATCTGTTCTGAATATACATTCCTTGATTATCTACAGTGCCTCATGTATCAAAGGGTTCTCATCCTCGAAGCTGAAATCTCTCTGGAAGTTTGCAGTTAATGCTTCCCAATCTGAGGTTTCCCTGCATAACTCCAGGTCTATATACCATTTCTTTGGAATATCCTCTTCCAAAGTATGCACGAACAAGTGCACCCACTCTTCAGGTGGTCTTTCTTCCCATGCCTGCGAACAGACTTCCACATGCTGGCTAGTGTTAAATTTTTAGAATTTACTTCAATCTGATCTAGGATCTTAACTGATAGAAAAACATGTACAGCAAAACTACAACATATCAATCATGGGCACAATAATGCAAGTACACAAGATACACAGAGTTTACTTGGGGAAAACCATAAAGGTGAAAAACCCCAATAACTTCCCCAAAGATAGATAGAGCAATGATACAACTAGAATACAAGAGATAGTCTTCTCCTAGCAGTAGAGCCTCCTCCTCACAAGTGCACCACTTTCCGAATGAGAGAAGTGTGTGAATGAATGATCAAATAGAGATCTCTCGATCTCTATTTATACTTGTCCTTTCCTTCCCAATAAACTAATGGGGCCTACATGTCTAGCTTAACCCATGGTTAACTTAATCCGGGCTGACCCCACACTTGGTGGTCTAATAACCCTTTGACCCACATGGCTGATCCCCAATAGGGTTGTCTAATAACCCTTTGACCCACATGGTCGACCCCCAATAGGGTGGTCTAATAACCCTTTGACCCACATGACTTATACAGGGCCGACCCCAACAAGGTGGTCTAATAACCCATCAAGTATAAGTTACGACACCTACAATATAAATGATGACACTTCTGTATAGAGGAATAAGAACATCTCTATAGGAGTACAAAATATATATATGAAATACATTCCTAAGTTACAGATACATCAACACTCCCTCTTAACTAGGAAGGTATTTTGTGACACAGATCATCTGGCACAAGTCTTCTTCTCTGGATCATCGTCATCGAATCATCATCATCGTCACTGCTACTTCTATCTCAATCAATCTCTGAATCTACTCGTCATAGGAAGTTCTATAGAGCCTGTCCTTTTTCATACTGGATGTAGTCCCACCATCTACAGGTCTTCATCATTACTGGCCATACTATGGAATTCTCAGGACTTATTACGTGCGTCACAAAACCTGGCGGTAGCATCCCAGGATATTACGAACACACATCTCTACCTGTCGGATCTCCCAAGAGCACATTACATGTGACCCATCACAAAACCTGGCTGAATCATCCCAGGCTGTTACGAGCACACAGCTCTACCTGTCAGATCTCCCAGGAGCACATTACATGTGATCTCACCACAAAACCTGGCTGAAGCATCTGAGGCCTTTTTCATCCTGTCTAGATCTCCAGGACTTATTACATGTGACCCCACCACAAAACCTAGAAAGAGAATCTCAGGATGTTACGGGTACATAACTCCAACCTGAAATCTCCCCAGGGCACAAATTACATGTGGTCATGGTAAAACCTCGAAAGAGCATCTCAGGATGTTACGGGTACACAACTCCGACCTGAAATCTCCCAGGGCACAAATTACATGCCATAGGACAAAACCTCACAAGAGCATCTCAAGATGTTATGGGTACACAACTCCGACTTGAAATCTCCCAAGGCACAAATTACATGTCCTCCCAGAGCAATGTCTCGAAAGAGAGCATCCCACGCTGTTACGAGTACACAACTCCGACCTATAGGATCTCCCAAACATGCTCATCTGCACAACCTGATCCACGACCACAAAGTATCATCCTAATACTCATCATACATCATCCTGATCATCATCACTGCAACATCCTGCTATATGTCATCTGGAGCAACATCCTGAAGCTCGTCATCTATGATCATCCTGATCATACATTGCATCCACCTGATGCATACCAAGTATCTACCTGATACATATCATCATACATGATCTACCTGATCATACAATGTATCCACCTGATACATACACAGATACATGATCCACACAATGTATCCACCTGATACATATCAACATACATGATCTCAGTATCCACCTGATACATATATAGATACATGGTCCAAGCATCCAACATGATGCATATACAAAATACATATAAATGATCCAACTGATCATATCCAGCATCCAACATGATGCATATATACATAAATGATCCAACTGATCATAACAAGCATCCAACATAATGCATATACATATACAGAGTAGTAACTGGAGCATCGTCCTGATGCTCATCATCCATGATCCTCCTGATCATCATAGCATCGTCCTCTTAAGATCATCTCATCATCCACGAAGCATGGCCCAGATGCACATCATCCAGCACTTACACCACCGACATGGGAGAACACATCTACCACCATCCAGGGAAGGCTCCAGCCCTTACTTTTTCACCATGGGAGAACACATCTACCACCATGTGAAAAATGGCTTAGCAATTATATCACGACCAAGGGAGAACACATCAACCATGTCAGAAAAGCTCATGTGCATCTGCATCTTCCGGACTCATCACTTCCCTTTGGAAGGAACCTCGATCTGAAGTGCACCAAGCCTCTCTCTGAAGTACTCAAACTGCACTCTGGACAATGGCTTGGTCAATATATCTGCAACCTACTCATCCATCGCAACATACTCTGCTTCAACTATACTCAATGCTACGCAGGATTGCTTCCTGCTAAACCAAGAGATCACACCTGACCCTATCTACAACACTGCCTGCCCAATTTGAATCAACATAACCCTACAGGTTAAACTTTTGATTCACATCATACTTGAGCCCATAATCAACTGTACCCTTTAGGTACCTCAGAATATGCTTTACAACAACCAAGTGAACACTCCTCAGATCTGTCAGGAACTGGCTCAATGTGTCCACCTCAAAGCAAATATCTGGTCTCGTGTTCGTCAGGTACATCAAGGACCCAATCATCTGATGATACATAGTGATATCAACTAGCTCAGATGAAGCATCACACAGAAGCTTAAGGTTCGATGCCATAGGTGTGTCCATAGCCTTGCAGTCCATTATCCCGAACCTCTTTAGGATCTCTACTGTATACTTACCTTATCCAAGGAAGATTCCATCTGCACTCTGCCACACCTCCATGCCAAAAAAAAATAGTGCATCATCCCCAAGTTCTTCAACTTGAACTCGGTAGCAAGCTTCCGCTACATGTCAGAAATCAATCTATCCTCACCTGTTACAAACAGGTCATCCACATAGTAGTATCACTGGATTGCCTTCCTCAACCTTGTAGTAAAGGTTGGAATCTGCTTTATTCTTGGTATAGCCCAAACTGGATAGAAAGTTGTCTATCCTGCCATACCAAGTTCTGCACATATATGACTACCTGTCATGTGTCTCATAACCAAGTGGCTTCTCCACATACACTTCTTCTTCAACTACACCATTCAAGAAGGCTGTCTTGAAATCCATCTGGTGTATCTTCCACTTCATCACTACAGCCAGACTAGAGAAAGTATGGATCTAATGGAAGTGTATCTAGCTACAGGAGCAAAAGTCTCTATGCTACCACCTGCAGCATGCTTGATCTTGTAGATCCTCTTGGAATTCAATACAGACTACCCTTTGGGACTGCATCCCAACCATCTTCATGATCGACTGGTACTCCTCGATCTTGGAATTCTTCCCAGATCCTGGGAACTTCAATACCTTCAATATTTTCAATAGATAACTTTGTTGTTGAACAAATGTTGTAGTCCTTCTTTTGTAGGTGATGGTATACGATCTTTCCTACACAAAAACTTCAATTGCATGATTAGAAAACATCTCACAGTTTTCAGAACAAATTCTTACACATAAAGAAATATATCATACAGTCATGCAACTATCTTAGCCAATGCTTCAAAACAACATTTATCCATATTCCGTAACTTTCTAGATGCCTTCCAATCTCTACCAGAACATTGTTAAGAGTGTGCACAACTCCCAACATGTCAGCAAAAAGGTTTCATTCTAGATAAGTATCAATGGAATGTTGTATAGTGCCATAGGCCACTTACCCATCAAATCCATATTAGTAGTATACTATTCATTAATGCAATCATTCTAATATGCTCAATACATATCCTATGTCTAGGAACATAAGCCTATACATCATTGAACAATTTCATTTAAACAAATATGTAAGAAATGGTAATTAAAATACTTATCTTTGTTTGCTTGTTGGGTGTACTCCCTCTGAGTCTTTGCAGCTCCATTCTGATGTGGATTGTGAAAAGTGGTCAAATCCCTCTGAATATCTGCATCCTTACAGAAACTACTGAAGTGTGCTCCTTTGGTTTCTTGCAAGAACAACTAGAGTGTGCTCCCTCTTGATCTTTGCTTCCTGGATTACCTGCCCTTGAACTTATATCCATCCTTAACCACTATGCATGCTTATTAGTATCATCATTGTGTTATACTTGAGGTCTCATACATAATCACACATTTATTAGTATAATCTTAATACTATCAAAACACAATAATATTAAACGTGTATAGTCATGATCATTCACAGATAATAAACATTAGTATTCAAGGTTTCAGGGAAGTCTTCTTTTACTCATGCATATTCTTATTTGATCATAGGACTCTTCTGATTAGTTAAATCATCAATGCATAAACCTGTGATTACTCAAACCTATACCTTCATGATTCTTCTGGTTAGTCATATCATCAATTATGGTAAGAAACATAATATGCATACAATCATGACTATTCAAATCTATGACTTCATGAATAATCATTATCAACAACACAACAGTATAAGATCCTAACACAAGATAGGATTCTAGCTTGATATAGGAAAAACATACCTGGATTAGCATGCTAGCTAGTTATGTCTAACATACCTACATAATGTCTTCTGGTTCTCTTCAGTGACTTGTGCTAGTAACCTGCATGTCTCATAAGTTAACCATTGTAGAACCAAGTTATACATACCTCGTAAGTAGATCTTCTATGTGATCCATGACAATGGATGAATCTTTGTCTTCTTGTCACCATGATCATATGTTCTTGAAGTAGAACATGATTTGTCTTTCTTGGTGTACCTTTTATGTTAGCGAACAACATAAACCTCATACAACATCACAATGCATTAGTACAATCGTAAGTGTCAAAACCTTAATCAATGAATATCTTCTATTAAGGTGATAGGACAAGTCTAGTAATTAATCAAGATTGTATTGTAATGATATGAAGACAAACATATCATAAACTTAACCATGAACAGAATTCGAAACATACCTATAAGCCATGCTTGTCAAGATTGCTTGTAATATTCTTATGGAAGGCCTTTTCCTTAGCTCCTTCTGAGACATGAACTTCTTCACTTATGCAGGTGACCAATCCATCTTCTTCTAGGATTAACCCAATCCACTTAATTTGCAAGAACTGGACCTGGAGCTGGATTAGGGTTTGTGAGAGAAACCCCCAAAATTCAAACTTTGAATTTCAAACTTTCGAAAGGATAGAAATATGCGCCTTGATGAGCTGATCAAGCTGGTATATTCAGAATTTGAAAACTGCAATGTTTCACTCCTCAATTTTGCCTTTGAAACTTTCGGATTCACTGGATGTGACCCCAAACTAGGGTTTGATGAAGCCCACTCTTCTACCCAATCAAAAGGTTTGATCCAAAGCTCTAAGCTTCTATTTTTCTGAGGAGCTTCCAGCCGTGGTCACAGATTTCAAAAATTCCCATTTTTGCGAGAGCCCTAATTTTCCACTTTTCCAATCAAAGTCCCGAACTAGGGTCTGATCAAGCCCAGTCTTCTGCCCAACCAAAAATTCTGAAATTCGTCTCTAAATTTCTATTTTGATGAGTGACTACGATGACTTGTTTTTTCTATATCAAGCCCTAGCATCGCAAGTGAAACAAGTGTCATACATGCCATATCATGCCTTCTTTCAAGCTAGCTCTGATACCATGTTAAATTTTCAGAATTTACTTCAATCTGATTTAGGATCTTAACTTAAAGAACAACATGTATAGCAAAACTATAGCATATCAATCATGGACACAATAATGCAAGCACACAAGGGACACAGAGTTTACTTGGGGAAAACCATAAAGGTGAAAAACCCCAATAACTTCCTTAGAGATAGATAGAGCAATGATACAACCAGAATACAAGAGATAGTCTTCTCCTAGCAGCAGAGCCTCCTCCTCACAAGTGCGCCACTTTCCGAATGAGAGAAGTGTGTGAATGAATGATCAAATAGAGATCTCTCAATCTCTATTTATACTTGTCCTGTCCTGCCCAATAAACTAATGGGGCCTACATGTCTAGCTTGACCCATGGTTAACTTAATCCGGGCTGACCCCACACTTGGTGGTCTAATAACCCTTTGACCCACACGTCCGACCCCTAATAGGGTGGTCTAATAACCCTTTGACCCACATGACTTATACAGGGCCAACCCCAACAAGGTGGTCTAATAACCCATCAAGTATAAGTTACGACACTTACAATATAAATGGCGACACTTCCGTATAGAGGAATAATAACATCTCTATAGTAGTACAAAATACATATATGAAATACATTCTGAAGTTACATATACATCAACGATCTGTCTTCCCATTGAACTTCTCAAAGGGTAAGGTAACCCTTTCTACGAACCGAATCTGCATCTTTGTTCTGCATTGATCCCAAGTGATCAATGTGTGTTTGTGCGCAGCCCATAATCTGGCGGGTATGCCATGTAGTGCCATATCCAATGCTAGTAATCTGTGCTCTTCTGGAACTGCTACAGTATAGTCTTGAATAAAAGTATAAACGTTAGCAGAACCATCAAATGTAGGGATCGGACTTACCTCTTTTCCAATCCAGCGCAGTGATTTCATGACCCGCGTGCACCTTTTAGTTGATTCTTCGTGCGTGCGATTCTGCCAGTTTTCTAGTCCAGTGTCCGAGTCAGAAACACAGGAGCTATTGCATCTCCAGCTGAGTGTATCATCCGCAGATGGATTAATGTAATCTTCTTGGTTTGCAGTCATCTGGTACAATCGGTCCAAATCCTAGGCCTTAGATTCCTCCTGAATCGGCTTGCTATATCTGTCCCCATCTACATGATCCAATGGTGCAATAACCCGAAGATGCTTGCCTTCGAATATCATCTTCTTTGTTTTCAAATTTATAATGGCCAAATTGTCAATAGCCCAGTCAATTCCTAACAGCGCAGGAAAGGGCTGGCTATCGTCAACAACCTCGATGACTTCAAAGTCTGCGTGGCTTTGTACTCCATCAATATCAACCACAACATTGGCTAATCGGCCAAATGGTATATCTTTCTCTTGGTTGGCCATTCTCAACTGGATAGGTGACCACGACAGCTTTGGTCGACCCATCTGCTGCCATGTCTTCTTGGTCAAGACATTTACTTCTGATCCCAAATCAAGGATAACTTCATCCATCTCAAAGTCTCCTATCTGCATAGTGAGCCTCATTTCTCGGCCCGACCTCTTCTGTTTCTTGATATGATGTATCATGCCATCAGAAGTTTCTGCTTCTGTCTGTGGTTCATACAAATTTATGAGCTTCTCCAGCTCTGCTATCGCGTTTTGATTTTCCAACAGCTTCATGCAGCTTCTCAGGAACTGCGCAACAGAGGTGCTAACATCTGCTGTGTGTCTTGTCTTGTCATACGCAGCAGGTGTGTCTTCAACACATGGTAGTTCGTTGTGCAACGGGATCCTCGGTGATTTAGGTGCTGGTTCTCTGAAGCTATCCCGCACGTCAACAAAAGCTTCTTTGTTCTTCTTTAGATCCAGAGCAGGCGTCTTTGCTGGGGCTTTTCTTACCCATATTGTTTCAAGAGGGCCCTGCTTCGCATGAGCCTCTCCTGAAGTGGAAGCCTCTTCTCACCTATCACTGCCTGTCTCAACACCACTGTGTTTGACTACTTTAATGCTAGGATCCACAGGTCTGTTTTCTGCTGCGATCCATTGGATGTTCGGAGCTGGCGCATCTGTCCTTCTTCTTTTCTGCATCTTTACCTCTAGCACCGGGCAATCTTATATAACATGGTCAAATGATTTACAATAATTATAGGTGGTGCATGTGTTTACATAGTCTCTGGATACATGACCTAGCTGGTCACAATTATAGCAGATGACTCCGCCACGGCCTCTTCCTTGTGCCGGGCCGGTATTTCTTCCTCTACTGCGGTATCCACCACCATGGCCTCTGTAACCAGACTAATCGTAATGCGTGTTTTCTTGCTTTGGTTGGTTATCTTTTTGCACTCTGTACAAGCCAGTGCCTCGCATTGAATACATGTCACGCTTCCTTTCATTCATTAGTTCATAGGTGTGGCAGTTGGATTCATCATGTCCAACTGATTTACAGAAATTACTATATAGATTCTTAGGCATCTTCACATATTTTTGTATTAGGTAACAATCTTCAGGTCTATGATGGGTAGTTCTGCAAATCTCACACCAGGGTGCCTGGTTCGAATTGATGGGGTTAGGCGCACCACTAACGAGGTAGTCGTGGTATAGGGGACAATTTTCCCAGTCATGCCCTTCTCCTTTGCAACTATTGCACCAGATCTTGTGATGAGGTTCATATCGATGTTCTTTTCCATTCTTCATGCTCTGCAGCTCCAGTGTCAGGGTGGTAAGCTGGTTCTGAATCTACGTCATCCCAGAACTAGACTCACCAATCGACGAAGCCTCCAACTTCATCTCAATTTCTAAGGTCTTTGTCTGCGACGTAACCTTCTGCTGCATTAATGGTAATCTAATGTGGGGTAATAGCACAGCAATGAACCATTCTTTATGATGTTCGGGCGCTATGACAAAGCTTACTTGGTCTAATAGGGTCTTGAACTTCTGGTCAAATTCCCAGACCGATTCTGTCGGTCTCTGCTTGATTTCCTTCAGCTCAGTTATACACTGAGACTCAGACTTTGGTTTCTTGAACTCTGCTATCAGTGCAGCTTTAATTTTTGCCAGGGTCCTAGGCTGCGTGGTAGAATACTTCATGAACCAGAGCAGTGCTCTATCTTTGAATGTAGTAACAAGCTGGGATTTCTTCTCATCATCATCCCGGATCTGTCTGACACTCCAGACAGCTTCACAAAGGAACCAGTGCTAGTCAGGGTCTTCTAGACCCGTCCCTTTGAATAAAGGCAACTTCATATCTGTATGGGCCATGGCTCTAGGGGGAGGTGTAGCACTTGAAGGGGCACCTTGAGGTGTTCCCTGAGGGGTGCTAGGCTGTCGTAAAGGACTTTGCGCAGTGAAAATAAATGGGCGTATAGGGGTAGACGTACTAGGCTGTGTATTCGGCAGGGTGGGCTCTGCAAGTGGAGGATTTTGAGGGGTAAATGGGGGTGTGGCTTCGTTTTCAATATCAGATGGAATCTCAGTATCTATGTGGAGTCCAGAGCCTCCAGGATTCTTATTGAACTTGTATCTTTTCCCACTTCTTAGGTTGTGAGTATCTTCGTCAGAATTGCTATAAATGCTATTTACTATGAAAACTTGAAATGATTACTACATTCTTAAAACACCTTTCTCAGCTAATAGCATCTTAATATACATACTGAGATTGTTCAGGAACTTACCTTGGAAACCTCCGAAAAAGTGTGCCTCTGCTTGGCTATAGTATTTGAGCGTATCCACAGCAAACTCTATGACAAAGCCTTCTAGCATATGATCGACCCAAAAGTCAACTACGTGCGTCAATGCACTGTCTATGGATTTGAGCTGCACTATGATATCAGGATTCCACTTTGTAGGAACTCCTTGTTGAAAACAGGTTTTCTTTTCTGCAAGCCGCGAGATCCACGTGTGCAGCTCGTCTAGAAATTTAGCCCAGAAAATCTCGTGAATGTCGTCCAATAGATCCATATCCAACCACTGTGTGTCACTTAGACGCGGATGTCTGTTCTCTTTTATTTTAAATTCACTTATGGTCTTATCCCACCAAGCCTGGATTTCTATCTTCTCAGGATGCCAGTTCAATGCACTTTCCAGCAACTCAGACTCTTCATCTCTCATCACGACTAGAACTCATCACGGATTCTAGCACGGCAACAAAACCATTTGTTGGCTTATCAAATGTTGACCAGAGGTTTTATGAAGACCCAAGTTCTGCGTGGTTACCTTAAACCAACAAAACCCCTTCTCACTGGCCCTTTCAGCAATAGTCTGCAAGGAGGCTGAGGTCTCACCTGAGGTGTTTCTAATGAAGCACTGCGGACTGAGTGATGAGTTGATGACTGTGACGAAGTTCGCGACAGCGCACCAGCTGTTCGTTGCGAGGGTCAAACTGCACAATGATGGTCAACACCGCGGCCCGCACCACTATCTTTTGCCTTACTGCGAGCACCACTGCTTGACTTCCTACACTTGGACTATTTGAAAAATGCTTAAAACAATGAGCTGAGTATCACTCATCGACTCAGTCGTACACTTGCTGACTTACTACTTAATGCTCATTCACACACTTAGAATTTTACTATTTTAAGCATAACCCTCAGGTGCGAACTAACGGTTATACATTCGTAGACTGCAACCATTTAAGTATGTGAACAACTTTCCCATGCTCAAGAAGATGATATATTTATTGTCCCTAGAAGCAAAGCTGATATTAACCATACACCCATTCATGTAGACTTAACATATCATTCCATACTCCCTTGATGGAAAATGCATATAAAAGCCTTCTCATAACAGACTTTAAGCAAATATCCAGACATTCAACTACAGAAATAGATAACTATAAATGCAAACGCATAAACATTCAGTCTCACAACACACTATTTAACGTGGTTCACTCCCTCGAGTGGGAAGCTACGTCCACAAGAATTGTGTTTGATATTTCTTTTAAGGAAGGGTTCACAATTCTTAGCCGCGCACTTAGCTGCATCTCTCTTCTTGCTTAGATAGGTCTCTGCGCACTCAGCTGCAGAGCCTTTACAATCTGTTCTCGATTCAAAAGATATTACAATACAATATCCAACAGTAACCAACCCTTAACCAACGACCAACCCAATCTATACAAAAATGGTCTTCTTAAATAGATCACGCCCGAAGGTCGTGTCTTTACAACATTGAAGAACGAAACCCGTAGGGTTTCCAAACCACTACGGTCCCTCTAAACTGTCATGCCAGCTTCTTATAGCGATCATGCTGTCATGGCAGTCCTCCATGCCTTACATCCATCGCTTTCAGCCTCCTTGTTTTGTGCACACCAACAGGTCATCCACTTCGAGCCGCCCTTCCACTGACAGACTCGTGCGACTGCCTCAGCTCCCAGTCGCTTTCTCTGCAGGTCGTCCGTCCCTTAACGGCCACCTATGACTGGCTCAACTCCCAGTCGCTTTCCTTCCGCCGTTTTCCTCTTAACGTTCACGTACTTTGCTACACACCAAACTGTCACTTTCTCGACCCGTCCTCTGCTTAACGGACTCGTACAGTTGGCTGCCTTCCTGATCTTCTTATGCCCGCAACTCGGCATCTTTTCAGCGGTATTACCAAAAATAGACCACCGCTAGTCCATCCACTCTATCCAGCCATCCTCTGTCCAATACACAACTTTACTGGATCCACGTGGCCTACTACCTTCGTAGCATTGATACTGTGCCGTGTTGATCTTCGTGGCATCCTTCAAAACATGGTACTGCGCACATCTTTGCAGCACTCCCAATACTTAGACAAAATCCAGTATTTTGAACTACACACAGCTCAGGTCCCTTCAGCATCAAAAATGTCACCAAAAATGGCCCTGTTGGGCCAGGCCCAACAGTTCATAACTTTTGGAATGTGCAAGTATTGAATAGATTCAAAGGAAATTTCCAGGAGACGAACTCGTCGGAAGAGATGGAGCAATGTGGGGTCGCGGATAGCGTAGATCTGGTTAAGATGAGAGACCACTAGTTGTGAATCCAAAAGGATAACACCATGACTCATACCCAAGGAAAGAGCGTCGGTTAGGGTTCTAATCATCGTCTGGTATTCTGCGGCGTTATTGGTCACATATCCTAGACAACTTCCTCCTGATCTAATAAGCTCACCGGTGGGGGAATAAAGTACCCAGGCTGCCGAAGCAAGGTTACAGGTATGCCGGCTGGCACCGTCTGCAAATCCATAGTAGGTTTCCATCTACACAGGAAAAGAGAACATGGTATAAGTAGGGAAACAAAACTCAGACACACTAAAACAAAGTGTCACACCACACAAAACACACTCCATGTACAATATATACAAGATACCTATGCATGAAAGACTAAGGCATAGTACCTCTTCAAGTAGAGCCCATTGCGAGGCTCTCCCAAAGATATCCCATCATAATCCTCTAGTTCATATGCTCCCTTCTCTAGAACATGTTTTACAATGTAGGGCCCATGCCACATGGACTCAAACTTACCTACCCCCAGCTTATCATGCTTTTGTTCATATGTGAGGACCAAATCACCCTCATTGAAGACACGAGTTTTAACCGACCTATCATACTGAGATTTGATGTGTTTCTTATGTGCCTTGTTGGCAAGAGCAGCATCACGGTGAGTCTCATCGAGTTTCACTAGTTGGAGGAAGCGTTCTTCCTCGATAGTGGTGTTCGGAAGAAGTTCAACTGCGAGTTTGAGAGATGGAATCTCTCACTCTATTGGTAGGACTTCCTCCAATCCATAAAATAATTAGAAAGGTGTAAATCCAGTGGCAGTATTGACAGAGGTCCGGTACACCCATAGTGAGGAAAAGAGCATGTTATTCTAGTTTGACGTCTGTGTACCCACCATGCCTTGGATCATGTTTTTCAAGACCTTGTTAATGGCCTCTACTTGTCAATTGGACTGTGGGTAGTAAGGGGTTTAGTTTCATGAAGAAAACCTAGTCTGGTGCTCAATTCATCTACCATATGGTTCTAGAAGTGAGATCCATGATCGGTGACTATGGCTTGTGGAACTCCGAACCGTGCAATGACATGATTGAACATGAAGAGTGCAGCAATTTTGTCATATTCGTTGTATGTCGGCATAGCCTCGGCCCATTTAGTAAAATTATCAATGGCTACTATGATGTAACCATGCCCCCCAGCCGAGGTAGGCTTATAGTGCATGAAATTTGTGCCCCATTTTGTAAAGGGGTCAACGGCAATAACCAGATGTAAAGGGGCTGGGTGGGAGCGCTTTTACGTTTGACAATGTTGGCATGGGGGACATTTCTTAACGGCCTCAATGCAATCTTTGAAGATGGATGGCCAGTAATATCCCATGCATAGTCTCTTCTAGTCTGTAGCCATCCCAGAGAGATGACCGCCACAAGCCCCAACGTGATAGTCATTCAAAACGTGTTCAGCCCCCTCATGTCTCAGACAACGTCAAAGAACAGAATTAACACCACAATGATACAAGGTATTGTTGATGATCAAGTAATACTTGGCGTGGTGGTGTATGCGACAACGATCATCCCAAGACAGTTGGGGGTTCAATCATTGGGTTTGAAGATATAAGGTAATATCTCCATACCATGGGTCTGATGTGTTGATGAGGAACAACGAATCATTTGGAAGAGAAGCATTGGGCTCAGATCCTAAATCAACACAGGGAAGATCACAAATGAGTTCCGCAAACACCAAAGATATCTTTGACTTGGCCTTCTCGAAGAGGAGATCGAATTCCTAAAGTATCGCGATATAGTTTGAATACTTGCCCCCAAGTACTTGACGTGTTAGAATGTGGTACGTGGGGTTTGAGTTGGCGATAATGGCGGTGGTGCAGAGCAGTATGTAATGATGGAACTTTTGGATGGAAATGACGTCCGCGAGAGTGAGTTTCTCGACATGTGAGTAACGCGTTTCCGAGTCAATAAGACCCTTACTGAGGTAATAGATCACATGTTCCTAGGCATTGCTGTCCTCCTAGACCAAGACCATGGCGATTGTGGTGACATAATCGACAAGATAAAGGATGTAATCCTTGTAGTAATTGGTCATTTGGAGCACAGGGGTGTGGGTAATGGTGTGTTTCAGACTGTCGAAGGATTGTTGCGCTTGGTCGTTCCATATGAACAGGACGTCCTTCTTCAGTAGTCACATATAGCCTTGTGTCTTCTGAGCAAAATTACAGACAAAAGGCCGTAGGTAAGTTGCCTTCTCTTGCAAACTTTGTAGTTTTGTAATGTTAATAGGAGGTGGGAGAGAGACAATGGCCTCCACCTTCAAGGGATCAATGCGGATCTCATCTTTCGAAATCATAACACCTAGGAGGCGTCTAGACTCGATGCAGAAAATACACTTGTGAGGATTCAGATGGATGTTATACCATCTGCATTTGAGGAATACTGCTGTCAGATGATCGGTGTGGAACTCGCGCTGCTGCGAATGGGAAGATAGATCGTCAAGATAGGGTTCCATGAAGTCCTTCACATCATGAAAAGAATATGACATTGCCTGCTAGAATGTGGCACCATCATTTTTAAGACCAAAATGGAGTTTACGATATGCAAAAGTACCCCAAAGGCAGATGAAAGCGGTCTTATGTTGGTCGGCCGGGTGGATCACAATCTGGTTGTAACTAGAAAAGCCATCTATGAATGAGAAGATGACATTTCCGGCACAATTTTCAATGATTTGACTGATGAAGGGAGTGGGGTAGTTTTCCTTAGGACAAGCCTTGTTCAGATCCTGATAATCAACGCAGACTTGGATGGTGCCCTACTTCTTAGCCACAGGGACGACATTTGAGATGCATTCTGTTAACGAGACAGGGTAGATGAAGCTGGCCTTCAAGAGCTTTTCAATTTCTTCTTTGATTGCCGCAGTTTTTCGAGGGTGTACCGGTCGTAACTTTTGATGGATTGGTTTAACATCGAGATAAGTTTTAATCTCGTGCGAAAAGATGGCAGGATCTATCTCGAGAATCTCCTCGTAGGTCCAAGCGAATACGTTGTGGAATTTATTGAATAAGGTCGTGAAAGTGGTGATCTCTTCGGGAGAACAGTTCTGGCCTAAACGAATATGTTCCACGACACTAGGGGTAACTGATATGTCAACCAGAATGGTGGGTTCAATATTTTCCAGGTTGGCCTCAGTGACTGTATGAGACGTGAGTATCGGTGACTGGGGGAAAGGGTAGACATCCAGCTTGAAAATGGTGGCAATGTTGTTCTCCACAGAATCCAATGGGGGTAGGAAATACGATCGATGGTGGAGGTCTTCCCATGGAGGGTCATCCGCACTGATAATCTCCATAATGGACTCATCGGAATGGAAAGTCCGAAGTAGAGGATTTGGTAAGGATAATGTCCATTGTAGAGAACAAGATGTAGAGGCCACAACCAGGTGGTCCTCAGGCTTTGACTGGATAGCCTCATAAGTGATTTCAGTGGGTGAAAGAGGCATAGTATCTCCAATCAAATGTATGGTGGCTTCGTTGGGTACAATCCATTGATCGGAAGAGTTGGGAATCATGGAGGAGATCATGTTCACCATGGCAACATGGTTAGGGGGATCTGAGGTTGGAAAGATGCCCATAAGAGATGAATCCTTTATGAGGCCGACCCCCACACTCTCATATAGCTGTGAAGATTGTCTGAGTAATGAGACATTATCACCAGGATGAGTAGCGATGTCTAATGTATAGAAGTCCAATTTTTCTATAGTAACAATTCGGCCTTTGTGGGGGGATTGCACAATGCAGAAGACAGATTATGCGATCGCAGTCATGGCATAAAACCAATTACGACCAAGTAAGAGATTATAACCCAAAGGGGATGTAACCACTTCGACGTTAATGGTTTTAGTCTTAACCCCCAACTCTACTGCTATGGCTTGTAATAGCCCATGGGGTTGAAAGCCATGACCGTTGAATGCTTTCAGGGTAGTGGGATAATGGCTTAACTCGGGAGAACCAATGGCTCTCCAACAATATAGTGACATGACTGAGGTAGAAGAGCCTTCGTCTAGTACAGTACGATGGTTTGTCTTCCTAGCAACGTTCATAGCAACTTGGAATGCCAGCTGGTGGGAAAGCCTCGGTTTAAAGTACTCAAGTCGAAACATGATTTTGTTCGAGGAATCCTGATCTACCACGCCAATGGAAAGAAGAAGAGTCTTGCATTGGCTGGGACAATCTTTCAAGACCTCTAGCGTCGACATGGCACAAGGAGATTGCGCCAAGTCCTCTACAATGTTGTAGTTTTGAGCTTCCCTAGCATTAGGATTGAAAACTACTTTTCGAATCGTGCTCTCAGGCGGATTCAATACTGACTCTGAAGAAGGCTTCTCAATGGTGAGAGGAGCCTATGGTACGGTAACATCAGGAATAAAAGTGGAAGCTTTTTTAGTATTACTTCCAATGGGTTCCTTCAGAGGGACTGAATCATATGAACGTGATCGTGTGTTCATGTTAACCATATCACTACGCATCATGAGAACATGTGCGGTGGAGGGTGCCTCTCTGTGAGAAGGAGAGGGTTGAGTGATCAGTTGTTGGTTTTGAGTGGGGAAGGGATCATTGAGAACTGCGGGAGTGGGGTTTCCCTTGAGAAACTTTTGCACTTCGCCTCGGTGGGGACATTCTTGGAGAAATGTTCACCACCACAGAGTAAACAAGGATAAATTAGCTTCCTCTTCTATTTGGTGTCTTCAGGGGTGTTCTTATGCTCCTGTTGGTTGGAATATTTCTTGGGTTTACCTTTGTTTTTCTTCTTGCCACTGAACTTCTGAGGTGAATCTGTTTGAACAGAATTCACCTCCTTGGTGGAAGAAGGAGTGGGTGACTTGGTGGTGCTGCCGCTATCTTGTGGTGGGGATGGGGAAGAACAATGGAGGTTCGAAGATCCACCAGTTTGAGTAGAAGGATGGGAGTTAAGGGAACCAATAATGTCGTTGGCCTGAGGTTCCTTAGGTGGTTTTGCAGGGTCATACATAGGGAGGGGTGCGTTAGGAACAATATCATATAACATGCTAAATTGAGCATAGACAAGGTCTAAGTAATGGGCACGGGCAGTAGCCCGTTCCTCGGTGACGGACCCTCCCATGGCCACGTCTTGAGCTACAGTGGGTAAAAGAGACTTGATGAGCCAGTCAGCTAAGATTTGGTTTGGAATAGGAGCCTTAATGAGAGGTTGTCTCCTCCACCACTCATGGATATGATCAGAAATATGGGTTTCGGTGGTTTGACGGAGCGAAGTCAGTAGGTCCGTACTAGTTTCGTAGCATATGGGTAACTGGAAATGAGTCAGAAAGGACATAGCAAGAGAGCAGAAATTGAGAAATGAGTGTGGTGGTAATTCAATATACCACCTGGAAACTAGGTTGGTGAGGGTCCTTTGAAACAACCTTAGACGGATCGAGTCGTCCATCAAGGAGTTGGATGAGCACCACAAATGGTAAGTCATCGCATGGTTTTTCTGGTCCTCACCGGGTTTTCCATCAAATTTGGGAATATTAGAGGGTATCTTGACCGAAATGGGTGTCCAATTGTAACCTTGTAGGATGGGATCATTGGTTAGACAAGACAGGTCGGGTAGGTCCAAAGTAGCCAAGAATGGCAGCTGTTGGTTCAGCTGCAGATACTGATAGTATTGGTATGGCATATATGGACCAGTAGGACCTTGAATCGACTGATTGTAAGGTGTTCCCATTGGGAATTGGCCATAAAGGGGTGGGCCTCCAAGGTTGGGTGGTGGACCATATGTAGGTCCGCTGCCATAATAGGGTGGTCCACCACCAGAAGGTGGGGGTCCTCCACCACCGGAATAAGGTGGACCGCAACTAGAAGGTGGGGGTCCTCCTCTACCAGAATAAGGGGGTTCGCTGCCTCCGCCACCAGAATAGGGTGGGTCACTGCCTCCACCACCAAAATAGGATGGGCCTCCACCTCCAGAATGAGGGGGGCCTCCTCCATAAGGTGGGGGTCCACCACCACTAGAAGGTGGTGGTCCTCCACCCTTGCCGGAATAAGGTGGGCCACCGCCTCCACCACTGGAATAGGGTGGGCCACCTCCTCCAGAATAAGGTGGGCCTCCTCCATAAGGTGGGGGAACGACACTACTAGAAGGTGGTGGTCCTCTACCTCCCTCGGAATGGGGTGGCCCTCCACCACTGGAATGGGGAGGGCCTCCAACTTCGCCAAAAAGTGGAGGTCCGACCCCTCCGGAAGGAGGTGGACCAAATTGTGGTGGGGGAGGTGGGGCATGAGGGAAAGTTGGTGGGGATCCAATTGGTGCAATGTTGAAATGTCCCCATGGAGTGTATGGGTTTCTAGGATAAGGTATCCTGTGGAGTACGTTTATGGGATTAAATTGTCACAACACAGGATCAAAATGACCTGGATACGCGTGACTCCATGGTGGTTGGTTTGTGTTGGATGGTCCCCCACCATGACATAATCCCATGGTGGATCCCACAACACGTAAGGAGCTACCAAGGGAATGACCAATTAGCATTCCTTCACTCGTATTATGGCTAGAAAATGAGGGTTTCCCCCCATTCCCAACGTGTTGACCACTATCAGGAGGTTGACTCATAATGGGTTATTGATTACTTACTATTGGAGGAACACTACTCGTGATAAAATTAGGGGGTAAAGAGTATCCTCCCTGTGAGCTTTGGGTTGGGGGAGGGGTGGGTAATGTTCCGGTAGTAGTAGGAGGGATGTTGGACTATTGTGCTTCAACACTCTGAGTCATTTGAAGCACGGAACTGGTCTCCCGATTGAGAGTTGTACTCGTAGGGAAGGAAGGTTGACCATGTTCGTAAGTGGTCACGTTCTGTGTGGGTGTCTCCGGTGAAGTAAGAGATAATGAACGAATGGGAGTATATTGAAACATGGGTGTATCTGAAGTGTCTCTTCTCCGTGAGAGACTCTGGTGCCAAAGTTTGTCACCACATTGGCGTAGTTGGTCCATGAGTGCATAGATTGGAGCCAAGCACTGAGCATGGGGATCCCAATGAAAAGGGGTGGTTTCCACCTCCGTGTCTATATCTAGGTGGGCCCATTGTTGGCCTAGAGAGGTGTCCCAAAAAGATGCAGAAGGACCAAATGCTATGGATACAGGGTTGTCCTGGGATGGATTTAACCATTCTATAGATCCAGGTTCTCTTGCCATCATGTGGTGGAAGGATGTGTCTCGAGAAGTGGAAGGTTCTACCTCTTCAGCCCTGTATGGGTTAGAGGTTGGTGAAATACGAGGAAACATATTTGCTCCAAACTCCATAGTGGAGTTTTCTGCTTCAAGTGTCACAACAGTAAGTTGTGGGTCCATGCTTACCCTTGAAATTACCTCTTGATCAAGGGGATATTCAGGTGGCAAGTTTAAAATTTTGCGTGATCTTCTCAAAGGTTGTTCAGCCAGAATGATCGAACCAGAAATTCTCCTAAGTGTGCTCTAAACAAAAGAAAAGCAATCTAGAAAAATCTACACAAACTAAGGTCGAAAGCAAACTTATGTGGTAGGTGTGGATTCAAAAGTCTAGAACCTCACTGTATTGTCAAGGCTTCAAAACTCATGATATACTCCAGGGTCCAACATTTATACTCGGCACAACTTTTCATAGCACTAACCAGGGAGAATTAGGACCATACCCCTGACCATATAAAAGGACAACCTGATAGTACGTGCGTAGTAGCTCGCCGAGTGTTTTTCTCCGTGTATTGCTCTGCCAAGACGACCAAATGGTTAGCTCAGTTGGTCTCAAGAATCCTAGGAGTGTCTTTTGATATACTCAAGGTATGTGGGAGCTCAAATCCGTAGTGGTGTTGTCTAATGCACAACCGTACGACAAGAGCCTTCCGATATACTACCGAGTACGTGAAGTGCCTTTTGATATACTATCGAGTACGTGAAGTGTCTTTCGATATACTACCAAGTATGTGAAGTTCCTTTCAATATACCCTAAGGTACGTGAAAGAGCCTTCAATATAACGGCTGGTATGTGAAAGAGCCTTCGATATACCAGTTGGTACGTGGAAGAACTACAGTGCCCCCCGAGATGCAGTGCAGGAAAGTAACGATAGCTGCCACGTTTTACGACGTCGAAACACATCTCTAACTTAACACACAAGTTACTAGTAAATTTTAACCTAGTTCTACCGGTAAATTTTATCTATATGGTTAGGTGAATGCATGAGGTGAGTACAGAAATGTAAACATAATGCACCCTAACTACATGAAAATGCACTCTTTCTTTTGATGAAATCTATGTATGGGACAGAGCAATCTTTACCAATGGTATCACAAAACAGTAAATTTCAACAAAACTCCAAATCTACCAAAAATGATAATGAGAGCACTCTTTTCCATTTTTCAAGCAAAACATAAAAATCAACAACACATCAAATGCAAATCAAAAATTTTATTTTTGTCTTTTTCAATTAGAATGGAACTAAATGATGAAAAAGGGAGAATTTCTACTTAGAGAACACTAACCCTTCAATTTTCACAATGATATCCTAAAAGCATAAGAAAACCAAAAATGCATATAATTCCTTCAAGCTTGGAATCACTTGCAAAAATTGTACTTTACTTGTATTTTTCAAGAAGATGAGTGACTCATAATTCATGAAAAACACAAACATTTAATTTCTTGTTCAAGCTTTCCAAGATATCAATGAATGATAAATTCCAATGCATGAACCAATTTTTACAACAATTCTCAAATGAACTTGAAAATGGTAAAAACAAAGCACTTTTTTTATTTTTCCAATGTATATACCAAGACAAACCTGACAATAATAATGCTTTTAAATGTAAATGGCTGAAAGGAATAGATTACTTGTAGCACTCTAATCACTCAAAAATTCCCAAAGAAAAATGGCAAGCACTCCAATGACCTAAAGACAAAAAATGACTTAAAAACAATCAAAAGCAAGCCAACAAATGATGACTAAATTCAAAAAAGGTTTGGAAGTAGATCTAGTATGATGGAGAGATCCAGTGAGGCGATCAGGAAGAACAAGATGGAGTAGATGACCTTAGGGGATTGGAATTTCCCACCACTTCAATCAAACTCTCACTTGACCAAAATGACCAAAAAACCAACACAAACAAACCAAATCAAACAATATTGAATAAAAGGGTCTCTGCCTGGAAGGTACAGTGCAGAGGTGTCTATTGATCAACCCAAAAACAATCAAAATGGAGAAAAAGACCCAAACATCAAGTTGGAAATCTCGGCATGGGCTATGGTTAGGCACAGAGCGCCCGGCACAGGTTGTGTGCAGAGGTTAAGCGCCGATGGCGCAGACGGTCAGGTCGAAAAATGCGTCGATGGCACAGTATGATCAAAGGAAAGATGTGCTCTGGATGAACAGGCACACTGGATGCACTACCCAAATGCGTCGGGCGAATAACTCAATGAAAACAATGAAAAATATCGAAACAATGACTAAGTAAATTGATTGAATATGGCTCAACAAACCCAGAGAAATTCAACAAACTCTTAAAGGAAAGAATCTAATGGTGAAAATAGGCTCAAGAGGCAAAGCACCGGCTCATTAAGAAATCAAAGAATAACATATCCAAACTTGAAATCAAAACAAACATATTCCCCAGTATGGTCGCTATATTTTCTATTGGACAATCTACTCGAGTAGGCGCGAGCAAGATCTCCCTAGTTCAATGTGAATCTATAACAAATAAAGAAAAAACATAAAGCTACTTTCCTAGATCGAGTTAGAGATCGAGTAATTAGATGTCTTACCTTTATATATGTAGATATTTCTCCTCATTATTACTCCTAGTTCTGCGGTCGTCAGATCCGTAGCTGCAATACCTGTAAAAACATGTAGAAACATTACAAGCATTAAAACATGTCTAAACACTAACTGATCCAAGTAAACAATTAAGGAAGTAAACTATAAAAATTATGAACACAACAAAAGTTATGGAAAGAGTTCATATTACTATATAAAGATTAGGAAATACAAAGTAGAGAGATGATTAAAACCCAATCCTTAATGCTGCAATATTCCTCCAACAAGCCATGCCAAATCCCACAAAGGAAATGTAAGCCTCCCAAGAGATGGATAGGGATCACCTAGGCTAATTCCACCAGCATGTAAGTGCTATAGACTTCCTCCCCTTAGAATGGAGGGGATCTTTGTATTTATAAGACCAAGTGGATAGAGTAGGTTGAGGATCATGGAGAGAGGACTAAGGTATCCTCCCTTAAGGTTAGGGAACCGTAGGACAACTCACCCAGGAGTTAGGGATAGATATCCACCTCATCCAAGTTCTAGAAATCGCTCGAAATCCACCTCTATCCGAATTAACCAACCCTAGTGCAAGTTGCATAAATACAACCAGCGCTTGAGAGGGGAAACACGGGATGCACAAAGACAATATGCGCCACCGGCGCAGTCTGGTAGAATACACTCTGCGCCAGACCTAGTTGGGTGCTTCTTGCTCAAATACAACATGCTCCTACCCAACTAGAGTTTGTGTACAAAGGGCATCAACCTTCTCTACATGAATTCTTGATCAAGGGAACTTCAGGGATTGAGGCACTAAGTTAACAAGGGACTCATGATGACAACATTTAGGTGTAACAATTCATCAACTTACCAACATTGTCGGCATTTTCCTGAGCAACTGCTATGTTTATTGAAGCTGTGAACTTGGGATCTTTGTGGGTGTCTTCTATTAAGGTACTTTCTCGAATAGTTACTACATCCTGCTAAGCGCCCATTTTCAACCTTTTATCCGTTCTTCTCAAGATCGTCTTCCACTTGGGGTCCAAGACTATAGTGTCCAATTTTTCTATAGAATGATTCTTCGAAGGAGTAAAAGGTGTGAGCCCAAGCTCAACCAATGGAAGATGTCCTCTTGTAAGCAGGACTCTATACTCATCGGGTGGATCTATGTCCATGTCTTGAAAACTTTTCTCTTCTTCTTGGATCCCTTTTTATTCCATAGATTACTTTAATCTAGCCTCTTCCTCCTTTTTTTTCTCCAACTCTGTTTCTTTATCTGCTGCTTCTTGCTCTTCATTTCTTTGCTTTGCCTACTCTGCTTCTTCTTCTTTCTTATTTTGTTCTTTCTCTTGCGTTTGTCTTGCTTCTTCTTCTTCTTTCTTTACTTCTTATTTTTTCCTTTTAGCTTCTTCTGTTTTCTATTTTCTTTCTTCTTCTTCCTTCTGCTTTAATTCATCCTCTTGCTTTAGCCGTGCTTATTTTGCTATTATAGCCTCCTCTATGGCCTTTTGTAGTTATGCTTCTTTATCAATATACTTAGTATGACTAGAACCCGCGCCCTATTTTTTGGCCAAATATTTTGTTTAAAATCTATCATATTATTTGCCCTTCGATATAGCTCTTCATCCTTTAGGAAGTGGTTTGTGTATTCAAAGTGAATTTTACATGATGCGCAATGCTGGGTGGCTTTCTGTAATTTATTGTTTCTGATGAAAATATTTTCTCCAAAATGAAACACTTCCAAGTCCTTTATGAACACCTATGCTCCTTTAACCTTAGTGAATTTATATTCCCCAATGGTGAATGGGAGCAGAGGATAAGAGGCATTCTTGTTATCATTCAGAAAATGGCCGACTCCATTGACAAAAAAATTTCTTATAGCCTCCTTGTGCACTACATAATCTATGGCGTACTTTGGCATTAGAGAAGGATCTTTGGTTCCCCCATACATTGGTATATACGTTCCTTCCAGGTTAAAGTAGTAGTATTTGTATTCATTGATAACTTTCATTGCGTTGTTCGACAAGCAATTAGGTTCCTCATTAAATAGTAACCAATATAAAGGGATTATGAACTCCTCACATATAAGCTTGTAGAAGCTCGTATATTTATGAGCCCACATTATTTGGTAGGCCACATAGAGAGGGGTCTCAGCTGGAACTCAATCGCACCCCGAATTGTGGAATGGGTGCCTTATTAGGATATAGTCAATAAGATAAGAAGACATAAATAATTCTTCTCTTTTCTTAGTCATTCCCCCTTTTTTTGTTGCTATCGTTGATGCCATATTCTCAGAAATAATGTCTGCCCAATTAAAGACAGTACCATGGGAGGATACATGATACATAAGAGGCACCTATGAAATTATATGACACAACAGATCTAAAGAGCTGAGGATACCTCACAAAGAAAGAATGAGCAAAAAAATGAAGAAGAGTGAAAACTGCAGTAAAAAAGAGCAGAAGAATAATAATGCAACATAACTCAGATAAGAACAGAATAATGTCATATGTTCCAATAATCAGTATAATAAAACAGTGATGTTACAATGGATAGAATTCGAATCATGCAGGAGAATTTGAACCTCAGTTGGTGTATCATAGGGATTATCACCACTTGAGTGCTCTGGAAGACTCAAAGTCAACTAAACTGAACCTAAACTCAGCTATCTGAAATCACAATCAATTAACTGACTAAGGAGGGCACAATAGTGATTATGTCATGCATGCCAAACAGAAAATGGTGCATGAGGCCACAATCACTGGAATCTGGAGCTCTAACCCCCCACAAGAGTCAAATAACTTAGCTTTACTACACTCAGACACTCAATAGGTTCCTATAAAATAGGGAACTGACTGAAGTGGTCCTAAAATGATGCATGCAGGGCTCAGAAGGTGCTAGATGGATCTTGGATGACATCTGCACACCAATAGGGGTAAATGGCATCATCAACAATTAGAAATAATAATAATGCTAGGTAGTACAAGGATGGAGTATTAAAATATCCTAACACCCCCCCTTAATCCATAGGTTTCATCCCAGGCCCTGGTTACTAAGACCAAAGGTTACCCATACAATCAAATAAATAATAAAAAAATAAAGAACTGTCCATGAACCGAGGAAATGGGGAAAAACCTCATGGGAAAAATACCCCCCCTCAAAAAGAACAACAATATGGAACTCAAAGAACCTTCATACTAAGAAGAGAAGGAAAATAATTTCCTTAGTGAAATCCTTTGCAAAAATATTGGCAAGATGCTCCTCTCTAGGATAGCAATGTAGGTGCTATATCTGGATCTACTCCTCCGATGTGCCTCCCACCGTGTAGAAGTTGTATTTGCCAAAACAATTCTTTCAGGAGCCCTTTTTGCTACTGGAGCGAATGGCTCATTGTGGTCCAAATCATGAACCTTTGAGTACCTTTCCTCAGACAACTGATATTTTTTCCTGGTTGTAGATCCCCCATGGCAAGACTCTCCAAGAGATTTTGGATTGAACCCCACCATCATGAAGCACCTCTATGAGAGAAGTAGATCTGCATTACATAGTGCAATTTTTTCATGACACTGAGATCTAGTGGTTATATGGTCAGATGGATCCCCAACTGTGTTCCCAGCATCTACAAGGGCTTTATGAGCCCATAGTGGCCTTGGCCATGGATTGGGAGCATGTGTTGGATCTAGATCTGGATCTGAATCTCCTTGAACTTTATTCTCAACATCAATATTTTGATCATCATCTTCATTAGAAGAGGTGTCACTCTCATCTTCATCAGATTCCGCTGGGGTGGGAAAAGAGTATGGAAAATATTGTGAGGGACTGCCCCCATGCCTTGAGCATGGGGATTTTGTATTTTGTATCAGGATGTATTATATGATGAGGACGTTGTTGGGCCTCCTTGTTGTATTTATGTATAGGGGTGTTGTGGGCACGATGACATTTGTACTTATGATATATATATATATAAATATAGATATAGATATAGATATAGATATAGATATAGATATAGATATAGATATGCACGTCGATGCATTTTGTAGTGATGGATTTTGTTTATGTATATGCATGTGGATGTACATTATGGTAGTTTCTTATGTATATGCACATGGATGCAAATTATGATGATGATTTCTTTTGTGTTTTCCATGATGTTTATGTATTCCTATATGATGGATAGATGCATGGTTATGTTTTTCTTCCTACAGGTTGTGGTTTATGTGCCAGTCTAGAATGTTGTTAGCCATTTGGTCTGCAACACTATTTTGGCTTCCTGGGACATGAGTGAATGCAATGGATTCAAAATTTCTAATCATCTATTTAGTGTGCAGGAAATTTCTGAAGAGGCAAGGATCCAAAACCTGGTAATAGTTGTTGAGTTGGGCGACGATTAGCTGGGAGTCGAGGAACATGTGATAATCTGTAGGGATCTAGCAACTGTAACAAACTCATAATCTGACTCTCAAGATTATTTGCAAAGAAGAAGAAGAAGCATGCATTCAATAATCACTCATAAACACAGAATAATGGACAATGTCAATATCATACAATGAATAATGAATGTAGAGAATGTGTTACAATAATCAATGATGAGGCATCATATAGGATTCGAATTAGCCAAGTAGGGAATTTGAATTATGAGCTCAAGATCTAGCATGAATAACTATAGAGATATCATCCAGTCATTAGTATTGGTCACAACTAGTAAGAGTTAGTCAAGCATGACCAACTGATTCTAACAGAACCATCTAGCCATAAATCAGGGAATGGAGACTCCAAGGTGGGTGCATGAGGTTGTCTAACTCAAAGTCTAGCTTGGATAATAATGAAGACATCATCCAGTCAATAGTATTAGTCATAAATGGTAATAGTCAGTCAAGTGTGTCTAACTGAGTCTAACATAACCATCTAGGCATAAATCAAGGAATGGAGACTCCAAGGAGGGCCCATGAGGTGATCAAATAGTCAAGTGGGACTCCAGAACTAGCTAACTAGAAGCTACAAGTAGTTAGCATGAGCAATCAGTGGAAGAACTACTCAATCAATGCACTAATTGAATGATAACTCCCAGTAGGTGAGCGAGGGCACTCTAACTGACAGTGGTAGGTGAGAAAGGTGCACTTGCTAAGCAGATAAGACAAGGAGGGCACATTAGGTAGGTAGGAAGCCAAATGAGGGCTAAAGACAAGCTCTGGAGAGGTAGAAGCAAGCTCTAGATGATGGGGAGACAACCATGATGATGACTGAATGCATGCAGTGGCATGCAAATGCATGCAGTTTGCATGCAGGAAAAGAAGAGCTAGAAGCAAGCTCTAGGTGCTGGGGAGACCACCATGATGATGACTGAATGCATGCAGTGGCATGCAAAGCATGCAGATTTGCATGCAGGAATGCAAAATTTAAAATGATGGTGTGAATATTCCAACACCCCCCCTCAATCTATACTATGAGGTAATAACTAAAATCTGAAAAATATGGCCCTGGTGACTAAGACCAAAGGTGACCCCGTACAATCAATCTAAATAAACTAAGTGAGGAAAGAGTGAAAAACTAGTGGGAAGAAAGCCCTCCCTCAAAATAGACTGAAGGATGCTAAAGTAGCATATCATCTCTCACCCCTAAAGGAGGTAAGTGTCCTTCTTTTCTGAAGAAGGATCGATCGATCTGAAATGGATCAGCAATGTGAGAAGGATGAAACCTTCCATTCTGAAAATATGATCTGGATCTTCTATGATTATGTGAATCACCAACCAAATCTCCGGCAGATCAGAGTGTAGTGGTTGCCCGTTGAGGAAGAGGAGGCATATCAGGTGAGATATCTCCAGGTTCTTGTGGATCTGGATCTCCCATTCGCTTAGCTTCATCATCAGTTGTTAGACCTTTAGGTTCTTGTGGATCTGGGTCTAGCATTCTCCCATCTTCATCTTCAAATTCTAAATCTGAAATATCATGTGAAGATGCATCTTTAGATGGCTCATCATCATATCCAAACTCTGAATCTGAAAACTCATGTGATGATGCTTCGCTCTCTTGATCATCAATCAAAGGAGGATGTAACTTCCTTTTGGGAAGAAGTGGATCATGCTGCAAAAAATAATATGAAGATCATCATGAAGCATGTGATTCGAACCAACTGAGGTAGAATCAAAACCATGAATGTGTAGATAGTTCCTTGATATCTCCTTCGAATCAACATAGGTGAGATCATAACCAAAGAAACTATGACACGGTGATAGTAGATGTTCAACAAGATCACTAATGAATGTAACAGTGGTGGTGGCCCATGAACCAATAGGTGTTAGATCTTCAGGTTCTTGTGGATTTGGATCTAACATTCTCTCAAAAAGAGTTACTTTCCTCTTGGGAAGAAATGAATCATGCTCCAAAAACATGTGCTTGAGTTCTCCAACAGTGGATACAAGCAAATCAGATCCAATACTTGGAAGATGGTTTCTCATGATTTCCTTTGAACCAACAAGGGTGAAATCAAAACCAAAATCACAAGAAGGTGCATGAGTCATGAACCCAAGCGAATGATAGAGTATTCCATCGTTAGTGAAACTTTGAAAACATGTGCTAATTACCAAATAGGAAATCAAAGAAAGCATATGATGAGGAAGAGCAAATGCATTACCTTCCAAAGCTATTTTTTTCTTCAAAAAAATCAGTAGGTCATCATCTTGCACATCAACAGGTGCATCAACTCTATGAAAGTGTATGTAGTCCTTTGATATCTCCTTTGAACTAGTAGGGGTGAGATAAGAACCAAATGAACCATATAATGGTGATGGCTTGAACTTCAAATCAGATCCAAGATTTTGAGGATGGTTCTTTATGATCTTCTTTGAACCAAGAGTGGTGAGATCAAAACCAAAATCACAAGGATATGCATGAGACTTGAATCCAAGCGAATGGTAGAGTCTTCTATCTTCGGTGAAGTTTTGAAAGCATGTGCCAATGACCAAGTAGGAGTCCATAGGAAGATTTTGATCAAGGAAGGAAAATGCATTGCCTCCTAAATCTTCCAAGATGCTCAATAGATCATTATTCCGCACATCAGCAATCTCATGGGGAGTAGAGATTTCAAATATCTCTTCAAATTCTAGAGTAGTAGCTGATATATTTTGATCAAAAATCAGATAGGAAGATGGAACAACTGAAACCATGTGTTGTACTTCGACTTCTTTCGCTATCTCATATCTTTTCAACTGTGATATCAAGCTTTGGAACTTGGGGAAGACATTGATTGTCTCGAAGCTGTCTGAACTCACTCTCAAATTTGTGACCTTTCATATCATCTTTTGGTCCAAAAAGAGATTCGAGATTGTCCCAAACATCTTTAGGAGATGTAAGATTGATGACATGGAAGTGTAGATCTTCAAAAATTGAGAGAAGGAGGAGGCCAATAGCTTTATCAAGCCTATCCAAGTACTTGGAATTTTCAACTGCACTGAGAGGTTCTACCATCGTTTTGTTGAGTATTTGGGTGAATCCCTTGGATCTCATGAAGAGATCCATATTGGCTTTCCACTCAACATAGTTGGAAGATGTGAGCTTTAGATCCATCTGAAACAGAGAAAGTTGAATAGTTGAAGAAGATTCCGAACGGGTGAATAAACTAGCAAAACAAGAAGAGTTGTGCTGATGGAGAATGCTACACTTCAACTGAACAATACTTTAAGGACACTTGGCACATAGACTAAGTCCTTCACACATGGCTAGACCTCACTGGATTTCTCCAATGAATTCAAGTAATAGCACCAGGATTTGATGTGGAAACTTAGAGGCTTCTAGTGCACAAGTGAAAGATAGCTGCTCAAAGAAATGATGCAACTGCTGCTATTGAAACTGCTACAATGGCTGTAATTCGAATAGCTGCTTATTGCTCTGATACCATGTGATAATTTGCAGGGATCTAGCAATTGTAACAAACTCACAATATAACTCTCAAGATTATTTGCAAAGAAGAAGAATAAGCATGCATTCAATAATCACTCATAAACATAGAATAATGGACAATGTCAATATCATACAATGAATAATGAATGTAGAGAATGTGTTACAATAATCAATGATGAGGCATCATATAGGATTCGAATTATCCAAGTACGACATTCAAATTATGAGCTCAAGATCTAGCATGAATAACTATAGAGATATCATCCATTCGGTATTATCAGTCACAACTGGTAAGAGTCAGTCAAGTGTGACCAACTGATTCTAACAGAACCATCTAGCCATAAATCATGGAATGAAGACTCCAAGGTGGGTGCATGAGGCTATCTAACTCAAAGTCTAGCTTGGATAACAATCAATACATCATCCAGTCAATTGTATTAGTCATAAATGGTAATAGTTAGTCAAGTGTGTCTAACTGAGTCTAACAGAACCATCTAGGCATAAATCAAGGAATGGAGACTCCAAGGAGGGCGCATGAGGCTGTCAAATAGTCAAGTGGAACTCTAGAACTAGCTAACTAGAAGCTACAAGCAGTCAACATGAGCAATCTATGGAAGAACTACTCAATCAATGCACTAACTGAATGATAACTCCCGGTAGGTGAGATAAGGCGCCCCAACTAAGTGATAACTGGTGGTAGGTGAGCAAGGGCAGTCTAATTGATAGTGGTAGGTGAGAAAGGCGCACTTGCTAAGCAGATAAGTCAAGGAGGGTGCATTAGGTAGGTAGGAGGCCAAATGAGGGCTAAAGATAGGCTCTGGAGAACTAGAAGCAAGCTCTAGGTGTTGGGGAGACAACCATGATGATGACTAGATGCATGTAATGGCATGCAAATGCATGCAGCATGCAGTTTGCATGCAGGTAAAGAAGAGATAGAAACAAGATCTAGGTGCTGGGGAGACCACCATGATGATGACTGGATGCATGCAGATTTGCATGCAGGCATGCAAAATATAAAATGATGGTGTGAATATTCCAATAGAACACACGGAGGTGACTTATACCCATCTGGAGGGCAGCACTCAAGTGACCGGTCACAGCATTGTACTTAGCCTGGTTGTTTGTTGCAGTGCCGATGCACACTCCTTCGATGTGGATCAACTTATGTGAGGGGGAATATAATTACCACACTGCGGAGGCAAGGTTTGGGGACTAGCGACTTGAACTATCGGCAAAACCGACATAGTATGGTGGAATAAGATCCATCTGTGGTCATGCAGGGGAGCAACGTGTGAGGTTCTGAATGCAAAAAATGAAAGACAAAAAATAAATGCAACTATACAACATGGACTCATGGGTCCAAAAAGTGTTCAAGGGTAAAAGCGTTTAAGGTACAACCCATTACGGGGGTTGTGCAGAGGGTTTCCCTCAAAGTCAGTGAGGATGTATGCCCCATGTCCGAGGCATGTGTGGACGAAGTATGGGCCTTGCCACATGGAATCGAGCTTACCTTTCCCAGTCTTATCGTGTGCTTGGTCATAGACTAGGACAAGGTCTCCTTCTCGAAAATTTTGAGGGTGGACGTGCTTATCGTAACTGGATTTGGAACGGTTCTTAGCATCCTCAATGGTTTCCAAGTCCATACGACGGTCCTCATTGACATGTTTCAATAGGATTAGGCATTTTTCGAGTGGCGAGGTGTCGAGGAGGAGTTCGATGGAAATGTGGAGGGAATAAATATGACACTCAATGGGAAGAACAGACTCGACACCATGGACTAAGTGAAAAGGGGTAAAACCGGTAGCGGTCTTAGTAGACGTACGGTAAGCCCAAAGTGCGGGAAATAGCATGGGATGCCAGTTGGACTTATGGTTGTCTATGGTGCGTTGCAGGATGGTTTTCAGAATCTTGTTAATGGCCTCTACTTGGTCATTCCCTTGAGGGTAATAGGAAGAGGCATACTGATGTTCAAATTTCAACAGGGTTGATAAGTCCTTCCAGATGGCATCCTCAAAGTGGGATCCATGGTCAGATACGAGTTTCTTGGGTACCCCAAACCACGTGATGACGTGGTTGAAAAAGAAGCGAGCAATAGTTTCAGCTTTACAATTGAATGTGGGCATGGCCTCGGCCCATTTGGTGAAATAATCGATAGCCACGATGATATATTTATGGCCTCCTTCCGAGGGAGGGTTTCACTCCATGAAATCAATGGCCCATTTACAAAAAGGGTCGACGGTGATTATTGGATGGAGAGGGGCTTGGGGGGGGGGGGTTCTTGCCTTGGGGGAAAAGAGTTGGAAGTTGTGGAAATGTTTAATTGTGGTGATGTAATTTGTGAATAAAGTGGGCTAGAAATATTCGACGCAAATAACCTTTTGGGCAGTGGCCATCTCGGATAAAGGGAAGGCACATGATCCGTTGTGACAATCGTTAAGGACTTATTCATCCTCGTCGCAAGTGAGGTAGCAGCGGAGGATGGTGTCGATGCAACGATGGTACAACACATCACTGAGGAGGAGATAACGAGAGGTGTGATGGCATATGTGTTGACGGTCATCACGGTCGAGATCAGACTAGAACTTCTAGGTATGCAGGTATAGTAGAATGTCATCGTACTAGGGGTCTTCCGACGAGATGATAAATAAGTGGTCGTTGGGTAGGATGGGATTGATGGATAGTGACGTAGATGATAATGATTATTCCGATATGAGTTGTGCCAATGCAAGATCCTTGGTGCTCTTAGGTGTCGTGAATGTGAGGTCGTACTCTTGGAGTATGATGACCCACTTGTCCACATGGCCTTGCAGAAGGAAGCAACTTAAGAGATAAACCATGGGGTTAGAATCGGCCACGACTGTGGTTTGTCTTAATAGGATGTAGTAGCAAACCTTCTGGACTAAGAAGAAAATGGTGAGGGCCAATTTATCCTCATAAGGATAATGTAGTTGTGGGATAGATAAGGTCTGACTCACATAGTAGATTACATGCTCCTTTTGCGCACTATCCTCTTGAACGAGAATCCCTGAGACAGCATAGTCGGATACCGAAACGTAAAGGATAAAATCCTTCGAGAAATCAGGTGGTGAAATCAACGGGGCATTAGTCAAGGCTACTTTGAGGGATTCCAAATCCGGTTGTGCTTGTTCATCCCAGACAAAAGGGATGTGGGTACAAAGTAGGTGAAGAAAGCCGTGAACAATCGTCACGTACTCGGGGACAAAGCAACGAAGAAAGTTGGCTCTCCACTGCAAAATTTGCAATTGTTGTACTGTACAGGGTGATGGGAGGTCTAAGATGGCTTGGACCTTTAGGGGGTCTATAGTAATCCCTTTTGAGAAACAATGAAACCTAACAACCAACCTGTAGGAATGCAAAATACGCACTTAAGGGGGTTCAAGCGAACTTGGTATTTGTGACACGAATGAAAACTTGTCGGAGGTCGTTCAAGTGGTCGGACCATTTCTTGGATTGCGCAGTTAGATGATCCAGGTACTAGAATGATGTAAGCTAGATCATGGAAACAATATGCCATGGCCCACTAGAAAGTGGCACCAGCATTTTTTATACCAAATAGCATGATGTAGTAGGAAAAGGTGCCCCATGGTGTGGTAAATGGAGTTTTGTATTGGTCCTCTTTTCGGATGTGGACTTGATTGTATCCAGAGAAACCATCCATGAATGATAGAACTTTGTGTCCTGCAAAATCGTCAATGAGTTGGTCGATGAAGGGTGTGGGGAAATTGTCCTTGGGACAAGCGCAATTGAGATCGCGAAAATCGGTGCAGATGCAGATAGTGCCTTGTTTTTTATTGATGGGAACAGGATTGGACACCTAGGTAGTGTAAGCGATGGGGTAAATGAATCCTGCTTTTCACCGTTTCTCAATCTCGGCTTTGATGGTGAGGAGCTTGGATGGATGAATGGGTCTCTGCTTTCGTTAGATAGGTGGGACATCTGGACAAGTGTTGATGTGGTGTTCGACATTGACAGGATCTAAGCCAGGCATCTCGGTGTAGGACCAGGTGAAGATTTCACGAAACTCTTGGAAGAGCTTCTTGTACTCCCCGATTTCATTCTGTACAGGAAGCACCTATGGTAATGAGCTCGGTTTGGCTTCCCGTGCGGGAGATATCGACTTGTATAGTGGGTGATATGTTTGCCATGTTCCCCTCTTCAAAAGAATCGGGGGCTGGGATAGGGTTCTTAAACCAGCCCACCTTATCCGGGAGGAAGTCGTTGGTCTCGATTGCCAGTTGGTTGGCCGTCGTAGAGGTAGACTCCTCAGGGATGAAATATGACCGATGGTGCATATCATCCCAGCAATAGTCGGGTCCAGTGAGTGCTTCGAGGATTTCCTCTTCGCTATGGAAGCACTAAGTTGTCAAATCGATCGGAGGAGGGCTAGATGCGTCGTGCCTATCTGCCATAGACATCATATATATGGTGTTAATCTCTTTCGACAAGGAGGATATCGAGGGGTGAATCTCCTCGATGGTGGTGATAGATGAATCTAGAGAAGACTGAGCTAGATCATGGAGGACCAATCTATATTCTGGGAGCTCTGGGAAATGGTGAGAGTAATGGGATTCCACAGATGGCGCAAGCATGGTTGGTGCGTAATGCCTTGTTGCACTGGTGGGAGGGGAGATTTAATTTGATTATGGGGATGTTGGGATCATCATCCAAATTCTGCATGTGCTTTTGGAGATTGGGAAGCTGGGGGCAGTTATGGGTGGCATGGCCCAGATCGTTACATAGGGATCACTTAGGGGGACCGGTGTGCGGGATGGTGGTTGAGGTACCACAGGCTTCCTTATTGGGGGGATGTGAAGTTTTGGGTACCTATGCCCCCAGCATTTCTGGGTGGTGTAGGGGCAGGGTTTGTTGTAGATGTAGTTGCCACACCGGGGGGTGGGCGGTTAGGGATGTTCGCCACACCGGGAGGTGGGCAGTTATAGGTGTTGATTGGTTGGACTAGTTGGAGGACAGCCTATGGTTTCGGTGGTGTAGTGGGGGAAATTAAATACCACATAGGTAGTCCTAGAGTTAGCCCGGGGAGGTTCAGCGTAGCCATAACTAGGGTGCTTATTACTCCTGAAGGTGGGAATAAGAACAAGATCATATGGATCGGTGTGGCTCCAACATGACTCGCTACAGATGGTGGTTGTGGGTTGGGAACTGTTTGGTTAGGTGAGATTGTACAGAGATTAGATATATCGACTGCTGGTAAGGGTAGTGGGATGAACCTAAAGGAATATGTCATGGGGGTTTTAGATTAGATTTCGGGTCCGACCGTGGAAACCAATGAAGTGGGTGTGCCCAGAGTGGGTTGTTCAACCATGGGGAGAAAATTCTCTGGTGCGGCAAGGGAATTGGGGTCGTAGTAGGTGAGTTGGTCAATTTTAAAGACCTGTCCCTCATGGGGGAACATCATGATGCAGATGACTAATGAAGCAATAACCTTCATAGCGTACATATAGCTACGTCCAAGCAGGAGGTTGTAATCAAGTTGTGCGTTGATCACCTAAATGTCTATGAGGATGGTTTTCCCAGCTAACTGGACTGGTATGTTGGCTAAGAAGCACTGAGGTTGAGCCGAGTGGCCATCATAAAATCGCAAGGTGGTTGTGGATGGCTGTAATGTAGGTGATCCGAGCTTCTTCCATACGAATGTCGACATGATGCATGTGCAGGCACCTTCATCGATGATGCATCGATGGATAACAAGATTTCGAATAGACAAGGGGACTTGGAAATCTAGGGTGGAGAGCATGCATGGTTCGGATTAGTCAAATTCAAATGCCATCATTCGTGAGTCAGAAAGGTCAATAGAGCCAATGGTGGATAACAGAGTATTGCGTTGGGTAGGACAGTTCTTTAGAACCTCTAGGGCTGACATAGCAGCAGGATATTGGGATAAGTCATCCAAAATGTTGTAGTTAGGGGCTGCATGGGAATTGGGGTTGTTGTTTATACGTCGTAGTGGGAAGCGGGGAGATTTGGGGGCCCCATCGCCTGGTATTCCGTTGGGGGGTATGCGTAGCGACTGATCAACGGGGAGAGTGTTAGAAACCCTTTCGAACGAAATGGCTTTAGGAGTGGGTCTGTATTGATTTCGGTGTGTTTGGAGGTTGACGTCGGCCGATGAAATAATAAGCAGGTGATGGGTTCCCAAATCCTTAGGTTGATTGGCGGGTGTAGCATACGTGATTTTTTGTTGTTGTGCCGTGGGTCCTTGGGGAGGAACTAGCAGTTGGGTGTTGACGACTCCTTGCGTGAGAAAGGGGTTCTATAATACCATGGGTTGGTTCTGGGGTGGTGGGGGGTTAGGTTGTGCTTGTGGCACCGCATGACCCTATCGTTGGGCGTCGTCGGTCCATATTTGGAGAGCACGCTCCAAATGGGGACAGGGGTGTGTGTGTAATGGCCGAATACCCCACATATAGAACATGGGTTATTGGTTTGTAGATTGGGGTTCTTCCCCTGACGAGGTGGTCTATCAAGGTTTTGGTAGGATGGGACGACATTATTATTATTAGAGGATTTAAGTTGTTGGCCGCATGGATCTTACGGTTGGTTGTTATCGCGGTTACATCCTCATCCTCGATTCTGCTAGCCTTGTTGGTTTCTTTGGGTCGGCTGGTTGTGTTGCTGGTTTTATTGGGCATAAACTTGCCCTTGGGGATTAGGATGATTCGGGGGTTGGGCAGGTGCTAGGGCTGCCTGCTGAGGGTGGTAAGCGGGAGGGGATTGGGGTTGCACAGGAGTTCGTGATGCCTACTATGGATAGTAAACTGGAGGTGCCTGCTATTGTGCAGGTGATGCCTGCGGGGGTAGTAAGTAGGGGGAGATTGGGGTGCGGGAGTTTCCTGTTGATGGTAATAGGAACTAGGTGCTGCAGGAGGGTTGTAGGGTGGTGGTGCATGACCAAATCATATTGGTGGACATGAAGGTCCATGTATATGGGGGGCGCGAGCCGTGGGAGCATATGATGTTGTTGCTCCAGAATGGGTTGTGGCCCGTGAAAGGTCGGGGCCATTGGTGGGAGTCATAGTGGTATAGAGCTGGTTGTGGGATGCAACGTGTCCGATGATGTCATTGATAGCGTGGAATTCCCCCAACATGTCGTGCTAGGAGGAGTTGTCGTGGGGAGCATATGGTAAGATGGAGTATAGGTAGCCGGATTGGGCGTAAATCAGGTCGAATTGTTTTGTTTTCAGGATGGCCTCTTCCTCGGATTGGGGCCGTTCAGATGCCACATCCTTGGCAATTACTGGTATCAAAGACTTGAGGAACCAATATAAGAAAATTCATTCGTCCAATTTGATCTTGCACAAACTGCGTCGCTTGCGCCATTCATGGATATGGTCCGTGATATGGGTGGTTTTGTTCGGCCTACAAGATAGGAGGATCTCAACACCAGCATCATAACGAACTGGTAACTGGAAAAACTGCAGATAGGTTGAAGCGAGGGATGTGAATGTGAAATGGGTCCCATGTGGCTGGTCGATGTACCACTTGGCTGCAACACCAATGAAGGTTCGTTGTAATAATCATAAGCGAATAGAGTCATCCACTATGGATTTAGAGGAACACCTTAAGTAGAAAGACATGATATGGTTTTGGGGGTCTTTACCTCCCTTTCCTTCGAACATATGTATTTTCAATGGGAGTTTGGTGGGCATGGGAAACCATGTGAGATCATGTCGAATTGGGTCATTAGTCAATCTAGCTAGGTTAGGGAGGTTGAGACTAGCCATGAATGGTAAACTCGCAGAAGGATGTGACATGAACGTAGGGGCATATGTGCTAGTGGTTGTTGTGTTGGTGGAGATACTTTCCTCAATGTGTGGGGAAATAGTGTGAGTCATGATGGGGGCTATGGGTCCCCCATTCAGAGGTGGAGGCATCACATAGGAGGGGCCTGTACCCTCAAGTGTGACATGGTTCATCAAAGAGGCTGTAGTTGGAGAAGATCCACTCACCATAGGGATGGTCGTAATGGTAGGGATGTTGGGAGTAGGTCCTGAAGATGGTATGGCAGGGATAGAAACAAACGTGGTAGATGGATTAGTGCTGGATCCACTACCAACCATCCCTCGAAAGAAAGGGTTGGGAACCGAACCATCCATGGGGATAGACGGAGCTGTGTATATGGGGTTCTCTGATTCAGAATCAAATGTGAGGTAAGGGGCGTCGGGATCTGATGACGGGTCTCTACGCCTGTGGTGAGTGGTGCCAAGTGAACCGTGCTGCAGCAACTGGCCCCGTAGGGACTGAGACTGTCTCAGAGACTCAATGGTGACAATGAAAATAGAACAGGAGGGTTGTGGCGAGTGAAAAACTCAAAAATTCTGATGCAACCGTGTGTGCAAAAGGAAACAATATGGCACTTAGGCCAATAACAAGCTCAAAACGCTTATTGTAACAATTGTGCTACAACAAGCTGAGCAACAAGAAAAGTGGTTAGAATACCAACAAGAAAAGGCTCCTAAAAAGGAAAAAATGGCATACTTTCTAATCCAGGGGAAGGTAAGGGAGCATGCAAACACCTAAATCAAATATCTGGAAGCTCACGCAAATTGTATCCTCTACAGGGTGATGAAATCCACAGTCAAACGATACGAAAGTGAGAACCGAGTAGGTGGGGGATATCCCTCTACCGAGAGGGATCCCGGGTAAAAGAGCCCTAGGAGAATGGCAACTAGGCTACCCCATTCATGGCAAGTCCAAAAAAATCAATCACTGTGTCATTCCTTTGGTCACTACACCCCAAAAATGGAAGTGTAGCGAATACAGTGAGTAGGTGTCCTTTAGAACTAGGTGGAGAGCGGCATTCCACATAGTCTCCCGGAACCAGTATCATGACTTACCCTCCTAAGGGAGAGGCCTTTTCCAACAAATCGGTGTATAACTGTACCAACAAATAGTAGGGGATTTTGGTACCCTAATGGACAACTTCTATGTCTCAAGTGTAAGTGACGAAGCGGTGTTGTTTGGATGCTTATCCCCAGTGTCCTACCTAACTACAAGATTCTTTTGTGTTCCCTAAATGGGGTTAAGTGTTGGTTTTAGGTAAATTTTAAGGCTCACTTGACTTAATTGTGACAGAGTGTTTGCACAAGATGTTATGTCCTAGCTAAACATGTAAATGATGGAATTTGAAATGCTTTAAAAATTGAAAATGTTGAAATTAATCTATTATGTGAAAACTTAGTAACTTGCTGGAATGTAAATGTTGACAATAAGACTTTTGTGTTCCCCAAATGGGGTTAACTTAGTAACTACAAGATTCTTTTGTGTTCCCCAAATGGGGTTAAGTGTTGGTTTTAGGTAAATTTTAAGGCTCACTTGAGTTAATTGTGACAGAGTGTTTGCACGAGATGTTATGTCCTAGCTAAACATGTAAATGATGGAATTTGAAATGCTTTAAAAATTGAAAATGTTGAAATTAATCTATTATGTGAAAACTTAGTAACTTGCTGGAATGTAAATGTTGACAATAAGACTTTTCCAAATAAATCAGCAAGCAAAAATCAGAAAAATACAGCCGATGGAAGTGGGTGCAGGCTAGACAAGTGGCTATGCAGTGTGCAGGAAAAAATATCCGAAAAGGGAAAAATGGCAAGGAACTGGGCACAGCTATCCGATCAAACTATGCGACTGGGGCACAACTATCAGGTCAGACAACGTGGTTGGGGTGCAGTTGTCAGTTTGACATCCGTGGCTAGGACGCAACTGTAAGTCTGACATCCACCGTTGGGGCGCAGCTATCCGTCTGACATCTACAGTTGGGGCTCAGGAGGTCGGCTAGGAGCTACAGCGTGGGCCACGTGGCAATGATGGCAGTCCTATGCTGCGGGGAGTGGGGTGGCGCTGAGGGCTACGAAAAACTCCATGGGAGGGGAAACTCGGTCTGTGGCCGAGGGTGCAATGCGGACCGCTCGGGTTGTAACCGCAGGGATTGTGGCGGAGAAGCGGGAGGGGAGGTTCGGGCTGCGGCTGAGTGCACAAGGTGGACCAATAGGGTTGCAGCCGAGGGCGCAAGGCAGACCCATAGGGTTGCGGCCGAGGGAACAAGGCAGACCGATAGGGTTGTGACCGCGGGGGTGGCAGAGGCATAGAGGCAGGAGCCGCAGCGTGACAATCATGACCTCGAGCTTGGGTCGCAGAAAGGGGGCAAAGGACTACGATCGAGACGGGCGGTGAGCCACGAAGGTGGTGGGGATGATTCAGCAGGGACCGCGGGGTAAGGGTTGAGAGCTCGAGCTTCGGTCGCGAGGGTGGAGCAGAAAGATACGGCTATGAGTAGGTGAGCTGCGATTGGGCTGCAGTTGTGGACGGGGGGCCTATGACTGAGCCACGGTTGTGAGCAGGAGAGTTGTTGCTAGAGCACGACTATCGACAGGGGGCCTATGGCTGGGCCGCAGCTGTGAGAATGAGAACTGCGGTTAGAGCCACGACTATGTAGTCAAAACCTATGCTTCGCTGGGTGAAGAACGATTGTGGAAGATGCAAGTTGAATTGGAAAAATGGTTGAAGGGGGTTTCAAAGACGGTCTGATCCGAATCTGGAAGTATAGACCTAAAAAAAAAAGCAAAATCTAACTAAAAACCAAAGAACCAAGGGTTCAACTGGTGGAGTCGCCAAACTGTATCTAGGGTTTTCACCCTAGCTCGTGCAAATGAGCACCTACTAAGGATTGTGGAATCCTTAGCAGTAGTGTAGTGATAATAGTAAAACTCTAATGAAAATAACAGTAAATAACAAAACTAAAGCTGAGCATGTGCATGGTAAAAGAAATCACTTCTGACATAAAACAGTAAATAAGTAGCTCAAGAACACATTAAAAATATTTACGTTTCTTCTTTCATTAAAATGGTAAACAATGGAGTTACATGGGTTTTACCTCACAGGTGAGGTTTGTGGAGTGTTTGCAGCCAGTTGTATGAGGAAGGGTGCTCCAATGCTCCAACGTCCTACTCTTCTCCAAAATGTTCAAGATGGGCCAAAGGTTTCACAAGCACAAATGTTGGGCTTTGGGTGAATTTTGGCAGCATAAGGGTAGGATGAATAGTGGACGGGAAATGGGGGGCCTCCACCCTCCATTTAGGGATTTTTTAGGTGGAGGAGTGCTTAACCCATGGTTTTAGGCAAAGAGTGGTTTTAGGTCAATGGTTTAGGGTTTCCCCTTCATTTTCCCTCCTTTTCTCTCCAATTTGAATTTATTTCCAATTTGTATTCCCTTTTATTTGATTTTGGGAATATTTAACCCCCTTTTGAGGGTTTTTGGTATGTTTTGAGGGTTTTGGATTAATTTGAGGAGGACATCATTGACTTTTTCCTTTTGGGTAATTATTTGGGGACTAGAATGGTAGGAAAAATGGTTAACAAAGTCATGTGACTAGGGGGATGAGCTAGTGAGCATTTTTTAGGTGTTAACATGGCTAATAGCATTTCACAAAGGAAAATTTCCGTGATAAAAGAAAATTCATGAATGGATCGTATCACTTTCATTCCTCATATCAATGGTCAACATCTTACAGAAAAAGCCACCAATGATTGCAATGATATCCACTTAACCAATTAAAAGGTGTAATACCCCCATTTTGACTTCGAATGTATTGAATCAAAATCATGTAAATGATGTAAATATGCTAGTATGGATTGTTAGAGTGGAGCTCAGAGCCAAGGCCCGACTAGTGGCCAGGCATGTATGACAAATATTTTAAATATCTATCACACTAGGATCTAGATACTATAGATACCTCACAATTGAAATATTTAACTTACTATGCAAGAAATAAGTTCATACAAAATTCTGGAAAAATAAATGATCAAAAAACAGTCATAAATGATCAAAGACCAGTCGCAAATGATAAAAAACGAGTAAATACAAATGATCAAATATCAGATTCTATGAATTGTCCAACCCAAAAATGAGTTGTGAACCTCCGTATATAACAATAGGAAGAAATCAAATTCCTTAGAGGATATGACAAGTGGCTAGCTTACATTGGACCTCAATCCCCCCTAGGTTGACCAAAAGGCTCCCAAATTATCCCAAAATAGTACAAATTGTCCATGTGAACGTTGGGTGAGCATGGGAACACATCAATGAGGCTCACACATGTGAAGGAGGTGATTGGGTGGTGGTTAGGTATCCAAGGAGAGGTCAAAACAGTCAAATAAGGGCCAAAATGACTAGATACAATGCATGGGCACCCAAGTCAAAGAAAGTTTCCTTAAAACATGGAAGGAGGGTTCCTTTGCTCAGATAGTGGTAATAAATGTTGGAGGTGGCCATTAAGAGGGCGCCCAATAGCTATATTGACCAATTTTGGCACATATTTTTGTGGATGAGTCATCATTTTCCCTAACTAACTTCTAATAAGCTTGGATTGTAATTATTAACCTGGTTAGGACCAATTAATCAACAATGTGATGTATGACTAAGGTCCTAAGGTGTAATAATGTTCTAACACCCCCCCATAAGTTAGAATTTGGTAGATAATCAAAATAAGGCCTTGGAAACTAAGGCTCAAGTCACCTTTTACAACATCAATTTTTATTTGTCCATGTAACGAAGGTAAGGAGGAAAATCACATGGGAAATAAAACCTCCCCTCAAAAATGGACATGTGGCATATCTGGAAAATACACCATGCATCACTCATCCCAAGGAGTGATATAAGGTAAGTGAAGGTCTTCTCAGTGAAACTCTTGGTGAAGATATCAACAGTTTGCTCAGCATATGGGAAATACAACAATGCAATGATTTGGTCATGCACCAAGCCTCGAATGTAGTGCATGTGAATCTCTATGTGCTTGGTCCTCTGTCTCTGTATTGTATCTATGGAGATATTGATTGTGCTTCAATTATCACACCAAATGACTATGGGTGAATCAAACACAAATCCAAACTCTCCAAGAATGCCTTGCAACCACACACATTGTGTAGCTGCATTCACTACTCCCCTGTATTCATCCTCAACTTAAGATAAGGATATGGTGCGCTGCTTATTGATTGGCCAGCCAATGGGACCATGTTCAAGCATAAACACATAACCAAAATTAGACTTCCAATCAGAACTATCACCATCCCAATCATAATCAATAAAACCAACTAGTTCAAGAGATGAACCAGTTGCATAGTGGATGCCAAAATGTTTGGTACCCTGTACATAATGTAGGATCCTCTTGGTTTCCTTCCAACTAAACTCATGAGGCTCTTGCATGTTCCTTGCAACATCCCCAATAGCATAAGACAAATCTGGTCGAGAGTCAGTGAAATACAACAAGCTCCCAACTAGTTGTCTATACAATGAACTGTCAACAAATGGTGAAGAACCCCAATTAGTAAGCTTAAATCCAGAAAGGAATAGGATTTTTGCATACTTACATTCATCCATATTGAACTTCTACAGAATATTTGAAGCATATATTTATTGAGAAATATATATCCCATCCACAGTTTGATCGATCTCCAAACCCAGAAATTGTTTCAACAATCCTAGGTCGATCATGGAAAATGCACTATGCAATGCAACCTTAACTGAGCCCAATTATTTGGTGTAGATACTAGTGATCACAATATCATCAACGTACAATACAATAATCAATATCATGTCACCAACATTCTACATATAGACATTAGGATCGGACTTACATCTCTCAAAATCAAATATAGCAGAAAATTGTCCATCTTGGCATACCAAGCTCTAGGAGCTTACTTGAGACCATAGAGGGACTTCTTCAACCTGCAAACAAGTGTATTATATGCAATGAATCCTTAAGGCTTATGCATATATATTTGCTCATCAATATCCCCATGAATAAATTCATTCTTCACATCCATGTGATGAACCTCCCATCACTTGGAAGCAGCAATGGCTAAAACTAGCCTGATTGAGTCCATCTTTCCCACCGGTGAAAATGTATATGTATAGTCCAATCCATGGACTTGAGAGAATCAATTAGCCACCAAAATGTCCTTATGCTTAATATAAGAACCATCAGATTCCATTTTGGTTCTATAAACCCATTTACATTGCACTAGTTTCCTCTTGGGAGGAAGAGGGACCAAATCCCGTGTTTCATTGTCATGAAGGGAGTTCATTTCTTCTTGCATGGTTGTTTTCCATATTGGGTATTTTGATGCTTCTGAATATGATTGAGGATCAGATCCAACCATAAGGAAACATATATTATGAATATATGGATCACAAGTTGCAAAAGCATTGTGAAATTGAGATCTAGTTTTCCTATGATCTTGAGGATCTCCTGCAAGCTCACCAGCATCTTGTATGGTTTTATTAGCCCATTTGGGCCTTGAGGGAGGGTCATGATATGAAAAAATATCATCATATACATATTCCATATCATAATCATAAAAATCATAGAAATAACCATCACTTACATCATCTCCAAGCAGGGGGTTTGAACATTCCCCATCACCTTGTTCTGTATCATGCATGGGCTCTTCTTCTTCGAACTGGACACTTATTTAAATGAATTATTTGTGATATGAGGGATCAAATAGATTATATCCCTTTACATATTTTTCATATCCAACCATTATATACTCCTTTCTTTGGGTTTGCAATTCCTTTCCCTTCTCTGGAGGAATCCTAGCCCATGCTCTTGAGCCAAACACCCTGAAATGAGAAACATTTGGCTTGTGTTCCATCCAAGCCTCATATGGAGTCATGCATTCCAAGGATTTATGTGGTGCTCTGTTATGAAAATATGCAGCACAATTCATGGTTTCATTCCATAGTTTAGGATACAAATACTTATCCTCCATCATGCATGTGGCCATCTCCTTCAATGCTCTATTCTTGCGCTCTCCAACACCATTTTGATGAGGTGTGTAAGGCACAGAATGTTGCATTTGGATGCCATTATCTTCATAGATCTGATGCATGTCCTTATTGACACACTCTCTTCCATTATTAGTCCTCAAGACTTTCATATTACTCCCACTAAAGTTCTCCACAATTTTTTTGAAAACTTTGAAACATTGAAAAACTTCAGATTTTTGCTTGAGAAAGAATAATCAACAATACCTTGAGAAATCATCAATGAAGGTGATGACATACTTTGAGATTCCATAGGAGTGAGTGGGATGAGGACCTATCATATCATAATGTACCAACCCAAGAGTTTTATCATCTCTCCATGCCTTCCCTTTCTCATACTTTCTCTCAGCATGCTTCCCAACAATGCATCCTTTGCAAGTGCCATTGGAAAATTTGATTGTTGGAAGCCCTTCAACCATCTCTTATTTGCTCAATACTTGAATATATTTGTATTTGAGGTGTCCAAATCTCTCATTCCATAGCTTTCTGAATTCATTAGCATGTGACAGAAGTTCATTTGGATAATATTACTCAAGAAAATGAGAGAACTTGTACATTCTCAAACCATGGTCTGCAACACCCACTGCTACAACTTTTCCAGTGGAAATTTCTAATATCTCCACATCATATTGAGTGAATATCACTCTCTTGGATGAACCAGTGTGGGTCATTTGGTACATAGAGAGTAAGTTTACTGCAATATCTGGTACATACAATACATTATTGAAGTACCCATTTTCTAGTGAGATTTTCGCAATGCCTCTAGCTAGGATTTCTGAGTCATCTCCCATCCGAATGGAAGAACCACTGTATGGAGAAAGAGTAGAGAATGAATCTCTTGAAGAAGCCATGTGCCTTGAGGCACCTAAATAAATTATGAAAGAAGAGGACTCTTAGGTACTAGCCAGCAATGCATGGCACCTCTCCTTGTTTTTAGAAAAACCCTCTTACTTCATTGAGATTTCTGGAAGAGGAATGTTATTTTTTTCTAGGAGATGGGTCATCATATAAATATTTTTCTTCATGCATGCACTCTTAGGGTGACAACCCTTTTGACAGTAGGTTCATTTTGTCTTCTCCTTCTTCTTTCCCTTGTCTTTGACAGGATTCGAACCCCCATCAGAACATTTGGGCTTCTCCTTGTCTTTCTTCTTCTCTTGTGGTTTCCAACCCTTGGGATTTTGCTTTCCTCTTGCTTGTTTCGAATCTCCAGCAGCAAGAACTTGGAATTTTTTCTTAATGGAACCCATCAAGACCAACTTATATTGCTCTTGAGTTAGCATCTCCATGAAATAAGCCAAAGATGGCATCTTCCAATTGTGAACTATAAGCTTGTTGGAGTGAAATGTAGAGACAAAGACTAAGTACTCATGACCCAACTTTGAAATGATGGACAAAACCAACTGTTCTTCCTTCTTGTCAAAGCCAGACTGTTTGATTTGCAAGACGAAGCTCTTGAACCTGGTGAAGAAATCCTGGATCGATTCGAAGTTGCTTGGGCTCAGTGAGATTGGCTCATTTTCAAGTTGATGGCCCCTCATCTCATCAGTATTTCCAAACAAAGACTCAAGATTGAGATATACTTAATTTGGTGTAGCTATAATTTCAACATGAAACATGAGATCTCTTGAAATACTGATACAAAGCATTCCAAATGCTTCATCCATTTTTTAAAAAACTTGTATTTCTCTATAGCAAATTTGGCTCAACCTCACTTCCCATGGTGATTCTGAAGAGACCCTTGGATCTCAGTTGGATAACCATTTCGGCCTTCCAATAAAAATAGTTTAATGGAGCGAGCAAATTTACATGGGTTTTCTCCATATTCTAGTGCTTGCGCACTTGGTGACAATGGTGCACTTTGTACCTACAGTAAAAAATCTCAACACTTAGGAGGGGATCTACACTAAAATATTTGAACCCTACTTAATAGAAGGAACACTCAAGAGAGAATCACACCCTGGGTAGAATCCAATGGATTCAAGGAAATTGCCCCTGGGATTTCTGTGGTTTATCCACTGCTTCTGGTGCACTTGTAAAGCAGTATTTTGGTTCGAATAGAAGCTCCAAGAGCTCTGATACCATGTAAAATCTCTATCACAGTAGGATATAGCTACTATAGATACCTCACAATTGAAATATTTAACTTACTATGCAAGAAATAAGTGCATAAACAATTCTGGAAAAACAAATGATCAAAAACCAATCATAAATGATAAAAAACAAGTCACAAATGATAAAAAACCAGTAAATACAAATGATCAAATATCAGATTCTATTAATTGTCCAACCCAACAATAAGTTGTGAACCTCCTTATATAACAATGGGAAGAAATTGAATGCCTTAGAGGCTATGACAAGTGGCTAGCTTACATTGGACCTCAATCCCCCCTAGGTTGACCAAAAGGCTCCCAAATTATCCCAAACTGGTACGAATTGTCCATGTGAACATTGGGTAAGCATGGAAACACATCAATGAGGCTCATACATGTGAAGGAGGTGATTGGGTAGTGGTTAGGTATCCAAGGAGAGGCCAAAACAGTCAAATAAGGGCCGAAATGACTAGATACAATGCATGGGTGCCTAAGACAAAGAAAGTTTCCTTAAAACATGGAAAGTGGGTGCCTTTTCTCAAATAGTGGTAATAAATTCTAGAGGTGGCCATTAAGAGGGCGCTCAACAGCTATATTGACCAATTTTGGCCCATATTTTGGTGGATGAGTCATCATTTGTCCTAACTAACTTCTAACAACCTTCTAACAACCTTGGACTGTAATTATTAACCTATTTTAGACCAATTAATCAACAATGTGATGTATGAGTAAGGTCCTAAGGTGTAATAATGTTCTAACAAATATTTTTTATTGGACTATATGGTTGGCTTGGCATGCTAACTCGAAAGATATCTAAATAATATGTTGGAAAAATAATAAAATGGTCCAAAATGGTTCTGTAAAGAGCACTAGAGTAGATATGATTCCACTAGATGGGAAGAAGAAAGGGATCTTATGGGATATTAAATCCTCTATTTCCAAGTTTCATCCTTAGAACTCATCCAATAATTTTCGTGTGATTTAAATGAGACAATTAATTCCTTTTGACTATTAAATCCAATCATTGAATGCATGTGTGAATTTGTTGGGAAAGGACCTCTCACGTAGTTATGGAAGTATGTGATGAATATAATTCTATGGATGTGTAAGGGTCCTTTACTCTATGGTTAGAAGTTATGTCAATTGTCTTGTCACCATTCCCTCCTATCCTTTGGTTCTAACCACTCATTTTCTATTATTCATGTATATCTACATTGTGTAGAGCTTCCAATTGGTGTTCACTATGATTGCGAGATTGTATATTCCCCAAAAATGTGAATTGGGAAATAAAGTTGTATATTTGAAGGGGAAATATATTATTGTAAATGAGCATAAATGTTGGGAAATATAGGAAACCTTTCCCAATTAGTTCTACTACTTATGCATGCTTGAGAAGCCATAGGATGTTCTCCAATAGCATAGGAAATGTTGAAATCCTTCTATGCACATATTGGTAAGATACTAGAATGATGGATCTCTCAAGGGAACCATGGCTTGGTGAAGTGTAAGTCTGAGCCTAGAAGGCTATGGTGGCTAAGTGAAATTCTTGTATACCCCTTGATGAAAATTTGGCTAAGAATTGAGAGCAGAATAGTTTGTGGGATGAGAGAGAGAATCCTATAGGTGTTTCCTTTTCTCTGATGGCCTCATAGCCCATCTTGGGGGTGGCCTCTTAGTATAAAGAGTATATGTTGGACAAAATCCCTATGGTTAGGTGAAAAGTTTTACATAACCAAAGGTGTGGATCTTCTTTGTTTCAAGATAAGTATTCTCTTTGTATTTGAATGTGCAATGATTATATTTTATGCTTGTGAAAAATATTCTTGTATATGAATGATGCGTGTGTGTGGATAGAGTTTTTTTTGTTATGTTTTTATTTATGCATCAACACATGCATTTTAATATTCGTATTATGCCGATGGGGAAAAATTTAGAATCCCATAATTCGTTCATTCTACCTCTATTTGTCGGAATGATGGATAGGGACATGACATAACGACTTCAATTAGGTCATGGAATTTTCTTAGAGAAAAAGAAAAGGATAACTAAACGAATAGGATCACAAATGTTTTTACACATTTGTAGAATGAATGCACTAGATTTAATAGGTACATGAAGGTGATCATGTATTTTATAGAAGCTATACAACTATCCTTTTCCCTCTCATTTTCACATACATATTTAAGATAAAATAACACTAACTAACTAATTCACAAATAAAAACACACTTTCTACCATTTTAAAAACATACCACATTCAATTTGTCACCAAAAATGCAAAAAAAAAATTGTTCTGCTGATTTTTTTTAAATTTTGACAAGTGAATTTTTATTAAATTCCTTTGATATATAAAGTAACAAATGTCACAAAATTCCTAAGTAATAAACATGTGCAAACATTCCCCCAAGATCCCTCATTATAGACTTTAAAATAGGTTACAAATATATCCTATAAAGAAAAAATAATGGTCATACAACCAAAAGAGAAGGAAAAGGAAATTATAAACGCCATCTTGGCCAACAAAAAGGTATGCAAAGTGGGAAAGTAGGAAAGGATATCATCAAGGTACTCTTTAATTTCAACACCCAAAAGAAGGGCTAGATACATTATTGCCACACAACACCCTGATCAATAGTTCCTTGATTTATTTGAGTTCTTGGTTCTACCTAAGTATTTACTTGGAGAGGGGAGTAGTTGTTATTTGTAGGTAAGTTAGGAAGTCTATCATAGGTTCATGAAATAGTTGTTGGGCATCGAAATTGAAAGCTATGAAGGAATGCATATACCAAATCATGTCTAGACTAGTGGAATTGAAGAGGATGTGTCTACCCCTCATGAAAGTCACTCATAATAAAGTCTATCATTGGACTGTTTTCACTCCCTAGTCCCTTAATGGAATTATAGTTAAAAGAAAACTACATAAAATGATCTTACAGTTAAGAAAAATATATAAAATGAATAACTATATGCATAATCAGCCACCATATATAAGAGATTGGCCATCATGAGACTCATCATCACGATGCTAAAGGTTTTGAAGGGATATAAGAAGGACTATAACAAGTTAATCATGGTGGGACAACGTCATTTGAAGCCTAAATATCATAAGATGGCACTTATTAGGATTAAGAATCTTGGGAAAATTTGACCCTTGGATTTTAGTTAAAGCCAAAAGGAAAGGGTTGAGGCCTCAACATAGGAAAAAATAAAATAAAATGCTTCCAAAGTGAACATTATAGACCATTAATCCAAATGGGAAAGAAAGGGGGAGTTTGAAAAAGGGAGTCTTTCATTGCATTCTTAAGAATATGTTATTAACCTAATTTTGACAGAATCCTTAGATTTGCTACTCTTTTCCAACATTGATTATAAATATGGGGAATTGACATCATTTTTCAGGATTAAATTTTCAAACCAACATCTAAAGTGGGTGAAATACAGGTGAGAAGCCAACAAAAACTAAAGATCTTCCTGGAGTATCATTGTTTTTGTAGCGACGACTAACACTTATGGCTTTGGGGCTATGGATTTGCTTACAAATTGGATTGAAATCATAACTCAACTTAGATTATGGCTTGGCTTGTATATAGGATAACATAAAAAGAGGTGAGTGTAGTTTCCTAAATTGTAGGCAAGCGAGAAAGGTACTTACCATATGGCTCATACATTGGAAGAACTGTTGAATTTAGTTATGTTTTCTTGCTTATTATGGCCTTATTATATTCTTTATCACATATATTGAATACATAAGAAAGAATATATAGATGTACAAATAAAAATGCAAGAGACACGATACTTTACCCTGGGAAAACCCAAACTCAAGAAAAACCTAGCCAACATTTCTTATTCAAATATTTAGTACAAAATACGAGTATGTTAGGAAACCGTGTCAACCCTTCTCTTTACTTTGTTAGTATATTGTTGTTGGATGCATATGCTTTGTAAGTCGTCTCATAGTATTTGTTGATCCATAGTTTGTATTAGCCCATGGTATTAACCCATAATATTGGACGCATATGCTTTGTAAGTCATCTCGTAGTATTATATGTCCCATGGTATTGACCCACAGTATTGGGCATAGACTTAGTAAATAAGTGTGTGTTGAGGCCAATGAAGGTACCGTGAAGTTATTTGTATTGAGATTGCTCAAAGGAGGTTTCTCCCTCGAAGTGGCTTGCGATCAATAAAAATATTATGTGATCTCATATATTGTGCATTTTATCAATTAATTGTTGCAGGTTCTTCACATCTAGTATCAGAGCACTTTCTTGGGCTCGTTGGATGAAATTTCTGCCAAATGTTTTTTTGCATTTGTCACAGGTTTAGATCTGGGAATAATCCCTATCCACTTAACTGTGGGAAGTACTTGGGAATAATCCCTTAAAATCATTGTGAGGAGTACCACAGGAACCCTGAAGTAGCTGTCCCATTGAGAGGACTTTCCAGCGAAAAGGGAAATGACCCCTACCTGATTGACTAGTTCCCACCCGTTAGGTAAAACAAGAGTTGTCATTTGTGGCAAAGCGGTTATCAGTTTTACTTGAGCTATGGAGTGAGGGATACTTCCCCAATACACAAGCCATTAGACAGCATTGGTGGCCGAGTGAATCCCCTGAATCGTTAGGAAGCCAAGCATACATGGGGTCCATATCTATTTTCAGCTAATAAATCTCAGATTTCCTCTGCCCAGAACTGTTGTCGATCACTCCCGCGTCGTTGTAGATGCATCTGTTTTCGATCACTTTCGTGTCATTGCAGATCCATCTGTTGCCGATCACTTCCATGCCATTGCAAATCCATCTGTTGTCGATCACTTCTGCATCGTTGCAGATCCATTTCTGAAAATAAATAAATAAATAAATAAAATAAAATAAAAATTGTTTTTCCACCATATCTCCCTTGTTTTTACTTCATTTCCCTTGAAACTTCCCTGACACCCCTACAATCCCATTCTGCATATTTCATTCCTGAGTACCCTATCCCAAATTCCACTTCCCAACGCTAGAAATTCCACATTTGTCTATTTTTAGGGTTTCCCTAACTTCTTCGATTTTCACCCAATCGCCTTCAAATTTTACCATAGTGTTCATTTCATATTTCTGCTTCTTTGTCCCTCTCTGCCAAAATTTCTCATTCTTTCACCCCACTTCTTGAATCCCCCTTTTCTACTTCCCTGTCCCTTTGAAAGTGTCCAAAACCTAGTCAAACCCCAATTACCCATCAAACGTTTTCCCAAATCCAGATTTTCCTTTATCAAAACAGTTTATGTTTTTGTTTATCTACCCACTCAAAAATAAAAATAAAAATAAAAACTTGGTTATGGTTGTCACTCAGGGAGGAGGAAAAACCATGGAGGAAGAACTTGTAGCCCTCAAAACCAAACTCCACGATCTGGATGAAAAATTTCTTGGCCTCCATCTTGAGCATTCAGCCATGAACAATAAACGACAATCAAAGTCTTCTTCATACAATGGGTTATCTTCTTCCATCAATTTCCATGATCTGAAGCTTAATTTTCCTCGCTTCAATGGTACTGATCCAACTGGATGGATCTATCGGGAAAAATAATATTTCAGTCTACATAATACTTTTGATGTCAACAAAGTTCCACTTGCATCCTTTCATTTGGAATAGGAAGATCTTCAATGGTACCGTTGGTACATCAAGGCTAATGATGAGCCAAAATGGACAGATTTTTGCCAACTCATTTTGCAACGATTTGGTCCTAGTGCTTTTGATGACTTCACAGGAGCACTTACTAAACTTCGCTAATTTGGCACTATGAGAGAGTATAAGATAGAATTTGAGAAACTAACCAATCACACAGAAGGATTGTCTCATGAATTCTACAGGAGTTGTTTTATCAATGGTCTTAAGGATGAAATCCGCTCAGAGGTCAAAATGTTATGTTCCAACACAATGATGGAAGCCCTTGGGTTGGCTAAGTTGGAAGAAGACAAGATTACATCCCAATAGCGCTCCAAACCCACTTTTGTTCCCTTTAGAAATATGGGTTCTCAACGACCTCCCATCTCGCCAGCTCCTCGACCAACTCCTATCAAGCAATTGTCTGAAACAGAGATGCGGGCATGCAGAGAAAAAAGGCTTTGTTATAATTGTGATGAGAAATTCACTCGGGGACATAGATGTGTTGAGAAAAATCTCTATCTCTTGGATGTGGATTCTTCGCCTGCCTCTGAAATTGGTGAAGAAGCTCTAGATACAATAGATTATCAGTTCATCATTTAGGAGCAGCCTATTGACCCTCCTTCTCAGGACGACCAGCCAGAGATATCTCTCCATGCTTTAGCCAGAATCACCACCCGCCAAATAATGCAGGTCAGGGGTTACTTCAAGAGGATCCCTCTTACAATACTCATTGATTCTGGTAGCACTCATAATTTCATTGACCATCGGATTACCAAACAGGCTGATTGTTTTGTCCATCCTTGCTCCAACTTTGAAGTCACGATTTCCAACGGGGGCACCTTACCTTGCAAGGGGAAGTGTCACAATGTGTGTATCTCTCTGGAAGATTATAACCTGTGCTCTGACATGTTTTCCTTGTACTTAGGCGGTTGTGATGTGGTTTTGGGTGTTCAATGGTTACGGACTCTTAGCCTCATCTTATGGGATTTTGCTGAACTTTGGATGCAGTTTTCAGTCAATGGGAAACAACACAAATTTATGGGCTTACAACCAGGGTCTCTCCGCATCATCAGTTCACATCACCTAGAAAAGATCCTTAAGAATAATTCACATGGTGTCATCGCTCAACTCCATTCCATTCAGATGCACCCATCAATGGTCTCCACTACTTCCTTGGATAGATATGCAGGTGTCTTTGCTGAACTAGTGGGCTTGATGCCTTCAAGAGACCTTTCCGATAAGAATTTATCCACCTCTACATCTCAGAATGAAATTATGGCTATTTTGCATGCAATACATAAGTGGCAACCATACCTATTAGGGAATTATTTCTGCATCAAGACTGATCTCTAGAGTCTGGAAAATTTCCTGGAACAATAAGTCTCCTCCCTAACACACTTGAAATGGGTTATCCAACTCATGGGTTATTCCTATGCGATCACTTACAACAAGGGTAAAAACAATATGGTGTTAATTTTTGAGCATTAATTCAACATACTCTAGGATCTTTACTGAGAGAATAACATGTACAGCATATCAATCATATCAAGCATGTAGCAAGCATATCAACCAATCACATAAGACAATGGACACACAGAGTTTCACTGGGGAAAACCATAAAGGTGAAAAACCACACAACTTCCTCATAGATAGAGAGAGCAATGATACAACCAAAGTAAAACCAAAGTACAAGAGATAGTCTTCTCCTAGTAGCTGATCCTTCTCCTCACATGTGTACCACTTTTCGAATGATAGAAGAGTGAGTAATGAGATGATTGAAATAGAGATCTCCCGATCTATATTTATACTTTTCCTGTGCTGCCTAATAAACCTATGGGGCCAAATTGTCTAACTCGGCCTAATAACCCCAGGTAACATTATTCCGGGCTAACCCCTCTACTAGGTGGTCTAATAACCCATCAGCAAGTTACACCACTTGCGACACTTTTTAATACAAATGATGACACTTCCATATAGAGGAATAATACATCTCTATAGGAGTACAATAAATATAGATGAAATACATTCCGAATTTACATATACACCAACACTCCCTCTTAACTAGGAAGGTATTTATCGACATAGATTTGCAGGAACAAGTCTTCTTCTCTGCATCATCATCAACGAATCATCGTCATCGTCACTACTGCTTCTATCTCAATCAATCTCTAATCTACTCGTCATAGGAAGTTATACAGAGCCAATCCTTTTTCATACTGGATGTAGGCCCACCACCTGTAGGTCTTCATCATCACTGGCCATACTGTGGAATACTCAGGACTGATTACGTGCCTCAATAAAACCTTGAAAGAGCATCCCAAGATTGATTACAAGCACATTGCTCAACCTATTGGATCTCCTAGGATATTTTACATGTTGGCCTTCACAAAACCTACTCAGAGCATCCCAGGATGTCACGAGCAAACTGCTCTACCTGTATGGATCTCGATAGAGCATCCCAAGCTATTACGAGAACACCGCTCTACCTGTCTGGATTTTAAAGGATCTTTTGTATGTGAACTTTCGCAAAACCTACTCAGGGCATCCCAGGATGTTACGAGCAAACCGCTCTACTTATCTGGATCTCGATAAAGCATCCCAGGCTGTTACGAGCACACCGCTCTACTTATCCATATTTTAAAGGATCTTTTCTATGCTACTTGCGCAAACTATCCACGGCCAAAGAGTATCAAACCGATACTCACCATACATCATCTTGATGTACATCATCACATGATCAACCTGATCATCATCATAGCATCAACCTGATGCATATCTTCTAGAGCAACATCCTAAAACTCATAATCTATGATCATCCTGATCATACAATGCATCCATCTGATGCATACAAAGTATCTACTTGATACATATTGTTGGGGCCAAGGTCGCAGCTATAGTAAAAGCTGCGAATTTTGGGAAAAAGCACGAGTATGGAAGGAAAGTGCTAATTTTGGGACAAGCACTAAGTTTGGGTAAGAAGGAGACGGTGCGCAGTACGGTGCCAGATGGATGATCTCAGCGCAGATCACGGACCGGAAATTGCGGAGCTCGCGCGCACGTCATCGAAGAATGAAGGTGGCTCAGCTACCATAATAAATAAGGCGATGGAGTAGAGGGCTCAGCTACCCTCATTTAAAGGCTTAGTACAGAAGTTATGGTTGCTCGGATCAAGGAGGAGCAACGGACCAGAGCATTGAAGGCGAAGGACGATCGCCCATACCCACAATCTGCGCCGGAATTCACGGAGCCTGCAGGAAGCGGCGACGTGACTGCAAGCGGCGCCTACAGTACACCTAGCCATGTGCGTGGTTAGGGTTTTTGGGAATCACTGTTGGGAAAGGCCCACAGTTTTGTAAAGGTGTGACCGTCATGGCCACCTATATATATGAATCATTGTAATGGGTAGAGGTTCCTTCAGTTCCTTCCTTTTGGAGAATTAGAGAGTTAGATACTAGACTGTTAGAGAGCCAGTCTAAAGGATAGATCATGTGTTGATTATCCTTCACTGTATTTTCTACCCAGTGCGTAGAACTAGAGAGGAAATCGGATAGCCGAGGAGCTAATCCCTGAGTTGCCAGACAGTCTGAGTCGACGTCTGTGCCTTTGTAATCTCCATAGAGAGGAGACTTGACTGAGAGAAGGGCTCCCAGCTGTGTGCGTGGAGTTTCCTGTAAGATCTAAGGCTGCAGCTGTGTGCGCAGCATATTGTATAACTCTATCATTTTCTGGTTAATATAACGCTCCCGTGGACGTGGTTTTCCTCGAGGAGATGAGCATTCACTTATATCTTCTTGTATAATGTTTGCGTGAATGATAACTATTTAGAGTTCATTATTTGTGTATGCAAGACTTCTGTCTTATCTTTGTGACTGTTTGAGCGAGTTGGAAAGATCCCTTGATAACTATAAGTGTCTTAAGTACTAAAGAAGTAGTAACGCACGGTCGCTGCGGCGAGGGCAGACTGCGTTACTGTGCTGGATGTGAAGGGCGAGGAAGTGCCTAGCGCGTCGACCCAAGGGATAGTTGCCTGCTGCGTTAGAGAGGAGAAACTGCGCAGTAGACCTGCCAAGGAAGGAATCCACGCAGCTGCGCCGAGCGGCCTGCGGGAAGGTCCGACCGCCGATATTTTAGGAAGAAGAAGAGATACAGAACAATCTCCGCGTCACCATGGTTAAGGAAACCTGATTCCTTAACCCCCCCATAGCCACTTCGGGTGAGACCTCGAGCTGCTGCGCAGCTCGTTGCCGAAAGGGCCAGTGCGCCAAGGGGTTTTGTTGCTGCGCTTCATTAAAACCCGGGTCTGCCCAGAAAAGCAGCCAACAGTGAGGCACTATGGCTCTAGAAGCTACTGTCTGAGTTATTTGATCTCCCGTTGGAGGCTACTGGTATCTTTTCTGACAACCAGAGTTGTGTGAAGCTGTCTGAGAACCCGGTGTTCCACGACAGGTTGAAGCACATCGAGATCAAATATTACTATATTAGGGATATGGTGTAGAGAGGAGCAGTGAAGCTCCTGTATATTGCGACGGATGAGCAGGTAGCAGATGTGCTGATGAAACCACTAGCCAGAGTGAAGTTCGAGTACTTCAGAGAGAGGCTTGGTGTTCCTCAGATCGACGAAACTTCAAGGAAGAAGTGATGGACACATCTACTAGAGCCATTCCAAGCATGATGAGAGGAGGATCCTTCCCATGGCTATGGATGTAAGCACTGGATGATGAGCATCAAGACGATGCTCCAGTTACTGCTTTGTATATGCATCATGTTGGATGCTTGTTATGATCAGTTGGATCATGTATATGTATATGCATCATGTTGGATGTGGGATATGATCAGTTGGATCATGTATTGGTATATGTATATGTATCAGATGGATACTTGTATGATCAGGTAGATCATGTATTTGTATATGTATCAAGTGGATACTTGTATGATCAGGTTGATCATGTATGATGATATGTGTTGGCTGCTTTTCTGGGCAGACCCGGGTTTTAATGAAGCGCAGCAACAAAACCCCTTGGCGCACTGGCCCTTTCGGCAACGAGCTGCGCAGCAGCTCGAGGTCTCACCCGAAGTGGCTATGGGGGGGTTAAGGAATCAGGTTTCCTTAACCGTGGTGACGCGGAGATTGTTCTGTATCTCTTCTTCTTCCTAAAATATCGGCGGTCGGACCTTCCCGCAGGCCGCTCGGCGCAGCTGCGTGGATTCCTTCCTTGGCAGGTCTACTGCGCAGTTTCTCCTCTCTAACGCAGCAGGCAACTATCCCTTGGGTCGACGCGCTAGGCACTTCCTCGCCCTTCACATCCAGCACAGTAACGCAGTCTGCCCTCGCCGCAGCGACCGTGCGTTACTACTTCTTTAGTACTTAAGACACTTATAGTTATCAAGGGATCTTTCCAACTCGCTCAAACAGTCACAAAGATAAGACAGAAGTCTTGCATACACAAATAATGAACTCTAAATAGTTATCATTCACGCAAACATTATACAAGAAGATATAAGTGAATGCTCATCTCCTCGAGGAAAACCACGTCCACGGGAGCGTTATATTAACCAGAAAATGATAGAGTTATACAATATGCTGCGCACACAGCTGCAGCCTTAGATCTTACAGGAAACTCCATGCACACAGCTGGGAGCCCTTCTCTCAGTCAAGTCTCCTCTCTATGGAGATTACAAAGGCACAGACGTCGACTCAGACTGTCTGGCAACTCAGGGATTAGCTCCTCGGCTATCCGATTTCCTCTCTAGTTCTACGCACTGGGTAGAAAATACAGTGAAGGATAATCAACACATGATCTATCCTTTAGACTGGCTCTCTAACAGTCTAGTATCTAACTCTCTAATTCTCCAAAAGGAAGGAACTGAAGGAACCTCTACCCATTACAATGATTCATATATATAGGTGGCCATGACGGTCACACCTTTACAAAACTGTGGGCCTTTCCCAACAGTGATTCCCAAAAACCCTAACCACGCACATGGCTAGGTGTACTGTAGGCGCCGCTTGCAGTCACGTCGCCGCTTCCTGCAGGCTCCGTGAATTCCGGCGCAGATTGTGGGTATGGGCGATCGTCCTTCGCCTTCAATGCTCTGGTCCGTTGCTCCTCCTTGATCCGAGCAACCATAACTTCTGTACTAAGCCTTTAAATGAGGGTAGCTGAGCCCTCTACTCCATCGCCTTATTTATTATGGTAGCTGAGCCACCTTCATTCTTCGATGACGTGCGCGCGAGCTCCGCAATTTCCGGTCCGTGATCTGCGCTGAGATCATCCATCTGGCACCGTACTGCGCACCGTCTCCTTCTTACCCAAACTTAGTGCTTGTCCCAAAATTAGCACTTTCCTTCCATACTCGTGCTTTTTCCCAAAATTCGCAGCTTTTACTATAACTGCGACCTTGGCCCCAACAGGCCCCCAACACTCACTTGTGGCTCGCCCTCGAGCCACTCGCACTAGCGCGTGGTTGTTTGATTTGCGCATCTGCGTTTGCTTGAATCTCCGCGAATGTTTTCTGCCATTTCGCAATAGCGGAGTCCAATTCCTCGATACACTCATCAGCTGTTTGCACTGTTTCTGCGGTCGTTTCATCTTTAGTGAGTGTATCAATGAGCTCCTGAGACTCGGTAATCTCTTTGATTTTTGTCTCAACCTGGCCAACGATTTCAGCATACTCATCCATGAAGGGCTGAATGCTGTTGGTGAGCTTCTCATCTTCAGTTCTGAGCTTGTGCAGTTGCTGCTGCATTTTGCGCACTTCGCCCATTTTCTTCATCTTTGGCAAGCCTGTTAAGGACTTAGCTTCTTCATTCAGAACAGTGAGAGACTGTTCTGCAGCTTGCACCTGTTCTGATAGTCCCACTTTAAAAGGGAGGTTCACAAGCTCTGACCAAGCTTCCATAGCCTGGTCCATCAAGTTCTTGGCTTCCTGTACTCGTTCTTTCATTCGTGTGGAAGCTCTGCTCAATGCTTCAAATTGTACCTGCGCATCATCCGTAAGATGCGCAGCAACGCGAGCTTCTAGCTCAGCAATCTGGGTTCTATGGTCCTCAGCCATAGCAACTTTTTCTTGCTCCAGGGTTTTCGCCCTTTCGCCAATAATTTGAACTTTTGCAACCAGAGGGAGGTCTGGTTGAATCTCGCAAGCCGGCAATTCCTGGGCAATCTCTTCTATTGCGTTTCTGATGCCGGTGTCTTGCGCCTCATAGAGTGCAAGCTTCGCAGAGATATTCTTATGACTTTCTTTCAGCTCTATCTCCTGCGATTGCAGTCGTTGGTTTGCCTGGAAAGTAGAGAGCTCTCTAGCTCTCAACTCAAGAGAAACTTTCTCCTGTACAAGCTGTAGGGTTTCTATAGGAATCATAGACAAATTAATTTCTACAGGTCCAACTGTGCTTACCTGTAGTTCAGCTAGAGGATCTGGAAGTGTCATGCTGGTAGGCGGAATATGCACGACAGTGTGCCTTTCTGTGAGTTCTTCAACTCGTTCATCAGTTGGATTTTCTTGTGGCGCCTGCGAAGTAGATGCTGGCGCATGGGTCTGCGCAATCCTTCCTGCGAGACCTTTTAGTTCTACAAATTGTAAGTCTAGAGCACTTCGGATGTGAGCATGCATGTTCCTCATCTCACGAAATTGCTCTTTCAAGTATTTGTCGACCTCCGAGGGAATGGCCTCAGTGGGATGCGACACTTTCTGCTTCTTTGTGGCTTGTTCTGTTGAGCCTTCATCGCTTCTTTGCTCAGGGGCTTCCTTGCCCTTATCCTTTTCTTGCGCAGCGGCGGGTGGCATCGCAGGTGCGATGTCAGCTGCTGCTCTCCATTCGTCCGACCACGACTTAATGGTTTCTTCGACATCTTCTGTGGTCATCCTGTAAAGACCTAGCGCCCAGTCACCTGGAATGTCGCAAGGCCGAAGGTAGAGTTGATGGATGTCGGCAGTAAAAGCCAACTTGCCTTCATACAATGTGGCTGTCTCCTCAGTCAGCCTTGGCATATCTTGTATGGTATCTCGGAGGAGATAGTAGTACTCACAAAAGACAGCGCGATTCATCTTGCGCTTCGCGGGATTAGGGGAATCCTAGAGGTTGATGTAGCGCATGCCGGCAACCTGTCCTGCGCGGCGTGGACGGAACTGAGTATTCGGGGGCTCCTTCCACCCGACGAGAGCGCATAGAATTAGAAGCCACGAAAAATGGAATGATTGGCCTGCATTGTCCTGCACATTCAGGCAATCAGCCAAAAAAGAATTCAGCAGGAAGAGAGACCAGTTGTACTGTTCTCCCTCCGCAGCTGCGATAGCGAGCTCGACGACAGCTCCAGTAACTTCTTTCGGTCGGCACTTTGTGAGAAGTCTGCCTGCAAGCAGACTTCCTGTGAAGCGAAGTGCCTCATCTTCTACGGTCGTGAGGTCATAAGCCCGACCTCCTCTTGTCAAGTTATATTTCTGGACCAGCTTTGCAGCTAATTTTCGGTCCTTCTCCTTTCCCACAAAATGGATGTTGGGATCCTTACCAACCTTAGATAGACCGGTGATACGGTGTATCAAATCAACATTTAGATCAATTGGCCTCCCGAGCCAAAGGTAACCTCCATGAATGCAGGATAGCAGTGTTTTAACGACTGCGTTCACTTCATTGCTACGGCCAAAGTGCGGTAGCTTCAACAAATTCAAGAGTCCAGGGCGCTCAAGATTTGCTGCAAATCCCTTCGGGATAAACTCATCAACTTTTCTGGTGGGATTATGGATGATATCCAGATATCGGTCCAACTGGAACTGAGGATATGTCTTATAGTCTCCAAGGTTAAAATCAGAGAATTTAACCAATGGAATGTTTCCCAATAGTTGGCCTTCTACCCGCACACTAGCCGGTAGTGGCGGTAGCGGAATTGGATATTTTGCATTCTTCGGAATCTGTACATCCGGCGCATCATCCGGACGCGGCGGAATGTAGTTCACCATAGACGCGAGCGGCTCTGGAACAGGTTCCTCCGGCTGCTGCTGAGATGCTCTTGTGCCTGGAGATGTTCTGGGATCAGTAGCACCGGGGTGTACGTAGGTCGAAGCCGTCACCGGAGTGGCCATGCCGAAATCTAAGCCTCGGCGCAGAAATTGACGAACAACTTCTTCAGTTGATAAGTTCTCCGTTGTGAACCAATGTAAATAACAAAACTCTGGACAGCAAATGGCGGAACTGCGTAGGGTATAGACTCTGAAAACAAGGGGAAATACTCTGCACACTCGGCTCTGAAAACAATACTTTGGGTCTTCAAACACAACTATGCAACTCGAGACAGTAACCCGAAATTGATACAAGTGTGAGGTATTTATAGCCAGCGGGGTTAGTAAATGCGACCAAGTGGGGTAACGTAGCTATAGGCGGCTACAGATGAGTTGACAACACGCTATCCTCCTTGCCGTAGCGGTGCATTTAGTGTGATTGACGGGTTCTGACAGCCTTCCGGGAGAAGCTAATGCTTTCGGCGCCTGGGTTAAATGCAAATCTTTCGGAGATTAAGCCGAATCCGTCAGAACGGGTAGAATTAAATAGCGGCCTTATCCTTCATTTATTCAAACGCGGCTACATAACTGCTGTAATTCAAAATTTCCGGCGGGTCATTTCAACTTAGGAAACTGTGCCTCTATGGGTCCACAACAAAACTCTTTTCAGCGGCAAATTATGAAAGGGGACTTCGCAAGAGCGATAGTCCAATGGTCCACAAAGCAAAACTTCGCCAGAGCGGACCGCTAAGCTTTGTTCAAGCAATTTTTATTCAGGATGCGCGGATATTTCAAGGAACTGCGCAGGAAGCTGGAAACTGAGGGTGTGTCGCAGCTTCCGTGTAGACTAAATGCGATGTCTCTTTCAACTACACTGGGCATCTGCATTCTTGAGTAATATATTATGTCGACAGGGCGGAGTGGCCATCGCAATAAAGCTTAAGCCGACTCCCGTTTATCATTGTAGGTAGTAGTTCTCCATTCAGCTTTGCAAGCTGAACTGCGCCTCCGTCTGTTATTTTTATTATCTGAAAAGGACCTAACCAATGCACACGAAACTTGCCTGGAAACTTGATGAATTTACTATCATAAAGGAGTACCAAGTCTCCTTCTTCAAAGTGCTTATGCTTAATGTGCCTGTCATGCCAAGCTTTCTGTCTTGCCTTCTGTACCTGTTGATGAAATCCGGCCAAAAGTCTGTCTTCTTCTAAGGAAAGCAGTTGCGAAAGTATTTCATTCATAGTGTCAGGATCTGCCATTTCTGTAATTTGCGCAATTCGGAGACTGGGAACAATGTATTCCATGGGCATAACTGCTTCTTGTCCATACACCAAGCTGAAAGGTGTGTGACCTGTTAGTTTCTTGCAAGTAGTTCTGTAAGCCCATAATACAGCTGTGACTCTAAGGTCCCAATCATCTCTTTGTTGATTACAGATTTTCGTCAGGGCATTCTCAAGAATCTTATTGAATGCTTCCACCGTACCATTAGCTTGAGGATGGTAGGGTGTACTCTTATGGTGATTAATTTGAAATTCTTCAGTAAGGGCCTCTATAGTCTCATTGAGGAAATGTGTACCTTGATCACTCATGAGGATCACCGGGCATCCAAACCTAGTGATAATGTTCTCGAAAATGAACTGCGCGGCAGTAACAGCGTCGCAGTTCTTAACTGGCTTCGCCTCAGCCCATCTGGTGAGGTATTCAGTAGCTGTAATGATATATCTTGCGCCAGTTCTTTTTCCTGGTGGGTTAATAGGTCCTACAAAGTCAATGGCCCATTTATCAAAAGCACGCAGTGTGATCTGGGGTCTTAGTGGCATTTCATCTCTCCTTGAGGGTTTTCCTGTGCGCTGGCACACATCGCAACATTTACAGAATTTCTTAGTATCCTTGTGCAATGTCGGCCACCAAAGTCCTGCGGCTAATATTTTCTGCGCAGTCGGCTTTCCTGCGAAATGGCCTCCTGCGGTACCTGAATGCGCTTCTGTGATGATAGAGCTCTTTTCATGTGGTAAGATACATCTGCGCAAAATTTCGTCAGGGCCCAACTTATAAAGCTGGCCTGCTATCAAAGTGAAATCTGCGGCTCTAACAACAAGTTGCTTTTTCTGCTGGATTGTAAGCTCAGCCGGCGCTTGTCCGGTAGTGAGAAACTTAAGAATATCAGAATAATATTCGTCTGCTGCTTGGATATAAAACAACTGTGCGTCAGGCAGATTGTCCTCCAGACTCGTAGGTTCCTCTCCTGACTCTATTCTGGATAGATGGTCAGGCCCTGCATTCAATCTGCCTGGCTTGACAATAACCTCAAAATCATACTCTTGAAAGAGCAGTAGCCATCTGCAAATTCTTCCTCCTAAAACTGGTTTATTGACCAAATATTTCAAAGCAGAATGGTCAGTATACATTTTAAAGTGAGCTCCTAACAGGTAGTGTCTGAATTTCTGTAAGGCATACACCATAGCTAGTCCTTCCCGTTCTGTAGTGGTGTAGTTCTTCTCAGCTGTAGATAGCTTTCTGCTGGAGTAAGCAATTGGGTGGTCAATACTTCCTTCTCCAGACTGTGTAAGCACGATTCCTAATGCTATGGAAGAAGCATCAACATGAACATGAAAAGGTTTTCTCCAATCCGGGAAAACTAGAATAGGCGCTGTGATCATCTTTTCTTTAAGTGTGTCCAAGCTCTGTTGGCATTCTTCTGTCCATTGGAACTTCGAATCCTTCTTCAGCAATCTTTCCATAGGCGCTGTGATCCTTGCATATCCTTTGATGAATTTTCTGTAGTATCCTGTATGTCCCAATGTAGTGCGCAATTGCTTAACTGAGTTGGGCGCAGGTAAATTAGCAATGATGGCAACCTTCGCAGGATCCATCAGAAGTCCTTGTCTGCATACAATATGTCCCAACAAAATACCAAAGGGCGCACAAAATATACATTTTTTCAAGTTAAGGGAAATCTGATGCTGTCTACATTTTTCTAGCATCATGCGCAGATTCGCAATATGGTTCTTTAGTAAACCAAATACAGTCCAGTCATCAAAATAGACTTCTAAAAACTTGTGGATAAATTCTTTAAAAATAGCAACAACGACTCTAGAGAAGATAGCAGGTGCGTTTTTAAGACCAAAGGGCATTACCGTATACTGGAATGAGCCCCATTCTGTTGCAAAAGTAGTCTTGTGGCGGTCATCCGGATGGATTCTGATCTGATGATATCCCGAGAATCCATCAGTGAAGGAGTAAGCCTCTTGTCCTCCAACATTATCAAGTACTTCATCTGTGAAAGGAGTGGGAAATGGATCATGCGCTGATGCATCATTGAGTTTGCGCAAGTCGACACAAATTCTTATTTCACCTTTCGTTTTCTTTTCTTGGACCACCATAGGACTAATCCAATCGCTTTCCTCTACTGGTTCAATAATACCTGCTGCAAGCATCTTATCAATTTCTTCTTTGACTTTTTCTTTGTAGCGCGGGTTCAACCTGTATGGGCGCTGCTTTACTGGCTTGGCGTCTGGTTTCAGAGGTATGCGCATCACTCCTAAGTCTCCTAGGATGCCTTTCATTTCTGTGAACTTGGTAGGAAAGATATCCTGGTAGTCACGTAATAAATCTGAAACATGCGCAACAGTTTCATCATCCCAATAGTCTCCTATAGAAGCAAACTTTGGGTCAGCTTCTGTGCCAATGTTAACTTTCTTGAGCTTGACGTGTTCTGTGATGGCAGGAATATCAAGCTCAGGACCTTCAATATTGCGCATCCCTTCTGATTCTGGGATATTGATGTTACGAGGATCGTCCTCCTCATCTTCGGCGGTGAAGTTATAACATTCCAGGGCATGTTCTATCTGGACATCCCAATCTGGTTGGGAATATTCTGGTACTGGACCTGGTTCAAATACCTTCTTTTTAATACACTTCAGAGCCTGATCAAGACTTGGATGCTCTGACTCAAAGCTGAATGTAAGTTGAAAACTTTCTATCATAAGAGCCCAAGTAAGAGTGCCTTTGCGCAATTCTATTTCAGTATACCAATTCCTTGGAATTGTATCCAATGTGTGGATGAATTGGTGAACCCACTCATCTTCCGGAATATCTGACCATTGCTGAATACATGCTTCAATGTGTGACCTGGGGTCACTCTGTCCTTCATATTTGCGTAGCGCTTCGGCTGTGGTGTCCTAAAATCTGCGCAGTATCAATCTGCGACAGTCTGTCCATGTATGAATATTCTCCTTGTGCGCAATCCACCATCTTGCGGGTGTAGCGCGCAATGCTATATCTAGTGCCTGTATGCGCTGCGGTTCTGGAAGCTTTTGTTCATATTCCTGTATGAATTTAGTTACTTCAGTTAAGCCATCAAAAGTTGGAGTATCAATTAATTCTGTGCCAATCCATCGAATGGATTTAGTCATCATGGCGCAACATCTTGCAGAAACCTCATGTAGACGATTCTGCCAATTTTCCAATCCTGCATCTGAATCTGATGTGCACGAGCTATCACATCGCCAGCTGATATGGCCGTCTGCTGTGGGGTTGACATAGTCACTGTGGTTAGTGGTCATCTGATACAAGCTTTCCATGTGGCGCGCTTCCTCTTCTGCGCGAATGGGTTCTATATATCTTGGTCCTTGAATAGGATCAAGAGGTGCGATGACCCTGATCTGGTCATCCTCAAAGGTCATCTGTCTTTTCTTCAGGTTAATGACAGCCAAATTATCAAGTGCCCAGTCTATTCCTAACAGCGCTGGGTATGGTCTACTATCATCCATAATTTTGATTACTTCAAAATCTGCAGAGCTTCTTACTCCTTCAATATCAATAGGTACATTGGGTAATCTGCCCAATGGAGAGACTCGTTGCTGATTTGCGAGTCTTAGCTGGATAGGGGATCTTGTAAGCTGAGGGCTTCCCATCTGTTCCCATGTCTGCATAGTGAGAACATTGGCTTCTGAGCCCAAATCTAACATGACTTCGTCCATTTCAAATGCTCCAATCTGCGCTGTAAGCCTCATCTCTTTTCCAGTTCTAATGTGACTCCTAATCTGGTGAACAGCACGCTGTGGTGTGTTCGTCGAAGCAGAGTGTTGGCACTGATCCAACAGGTGTTGGAGTTCTAGAGTTGCTTGTTCATTGCGCAACAATTTTAAACAGTGTCGCAGGAACGCATGAACACTGCCTAGTGCATGCTCCTTATCGTCATCAGGTCTTCCAGCTGTAGTGGCTTGTTCTTGTACCAGGTTGTCTTGTCTTAGCACTTGCGATCTACTAATGGTCTGCGGAATTGCGGCAGAACTTGAAGCTCTCGGATTTGAGAAATACTCTTGAGCTTGCTTAAATGCTTCTTTTTGCTTCTGTAGGTTAAGTGGGGCTGGTTTAATGTTAGCGCGGCGCACCCATTGCGTCACTTGCTTTCCCGTTCCCATCTCTTGCGCACCAGTGGTAGCTCCACTGCGTGTCACTATATTAACTGTAGGGTCTGGTTCTTTTTTTTCTGCTCCAATCAACTGAATATTCTGATTTACCTGTGGTGTCTTTGCTTGCATCTTAGCCTGTAACTGAGGGCATTCTTCAATGATATGGTCAGAAGATTTACAATACCTGCAGAGGGTTGTAGGATTTTGGCAATCTCTAGCAAAATGACCTTGTGTTCCGCAATTATAACAAGTGATCTGTCCTCTTCCGCGACCAAAATTTGTTGTGCGTCCGCGTCCTCTGTAATTTGCTGCTCGGGCGTCCCGAGTTTGGTCATAAGGTGGTCCTGCTGTGGGCCCTTGTGTCTCTGCTTGTACCCTATAGACATCATGCTTTCTTTCTATCATAAGATCATATGCTCGACAATTGTTCTCATCATGACCTACTGATTTACAGAAATTACAATATAGATTCTTTGGAGTTTGTACATATTTCTGAAGTAAGTGGCATTCTTGTGGTCTATGACCTCTAGTTCTGCAGATTTCACACCAAGGCCCTTGTGCCTGTGGTAAAGGATTAGGTGCTCCAGTTGCAATATAGTCTATGAAAACGGGACAATGGTCCTTTGAATGACCTTGGGCTTTACATTTTGTACACCAAATTTCTTCCTTAATCTCCTTGCCTTTCTTAATATCATGCACTTGCAAGGTTAAGTTTGCTAATTGGTTCTGTAAATGCGCAACATCGTTGCTTGTTCCTGCAATTGGTGAAGCTTCTAGTTTCATAGCCATTTCTAGGGCTTGTTCCTGAGTATTGAGATTCTGTTGCATAAGGGGAAGTCTAATGTGTGGAAGCAGTGCAGCAATAAACCATTCTTTATGTTGCTGTGGTGCAAACTCGAAGCTTACTTGATCTATCAAGGCTTTGAACTTCTGGTCAAAGTCCCATACTGATTCTGTAGGTAACTGTTTGATGTCTTTGAGCTCTGTTATACACTGTGATTCTGATTTAGGTTTCTTGAATTCTCTAATCATGGCATTTCTTACCTCAGCAAGCGTCCTATTCTGTGCTGCTGAGTATTTCATGAACCAAGTCAAGGCTCTTTCTCTTAGTGTGGTTGCTAACTGAACCAATTTAACAGCATCGTCATTAATTTGCTTAATTGTCCAAATGGCTTGACATAAGAACCAGTGCTGCTCAGGGTCCTCTATCCCTGTTCCTCTAAAAGTTGGTATCTTCATGTCATCACCCATCCTTCTTGCACGGGTTTGAGGTGGAGGTACCGTAGCAGTGCCTCCAGGATGGTTAAACAAAGGTGGTACAGAGGTACTAGAAGTAGCGTGTGGGCTACTAGAAGGTGTTACTGTAGGATTATACTGAGCTCCGTCTGGTTTTTGCGGTGTAAAGGGGTAATACGGGATATGAGCACTCCCTTGTCTTTCTATATGGCTTGCTCTAGGGACTTGGCTATTGTCGGGGCTAGACTCAAAAGGATATTGGTCAAGGCCTACTTTATATCGTTTTCCACTACGAGTGCAACCAATAACTTCAGGATCACTATCAGAATCTACGGACATTACTTGACTATGCTATTCATCAGAAGCAATACATAGCTTTCCTTTTTCATACAGAAGCATTTTAATCCATAAGTTCAGAGAGTTTAAGAACTTACCTCTGTGTACTTGGAAGAAACTCCTCTCAGCTTCACTGAAACTCTTTCTTGTATCGACTGCAAATTCGGTAATGAAACCTTCCAGTAGACTATTCAACCAAAAGTCTACTGCGCGGGACACAGGATTGTCTATCTGCTTCACAATACTGACTAGCTCAGGCGTCCACGTGACGGGTCGATCAACATGCAGCGTAGGTCTAGAATCTGCTAACTTGGCTATCCAAGCGTGTAACTCCAATGCAAACGTAACAAAGAAAATTTCGTAAAGGTCAGCATAAATATACTTCTGTAACCAATCTTCTGTTTGAAGCGTAGGGCTTCTATTTTCTTGTTCAGCAAACTCTTTAGCCTTTAAATCAAACCAATCTCCAATTTCTTTAGCTGTAGGATGCCAGTAACACATTTGTTAGCTGAGCAAGTCTCAGTGTAACAGAACCTTATGTTGTCTTCAGCAACAGTCTCAGATGTCGCGTGACTAGTAAGTTTTACAGCAACAAGTCGCAAGGCAAAGGAATCATTTGTTGGCTCAATCAACAGGGTTCAAAGCCATGGAAGTAATGTGATCAAAAAGTCATAAGACAACAGAACCATTTGTTGGTCACTAGGCAACGGAACCATTTGTTGGCTCCTCAATCTCGCGCGTCACTGGAATAAGAAGTCTCGCTCACGCGGCAACGGAACCATTTGTTGGCTCCTCAATCTCGCGCGTCACTGGAATAAGAAGTCTCGCTCACGCGGCAACGGAACCATTTGTTGGCTCCTCAATCTCGCGCGTCACTGGAATAAGAAGTCTCGCTCACGCGGCAACGGAACCATTTGTTGGCTCCTCAATCTCGCGCGTTGCCAAAATAACAAGTCTCATTCGCGCGGCAACGGAACCATTTGTTGGCTGCTTTTCTGGGCAGACCCGGGTTTTAATGAAGCGCAGCAACAAAACCCCTTGGCGCACTGGCCCTTTCGGCAACGAGCTGCGCAGCAGCTCGAGGTCTCACCCGAAGTGGCTATGGGGGGGTTAAGGAATCAGGTTTCCTTAACCGTGGTGACACGGAGATTGTTCTGTATCTCTTCTTCTTCCTAAAATATCGGCGGTCGGACCTTCCCGCAGGCCGCTCGGCGCAGCTGCGTGGATTCCTTCCTTGGCAGGTCTACTGCGCAGTTTCTCCTCTCTAACGCAGCAGGCAACTATCCCTTGGGTCGACGCGCTAGGCACTTCCTCGCCCTTCACATCCAGCACAGTAACGCAGTCTGCCCTCGCCGCAGCGACCGTGCGTTACTACTTCTTTAGTACTTAAGACACTTATAGTTATCAAGGGATCTTTCCAACTCGCTCAAACAGTCACAAAGATAAGACAGAAGTCTTGCATACACAAATAATGAACTCTAAATAGTTATCATTCACGCAAACATTATACAAGAAGATATAAGTGAATGCTCATCTCCTCGAGGAAAACCACGTCCACGGGAGCGTTATATTAACCAGAAAATGATAGAGTTATACAATATGCTGCGCACACAGCTGCAGCCTTAGATCTTACAGGAAACTCCACGCACACAGCTGGGAGCCCTTCTCTCAGTCAAGTCTCCTCTCTATGGAGATTACAAAGGCACAGACGTCGACTCAGACTGTCTGGCAACTCAGGGATTAGCTCCTCGGCTATCCGATTTCCTCTCTAGTTCTACGCACTGGGTAGAAAATACAGTGAAGGATAATCAACACATGATCTATCCTTTAGACTGGCTCTCTAACAGTCTAGTATCTAACTCTCTAATTCTCCAAAAGGAAGGAACTGAAGGAACCTCTACCCATTACAATGATTCATATATATAGGTGGCCATGACGGTCACACCTTTACAAAACTGTGGGCCTTTCCCAACAGTGATTCCCAAAAACCCTAACCACGCACATGGCTAGGTGTACTGTAGGCGCCGCTTGCAGTCACGTCGCCGCTTCCTGCAGGCTCCGTGAATTTCGGCGCAGATTGTGGGTATGGGCGATCGTCCTTCGCCTTCAATGCTCTGGTCCGTTGCTCCTCCTTGATCCGAGCAACCATAACTTCTGTACTAAGCCTTTAAATGAGGGTAGCTGAGCCCTCTACTCCATCGCCTTATTTATTATGGTAGCTGAGCCACCTTCATTCTTCGATGACGTGCGCGCGAGCTCCGCAATTTCTGGTCCGTGATCTGCGCTGAGATCATCCATCTGGCACCGTACTGCGCACCGTCTCCTTCTTACCCAAACTTAGTGCTTGTCCCAAAATTAGCACTTTCCTTCCATACTCGTGCTTTTTCCCAAAATTCGCAGCTTTTACTATAGCTGCGACCTTGGCCCCAACACTCACAACTAGCCGAACAAGCTACAACATACTCTGCTTTGGCTATACTCAGTGCTATGCAAGACTGCTTCCTGCTAAACCAAGAGATCACACCTAATCCCATACTGAAGCAGCACCCAGAAGTGCTCTTCCTATCTGCAGCACTGCGTACCCAATCTGAATCAACATAACCCTACAAGTTAAACTTTTGATTTGCATCATACTTGAGCCCATAGTCAACTGTACCCTTCAAGTACCTCAAAATATGCTTTACAGCAACCAGGTGAACACCTCTGGGATCCGTCAGGAACTGGCTCAATGTGTTCACCGCAAAGCAAATATCTGGTCTCGTGTTCGTCAAGTACATCAAGGATCCAATCATATGACGATACATCGTGACATCAACCGGATCAGATGAAGCATCACATAGAAGCTTCAGGTTCAATGCCATAGGTGTGGTCATGGCCTTGTAGTCCATCATCCCAAACCTCTTCAGGCTCTCTACTGCATACTTCCCTTGTCCAAGGAAGATTCCATCTGCACTCTGCCACACCTCCATGCCTAGAAAATAGTGCATCATCCCCAAGTGTTAACACCCAAAAAGTGCTCACTACCTCATCTACCCCATTACATGACTCATTTGTCCATATTTCCTACCATATTTGCCTTCAAAACCTTAAAATCCCATTTAAAAGCCTCCAAAATGCCACAAAACCATCAAAAAAGCCTCGAAAAGGCTAAAAAAACCCCTTTTCCCCCAAAAATAATCCAAAATTCCTCCAAAGTAGCAAAAACCCTCTAAAAAAGGAATAAAAAATATATAAAAAAAGAGAGAAACAAACAGGGAAAAAGGAGGAAAAAACCCTATACAACTGACCTAAACCATATGGTTCCCAAAACCATGGGCCAGCACTCCACCACTAAAAACCTATAAATAGGTGATGGAGGCCCCTCATTTCATATCCACAATCAAATACACCCTTACTTTGCCAAAATCACTCTTGAAACCCTAGCTCACCCTTGAGCTACTTTCACCATTGAGTGCCCCTTTGGCCCATTTCCACCCTTTGGAGAAAGAGAAAGGAGCAAAGATGGAAGCTTGGAAGCAACCCTCCTAGACTACTGCAAGAGCTCCACCAACCTTCACATTGGAGGTATAATCAATACAAAAACCCTTTTATAATATCTTGTCTTTTCTGTTTCATGCACATGTTTAGAATAATTACCATTTTAATGTATTGTCTTTCATTTAATGTTTTTTTGAACTGCTACTAAGGAGTCCCTTCTCCTTAGTAGGTGCTCATTTGCACAAGCTAGGGTGAAAACCCTAGCTATAGTTTTGGCGACTCCCCTTGTGTTCCTTTGAATTTTTGGTTATAGTTTTAAAGTTTTAAACATTTTTAAGTTTCTGCAATATTTTTTTGTTTTTTCCTTTCGGCTGCCGTAAACCGCATCTTTTACCCCTGCAGTTGCATTCCGACCACGTCTTTCAGGCATTTAACTGCGATCCAACCGTGGCTCTCAAACTGTTTCCGGCGACCTACCTGCAATTTTCAGTCTGTTACCTGTGATCCAACCGCGGCTATTAGCTTGTTTGGTGCAATTCGACTGTGGTTGTTAATCCTTTTTCCGCAGCCCGCTTGCAGCTTTCAGCCATTTTTATGCAACCCGCTTGCGTCTTTGGGCCTTTTTCCCGCGTCTCGCTTGCGACTTTCATCCATTTTTCTACAACCCACCGGCGTCTTTGGGCCTTTTTCCCGCGTCCCGCTTGCGGCTTTCAGCCGTTTTTCTGCAACCCGCCTATGGCTTTCAGCCAATTTTCTGCTTCGCGCCTGTGGCTTTCAGCCATTTTCCTGCAACCCCCGTGCGGCTTTCAACCTTTTTCTTGCGGTCCGACTGTGTTTTTCGGCCAAAATCCTACAACCCATCCGTGACTGTTGAGTTGTTTCCCGCGGTTCGATCGCCCAGATTTGCCACAGACCCGCGGTCTGTTTTCTGCACTTTTTTCTTGTTTTGAACCCATCACTTTGCTGCACTATTTTCTGCACCTGCACAACCATCTGTCCTACCTGCAGCCATCCTTCCCTATAGCCTTTTCTGCAGTATTATTTCTGTTCCATTTACAGAATATTTTTTAAAATTTCAGCATTTTAATTGAAAAAGAGAAAATTTTGCATTTCAAAGTTTAAATTATGTATTGTTATTTTTAGTTAGAAAGTTGCCCACCCCGTGGCACTTTTACTTGGGTTCATCATCTCACACGCACACACTCTGTCACCTAATTCAAGTGAGCCCTAAAAAACTACTTAACACAACCAACATTCTAACGCCACTTGGGGAACACATAAGAACTTTTGTAGTTATGTAGGATCGGGGGGATAGGCATCCAAATAACACCCCTCGGTTGCTTACACTTGAGACATAGCTGTTGTCCATTAGGGAACCAAAATCCCCTAGTATTTTTTGGCATGGTCACAACCAGTTTATCAGAGGGCCTCTCCCCTAGGAGGGTTGAAGTCGCCAGACTGGTTCTGAAGGCCTGAGTGGAATACCGCAATCCATTAAGTAATCGAAGGCTACCTTTCGCAGTTCTCAGGGTATCACCCGTATGGGGATACCGCGACGATAGAACCAAATGGCAGATTCACCTTTTCTGGACGTGTCATGAACGGGGTATCTTAGTTGCCTTTCTTCTAGGATTGACTACCCGATGTCCCTCCCGGTAGGGGGATATCTTTAGCCACTTGGCTCTACTATCCATATTGTCTGACTTGGATTTCATCACCTTACAGAGGATATGTCTAGTTGAGTCAGAATAATATTTAGCTAGGTGTTTGCATGCTCCCTTACCTCCTTTTGGTCTAGCGAGTCCACTATTTTTATTTTTTAGGAAACCTGCTCCTTGTTGGTATTCTAACCATTTCTGTTGATACTCCACTTATTGTAGCACAGCTATTACAGTAAGTGTTTTGAGTTGGTTGTTGGCCTGAGTGCCATATTTTTTGAGCTCTCCTTCTGCACACTCGGTTGCATTAGGGTTTTTGAGCTGGTTTTCACTCAACACAACCCCCAGATATTTGACACCATCTATCACCATTGAGTCCCCGAGACATTCTCAGTGCCTCCGGGGTGAGCCCCCACAGCATGGTTCACTTGACACCACCCGTCATAGACATAGATCTTCATCACTTGATACCACTCATCATAGATCTCGAGCCTTGTCACTTCACTCCACTCGTCAATAGCATAGAACTCCGTCAACCGAGCTAGACGCCCTTTATTTTACCTCTGATTCTGAGGTAGAGTTTGAGAACCCCATTTACACTGCACCAACCACCCCCATGGCTGGCATGACTTCCACCCCTTTCTTTGTAGGGACCATTGGTGGAGCATCCACCACCACACCAATTACCACACCTACGTTGGGTATGCCCTCGATGGGGCCCCCATCTACCATTCTGATCACTGTACCCATTCCAGTAGCTGGCATACCTATCACCACTCCATCAGTGACTCACACTACCCTTGGCGGTGCAGGACCGTCCCATACCACTTTCGTCCCTCCACTTGGGGGCAACATCCCGAACCCAGCCCCTCCACTTGGGGGCATTGGCCCCACCATGGTCACACCCACTAGTATGTAACATCCTTCTACTAGTTTTTCATTCATGGCTAGCCTCAACCTTCCTAACCTAGCTAGACTAACTAACGATCCCATCAAACACGACCCTGTGTGGCCTCACATGCCCACCAAGCTCCCCTCTGACATCCCTAAGTTTGAGGGCAAGGAAGGTGAGGACCCCCAGAACCATATTATGTCCTTCCATCTTTGGTGTTCCTGCAACTCCATAGTGGATGACTCTGTCTTCCTCCGTCTGTTACAGCGCACCCTCACTGGCTCTGCAGCTAAGTGGTACATTGAGCAACCCCATGGGACCCATGCCACCTTTACTTCCCTTGCCTCGACTTTCCTACAGTTCTTTTAGTTACCGGTCCGCTATGATGCGAGAGTTGAGATCCTACTGCCTTGCAGACATAACATGGATACCCACATAACTGACCACATTCATGAGTGGCATCGACGCTACAGCCTCTTCAAAATCAAGTTAGACGACCGTTTCCTCTTAGATTGGTTTCTAAAATCCCTACTTCCTATCATTGCCAAGGATGTGGCATTCAAACGACCCCAATCTGAAGAAGAGGCTATCCTCAAAGCCCAGCAATTTGACCTCATTTACACCCAGTAGAGTTATCTATATACCATCATACCTGACGCCCCTCACAGCGATTCCTCCTAACACGATATGCCAGGGGCATCCCATGTCGCAGATGACATCATTGGCCATGTTGCCTCGCATCCCTAACCCTTTTCCATAGCATGTCCTAGCCATGGCCCCGACCTCTCACAGGCTACATCTCAATCCAGAGCAACCAATTCGTATGCTCCCATGGCGCATCACCACCATTCCCACGGACCCTCCTATCCACCTCAGTGCTTTGGTCATGCGTCCCCCGCTTACGCCACCCTGGTCGCACCTCATCCCTATTACCACCGACAGACTGCACCAGCTCCTGTTTCCTCTCAAGCCCAACCCGCTTATTACCCGCCACAGGAAGCCCCTACGGTAAACCCACAACCTGTTCCGCGGACGTATCAACAACCCCGACAAGGTTCAGCACCTGTGCAGCCTCCCCCTACTTATTATCCACCGCAGCCTACTTCCACACCTACACAACCCCATAACCCACCTGCTGCCCAAGGGTAAGTATACGCCCAACAGAATCCGCAGTAGAACCAAAACAACCAGCGCCAACAGGGCCAGCAAAACCATGGCAAAGGCCGTAACCGTGGGAACAACCCCCCTCCAGACCAAGGCGGTCAACCTTCCAATCCCCCAAACAATAATAATGTGGAACCTACCAACTAGAACCCTGATCGGCCACCCAAGCAGGCCAAAATTCCTAATTTGTGAACAAACCATCCTTGTTCTATTTGTGGGGTCTATGGCCACTATACACATGCTTTCCCACATTTGGAGCGAGCTCAGAAATTCTGGACTGATGATTCCCATCGCCAAGGGCACGCGGCTCCTTAGGTGCCACCTAACCCCCCACCCACTCAGCAGCAACCTTTGGTGCTGCAAAAACCTTTACCAACCCAAGGCGTAGTGAACACTCAGCCATTGGCTCCCCCTCAAGGCAACGCGCCACCACAACAACAGATCAATTATGCCGCTCCTGATCAACCCATGTTAGACTAAGGTACCCACCACTTTTTAATGATGTCATCCACTGATGTCAACCTCCAAACTCGTCGGAACCAATATGGCTCCACCCCTGAAGCCTCTCCCGCCGACAAAAACACTAATGCTCATCCCACTGATCAGACATTATGTATACCCCTGGCTCCACTCAATGGCACCTCTAAAGCACCTTGCTTCCCACTTCGTCGCATCAATAATAACACTAATGCTCGCGCTGCGTCAAATTACAACATTGTAGATGACTTAGCCCAATCTCCTGCAACCATGTGTGCGTTAGAAGTCTTAAAAAAATGTCCTTCACAGCACAAGACTTTGCTCTCCGCCATTGGTGCTATTGACCCAAATGATTCACAACTGATGGCTTTCGATTTGGACCAGTCCGAACCACGCCTGCCTTCCACTTTAGCATTCCAAGTTTCTGTTTCCATTCCAAATCTTGTCATCCATCGGTGCATTATCGATGAAGGTGCCTCTACATGCATTAAGTCCACATTCGTTTGGCAGAAGTTGGGATCCCCTACTCTCCAGCAGTCCACCACTACGTTGCAAGCCTACGACAGCCATTCGGCTCAACCTCAAGGTCTCTTAGCTAATGTCCCCATCCAGTTGGCTGGTAAAACCATGCTCATTGATATAGAGGTCATCAATGCCCAACTTGATTATAACATCTTACTTGGCCGCAGCTACATGTATTCCATGCGGGCGGTTGCCTCTTCCATTTTTCGTACCATGATGTACCCCCATGACGGACGCGTGGTCAAGGTCGACCAACTCACCTATTACGATCCAAATGCCCTCGCTGCACCTGAGAATGTTCTCCCTATGGTTGAACAACCTGTTGGGGGTGCAACTACCTCGTTTGTTTCCTCCATGGGACCCGGAGTTTACTCAGATATGCCGATGACCTCAACATTCCAATCCATTCCTCCCCCGTCACCTGCGCCCAAAATATCTGACCTATGTACCCTTTCCCACAATACACAAACACCCAACAATCAACCACCCTTGTTACCCAAACCACCATTGGTACCTAGTCACATTGGTGTTACACCCATCCATACAATCCCCTTCCTATTTCCTCCCTCGGGAGTAGTAAGCGCCCTGGTTATGGCTACTCTCAGCCTCCCCGGGTTAACCTTAGGATTACCCGTGTGGTATATTTCGCCTCTCATTCCCCCACCGACACCAAATGTCATCCTACAACCGGTGCAACCCATTGCCACTACTAGTCAACCACCTCCCAGTGTCACTACCCATTCGTCATCTACGAATCCCCCCCCTCTTATCAAGCACACTAGGGGAAAAGGCTCACAACCATACACTACTGTACCCCCTCCCAAGGCAGTTAACCCCCCCCCCCCCCGTGTTTCGTGCTCCCCCCAAATGCTCATTGTGTGATGAGTTAGGCCATCCGACTCATCAATGTCCACAGTTATTTGCATTATAGGAACACATGCAAATGATTGACGATGACCCCAACATCCCGGTTGTCGAACTCAATCCAACACCTAAGCCTCATGATAAATCAGTGCATACCAACCACCCTTGTGAAATATGCGGTATTTACGGCCATTACTCCCATCACTGTCCTGATCTCCCAGATTACAGAGCAGCTCTCTACGAGATGAATAATTTGGAACTTGAGATGGCACCCCCCACAATTGAGGAGATCCACCTCCCCATATCACCCTCACCCGGAGAGATTAACACCATTTATATGATCTCTTCGCCTACCACTCCCTCGTCAAACGATTTGACAACTCAAAGTTTCCGCAATGATGAGGAGATTCTAGAGGCTCTCACTACCCCGGATTATCCCTGGGAAGACATGCACCATCATTCCTATTTCCTCCCAGAAGAGTCCTCCTCCACTACAACTACCCAATTTGTGGTTGAGTTCAAAGATTTCCTTCCCGCCAAAGTCGACTGGTTTGAGGATCCCATTCCCGCTCCTGATGCTTTTGAGGAAGGTAACATGGCCAACATCTCACCCGTCATCCACATTGATATCTCTATCCCATCTGGTGCTCTTGAAATCATTACATTAGGAGCCTCCTGTAGTGAGTATGAGATCGAAGAATACAAAAAACTTTTTGAAGAGTTCCACGATGTCTTTGCCTGGTCCTACACCGAAATGCTTGGTCTTGACCCCGCTATCATCAAGCACCACATTGAGACCTATGATTTAGGGGGCATAATAGATTACCTCAACCCTAGGATAGGGGGCACGATCAATCATTTTGAACCTTCCCAATCCCATCTATCTCAGTGTTTCAATGATCCCATTGTTCAAACCAACACATATGTGATCCACAATTACAAACCCCATGTGCATAGAATGGGGGCAGGTCATTAACCCTGCTCACTTTTTCACATTTGTGATCTCAACCATTTTTTAGGTCACGTGTCACCTGTATATTTGATTTGATTTGATATGCATAGTTATTTCCTTTGACCATTCCGGAGTCCTTATGACCTCCGTTTTTTCGCACCATTTGCACTGTCAGATTCATTTTTCCACGCTCGTGATGATGCTTGAGATCATTTCTCGCTCTCACTAGGACCAATATCAACATTGTGTCCCGACACCTTGTCACCTCGGTTTGCGTGCCACTTCGGCTGCTTTCCGTGTTTGATATATTTCTCGCTCTCACCAGGTACAGTTTCAACATTGTGTCCCAATACCTTGCTACCTCAGTTTGCGTGCCACATCGGCCGCCATCGGATTGTTCCACATTTTTACATGAGCCCTTCACTCCTTTCATACTGCAATTATTTTGTTATTTTTCCACCATTCATTATCCCGCAAGGAGGCCCACTAGTGTTCCCCCCTACCCTCATTCTTGGTCATCATCAATGTTCCTTGATTGAGCACTTCCTCCTTGCCTGACCATTCCTTTTGTTCGGTATAATTTTATCCATTTTTCGGGCCGGACAAGTCCTTTACGAAAAAGGCACTTAGGGAGTTTCTGTTAAGCTCTTTTCTAACTCCTAAAACAATGAAAATATCGCCGAGCAATCTTGCTTCCTTTCATGCTCGTTAAAGTACCTGAAAGGGCATCTATCTGGTATAAGTTTAACCCTTTTCCAGACCTGTTAGACTAATTACGAAAAAGGAATACTCTAGTCACACCAGCTAGAAGAGTTCTTCATTGCATCCTTTTATGCTTCTTCGGGCCTTGGAGACTAACACACGAAAAAGCAACCCCCTGGAGTATTCTTATCGCTTTCGGACTCTCTAAACTTGAAAGCAACCACGAGCATGAACTATCCTGGGCTTGTACAAATCCACATGATAGTACCATTCCATTATTTCAGAGTCTTCTTATCGCTTTCAGACTCCTTAAAATTGAAAGCAACCATGAGCATGAACTGTCCTAGGCTCGTATAAATCCACATGACAGTACTGTTATACACACACTTCTTCTAGTTCCTCAACCCATGAAGAAGTCCCCCCGTGCCTCTTGGCACTATGATCGATCACCTCGGTAGCACCCCCAATCAGGTTTCCTTTGTTCAGAGTAGTCTGCAGTCTCCTGCCATTTTACACCAGCTTGAGTATCACTCATCCCAGTCACTATCCTTTATCCATTACAGCTATGATCCCTTTCCCACCAGTCAGTTTCATTTGCTGCCTGATCATCCCTACAATCATACTCTAAACAAAGGAAGTTTGAGTCCACCCACTCTACTTGCCTAGTTATCCCCCACAGTCTGTCTGTCCTACCATCAGTACTCTCATTCTTTGGTTCTCCACCTCGCGCTCCTATCAAGGAAACATCATTTCCTTGCTAGTTGCAGGTCTCCCTCTGTCGATGACAACCCCTCTATTCCATAGGATGGAACCAGAGGTCCCTATGCCTTGGACCCATCACCATCAGTGGTGAGTGCCTACGGACCATTTTGAGAGGAGTCATCATTGCCTCTCCGAGTGGTTGTTTCTCACATGCTCAACTTCAACACCTTGATCGCATCATCGAGAATCGGGCAGGGTTTATATCCCTTCAGTTATTGGTCGAAGACCTCGGATTTCCCTCGACTCTAGCACATTGGTGAGTCCTTTCGGAACACCCAGTTATATGTTCCCGTGGATGTCCGGGTTGCGTTGGAGATTGTATTTGGAAGCCATATTATATGCTTCCTTGAGTACCCAGTTTAGTGTACCATTGAGAGTATGACTCCTTGTCACTATGATCCAGCAGCTCATCAGTTCCTCTGGTACCACACTCAGTAGCACTATTGTATTTCCAGTGTATCAGTTCTTCAACTCAGACATGGTTAGCCCAGCAGTATGTCCCAGATTTGTGTCCCCTTTGGACCCTTATGATGTACACAGTGGTTCTCTATGTCTCCTACAGGTCCCCCTTTTCTGGCCTCATTGTTATTTTTTATGTATCTTGATACGAGCATGGGTATGCCCGCCTTGTCCATATATTGAGATTCTTCCTCATTCATTAGTTGAGGCCATGTATATTTTAGGTCCCCATATTCTGGACCCCATTGTTATTATTATTTTATATCTTGATACGAGCATGGGAATTCCCGCCTCGTCCATATGATCAGATTATTCCTCATTCATTATTGAGGTCATGTACTTTCAGTTTTTGCAGTTTGTTCGGGACCGTTGTTCTGGGCTCTAGTTCATTCCTTCTCTTCTCCACACCCCAGGAAAACCATCAAAGACTTATGATGTCTATCGGCCATACGATGAGCTCCTTCCCTCACACATAAAGGGGCAATCTGTTAACACCCAAAAAGTGCTCACTACCTCATCTACCCCATTACATGACTCATTTGTCCATATTTCCTACCATATTTTCCTTCAAAACCTTAAAATCCCATTAAAAAGCCTCCAAAAGGCCACAAGACCATCAAAAAAGCCTCCAAAAGGCTAAAAAACTCCTTTTCCCCCCAAAATAATCCAAAATTCCTCCAAAGTAGCAAAAACCCTCTAAAAAGGGAATAAAAAATATAAAAAAAAAAGAGAAAAAACAGGGAAAAAGGAGGAAAAAACCCTATACAGCTGACCTAAACCATATGGTTCCCAAAACCATGGGGCAACACTCCACCACCAAAAAATTATAAATAGGTGATGGAGACCCCTCATTTCACATCCACAATCAAGTATACCCTTACTCTGCCAAAATCACTCTTGAAACCCTAGCTCACCCTTGAGCTACTTTCACCTTGAGTGCCCCTTTTGGCCCATTTTCACCATTGGAGAAAGAGAAGGAGCAAAGTTGGAGTTTGGAGGAACCCCTCTTGGATCATTGCAAGGACTTCACCAACCTCTACACTTGAGGTAAAATCTTTTTAATACAAAAAACCATTTATCATCTCTTGTCTCTTATGTTTCATGCACATGTTTAGAATAATTTTTATTTCAATGTATTGTCTTTTAATTTTCATTTACTGAACTGCTACTAAGGAGTCCCTTCTCCTTAGTAGGTGCTCATTCGCACAAGCTAGGGTGAAAACCCTAGCTACAGTAACTAGTAGGGAGTCACGCACAGGTTTCAAAAGACCTAAAAAAAAGAAAGGATACCAAAACTGTGGCTGAATCCAAATGAAGGAAACACAAAGGACTTCCACAAGGCTATAACAAGACTCAGAAAGATACAGGGGTGTTTAATCAATAGCCAAAAGAGAAAATCAAAGACCAAAGGTAGACCCAACAACCAAACACCAAACCTTATTGTAAAAGGTTAAATCCTATAGGAAAGTCCGCAGCTGTATATGCTAATAGCCGGCATATGCAACTTAAAATGTGCAGGTTGTAAAAAGAGCAACTAGCGCACAAGTAAGAAAGGTGCACCTGCATGTACAGGGTACATGTGCATGGGGACTAAAAAGAAAAGAAAAGCTTTGCAAACTTCAAAATTGAATTGAATCAAAGCAAAGGAAAGCAACTAGGTAACCTTTGAAAACCTTACAGAAAGTTAGAAAGCAACAAAGACTAAAGCAAAACTAAAAAGAGCCCTAGAGCAGAAACGAAAAGGTGATCCCCAGTGGAGTCTTCGGTTCTGTTGTTAAGGATTATACCCTATAGCAGGGAATGGATGTTATCAACATACATGGGGCTGACAGATAGATATATTAGGGTTTTTCACTAATTAATGTAATCAAATGAGGTTTAGGGTTTGAGAAAGAGTACCTTATTTATGGCGGCTGGTCCTAGCTTTCTCCTGATCTCTACAACAACACACCTACAAAACCAATCAACTTTCCTCAAAACGCTTTGACTATAAACAGATAATGATATTGACAAAACAATATAACATTAATTATAATCAAACATACAATGAAATTGACATTTAATTGGTACGGGAAGGATATCTCGATCTTTATTGTCAAAGAAATGCAACAAAATACAATTGATATACTTGATCTTGTTCAGAGCACTTCTGCAACCAAGTTCTGGGCTCCTACTCCTCTCTTGACTAGAAATTCCTTCAGCATAACAATAGCTTTCTCCTTAGATTGGCCCCTTCCTCATGGATTCCCCTTGTTGCGCCGAGAGGCGCTCTACAACCCAGTATGAGGGAGATCTTGTAACGTTTGTCCATGTTTGTCCATTTTGTCCGCCATAAAAAAAAAAGAATAATACAAAGTAAAAAGTAATAATTATTATGTCAGCCATTAATGTAGAAACATAAAAAGTTAAAAAATATTATAGTGGATATTATAAAGTAAAAAGTAATAAGTATTATGTTAGCCATTAATGTAAAAACATAAGAAGTTAAAAAAATATTATAGTCGGATATAGCCGATAGCAAAAGTCAAATTATAGCCGACATAAAATAAAGAAGGTAAAAAAATATTATAGTGAATATGAAAAGTTGAAACATAATATTTTCCTGACATAAAATAAAGAAGTAAAAAACAATATAGCCGACATAAAAACTAGAAATATATACCTAGCCGAGGTTTGCACCTCAGGAGATTTGATCCCTCTCGGTGCTTGATAGAGCCTAGGATTTGGATCTAGGATGGTATTTATGGCCAAGGCAGGAAGTTAGATTCATGAGGCAGTTGAATTGGGAGGATGGGGGAGTTATAATACCAAACTCAACTAATCCCAATTCGTATTATTAATATATTTTTCCATTTCATCTTAAGGTGTGCATAGGTATGATACTAGCCAAACTGCACATGGTGTGCCGCTAGTGCTCTTAATGACTAGCACATACAACTTTTAGGATATGTGCGCGGGTTGTCCATAGTGGAACCGGTTCATGATGCGCTAGATTCCAATTATAAGAGTCGCGTAATTCCAATGAAATATGCAGAAAAAATATAGTTTTCAGCTGAAGATGTGGGATCTCAACATCAAATCATCTAAGGTTAATCTATCTCTTCCATACATAATGTCCTTTTGTGTGATCGACAGGTCAATGTGATCACGGACGGAGAAGTGTGGATTTAACCTATAACAGTAAGGGTGATCGAAGAATAGGAGGAACTGGAGGCCATGCATGATGTGAGAGTTTCCTGGGATTGAAAAACGACTAACGATAGTTTGTAGAGGGTTAATCGAAGATTTCGGCACCCTTGAGTGACTTATTGAGGAAGAACCAATAATGGTGTTGGTTGTAGAAGTGTTAGGAAACATTCTATGAACTAAAGAGCATATTCATGTTCACATCCTTGTTGAAGCTACCTGATTTTAATAAGGAGTTTGAAGCATAAATGGATTCTTTCCACTTCACCGTTGGAGTTTTTTTAGCACGGGAGGGTCACCCAATAGCCGAAGAGAGAAGGAAGATCAAATATCAAGAGAGAATGTATTCCATGACCCCATTCATGAGAAGGAAATGACTTACATGGCGATTTTCCTATAGGAATGGAGGGACTACATTTTGGGAAAACCGTTTGTGGTGAAGACAAAAATGTTGCAACAAGTTACTTCATAACACAACCAAAGTTGTCCCCAAAGAAGGCTTAATGGAAGGACTTCTCAGAAGAGTTCGACAAGACCATTGAGTACCAACTGGGTAGGATGAACCAAGGTGTTGATGTGATAAGCCAAAAGAAAAAACTTGCCACAGTGGTAGAGGAACCTTCATCAGTACCGATGGGAAGCGAAACACAGGTTTGGGTGGAATTCTAAGAGAAGATCAAGGTAGGGTTAGAGGTTGAGTATACTTCCTTGGAAATCATGAAGCAAGAAACATAATGTTGGACCATGAATTTTTGGGTTTAGAATCACTTGTTGTATTTTGGAGGAAGGATTTATGTGTCGAAGAGTACCAACCTATCATGTCCCCATCCCATTAGCACCTTGGTCAAGTCACTAGCCCATTAATAGATTCCCATTGGACTTAGTGAAAATCATCAATATTTGGGGAATTAAGGCTTTACCTAAGTTTCCTAGCACCACATGGAAATAAATTATTAAAGGAAAATTAATCTAATTCAACTAAGGAACCCTAAGTAAGGTTGAGGAGGACGAAATGGAATCATAGGAATCTTATCCAAGGTATGGAAATGTTCATTAAACATCAAGAAGATTAGTGGAATATTTTGAGCAAGTAATAATTGACTAGTAATTAATTTCTCATGATTCTCATCAAATGTTGGACCAAGTCCTTAGCCCATCTATTCTATATGGGTTTAGGAGAAGAACATATTAATTGTTGGGATTAATTTTGAACAAGGAATTAGTAGATAGGAAACTTAATATTTCTAATGTTTGTGATGATCCATAGTTATTTTTATTTTCATGAATAAAGTAATGTTTGGATAAATTTGAGTGATTATGTGGCTATGAGAGCGCACAGGAGATAACATTATGACCATAAGAAGCTTTCCAAAGAAGGAAGTGAGAAGAAAGCAGTCAAGGATAGAAAGAAATGAAAAAGAAGGAAACTAGATAAAGCAAGGAAAAGATGACATAAGGAAGAAGGGAAAAAAATGCAGTGCAAAGCATAAAAGTAGTGGAAAAGCATAATAAAATAGTAAAAGCAAGAAAAGTAGGCTGAAAGTAGAAAAGAAGTGGGAAAGCATAATAAATCAATAAAAGCAAGAAAAGCATACTAAAGCAGGAAAAGTATCCCAAAAGCGAAAAAAGTAGGAAAGCAACAGAAAATCAAAGAAAGCAAGTGTTTCCTAATTTTTGAAGATCATAAGAGAGATTGGAAAAAGAAGGAAATAAAAGGATCAAGGAGAGAAATAGAGGATAAGTTCAGCCAAGAAGGGAGAATTCATGAGGCAAGTGGGTCCAAAATCAAAAGCAACTTGCCAAAGAAGCCCCACTCATCACTAAATTCAAATTTTATAGATGGCAAGTCCTAGAAGGAAAGAAGATAAGATCAATGATTACAAATCCATTTCACATCTTTTTTCTAATTATATTTTGATGTTGATAGCTCTTGAGCTCTCAATTCGACTTGGGAGATGTGCCCCTAGTCATAGCTGGGGGATGTGCCCTTCCTGCTTCAACTAGTTGATTCTTTAGTTACATGTTTGGATGATGGAATCCATCCATTGTCATTGATTTTATTGTAGGTATTCAATCTGATTCAAGTCTGATTCGAACTATAGAGAAGGTTTCATGAAGTCTATAATTCGAATTCTCATGCATTCTAGTGTTTTCAAGTGATAATTGATTGTATTGAAAGAGGTCAAGTCTTAGGACTATTCTGAGAATCCTCTTGGCTCCCATTTGATGTATTCACTGTTATTTTGAAACTATGATATTAGTCATGAAATTTTATAATGCATAAGTTTGAATTATTATGATTTTTCTCCAACCCTTCTAGATTTGCATAGATTTTAACTAGTTTTCAGTATTGCTTCAGTTTACCATCTTCTTCTCAATGGATTTAAATTATGTCATTTCCTAATGACAAATAAGGTACTAATGAACACAATACATGTTTGATTTTGAAAATTCATTGTCCCTTTATGTTGTTTGGAATGTCCTGACTATTAACTAGTTGTGTAGTCCCGAAGTTACCAAATCTGCTTCATGATCCCAAATTTCACCAAACCAAGTATGAAATATATTTTTGAAGTCTGATAGAGGGATTGGGACTTAGAAACAATCCATACACTTCAATAAATCACCATAAGTCATTGAAGCTCCATAGAAGTCCTTGGGGACATTAGATTGATAGCCTTGGTTCTGCCAAGGAAGTCTTCCCAGAAATTTTGAGCATCAGAGAAAGTGTTTAAGTATGGATATTTTATAGGCTTCTTCTACTGTCATAAACCTGCAAATTAACCTTTACCAAGTGTTAAAAGGGTTTTTGGGTCCAATTTCAGTGTTTGTACAAGTTTCCTATAAAACTAGTCATTTTATTTCCTTCAATCTTATGCCTAGTGTGCCTTACATCCAGAAAGGTACATTACAGTGGTATAAAATGAATTTCCTCTCCTCATGTGCAAAGTGAGCTCTCAATTTGAGAATTTGCAGCCATGATAATAACACCTGATTGGGTTAATCTTTGCAGCAAGGCCAAGCTTCTTTGATTTATTGAGAAATTACTATCATTTCTTTCCTTGTTTTTTATGATGGGAGTAATATAGATGAGAAGATCAAATCTATGAAAAAATTTAATGACTACATGGATTTGAGGTTTGATTGCAGAAAGGACTTGTCCTTCATCGAGTACTGTGTTTGGAAAGACAAGCTTAAATCAAGAAGGTTTGTTCAAAATTCAAATTATCTCAAGAAGAAAAAACCATCTATCTATGGGAGTTTCATGAGACAATTTACAACAAAGGGTACCAAAAAATACTGTGAAGAAGATTTTTCAAGGAAGATGGACACTACATCATAGAACAGCCTTCAAATTAGCCTGGTCATAATGCAAATCCTCATACTACACAAGATGTGGAGGCTTCAAGCTGCATGATGGAGGATAGAAAGGAAGCAGATTCACTTGAGCAAGAAGCAGGGAAAATTTTAAGAACCCCCCCTAAATTTATATGTATAATAAAAGGGATAATCCACATGATATATAGGAAAATATGAAGGCTATTTCATCAATATTATATTATGTATATATAATTTTTTAGCGAATCATTCATTGAATTATATAATTTTGTAAACTCTTGAAAATATTCACTAAATTATAAAACCTTATAAAATCTTAGTGAGTCTTTCACTAAATTATAAAACCTTGTGAAGTCTTGGCAAATATTTCAACAAGTTTATCCTTGGAAAGTCATTTGTAATACCCCTACCCCGCCATAGTAATTATTGGCCTCAATGTAAATATTGTGTTTGTACAATGTGTGTTGATCCTAGTGTGGAGCTCAAGGCCAAGGCCCCACTAGTGGATGTTTAAGGTTTTCTTTCATAGGCAAGTATTTGACAATGGGACTATGCATGTGCTATTAAGCCATGGAATTTTGTAATGGATGTAAATGTTTAATATTGTGATGAAATACCCAAAACTCACTAAGTGAGGAAGCTAATGAGAAGGGGGCGAAGGTATCCACTAGGGAGAGGTGAGGGGGTCGTGGGATAGTGACCTGTCCTGCCACTTGGGAAGGATTAACAGATTCTATTCCTTGTACGGGTATGGGTTCGGTTACAGGACGTGAAGAAGGAAATCATGCGAAGGATATTTGCAGGGTATAAAAACGGCGTTGAGATCTGGGTTGGGGGTTCTTTGCTTAGTTCCATATGTCGATGGTTGGTGAGAGGATTCATTATGTTTTGGGAGAGACCTTGAGATGCAGAGAGAGCCAAATTAATGAATCTGAATTCCAGAGGAATCCCACATGTATGCGTTATCTTTGAGTAGATTCCTGTAGGCGAGTTCGAAGGCAGACTACAGGGCGTGAATAGCTTGAGGAAACTGTGTGAAGCCTGGAATCCATGAGCAGAGAGTTGAGTTGCGGGATAGAGCTTCGTCTATAGGTCTGGAATGAATCCATGGCTTAGCATGAGATTGGTTGATAAACCCAGTTACAGGTTGGATTAGCATGAGATTGCTTGATAAACCAAGTTATAGGTTGGATTAGCATGAGATTTCTTGATAAACCCAGTTATAGGTTGGCTTAGCATGAGATTTCCTGATAAACCAAACTATAGATTGGCTTAGCAGGAGGTTGCTTTATAAACCCATCTGTAGGTTGGCTTAGCATGTGGATTCTTGATAAACCCAAATGCAGGGTGGCTTAGCATGAGTATGTTTCCTGTATTGCTTGACAAACCCAGTTATAATCAGGCTTAGCATTGGAAGTGGATCCTGACTGTTAGAGAGCCTACCTGTCCCTCCTTAGTGGATACATATCCCAGCTCGGGAGTGGTCTCTCAGCTGAAAGAGTATAGGCTAGATAGAGACTTAAGGTTGGGTGGAACGTTGCTCTCACTTAGCCAGTTGCTAGGGAAACTTCAAGATACAAAGATAAGTATTATGTGGAATGAATGATGTTATTTCATGTATTATGATTATGCTGTGTTGCTTAACCCGTTGAACGAATTTTATATGAATTAGATTAATAGTTAGACCATGTGTAAGCCTGAGTGGAAGGCTGAGTGCAGGTTGAGTACCTTATTCAGTTGCATGAGTTTAATGCATTGCTATTCTTACATGTGTTAGATGTATGGTTAGCTTTAGTTTCTTTTATCATATGTATTTTTTTATGAGATGCTTAACCTTGTAAATGGATTGCTTAATATTACTTAACCATGGAATGGTATGGAGCTTGTGTCATGCTTAGCCTCTCTGTGATTCAGAGGAAAGATAGGTTATGGCAGGAGACAGGTAGAGATCTATCAAGGGTTGGGAAGTATGTTGGAAGGTTTATAGACATAAATTCATATAAGGAAATGAGGAGGTTAGATACCTCATATGAGTAGGGGATTCTACCATTGGATAGATCTCTCCAAGAGATTTCCAATGGTACCAACCTTGCCTCATTTGGATTCCAGATGAGGAATTTACGCCCCTTAGAAGTTTTCCTTGGTAAACTGCAGAAACAAAGAAGTTGGGCTTCCGCAATGCGGATTGCGGATTGCAGAAGGAGAAGTTTTCGGATGTTTAAAGTTGGACTTCCGCATTTTGACTTTCACAATGCGAATTGCAGATTGTGGAAGGGGAAGTTTTCGGAAGTTTAAAGTTGGACTTCTGCATTCCGACTTTCGCAATACGGATTGCGGATTGCGGAAGGGGAATTTTCAAAATATGTGTAGTTTGATGAGAGTAATCTGATACAAGTGTGGAAATTAGAAAGGAAGTATCATAGTTGATGTGCAAAAGGTTGTAGATATCTAAGACAGATGCACCAAGACAAAAGTACTGTAATAAAGTAGAAGGTACGCAAAGCAATCTGATACAGATGCATGAAATCAGAAAAACAATACAACAAAAGATGCACAGTATTAGTTGAAAGTGAAGATCCACCTAAATAGAATGACATACTAAACCAGACTGTGGATTGCAAAATGTTGTGAAGTGTAAATTCAAGTGTGAATTCAAGTGAAGTATGTTGTATAGCGAGATCAAGATTACAACATATAGAAGGTGCATATAGGGTTACGTAGAAAACTTCCTATGGCTTGGGGGAGACCAAAATAGACAGCTGACTACCATAAAATGACTCAATTCCCAATGCAATGCTATATAAATGACAATGCTAAGATAATGGAGAAAAGCCCAAACTTCAACCGGATGTTCGATGTAGATCCCCATTGATCTTTCAACTTCTACACTTGAATCTGCACATTAGTCTCAACAACAAGTACAAGAAAGTGCATATAATATGTGAAAGACATTAGCATAATCCATAGCATGATCCATGATATCATAAAAAAATATAACCCAATGTAATTTAATAATATTCACAACATCAATTGGACGAGAAAATGAGTATTTCCATTAATAAATAACAAGAAGTACAATATATGACCTCTTGTCAGAAACCAATCTGAATGACGAATTGGGTCTCTCCACTTGTGCCTCCACCACTTCAATCCTCCATGTAATGGAAAACTCAAACTATGAAAGGATTTTGGAAGGTGAATAAGGAATTCACAACAACTGGGATCAATGAGTGTAGACTCAAGTCACGGTAAAAATCCACTAGAGTTATCTTGCTCTTTCTTTCTTCTCCCTTCCATATGCCATAAGAGCTCAATATATAGCCTTCCAAAGGTAAGTGAAAGGACACATCGAGGCGTTTCGGGGCAAATGGAGGGCCAAAGATCACCCTAAGACTACTTTTTGGGAGTAAAAAGTATTTTTCTAATGATTTTTACCATTTTACTTGGTACCTGCGGACTATAGTGGAACAACTCTCGTGTACGCTGGCTATAATGGGACAGCAAGCGTACAGGAAAAAATAGGGAAAAAGTGTTTCTGAAGGACATAAAGTGAATATGAGTCAGTGAAATGGATCCTGAAGGCCAAAGATGGAAAATTACATTGTAACAGATGCCCCTTAATGTGTGAGGTCAGAGAATAGTGCTACGATGGCAGAAATACATTATAAATCTCAAAAGTGGAGTGATGGAGACACAACTGGAAGGAACAGCTCACTCGTCATAATACAATAATATCTCTGAATACATGTCGGTATAGTACAACAATCTGATACAATGGCCATGAATAGGTAGTACATAATGAATACATGGCGTAGGTGATCATAGCCATAACCATCTAAAGTAAGAGACAGTCTCTTGCTGAAAGGAAACAACTTGGAGCTACAGACTGCTAATGTTTGAGAGATGATATCTCAGATGTAAAGTCACGATAATAAGTAGCATACTGAATGCCACTATCGTCTGGGGTCTTCTACAAAAATCATCTACGATGCAAGTCCCATCAAGTGAATAAAGGTGTTGAGGTCGAACCTGATGCGACATTGTCTCATTACCGGTCAATGATGCATACCGTTAACAAACGCAAGATAACCCACCAATAATGAAAATGGGCATCAAGGCACATAGTACAATCATCAAAGTGTGAATAGATGTGTTGAAGTCAAACACTTGGATGAATCCATCGATCAGGGGACATTGATGTATTCCCAAAACTGTCGATGGTGAGAGAACCTACCACTAATGACTGCAAGCCTCAAGGTACTCAACCGAACTCTAAGTCTCAAATTCCAGAATAAATGAGTTGAAGTCGACGAAAAGAAACTCACTAGAAGGAGGGCATTAAGGCATCCCCCATCAACCAGCATGAGGTAATAGCTATGATAAAAGATTTGGAAGAACTTAGATGAAATAGACTGACTCAATAAGGATGGCCGACATGCAATAGTCAAGAGATATGAGGAGTGGCCGACTTTGGTTTCAAGACTTCCTTTGAACAAGAGCATGAGCAGATCGATAGACTTAGGAAGTATAGACTCGACATAACACTGTGCGATGCAGGAGGCATCAACAAAGGGCTCCATAGTGATTGGAAGCTTAACCAATCGGTGGATTAAAACTGAGAAATGAGTACAGCTCCTAAGGTCCTACTATAGTCCTGACTCATAATGTATGGAGTGGAATGAATGCTTTGTTCAAAGGTGACACAACTGCTGCCAACAATAAGAAGTAAATATTCTCCCATCTGGGTTTTTGGAATATTTGATTTTTTTGGTTTTTTCATATTTTGAAAGTTTGAAAAAGAATAAAATTGCTTATAGTACAACAATTGAGGGAACGAGTGTCAAATAGCTAGTAGACTAGTCCTAAGCAGTGGAACATACCTATGATCAATGCAAGGAAGCATGTGCAGGATGTGGACACTCAGGGGGGGTTTTCCCTCAGGGTCAAAAGGTCATCAAATTGTGAAGGGAAAATGGAAGCTCTGTAAGGCTCAACAAGGGAAGTGCTCAGGCACCAGGCTAACAATTGAGTAAGAGGGAGCCGACACAAGGCTCAAGTGGCAAGCAGGATGATGCAATGCAATCACAACTTGGTACAAATGGGGGGAGTCCTTATGGGAGATGGCCAGCATAAGACAAAGTAGAGTATGAGTCTTTATCGCAAAGTCATGGCATAAGTACGAAGGACTCCCAATCCTAAATAGAGACAACAACATGGGCGCCAAAAGGCAAAAAGGGCCTCTAACTAGGGCACCCATGGTTGGATAGGCCCTATCGCCAAATAACGACACTTCTATAACAGTGTGAAAGCTCCGTGTAGGTTAAGAAGCGGGGTCGCACCTAGGGTTAATGAAAAACGTTCAAAAGGTCAAATGCATGTGAAAATGACATCTAACCTATATGCCAGGTGTGAAATATACCTGCCGTAGGTGCGCAATGGTAAAAAAATAAACTCTGGTCGAAGAAATCTGTTGAAAATGCTACTCCAAGACATTACATTAGTCCAAAACAGCTTAAAGCGATGAAAAATATAGACAAGTGGTTGTCCAAAACTATAAATCATAATAAAAAATTACAATTTACAATTAATTTTCACTTTTTACCCAATTTGGATTTTTTGGTTAGTTTTCACCTTGAATTTCAGTTGCTGGTTCTAGGAGCTACGTGCATCCGTTCATCGAGCTGTCTGGAGCAGGTTAGCTATCTCATCCTCTTCTTTCATTTAGTAGTTTTTATTTCATTTTTCAGTGGTCAAATTTTTTTTATTGGCCAAGCCCTATTTAGTCACGACGTTGTACGTGGGCTACAGATATATGGGTCGCGAGTAGGGCATGGTACCCACGGTCAATGCATGCATTGACCGCGGGTACCTGTCTCTATTAGCTAAATAGCCCGCGAGTACGGCCGTGAGGTTTGTTTTTTAAATGAAAAAAAACAACTCTTTGTGTTTCTTCCTCCAGGATGGTTCTAGAATGGAGGGAAAGGGAGCATGACCTTGTGGATGAGGCCGTCCGCAATGATTTTCCTGCACAACAAGCAATACAAGCATGTGGGATTTTCAAATTTTTGAACATTGGGGGTTTGAGGGCCCAAAACCAATTGCTCCGTCACTTGATAGACTACTGCGATGTAGACGTACAAAATTTCAACCAGGATGGTCGAATATACTCCTTGGAGGTAGATGGCATTTATTTCATTACTGGACTGTCCCGTCGAGGGGAAGTGGCAAGTCTTCGATCTCATACTGTGGGTGGCGGGATCACCATTCCCGACTACATAGAGCAGTAATGTCTTCCCAACACTTGGAAAGTGGGGAGTCAGGTACCCATTGGAGCCATAGTCAGTATGAGTATGAATATTATAGTGGTTTCCCTCATCAGGATTACAGGGTCGGAAGCTCTACAACAGGCTTCAAGGCCGGTGATGTTCTACGCCTCACAGCCCATGCGGTACGCCTAACAGTGCATGCGGCCCATGGTATATGACTGGTGCACAACATTACTGGGATCCATGAAGACCCAGTTAATGGAGTGCAAGTGCAGGGAGGAAAAAAACTTTGGATAGAACAGTATTCTATGCATCTTCTTCTTTGAGAGGGTTCTGGGGCTCAGTCCGAGGGTTGAAGTCCCTCCTCATAGTCTCTATGACCTAGCCCTGACCTGGTGGGAAGAGGTCTTGACACAACAGGGTGGTGGCCGACAGGCATCACCATACATAGAGGAGTTCTTTCACTGGTGGAACCGACAGGTCATAGCCATTGATGACTACCCCTATGGAGGGATATACTTCCATGGTGATTGCGACATGTCGCTTCCTCCAGGAGAAGCGTTCAGAGACATCGGTATGTTACTCTTTTTATATTTTTGTGTACTAAAGTTTTTGGGATTTTTGATTATATATGAAAATGCAAAAATATTTTTGGGGGTAGCATCACACATTAACATTCTATTGTTATCCGGCAGACACCAGTCCGCAAAGACCTAAGGGTTTCCCGAGACATCATTGATGTTAAAATTCAATATGCTAAGACAGAAAATAGCAGCATTACATTCCATTTCACAATAATAGCATATACAGGATCACTGAAGAAACAACAAGCACAGCATAAACACAAGAGACAGAGATTTATCCTGGGAAACCCTCATGGGGTAGAAAACCCAGCAAAGCTTCCTCAATATAGATGACCAGCAATATACAAAGATGAAACCCTAAGACATGATCTCCTCCTCCACAATAGCAGACCTCTCCTCCACAAGTGCGCTATCCTCAAGTGTGTGAGTGTATCAAATGAGGAACACACCTCCTCTATTTATACACTACTCTGATATGTATTTTACACAAGTACATGTAGGCTCGTATTTAACCATTAGGTTAAATACCCCATTATAACTGACTGGGTCGACCCCCACATGGTGGGTCTAATAACCCTAGTTACCACACCCAACTCGGAGGAATAAACATCTCCGGATTTATAGTATAATCACATCGGAGGTATGGAACATCTCCGGAATAAATAATATACAAATATAATATTCTTTGAAGTTACAATATTTCAACACTCCCCCTTAACGAGAAGGATATTATAATAGTATCTGCACGAGTAAGGAGTCATCAACATCATACATGATACATCTATAAATCATTGGAAGCTTTCTCAACATCATTAGTAACTCAAGCAGTTACTGGAACATCGACATCTTCAGTATTGAGTCTTTATCTTCTGTAGCACTTGAACAGCTACAACAATATCATCATCTGGATCCTCACGATACACGATCATCAGCATCATCATCTCACGATCATCAGCATCGTTATCACACGATCATCAGCATCGTCATCACACGATCATCAGCATCGTCATCTCACGATCATCAGCATCGTCATCTCACGATCATCAGCATCGTCATCACACGATCATCAGCATCGTCATCTCACGATCATCAGCATCGTCATCACACGATCATCAGCATCGTCATCTCACGATCATCAACATCGTCATCACATGATCATCAGCCTCGTCATCACATGATCAACAACATCGTCATCACACGATCAGCAACATCGTCATCACACGATCATCAGTATCAAATATTCATGCCAATACAAGTGATCATATCAACAATACGAGTATCCTACCGATACAAGTAGCCACATCATCAATACAAGTATCCTACCGATACAAGTAATCACATCATCAATACAAGTATCCTACCGATACAAGTAACCACATCATCAATACAAGTATCCTACCGATACAAGTAACCACATCATCAATACAAGTATCCTACCGATACAGGTAACCACATCATCAATACAAGTATCCTACCGATACAGGTAACCACATCATCAATACAAGTATCCTACCGATACAAGTAACCACATAAAAAAAATCACTTTCTTGGAGACCATACGTCTACGGATCAATTCAGGGACCTAAGTCCGGGGATGATACAATCCCCACTTCTCGGAGACCATACATCTACGGATCAATTCAGGGACCGCAGTCCGAGGATGATACAATCCCCACTTCTCGGAGACCATCCGTCTACGGATCAATTCAGGGACCGCAGTCCGGGGATGATACAATCCCCACTTCTCGGAGACCTCACGTCTACGGATCAATTCAGGGACCTAAGTTCGGGGATGATACAATCCCCACTTCTCGGAGACCATCCGTCTACGGATCAATTCAGGGACCGCAGTCCGGGGATGATACAATCCCCACTTCTCAGAGACCTCACGTCTACGGATCAATTCAGGGACCTAAGTCCGGGGATGATACAATCCCCACTTCTCGGAGACCTCACGTCTACGGATCAATTCAGGGACCGCAGTCCGGGGATGATACAATCCCCACTTCTCGGAGACCTCACGTCTACGGATCAATTCAGGGACCTAAGTCCGGGGATGATACAATCCCCACTTCTCGGAGACCTCACGTCTACGGCTCTCTTTAGGACTGAAAGTCCAGGGATGATCCAATCCCCTCAACTGTCCACTAAGGACTTCATTCTCGGAGACCTCACGTCTACGGCTCTCTTTAGGACTGAAAGTCCAGGGATGATCCAATCCCCTCAATTGTCCACTAAGGACTTCATTCTCGGAGACCTCACGTCTACGGCTCTCTTTAGGACTGAAAGTCCAGGGATGATCCAATCCCCTCAACTGTCCACTAAAGACTTCATTCTCGGAGACCTTACATCTACGGCTCTCTTTAGGACTGAAAGTCCAGGGATGATCCAATCCCCTCAACTGTCCACTAAGGACTTCATTCTCGGAGACCTCACATCTACGGCTCTCTTTAGGACTAAAAGTCCAGCGATGATCCAATTCCCTCAACTGTCCACTGAGGACTTCATTCTCAGAGACCTCACGTCTACGAATCTCTTTAGGACTGAAAGTCCAGGGATGATCCAATCCCCTACCTGTCCACTAAGGACTTCATTTTCGAAGACCATACTTCTACGGATCTATTCAGGGACCGAAGTCCAGGGATGATACAATCCCTACCTGTCCACTAAGGACTTCATTTTCGGAGACCATACGTCTACGGATCTATTCAGGGACCGAAGTCCAGGGATGATACAATCCCTACCTGTCCACTAAGGACTTCATTTTCGGAGACCATACGTCTACGGCTCACTTTAGAACATGTGTTCAAGGATGATACAATCCCCACATGTATTCTCATCAATACATCTATCATCAAAAGCATGTATAAGTAAAACTAAGTATTCTAAGTATAAGAGTCCTAAATCTAAATATTTCTAAGTATCTAGGTGTAGAGAACAGGTTACCTCATCATCGACCTTGTTGTTCGATGAGACAATCTCATCATCAGTGACTATACTACTCCCCCTTTCGAGGAGGGTCCTTTTGAGCTACACCAAGCTTGTCTCGGAAGTATTCAAATTTCACTCGAGACAGAGGTTTGGTTAGTACATCAGCAACCTGTTACAAATTCAAACTTTATAGTTCCTTTCTGCGTCATATCTTGTTAGATCCCTATGTTCTTTGACTTATCATGGAACACTAGATTTTACACAACTCTATTTGTCACATAGGATCACAGTTGGTTCTATCTCTAAGTCAAACAATCCTGAAGCCAAACTTCTTCACAACTAGCAGAGCAAGCAGCCATATATTCTGCTTGTGCTGAGAGCCACACTAGACTGCTTCCAGCTAAACCATGAGATCATGGTTAATCCCAGACAATAACATCCTCTTGATGTGTTCTTCCTGTCTGATACACTTTCTTCCCAATCAGCATCTGAGTAGCCATCTGAAGTCATGATCTCCAAGATAGCATAGATCAATGTCTATCGTATCCTTTAGGTGCCTCATCACATGCTTTGCAACTATCAGGTGAAAACATCTAGTTTCCACTAGATACTGACTCAAGGTATTCACAACAAAGCATATATCTAATCTAGTATATGTTAGATACATCAATGACCCAATAATTTGACTGTACAGAGTTATATCCACTAACTCTGATAAGTTATCCCCTAACAGCTTCAAGTTGGAATCCATAAGAGTGGCCATTCCAACACCTCAAGTCATATTTCTCATCATACTTTCCCTGGTTGAGAAATATTCCTTCTGAGCCTTGCCATACTTCCAGACCTAGGAAGTAAAGCGTCAATTTGAGATCTTTCATTTTCATTTCTGCATTGAATGATCTTCTGCATATCTATCTGTGCCATCTCTCGTTAGATGGGTCTACTAATATGAGCCTTAATATCATTCGAACTCTGTGGTGAGTTCCTTCTTGCATCCATGTCATTTGTGTATAGAAATCATATTCAACCTTGTAGCAAAGGTTGAGATCCACTTCACCCATGGTGATCATTAAGCTTATCAATTTATTATCGATCCTAGGTACCTATACAGAACCTGATTCACACTTCTTCTTTAATTACACCATACTTGGAGCAAACATCTTGTCGTGATTCTCTTCCCCTTTCTAAGAGAATCTTCTAGCCATGAGCCTTCTATATTTTGTTTGATTTGTAAATCTTCTTGTTTGAACATCCACCACTTGTACGGTGTCCATCATTCTTCATGACCTTTCCTACAAATCAAAATTAAGTACATGATTAGTAATACTTCATAATCATCAAATCATATTGACATGATAACCTATTATGCATACAGATATCATTTACATAGTGATGCAACTATTTTGACCAATAATTTGGCACAACACTTTCCCATATCCTGTATGCATACAATGGCTATCTAGATGCCTTCCATCTCTACCAGAACATACTATCGAGAGTGTGCACAACTCTCAGCATGTCAGTAAAGAGGTTTCATTCTAGACAAGCAACAATGGAATGTTTGTCCAACTTACCAATCATATGCATATTAGTAGTATACTGTTCAATGTTCTATGAATATTTACACTCAGCATGATATATTATAGGAATACAAATATGCATACAACCTATTACAGGCAATATCATTACTATTTCAAATAACAACTCAAATACTTATCATTTATGTTTGTGTGGCTGCCTCCCGCTTGATCTTCTGTATGTCTTTTGAACTTCTATTCATTCTGTACCACTGTGCATGCTCAAGAGTCATCCTCATGATCTCATACACAAACATACACTCATTAGTATATTCTAAATGCTATCAAAACATTATAGTACTAAATAATCTTGAAAATGTATAGTCATGATTATAGTTAATAAACATTAGTATTCAAGATTTCAGGGAAGTCTTCTTTTACTCATGCATATCATCAATCAAGATAAAAGATATAATATGCATAATCCCTTGATTACTAACTTTATGAATAAGCATAACCAATCATTCCAAGTATACTTATATAAGGGATCCTAACACAAGGTAAGATTCATGGGAAACATACCTGGATTAGTATACCTACTTGGTTATGTACAACATACCTAAACAATCTCTTCAATGATTTAGAGATCCTGAGCTAGAACCTGCATGTCTCATAGGTTAAGCATAATATAACAAAGTTATACATACCTCGTAAGTAGAACAAAGATTATGGATGAGTCTTTGTCTTCATGTTTTCATGGTCATGGAGCCTGATTTGTCTTTTGTGATGTACCTGTATCTTGTTAGTAGACAACATCAACCTCACACAACATCATAATGCATTAGTACAATCATAAGTGTCAACACCCTAACCAATGAATATCTTCTATCATGCATTCATAATTTTGTTAAGGTGATACAACAAATCTAAAATCAAGATTGTACTAACCGTAATAACATGAAGACAAACATACCATAAACTTAATCATGAACAAATCTCAAAACATACCTCGATGAGTCATACCTGTCGAGATCGCTTGTAATCTCCTTATGTAAAGCCTTAGCCTCATCTCCCTCTGAAACAGTAACTCCTTCACTTATGCAGGTGACTAATCCATCTTCTTCTAGGATTAAACCTATCCACTTGATTTGCAAGAACTGCATTTGGAGCTGGATATGGGTTTGTCAGAGAAACCCCAAAAATTCAAACTTTGAATTTCAAACTTCCGAAAGGATAGAAATATGCGCCTTGATGAGCTGATCAAACTGATATATTCAGAATTTGAAAACTGCAAAGTTTCACTCCTCAATTTTGCCTTTGAAACTTCCGAATTCACTGGACGTGACCCTGAACTGGGGTTTGGTGAATCCCACTCTTCTTCCCAATCAAAATGTTTGATCCAAAGCTCTAAGCTTCTATTTTTCTGAGGAGCTTCCAGCCATGGTCACAGATTTCAAAAATTCCCATTTTTTTACAGAAGCCCTAATTTTCCACTTTTCTGATCAAAGTCCCGAACTAGGGTTTGATCAAGCCCGGCCTTCTTCCCGACCAAAAAATCTGATCTTGGTCTCTAAATTTCTATTTTTATGAGTAGCATTCATCCGTGGTCTCCGTTTACAAAAATTCCAACTTTCTTCAAAGCCCTAAATTCCGGAAGCCATGAATGAAGGTACTCAAAAATAATTATGTTTTGACAGAAATATGTACCTGATTGTTTATGGTGTAACTCCAAACTTTTCAATCCACAGGGTCTGAACAAGTTTTCTGAGATAGCCTGACCTGTTATCTTTCCATCCTGACAGGTCTGACCTCAATTGGATTCTCTGAGAGAGAGTTATGTCAAATGTCGCAACGTGACCTGTTTTGGGATAAAACAGAAGAGCGAACTTGTATGGCGTGCCACGTGTCACTGTTTGAACTTCGGCCTCTGAAAAACTTTTCTAAGGTAGCTCGGCCTGTTATATTTCAATCCTGACAGGTCTGACCTCAATTGGACTCTCTGAGAGAGAGTTATGCCAAGTGTCGCAACATGACCTGTTTATGGGATAATACAGGAGGGAGAACTTGTACGGAGTGCCACGTGTCACTGGTTCAACTTCGGCCTCTAAAAACGTTGTTTGAGATAGTACAGACTGTGTACTACCTGTCACTTTTTACGAAATTTCATTTGGAGATTCCTACCCCAAGATATGACCTTTTTCCCAAGGTCACCTGATTTTGACTCAGATCTGGAAGAGGCAGAAACCCTATATTGTACAGATCATAAATCACAAAGTAAAATGAATTAGAGGTTTTCCTTTGGACACAAGGTACCTGGATATTTAATATTCGTCCTGTAACAATTTCAGATCCGAAAACTTTGCCAAAACGGATTTATAGCGAAAGTGCTACGATGACTGGTTTTTGCTATGTAAAACCCTAACCTTCAAATTGTCGTAAGTAAAGCAAGTGTCTTTAGTGCCATACCTTGTCTTCCTTCAAGTTAGCTCTGATACCATGTTAAAATTCAATATGCTAAGACAGAAAATAGCAGCATTACATTCCATTTCACAATAATAGCATATACAGGATCACTGAAGAAACAACAAGCACAGCATAAACACAAGAGACAGAGATTTATCCTGGGAAACCCTCATGGGGTAGAAAACCCAGCAAAGCTTCCTCAATATAGATGACCAGCAATATACAAAGATGAAACCCTAAGACATGATCTCCTCCTCCACAATAGCAGACCTCTCCTCCACAAGTGCGCTATCCTCAAGTGTGTGAGTGTATCAAATGAGGAACACACCTCCTCTATTTATACACTACTCTGATATGTATTTTACACAAGTACATGTAGGCTCGTATTTAACCATTAGGTTAAATACCCCATTATAACTGACTGGGTCGACCCCCACATGGTGGGTCTAATAAACCTAGTTACCACACCCAACTCGGAGGAATAAACATCTCCGGATTTATAGTATAATCACATCGGAGGTATGGAACATCTCCGGAATAAATAATATACAAATATAATATTCTTTGAAGTTACAATATTTCAACAATTGACGGGGCAGGGCTCGAGAGGTAGTTGATGCTACAACAGAGCACACATTAGAAACTGTGCGGGTCAATCTGTCTCGCATGACCACTAGGGTACCCATGATCGAGGTAGCGTGGCTACCAGAGGACATGCAACGCCATGTTGTGGGAGTACCAAGTCCCTGGGTGTGACTACTGCAGTGGATAGACAACGCAGTACACTATTATTATTAGACACATCCTGCCAAGGCAGCTAGGCCTCCTCGTGAGGATTATACATCTCAGAGTCCCATATTTTTGTATTGATATGTATATTTTTGAGAGCTATGGGCTCCAGTTTTGTATTGTGAAACTATTATTTTGGACATGTTATTTAAAAAAAACTATGGTTCTCCGGTTCTACTATATGTGTATGTACAAATGTATGAATGTATGTTTATTTGTGTGCTTCATTATTAATGTGACAAATGCCAATCTAGGACATAGCTAGCATATGCATAAGATACGTGATTAAAACTTCTCGGAACATGCATGTATGTAATGGAAACAAAATGACGTTCCAAGAGTCTTACCCTTAAGAATCTCCGTAGTAAACTAGGATCCCTCACACGGTACTGACCATTCAATTGAGACACAACCAGTTGTGAATCTAGGTGGACTTCTAAACGTTGGATACCATGCAAAATAACATTCCGAAGTAGCTCAACTATGACACTGTACCTAGCCACATTGTTCGATGTAGGACTGAGACAAGCACCTCCCAAAGACACAACTAGGTGGTCAGGCGAATAAACAACCCAAGCAACAGAGGCAAGCTGCTGTGTATGACAGCTAGCACCATCGACGAATCCTAAGAACTGTAATACCCCCAATTCGACCCTTAGGATATATTAGCCTTTAATGTAAATAATGTGTACATGTGATGTATGTTTTCGTAGCGTGGAGCTCAAGGCCAAGGCCCCGCTAGTGAAAGCCCGAATTTTATTTAAAGGGCAAGTATTTGATATTTTGATACCATGTGCTCTGAAGCCATGGAACATTGTAATAGGATGTAAATAAACATCATGCAATATAAAATACCAAAACTGGCTACGGAGGCAACGAATGAGAAGGGGCCACGTGTACCACTAGGGAGTGGTGAGGGGGCTAAGGGAGTGAACCATAGGTTTCCATATGTCATTATGAGAACCCATTTGAGTTTTATAGATGACATTTATTCCTGTTGTAAGAAAGTGGTTGAAGAATTAAGTCAATGGATTTAATGGAGGATGGGCAACCCTGAAATTCGTATGGGTAGGTATGGGCCCTGTTTACTTGTCCCACAAGTCACTCTCCCTCTTGGAAGTTGCTTCATTCTCACCCCCATTCCATGGTGGAAGAGGCTGGCATCATTCCCCATCCAAAAACGAGTGCCAGCAGTGAGGAAACCAGAAATCGCGATTTGGAATGAACCCACGTTTTGGGAAGCCAAAAACGCCCAGAATGGGTATTGGACAGTGAAATCCAATGGGGGATCCATTGGTATGAGCCTTGGGGCGAATTTGGGAGCAATAGCTACCCCAAAATCCATGGGAAAACCCAGTTTTAACAGCCCAGAAAATCAGTGACGGAATTGGGGTTATTTGGGACAGAGTTGTGAGTAATCTAGTTGTGGATGTATGAACAGGGAATGGGATTGCTGAGTCCAGCTTGAAGTGTATGTGGCTCTGGGATTGAGCTCAGTGGACTAGCATCCTCCTCCATTTCCCCATTGCATGCTTGAAAAACCCAACTGTGTGTTGGCTTAGCATGGCCGTCTGAGTGAAACCCTGACTGTGAGTGAGCCATCCAGTTCCTCCTTAGTGGATACACAGCCCAGCTCGGGGGTGATCTCTCAGCTGAAAGAATGTAGGCTGGACAGAGATCTATGGTTGGGTGGAACGTTGCTCTCATGTAGCCAGTCGTTGGACATTTGCATTGCAAGATAAGTGCTCTCTGTGATTTTAATTTATATATATATTCTGTGCTCTGCGATGTGCTAAATCTGAATGTTAATTATTCATGAGGTTGAAATTGAAAGGAAGTCTGTGCATAGCGTAAGAATGGGATTGAATTCCTGCATGTGGAATCACCTTCTGTCTGTTCTTATGTGTGTTGTTATGTTTAATTCCGCTGTGTTTTATTGAAGTTGCATCTGCATAGAGAAGTTTTTAATTGTTATCTATTTACGAGTCTAAATATTGGGGCTAAGTCTGCCAAAAGCCCGGTGCGTTGTTAATGTTTCCTTCCGTGCATTTGATGAGGGTAGAAGGGGACGTTACAAGAACATAGGAGATTCTGCTAACATCTGTCAATCAAACGAAAGTGAATCAACAGACCGGAAAACCAAAATAAATCTAAACTATGTACAGAAGCAACTATACAATAGTATACAAAAGTATTAGCTCGAACTAGAAGTTCAAGCGTAACACCACTTGAGGTAGAGCCCAATCTAGGCTCCTTCAATACGTTCCATTCATAATCTTCCAGTTTGTAGGCTCCTTTTTCCAGGACACGCCTCACTATGTAAGGACCGTGCCACATGGGGTTAAACTTGCCTACCCCCAGGGGTTCTTTATCCTGGTCATATAAGAGGACCAAGTCACCTTCAACATACTGCCAGGGATGGACAGACCTATCATACTAAACCTTGACACGACGTTTATTGGCATCTATAGCTACAATGGCATCTCGATGCTACTCGTCAAGCTGCTCAAGGTGGATCAAACATTGCTCAATACCTGTCATATCAGGGAGGAGCTCTATGGCTAGTTTTAATGAAGGGATTTCGCATTCAATCGGTAAAATAGACTCCAAACAGTGTACTAGCTAAAACGGTGAGAACCCGGTGGTAGTCTTAACTGCGGTTCGATATGCCCACAAAGCATGATATAACATAATATGCTAGTTGTTATTGCTCTGTTGGATGGTAAGTTGGAGAATGGTCTTTAAGGACTTATTGACTGCCTCAACTTGACCATTCGCTTGGGGATAGTAAGAAGATGATTGTTCTTGACGAAACCCAAGCCCGAGCGACAAATATTCATCATCTTGTTCTAAAAGTGACTACCATGGTTAGTGACAATCTCTCTCGGAATACCAAACCGAGTAATAATCTGATTGAATACGAAATGGGCTGCTGTAGCACCATCGACTTTTACGGTAGGCATGGCCTTAGCCCATTTGGAGAAATAATCCATGGCCACGATGATATGGTGATGCCCCCTAGCCGAGGCTGGTTTGCAATCCATGAAATCCACCCCCCACTTGGTGAAGGGACCGACGGTGATGACTGAATGAAGGGGCACTGGATGCGAGTGTATATTCTGAGAAAACAACTTGCAAGGGTGACATCTCTTTACGACGTTCATACAATCCTTGAAGATCGACGACCAAAAGTAACTAGCTCGCATAATGCGTTGGGTTGTTTGAAAATCCTCATAGCATATCTAAGAGCTGATGTATACCTCACAAGAAAGATTAATATTAAGAAGGAAAATAGAAGAAGAGTGGTCAATGCAGTGTAAAGGAACAAAAGAATTATGATACAATAGAACTCGAATAGAAGCAAAATAACGTCACACACTAATAACTCAATCACAATATGGACAAATAAATAATTCAATGGTGAGAGGATTCGAATTCCAAGGTGGCAATTCGAATTAGCCTTCATGGAATGATCATCAGATCAATAAAGAGTCAACAAAGCACAACTAGGAGTCCTCATCATCATCAGTTGAGTCATCAATGCACAAGTAACTATCAACCAGATGTCAAACTGAGTCTAACTGAGTGTGGTAGGTGTAACTGGCACATGGAGGCACTAACTAAATGAAGGAGGATCAGTGGACGGCACATGAGGAGCTAACTGGATTCAGAATGGGAAGTCTAGTCTCACTGGAGGTCCATCAGAGTGTTACAGTTAGTTGAGAGTCAATCTAGCCTTAAATCAAGGATAGAACTAAATATAACTCAACTAACTGAAGTGCAACTGAGTGGTAGGTGAGAGAGGGAACCTAGGATGCATGCAATTGCATGCAGGGTGTACTAAGCACTAGGAGGGCTAAATATGATCAGTGAGAAGCTCCTGAGGCTATCTAACTGAGGGCTAAGTGTTGGGATTGATGACTGGGATGCATGCAATTGCATGCATGCATGCAAAATCATGACTGTATGCAAAATGCATTCATGACTAAAAATGAAAAAATGGATAATGTTGGTAGGACTAGGATGGAGTATAGGAATATCCCAACACCCCCCCTTAATCCATCCCGGGCCCTGGTAACTGAGACCAAAGGTCGCCCAATACAATGAATAATAATAACATTCAATAAACCGAGGAAATGGGGAAAACCTCATGGGAAAAATACCCCACCTCAAAATAGATTGTAAGGAACAAAAAAAAAAAAAAAATGCTCCAAAATCAAGCAGGTGTGATGCTTGGTCATATGTCTGAAGGTATGTTCTTCTTGGGAAGAAGTGGATCATGCTCAAAAGGCATTTGCTTGTACTTGCTCTTCAGATCGAATGTGATGAGAACAAATCCAAAAGTATGAGGATGATCTTGGAACCCGTGATTCGAATCAGCTGAGGTAGGATCAAAACCATGAATGTGTAGATAGTCTTTTGTTTTCTCCTTTGAACCATCATGGGTGAGATTATGCCCAAAAGAACCATCAAATGTCAGTGATTGCTTGGAATCCAAATCAGATCCAAGACATGAAAGATGGTTTCTTAATATCTCCTTTGAACCATTAGAGGTGAGATCGAAACCATGAAATGTATGAGAAATTATCCCAAGCGAATGGCAATGGCCTTCATATTCAATAAACTTCTGAGAGCATGAAAGAATGATCTTACAATAGTAAATAAGAGGTGATTGATAAAGGAGAGCGAATGCATTACCTCTAATGGCTGATTTGACCTCCGAAACATTCAATAGATCATGATGCAAACCAACAGACTCTGGTGCAAGAGAGGATTTAAGAACCTCTGCAGTTTCTAGAGTGTGAGCTGGCACATAATTCGAAATAGAAGATATTGAGAGCATGAGTGTAGAATTTGCAAGTTCTTCTTCTTTGTGGACAAATTCAATATGATATATGTTTGATACTGATTCATGATGAGAGAGACCATCAAGGAGGGAAAATGCATCACTTTGCTTTCTCTCGAAATGGTTTGGACCAATCCCTTCATTTTCTTTGCAAAATCTTTCATCCAGTTGGGCCCATAGCTCTTTTGGATATTCAATGGAATAGAAGTGGTATACCATGCATCAAGACATATTAAGCATCATGGCTGCAGAGGCTCTTTCCTCTTCATCTAACCAGTCATTCTCTTCTTCAGAGGTTTTGAACTCTCTTTCAAAACAATAATCAAAGAGACCATTTCTCTTCAAATGTGCTATCATCCATGGTTTCCATTCATCATAGTTGAATGGAGAAAGAGGAGTAATCCCTTTCGAATTCATGGAAGTTGTTTTAGAAGACATGCAAAAACAATAGAAAATGTTTGCAACTACTACTACTGCAAAAGTGCAGAAACTGTTGCAATTGCTGCACTCAAAATCTTGATAATAACCTGAGAAATGGAGATAGACAATACTCTCAACATGCTCTGATACCATGTGAAAATCCTCACGGCAGATCTAAGAGTTGATGTATACCTCACAAGAAAGATTAATATTAAGTAGGAAAATAGAAGAAGAGTGGTCAATGCAGTGTAAAGGAGCAACAAAATTATGATACAGTAGAACTCGGATAGAAGCAGAATAACATCACACACTAATTCATTAATCACAATAAGGAAAAATAAATAATACAATGGTGAGAGGATTCGAATTCCAAGGTGGCAATTCTAATTAGCCTTCATGGAGTGATCATCATATCAATAGGGAGTCATCAAAGCACAACTAGGAGTCCTCATCATCATCAGTGGAGTCATCAATGCACAAGTAACTTTCAACTAGATGTCAAACTGAGTCTAACTGATTGTGGTAGGTTTAACTGGCACATGGAGGGCGCATGGGGAGCTAACTGGAGTGAGAATGGGAAGTCTAGTCTCACTGGAGGTCCATCGGAGTGATACAATCAGTTGAGAGTCATTCTAGCCTTAAATCAAGGAAAGAACTAAAGATAACTCAACTAATTGAAGTGCAACTGAGTGGTAGGTGAGAGAGGGCGCCTAGGATGCATACAATTGCATGCAGGACGTACTAAGCACTAGGAGGGCTAAAACTGATTAATGAGAAGCTCCTAAGGCTAGCTAACTGAGGAATAGGTGCTGGGACTGATGACTAGGATGCATGCAAAATCATGACTGCATGCAAAATCATGACTGCATGCAAAATGCATGCATGACTGAAAATGCAAAAATGGATAATGCTAGTAGGACTAGGATGGAGTATAGGAATATCCCAACAGGCTGTTGCAAGCCCGGATAAGTGACCACCACACGCCCAGTGTGGAAATCATTCAGAACATGCTCTGCTTCTTCGTGAGTCAAACAATGATGGAGGATAGAATCCTTTCCTTGACAATACAAAGTGTCGCTGATGATGGTATAATATTTAGGGTGGTGTTTCACATGCCATCACTCATCTCATGAATAGTGCGAAGGAAACTTCAAAGTTTGGAGATATATAATAATATCCCCATACCAAGGGTCCTCAGACGAGATAAGAAATAAGTGCTCATACACAAAGGAATCTTCATGGATAATATCCTCATCAAATCGTAGAAGGTCTGACATGAGCTCAGCAAACACCAATGATCTCACCGACTTCGCCGAAGAAAAATCGAGATCAAACTCCTGAAGGATCACAATCCATTTATTGTACTCCCCCCCTATAAGACGTTTTAATAGCACGAACTGAAATGGATTGATATGCGCTATGAATGTGGTTTTCCTAAGCATGATGTAATGCCGTAACCGTTGGACTACATGAACAGTCGCAAGTGCCAACTTTTCCACATGGGTGTATCTCAGTTCAACATCTACTATATTTCGACTAAGGTAATAGATCACATGCTCTATGAGCACATCATCAGCCTGAACTAAGACCATGCCAATCGTCTCTTGAGACGTAGCCACATAAAGTATAAAATGTCTCGTGAAGTCAAGTGGACTAAGCAAAGGGGCCGATACCAAAGATTTCTTAAGAGCATTGAAAGAGTGTTGGGCTCGCTCATCCCTGATAAACGGTGTGTATTTCTTCAACAAATGCTTGAAACCTTTGGTAAGATTAGCATAATTCACTATAAAGCGACGTAGAAAAGTGGCTCTCCCTTGGAGGCTTTGAAGTTGAAACAAGTTGCATGGAGGAGGAAACCGAAGTATTGCCTCAACTTTAAGAGGATCGACTCTGATACCCTCTTTCGAAACTATGAAACCTAGCAGGCTACCCCTTTTCACAAAAAAGATGCACTTATTGGGATTTAACCGAATCTTGTAGCATATGCATATTTCGAGGATTAAACGTAGGTGCTTGGGGTGGTCCACTGTCTTGCGAGAATGGCCAGCAAGATCATCCAAGTATGCCTCCACTATGTGTTTAAGGTCATGAAAGGCATAGGTCATAGCAAGATGAAAAGTGGCTCCGGCATTTTTAAGGCCAAAGGGAATCTTCCGGTAAACAAACTTACCCCAAGGAAAAATAGAAGCAGTCTTGTGTTGGTCCTTGGGTTTGATCTGTATCTGGTTATATCCTAAAAATCCGTCCATAAATGAAAAAAATTCACTTCCCGCACAAGCATCCAAGATCTGATCTATGAATGGAGTGGAGAAATTGTCTTTCGGACATGCACGGTTCAGGTCTCTAAAATCAATGCATACAAGGATAGTTCCCTGCTTCTTATCCACAGGAACAGGCTTTGACACCCATTCGGTAAGGAGAACTGGGTAGATAAAACCAGCCTTAATCAGTTTCTCCACCTCTGCCTTGATCGCAGCTGCCTTTCGAGGGTTCACAGCACAAAGGCATTATCGAACCGACTTAGCATTAGGATATGTTCTAATATCGTGTTCGACAATGTTGGGGTCTATTCCTGGCAGCTCCTCATATGACCAGGAGAAAGCTTCTCGGATTTCCTTAAACAATTCGGTGTAGATGCGAACCTCTTCAGGAGAGAAATCGACACCGATGTAAATGTTCTCAACCTTTTTGGGGGTACGAGAAATGTTGATCGGTATAGTAGGGGAAATATTAGCCATGTTCCCCTCTGCATAAATCCCATGCAAATCCCAAGGAGCCATAGGGTGACCAACCATCTCGGCAAGATTTTTCCTAAACTCTTCTTGCTCGATAAGATCAAGGTTGGGAAGAAAATGGGAGCGATGATGCATGTCTTCCCAAGGTCTCTCACTACCACACATGGCCTCAACAATAGCTTCATCCGAAGGTAAAGTACTGTCAAGACAATCGTGCAAACAAGATGAGTCGACTTCCCATTCTGGCAACATAACAGGATCTTCCTCCTCTGTCCAGAGAGATCCGGCTCTGCAGTGGCTTGTTGAATATCTTCATATGCAAGCTCAGCAGTAGATAGTGGCATAACCATTCCAACATGTGCAATGTCTCCAAATGTGGAACTCATGGATGGTAAGGTCCATGGATCATCAAAATATGAAGTCCAAAACGATACATTATTCAATGGAGGAGGCGCATTATCGAAAACAATTCCAATAAAAGCAATGGGTGAAGGGAAATCAAAAGATCCAAACAATAAGGGGTACAATCCGACACCCATGTTCCCAGTTTTCGGCTGAGAATTTGTAATTTGGGGGACTAGAGGTCTCGTGGATGCTATGGAATAGGGACTAACGAAATCTAGCTGGTCGACCATCACAATCTTGTCTTCCTGTGGAAAGAAAATAATTCTGAATACAGTGGATGCGACCGCTTTCATAGTGTACATCCAATTCCTACCTAGGAGAAGGTTGTAGTCGATGGGTGCATCAACCACCTCAACTTCAATAGGAATGGGTTTCCCACCCAAGTGGACAACAAGGGAAGGGATAATACCATGCAGCTTAAATGACTGACCATCAAATGTAGTGTGCATGGTCATAGACTTGGATAAGGGAGGAGAGCCAAGGGCTTTCCAACAAGCTAAAGACATCACTGACGTAGAAGCACCTTTGTCAACCACCGTTCTTTTGACGATCTTCTATAGGCACTCCACATGGACTTGAAAAGCCACATGGTAAGGTAAGCGAGGTTGGACATCAGTAGTGTCAAACTTGAGAACGTTAGGACTTCCCCCATCCTAAACTCCTAAAGCACACAAAAGGGCATGCCTTTGAGAAGGAAAAGCCTGTAAAACCTCAAGAGCTGACATGGCACATGGAGTTTGACCCAATTCTTCTACAATAGAGTAGTTCTGGGTGGCTCTAGCATTGGGATTATGCGTAGAGCGCTTGAGAACACCTTTCAGTATCCACGACATAGTAGTGGGCTTCTCAATATGCAAAGAGGTATCAGGAGGAGGAGGAGGCTCATTCCCCATATTCGGTTGTGGTGCATCATAATCATGTTGGCAGGTGGCAACATTAACCTCTGATTTAACGATATTCACGCATCCAAAGCCATTGGGATGGGGAGCAAACGTGGAAGTTTCATGGGTCCCATAACCAGTAGCGGGAGCATTTGAAGCCATATTCTGATGATGTGGAAGGGGATCTTTCAACATAGCTGGGATCTGTTCCATATGCTTTTATGCTTCATCAATCCGAAAACACAAGTGAGTAAGATGATCTTCCCCACAAAATCTTGCAAGGAAATTTCACTTTATGCCTAGGTTTACGGTCCCCACCAGCATTTTCGCCTTCTCGAGGAGCGTTGGCGTTCATTTTTTGAGGATTATTACGATTACTACCATTTTTCACATTATTTGCACACTTACGGTTGTTTCTCCCCTTCTTCTTACCACCAGGCTGTTGGTTACCCGATGGGTTCGCCGATTGCATAGCGTGTACATCGGACGATGGGGTGGAAGTGGACAAAGTGTGAACCTGTCCGAGAGTAGATTGGTAAAGTGACAAATTTTGCATTTGATTAGAAACCAAATCTACAGGTCTAGTACTTGTGGATCCAGCAATGCCATTGGCATGTGGTCCAGGAACTAGCTTGGGATCATGTTGTGATTGCGGTGCATCAGGAATAATGTCATACAGAATGCCAGATTGAGCATAAAGCAAATCTAATAGCTAGAATTTTAGTATAGATTGTTCCTCAGTCGTTATGCTGTACATTGAAACATCCTTAGAAATGTATGGAAGCAAAATTTTGAGAAACCATTCCAACATAAATTCTGGAGGAATGTTTCCTTTCACTAACCTCTTCCGTCGACGCCACTCTTGAACATGGTCAGAGATGTGTGTGGCCTTATTCAGGCGGAAGGTAGACAAGAGTTCAGTGCTAGTATCGTAGAAAATCGACAACTGGAAATGATCAAGGGAAACCAAGGCTATCTCAATGAAACCCCTGTACGTTCCCTAGGAAACTCAACATACCACTTCACGGCTGCCTCCGTGAGGGTGCATTTAAACAGTCTCAAATGAACAGAATTGTGATTTAATGAGTTTGATGAGCAACAAAGGTGAAAAGTCATGACATGATCACCCGAATCTTGACCACCCTTCCCCTCAAGATTGGGAATGTTCAAAGGGATCTTGGTAGGGACTGGAGGCCAATTTGGATTGTGACACACTGGATCATTCGTGAGCTTCAGAAGATCCGGAATATTCAATCGACCAAGGAACAAATGCTGCGGATGAAAATATTGATTATAAGCTCCCATAAAAGGTTGATTATACGGACCTGAAGGATAAGATGGACCATAACTGTGACCTTGGCCATAAGGATGATAACCTCCTCCAACTTGACCCGTGTGAGGGTAAGCAGGTATATATGTATTGTGAGCACCGTAATGAGGTGAGTTGTAGTGATGGCCAACATCGACTGTATCGTAGTAAGGGTTACCACCATAATTATGGGGCATATAAGTATTACTCATAGCGGGAACCATGTTGTAATGACCATAGTTGTGAGGTATGTTCCCACCCCCTGCATAAGTACTATTGGTAGCCAGAGCAATTGTATAATTATAAGGTATATTCCCTCCCCTGCATAAGCGTTACTAGTAGTAGGAGCAGTTGTGTAGTGTCCATGAGTATAAGGGATATTCCCACCCCCTACATTAGCATTACTAGTAGCAGGAGTAGTCGTAAAAGTATACGGTATATGTCCACTCCTGGTATTAGGAGGATTGTTAACACTAGCGAACATGGTCCTGGGTTGACGTGTAGAGGCATGCGTATTATGCTGTGGAATGTGTTATACCTCTATATTCCACAGTGTCGCATCTCCACCACAAACAGAGTTGACGACACTTCCCCTACTGTTTGAACCACCCAGAAGATGAGTGAACCTGGAAGGTGAATCTACCCTGACAAGTTCTGACCCAACTGAGACTTTATTTACATACACTGCCGCGCCTTGCTTAGTTAGAGTAGCGCGGTACTATACACTACCACGCAATGATGTTTCCCCAGAACGCGATAGTACCGTGTTATGTTCAGATCACAGGACGTGGTATACTTTTTATAGTCTTTTTTCCATGGCTTTTGGGATTTTGGATTTTCGAAGATAATGGAAGATTGGGGTCTCTGATTCGATCTCAACTCATTTCCCTCGATTAGAAACTCTGATCCACTTATCTCTCCATAGATCCACCCATATCTCTTGTTGGTTAACCTCACCATTCACTATAAAAGAGAGGCATTCCATGGGGAAAAGGGAGGACTCTTGGTAGTACCAAACTTATGGTCTTGCAGCACTGTGGAGATAGCTAGAGGAGAAGACACTTGGAGCTAGAGGATTGGCTTGGACATCAAGCACCTTTGTAAGTATTCTTCAAGTTTTAATAAGATAACTTATCTTGTCTTTCCCATTTCATGTGTATTATTTAAATCTTTAGCATGGAATGTATCTAATCTGGATTTGGATCTAACATTTACATTCAAGGTATTTGGAAGCTGGTATGTTTGTTCTCTGATTGATCTTAATAGGTTCTTCATTGGAGCACTTGGATCAGAAAGCTGGAAGCGGGACAAACATCGAATTGAAAGGTATGTCATGTCTCTCATTTGTTTCTGAATGCATATGATCTTGCTGTAAAAGTTAATCCAGGAATCTCAAGGTAGCATTTGTTTAGACTTGTTTCTTGCTTTAGAGTTAGTGGAAAATCTACTTTAAAGTTAAGGGAGTTTTGACTTATCCGTAGGGAAGAATTCCACATTAACAAGAATGACGACTCCGCTGGTTTTGATTACTGCTTGATTGATTCAGTTCACTGTCATTTATCTCTTGACTGTGAGTTTTTGTTGCACTTCAAACCAGTTTGAATCTTGGTCTTTTTTGACCTTTATTCACCCCTCCCCGCTGTATTTGTCTCCATGTTTGACCACTGAGTCCCCTGGGTCAGCAACAACCCTGAAAACTTCATCTTCTTTTCTGAAGTTGCGCTTTTTCCTTACCTTGCCACAGTACCGCGCCCCCTGATCTACTTACAGCGCGGTAGTACCGCATTCTATGCCTTAGTACCAGAGCGGTACTATCACAGTGCCGCGTCCCTGTCAGACCCTGACACGCAGTAGTGTTTGCAAGTGTTTAAATTTTTTTTTATCTTTGCTTGGTTTCCTGAGTCTCTCTCTGCCTTAGGTCGTGCTTACTGTTGCCTATTAGCATTCTGGTAATTTTACAGTCTATGTGGTCTGATTCTTTTCTTGTTATGAGCTTGATTTGATTGAATTCAGTGGCATTTTTTGACATATTGACCCATTTTTCCAGTTTGATTGCATTAGCTTGATTTTTTTTTTTTTTTTCACCCATCACTGTTGTTCTCTGTTACTGAACTCTGTAGCTTTTACAGTCACATTATTATTATCATTTTCAGTAAATTAAAAGATTATTATTTGAGAACAATTTTGTTGTTTAAATTGAAAAATCAAGTAGTATTGTGCATTGAAAAATCAATCGTTGAATTTGCCATAGAAATTCTTAGTTTTTGAAGCAATTTAATTGTAGAATCAGTGCATTGAAATGAGTGTTTACTTTAGTTTGGCTTTGTTTACAAAAATCGAAAAGAAAATCTCTTGCTTTGATGCTTGCTTGTGAAAAATTTCATGCATGTTTGATCGAAGAACTCTCTCCCTTCCTTAGCTAGATTTCATCGAAGATAAAGGCTTGTTTTTGATTCATTCTCATTTGCATGGTTTGAGTCGTCATAACACCATCAAGTTTCACGTCCACAACCTGATTGAGTAAAGACAGCCACTAAAATTAATCTCCCTAATCAAACCAACTTTAACCTCACTTGAGGAAATCAAAATAATTTGGTAGTTAGGTAGGACACCGGGGATAGGCATCAAAATACTTCCCCCTTGTCATTTTTCATCTGAGACATAGTCGTTGTCTTTAGGGAACTAAAATCCTCTAGTACTTATTGACACGGTCACAGCCAGTTTGTGGAGGGGCCTCCTGACTGTTTTTAACTTTCAGGGGTTAAACGGTCGCGAGATTGGGAACCGGACGGACTTTGTGGAATGCCGCACTCCACTTAGCCCTAAGGCAACATCGATCGCTGTCTTCTTCGGAAGGATGAAGTGCCCAAAACCTTTTCCAACGTGTCATGAACGAGGTAGCTTAGTATCTATTCTACTAGGGCTCTTTTACCCAGGATCCCTTTCGGTAGAGGGATATCCTTCTTATATTAGTCTCTCATGTTGTATTGTTTGACTTGGATTTCATCACCTTGCGAAGAATACAGCCTGTTGAGGTCTCCAGCTCTTAGTTAGGAGTTTGCTTGGTATCTCATCTTAGTAGAGGGTCATTTTTCTTTATAGGGACTGCTTGTTGGCATTCTGGCCATTTTTTTTTACCAGCTCGCTTATTGTGACGCCGGTCTCAGTATAGATTTTAGAGCTTGCTTTTTTGGCCTGTGAGCCTTGCTTTTTCTAGCTCCTCTTCTGCACACTCGGCTGCATTAGAGTTTTTGAGTTCTTTGTTTACGACACTGCCCCCAATTTTCATTTTCCTGTCATCATGTCAGATATACCACGAAGATCACGAAGAAAACAGGGCCAAAGCCCTCCACCACCACCCCCGCCACGGACTACTGGTCCACCTGCATCATGCATTCCTGCTCCTCCTGGCCGTGGTGCTGGTCGAGGGAACATTCCACTGTCGATACGTACAACATCTTCAGTTCCGCCCGTAACTGCCACTCACAGCACAGTCTCAGAATCTATTGCAGCTTCTGCAACCACCAGTATATCTGAGACTTCCACTGTCACTACACCCACTGTTCTAGATTTATCTACTACAGTGGACACCAGTACAGCGGCTGAATCTAGTACGGCCCCAATTACTAGACCAGAGGTCATACTCTTACATAACGTCAACACCTCCCGTCCATCAGATACTTTTCACGATGATACTGACGGATCTGTTGGCACCACTGAAGGGTCTGACCAGGATATCCCTAGCTTGATTTCAGTCCCAGGCGGGTACGTCGAAATCATTGAAGATACTTGACTTCCTGACACACCTTTTGAACCTGATTATGGTTTCATTACTTCCCAGGCGGAGCCTCCGCCTGTTATCACTACGTCACCCAGTGTTCATCCCCAGGAAACGAGTTCTTCTAGCAATGTACCTCATACTCTATCTTTACCCAACCTTCCTCCGGGACATGAAATCATGGCTTCCATCCAGTCTAGTATGGTTAGCCTAGCGAACTCCTCGTTAGCATCGGCATGGTTTAGACGCAGCACAGAGCAAATGCTCTCGTCAGCTTCTCGATATCCCCCTGATACCCGTCCTTTTGACTATCGGGATCCCAACTTTCCGTCTAGCACAGAGTTACACTACTCATATGCAGACGGTTTCGGACCTTTAAACGTTATCATACCTAGGTCCCTACCGGATCCCTGAAACCTTTTCCAGGACATGAACTCGGACCCAGTTTTCGATGGTCCTCCTATTATTGAACACGTTATGGACGACGCCGATACCCCTGGGCTAAATTCCCCACATTTGTTATCATCACCTATGTTTGGTGCACATTCCATGAGGGATAACCCAGTTTTCTCTCCGTCCTCACCTGTTCAATATGGACGACCGCCTCCGCAAATCGGTACTTTCAGTGCCGTTGGCCAATCCACATTATCATATTTGGCCAGCGACGGAAGCACGCTTAGTCACACTGCTGGATCTTCTGGTTGGACCGGACGATCGCCTTCGGCCACTATTTATACTATTTCAGGAGGTGGACAACCTTTTGTTGGGAACCCTGTTCCAAGTCAACAACCTCCACCTGGTGGGCCATCAACCCAACCAGTTGGAGGACAACCTTTTGTTGGGAACCCTGTTCCAAGTCAACAACCTCCACCTGGTGGGCCATCAACCCAACCAGTTGGAGGACAACCTTTTGTTGGGAACCCCGTTCCCAGTCAACAGCCTCCTCATATAGGGCCATCCAACCTATCTGCTGGCGGACAACCTATTGGATCGATCCAACAAGCTTCCCAACCAGCAGCATCTACTCAGTTCAGTATGTTCAACCCACCTGGCAGTGGGCAACCTTATTCCGGTGTTCCAACCGGGCCTTACTCTCAACAACCCCTGTCAGGCATGCTTCCTTCTTGGGATACTCAAATCCCACAGAGTAGGGGGTACTCACTTTTTGGAAACTGGAACCAAGATGGGGGGCAATCTCAGATTCCTCCCAACTTGAATTCTGGTTTCCCTTACCCTTCAGCTGCTACAACTCCATGGAACCCATCACTTCAATTTCCACTCGTCCCCCAAATAGGAACGAGCCTTCCATGGACACCACCGTCGCAGCCACCCCCCAACCCTGCTATGGGAAACCCTCCACTTACACAGTACAGTGGTAACCTCCCCGGAACACAACAATTCCAAGGAACTTTTCCCCAACAAGGAACATCAACCATTCCTGGGTATCAACAACCCAGGGTACCATACCCACTCAGCAGAGCACCTACCAACCGGTTGCCTACAACCAACCGGTTAACCAGATGGATTACCATCCACAGAACTTCCAGCAGTATCCCCCAGGAAACACATATGGGTATAACATGCAGCAGCATGCTATGCAGGGACCTTCAGGTTTCTCTGCACCACATAGTTATTACTCATTCCCGCAGACCAACCATCAACTTCCCTTTTTGGCCACACTTGATCTACCTGATTTGTCGAGGCTTATCAACGATCCTATATGGCATGAACCTCACTGGCCACCTATCCCAGCCAAACTACCATCGGACATTCCCAAGTTCGATGCCAAACCCGGGGAAGACCCCAAGAACCACGTGATGACCTTCCATCTTTGGTGTTCTTCCAACTCCTTGATGGATGATTCCATCCGACTTCGGCTCTTCCAACGCACACTTACTGGCACGGCAGCAAAATGGTATATCGAGCTGCCACAACACTCCTTTCATGATTTCAACACTTTGGCTATGCAGTTTCTGACACATTTCCATCTCCCTATCCGGTATGAGACTGGAACAGAACTGCTAACTTCACTACGTCAAACCACTTCTACTCATATTTCGGATCACATCCACGAGTGGCGAAGACGCTGTAGGTTAATTAAGGCACCTATTCCAGATCAGCTACTTGCTGATTGGTTCACAAAATCCTTTTTACCTCCCATAGCCAGAGACATCGCTATGCGCGGGCCGGTTACGGAAGAACAAGCCATCTCGGCAGCACAGTACATGGATTTAGTATATACTCAATCCGGTACTTTACATGAACTTCTTCCACATGCCTCCCGCGTTCACACTGATCCAACAAAGACTACTACTGAACCCCCCATTGATGGTATTGTTGGTTCAGTCAAAGCTCAGCCTGCTACCAACTCGACGGGACAACAAGCTTCTGCTTCCCCCGCTTTTACCCAAGCCGCTTCAAAAGCTTCTACCTCTCCTGCTGTCTCCTACGAAGTGAACGCAGTTCAGTCTACGTCACAACCATCCGGAGGAAAGAAGAAAAACAATCGTGGTAAATCCAAGAAAAACCAGCAGGAGAACCCCAAGCCACAACCCACCCAGAATGACCAGAAACCACGTCGGAAAGCTAAGTTCCCCTACTTGATTTGTCAAGATGATCATTATACGCGTGACTGTCCCTACAAGGACGAGGTCAACAAGTTCGTTAAAGGATCCTCTCGCCCGGCAGTGTTAACTGACCCTTTCCCACAACAGCAACAGCAGATGGTTTCCCAAGAAACCCCACAAGGGGGCAACCCGACCAATCCCACCCGTGAAGAGACGTCCACAAACCGCGAAATCCTAATGACGAGTAATGAAGAAGTTAATATCACCACTAGTTCAAAGACTTAGGATAGCCCTCCAAGTTCAAACAAACAACCCGATATAGCCAAAGGCAAATCTCCTGTTGAAGATCCGATTCCTATTCCCCCTCCTACCGGTCATCTTCATATCGAAAGACCGCTTACGGACACAGTGCTCCGCCCACCCAAGGGCACCATACGAAAGGCGACATTCAATCCTAATGCGCGAGCTGCCCAAAACTACAACATTGTTGAAGATTTGGCTCAAGCGCCTTGCGCCATGTCGACTCTCGAGGTTCTCCAACACTTCCCCACGCAGTGTAGAACCCTACTTTCAGCACTGGGGGCAATGGACCCAGATACTTCAAACTCCATCATGTTTAACTTGGAGCACACTAAACCTAGGCTTTCTCACCAGTTAGCCTTCCAGGTGCATACAAAAATCTGTGGAAACGTCATCCATCGCACTGTGTTAGATGAGGGTGCTTCCACATCGATTATGTCTTTGAACTGCTGGAGAGCCTTAGGCTCACCTGAGGTCACAACTTCTCCTACTACTCTCAGGGCGTTTGATGGACACGGATTTCAACCGTATGGACTCATTTCTTCAATTGGTGTTGAACTAGGGGGAAAAACAGTGTCCGTACACATCGAAGTCGTAGATGCACCTTTGGATTACAATCTCCTACTTGGTCGGAACTGGTTCTATGCCATGACTGCAATAGCATCTACAGTCTTCCGGATTGTACAATTTCCTCATGAAGGGAAAATTGTCACTATTGATCAACTGGATTACTGTATCCCAGACTCCCATCCGAACTCCGCCAATACCGTTCCGTTATTGGATCAACCTCGGTACTGGTTCCAAGACATAGGTGTTGGTCTCATGAAGGATTCTTCCCTCATTGGATTTTTTCCAGAGCTGGGAACCCATCTTCAACCAGTCAACATGATTTCATCGCATGTCACCCCTTCCGATGATTCATGGGTGATTCCGAGTCCCACTCAGATTCAAGGCTATGGCAATTCCATGCCTTTGAACAGAAACCTTGCAGCATATGACGCGATCCAATCAGCCACAGATTGGGTCAACTGTTCTACTGATCACACCGTGGCACAGCTCTCGGCTGAAACTCATCCATACCCACCACTTTTTGATCCTCTCAACTTGATTTTTCCCACTGACGAATCAATAATGGAGGTTATGTGCGGTGATGAGCCACCATGGGGAGATTTTCACCATCGATCTTCATTCCCCACCATTCATCCACTCGAGCCTGATTCAAAACCCAGTCCTTCACTCGGGATGGTTCAAACCCAGTTCCCCACTTCCCTTGATGAAGTATTTTCTGAAGGAAACTTGGCCAACCTTATGGCAACCAATCCCGTCGATATTTCAGTGAAGCCCGGTATCGTGGAAAATATCCATATCGGCAAAACATGTACTCCCCTTGAAACGGAGTTCTATAATGCCTACTTCAAAAATTTCCGCGATGTTTTTGCCTGGAGTTATGAAGAAATGCCAGGAATTGACCCCTCAATCGTGGTCCACGAAATTCCAACTTTCCCTGGCGCCCGACCTGTTCGGCAAAAGCTTCGACCCGTCCATCCTCGTAAGGCAACCGCCATTAAAGCAGAAGTTGAAAAACTTTTGCGTGCTGGTTTTATCTATCCTGTCCCATTGACAGAATGGGTATCCAATATCGTTCCCGTAGCCAAGAAACAGGGAACGATTAGAGTCTGTGTTGATTACCGTGATTTGAACAAGGCTTGTCCAAAGGACAACTACCCAACTCCGTTTATCAACCAGATCATCGATAACTGTGCCGGAAGTGTTATCTTTTCATTTATGGATGGCTTCTCTGGCTATAATCAGATCGATATCCTCCCAGCCGACCAGCACAAAATGGCCTTTATCTGCCCTTGGGGGATCTTTGCTTATCGAAAGTTACCTTTTGGCCTGAAAAATGCCAGGGCAACTTTCCAACGGGCGATGTCCTACGCATTTCATGACATCAAACATATTGTAGAGCCATATCTCGATGACCTTCCCGCTCACTCTCGGACCCGGGAAGACCATCCAGACCACTTAAGTGCCATTTTCGAAAGGTGCCGGCTCTACAATATACGTTTGAACCCGCATAAGTGCGTCTTTTGTGTAGAAGCCGGAAAACTGTTAGGCTTCATAATCTCCAAAGGTGGGATACGGTTAGATCCCGCAAAGGTAGAAGCTATCTTAGCCCTGCCTTCCCCCACCAATATTCCAGAACTTCAAAGTTTGCAAGGGCATGCAAACTTTCTACGTTGTTTCATCTGCAATCTCTCCGAGATAACAAAAGGCTACATGCGGCTTCTCAAAAAGAATGTTCCCTTTATCTGGGATGACGAAGCCCAACGCTCCTTCGACAATTTAAAGGCAGCCTTAACCAAAGATCCTGTGATTCAACTCCCCGATTACACACGGGATTATATTCTTTATCTCGCAGCCTCGATTTCCACCATCGGTATGGTGCTAGTCCAGGAAGATCACAATGGCATAGAACATGTGGTGTACTATCTCAGTAAGAGTCTTCTTGACTCTGAAACTCATTACTCACATGTTGAAAAACTGGCTCTGGCAACAGTCTTTGCTGTCCAGAGATTTCGTCATTACATCTTACTCCGCCGGACCACCGTCATCGCCGATTTCAATCCAATGTACTATATCCTCACACGTCAAGTGCTTGGGGGCAATTACTCCCATTGGATTGTCATCCTTCAAGAGTTTGACTTGGAATTTGTCAAAGCCAAGTCTAAGAAGTCTCTGGTCTTCGCTGAGTTAATTTGTAACTTGCCCCGTGCTACTGAGCAAACCGAGCCAATTGATTCTCTTCCTGACGAATCATTGTTCCTCATTAGCACGTCTGATCCGTGGTATGCGGATATTCTTTTATATCTCCAAACCCAATGCTTTCGTCCCGATCTCACTCGCAATGAACGGCGATGCATCCGACATCATGCAAAATACTACCTCATAGTCAACGATACTCTGTATCGACGTGGTGTCGACACCGTTCTTCGACGCTGTTTGACCTTAGATGAGACGGAACGCATTCTCAATGACTGCCACACTGGAGCATGTGGTGGTCATCTCTCTGGGATGGCTACGGCCCAGAAAATATTGTGAGCAGGATACTTCTGGCCCTCAATTTTTAAAGACTGCATTGAAATAGTCAAGAAGTGTCCGCCATGTCAATTATTTCATAGTAAAGCACGCTCGCATCCTGCTCCACTCCATCCTGTCATTGCCATCGGCCCTTTTTCCAAATGGGGCATAGATTTCATGCATTGTAAACCCACTTCAGCCGGGGGGCATAGCTATGTCATAGTAGCTGCCGACTATTTCACGAAATGGGCTGAAGCGATGCCTACGTATGCTGAGGATGGCAAAACAACAGCGCAATTCATATTCAATCATATTATAGCTAGATTCGGTGTCCCACAGTCTATTGTGACCGATCATGGTTCCCATTTTAGGAACCACGTGATCGAAGAGCTAAGTGCCAAGATGGGTTTTCGCCATGAAAACTCAAACCCGTATTACCCACAAGCTAATGGCCAAGTTGAAGCCATTAACAAAGTCCTGAAAAGAATGATTCAGCGTATCGTGGGTACCCAAAATTCCAATTGGCACTCAGCTCTGTTCTCAGCATTGTGGGAATACCGGACCTCAGTGAAAAGTGCTACTGGGTTTACACCATTCCAACTGGTGTATGGCCTAGAAGCCATTCTGCCGATTGAATGTGAAATTCCATCACTCAAGATAGCCATAGAGCTACTCCCACACACTACTTCCGAAGAAGAACGGTTTCTATACCTAGCTAAGCTGGATGAAACCCACCGCGACGCTGCTTTAGCTAATGAAGCTCACAAAAAACGCGTCAAAGCTCAATACGACAAATCCGTTCAGCCTCGGATATTCAATGAAGGTGACCTCGTACTTACATATGACCAAATGCACGATAAGCTTGGAAAAGGTAAACTTGAATCTATGTGGTACGGCCCCTTTATTGTAAAATGTGTCTTAGAAAAAGGATCCTATGAACTCATTGATTGTGATGGTATGCCATTGGCACGGCCCCGCAACGGGCTATACCTCAAACGTTTCTACGCGTGAGGTTACCCTACGTGGGTTACTTGTTGTACATAATGTACTTAGTTTGCTTTTACTCTTTTTGGTGTGCGCGTGGACCTTATGTATCCAACCTTACTTTGACTCGTAATTTTATACGCAGATGTCTGCCTACTTTGGATTCGCCGACGGTGCAAGCCGACATACCCGGAATCTCGCTTCCGCAGCATGGGTGATCTATTCTCCCACTGGCGAGTTGATTTCTTCAGGAGCCAATTGTTTAGGTCCTGCAACCAACAATATCGTGGAGTACAATGCAGTCATTGGTCTCTTGACAGAGGTTGCTTCACTCGGAATTGACTCCTTATCAGTCTTTTTAGATTCCCAACTCGTGGTTTCTCATCTAAACTGTGTTTACACAGTCCGCGATCCTATACTACTTCGTTTATTTCGGAGAGTACGCCTCTTGGAACGATCATTTGATTTCATTACATATCAACACATACCGAGAGAATTCAATTGTATAGCTGATTCATTGGCTAATTACATTTTGGATTGGCATCTTGCCCACATATAAACACATCATTAAAAATAAAATACACAAGTCATTGTAAATATTTAGATCATAAATAGGTCCATATCACTGTATATAAGAGTGTGCTTTCCAAAATACATAAAGTTCGTGTCAAAGACAAAATTTGGGACCAAATCCCATACAAAATTTGGCTCTCAAAGCCTACATATCATGTACATGCCGCAAAAGATCAAAAGACCATCTATGGAGACCTAGGAGACCTATCATGTCCCTCATCGGACTCCTCCCGCTGCTGGTGGTAACATACTACAGCTCGAACCACCTTATGAAGAAGTTGACTGATACGACCAGGCACACCTACAGTATGCTGCTGGAGATGGTAAGGGACGTCATCCATCCGCATAGCAGGGATACCATGAGTCAATCCTTGCAAGTTCCTCTCTATGTCCCGAACACCTCCTGCTTCGTCTTCATCCTCCTCCTCGTCAGGAACAGCTTGACGATCAACATCACCACGACATAGCGGCAAGTACCCAGCTGGTCTCTGCGGTCCACAATCTGCAGCATGCGTACGAATATGCGTTAGAAATCTTTTACACATTCTAAAAAAGCAATAAAAAATTAAATATTCAAAAAGAAAAAAATATATATATATCCATGAAGGTCATACCTGAGTTGTCCCAATCATCATCCTCTGGCAATGCCAAGTCGATGTCCTCACGGAAATATAACCCTGAGTAGGGATAGTCATCAATCATAACTATCTGCTCCTCTAGCTAGGAGAAGAAGTCCTCGCCAAAGGCTAGCCGCTGGGGTCCCCCGAGACGTCCAGCGTAGTCACTCGATCGAGCCATCCATGGCTCGGTAGGTGGACGAGGGGGTATAGATATCTGTGGGCGCAGTAATGGCACCCTTGCCAAAAAGAAAGTAACCAGGATGCTCCCATAGCCAAATTGGGAATTTTTCCCAGTCCTACACTTGTGCACTTGTTCTTTGAGATTGGCCAACACCGCTTCGCACCAGTTAAATACTACTCCCCCCATACACTCCACTGCAAGATTCACTTGTGTGCGGGACGCCTGGTGCGGACTCACACTTCCTGCTACGCGTGTAATGGTGAACAGTATGGTCTTTACAGGAAGATCTATAACCTCCTTTATGGCCACCTTCCTGCTTTTCTTAACTGAACCCTGATGGCAATATCGAGCAATCAAGTCATCTGTACTCGATTCTGAGGCTGAGTATCCAGTAAAGTTCACCCGGGCCCCTCTTTTCGAGAGACCCGTAAGGAAATAAATGTCCTCAAGTTGGATTTCGAGAACATGCTCTCCCACTCGGAAAGCTTGAATGTCAGGGTCCCACAATTGGATGAGGTGAGTGAGAAGCTTGGATTGCTGACGAATCCCCTTGGTCTTAAAGAATTTCAATAAACCACATTCTCTCAATGCGGTCACGGTCAGTAAATGATTTTCAGCTGCAAAATCATCCACTTCGTGCTCTCTTTCTTTCTAGCTTACCATTTTGCTCCGAACAAGTTGCAAACTCCTACAAAAGGTCAAGGAAAACAGTTAGTAACTATTTAGCAACTTAGTTTCAGCAGAAAATGGGAGAAAATTTGATTTCTTAAACAAAAAATTTGCCTTCACCGCGCTTGGAGGAAACTCTACCGCGCGGCACTGTACACTGCCGCGCCTCTGTTTGGCGATACAGCGCGGTACTGTTAGACAGTACCGCGTTTCTCGATAGAGCCCCCACGCGGCACTGTGAGGAGCGATTTTTTCCCAATAGGGCTTCCTCAAAAATCGAAATTTTTCTATTTAAAGCAAATAATTCCTATATGAAATGAAAGAGGAGCTCAAGAGCTCTTACCTGGCGCAGACGGTTGTCGAAATGGTGTCCTGGAACTCCCGATATGGATCCTTGAAGTTTTGCTCTTCAAATGGGTAAAAACCTCCTCTTTGGGTAAAAACACAAATGAAATGGTAATTTCTATTTTTAACCATTCTTTATATAGCATTTTCACCTATTTTTTTTATTATTATTTTAAAATGGCTAAAATGAAACCCTTTTCACATTGCTAATGCCCAGTTTTTTGAGCATTTATTGACAGGGTCCCCGGTAAAAAGGCGATATATTCACACTGGTGTTTATTCATGATTTGACCTTCATTTCGAGCCCACTTTATCTTTTTCCTGCTCTGGATTTAAAACTTGAAAAAGATTCCAAGCGCTTTTTACACCCGTGTCGTGCTTGTCAAACTTAAGTAAACGGTGTCGAGTACGGTCAACTTTACTCATGCTCGTTAAACGATGAGAAAAGTATTATCCTGGTTGTATTTTATTCCTTTTTTCGGGCCAGAATAATTAAAAATTACGAAAAAGACCATAGGAGTCCATAGTTAAGCTCTTTTCAGACTCCCTAAAATTGAAAAGATTGCCAAGTGATTTTGACTCTTTCACACTTGTAAAAGTATTTGAAAGGTCGTCTATTCGGTGATAGCTTACCCCTTTTTCGGCCCGTCTAGACTATTTACGAGAAAGGTATACCTCAGTCAATCTCGGCTGGGAGAGTTCTCTCGGGAATTGTTTTACACTTTTTCGGGATCGAGGGACTAAATTTACGAAAAAGTACATTATGGAGCTTCCTTTAAGTTTTCCAGGCTCTCTAAATGCGAAAAACTACCGAGTTTTCCTTCTTTGGACTCGTTAAAAATTCAACATCGAAGGACCCACTTTGGGATGAACCCCTCCTTTCTTAGGTTCGTAAAACATGTGAGATTGGACTCATCTATGAGATGAGCTACACCGAGCATCTTCTATCCTCTTCAAGCTCGTAAAACAACAAAGAGGTACTCGTCTATCATGTCGGGGGAATATGGGGAGACAAGTCAAGTTTATCTATGGCAGCTTGTCAGTCGTTACCTTTAAACATGGCATGTGTCCGTCTCTTGTCTATATCTGGGTATCTATTCTTCACTGAGTTATGGTCATCATCCTGAGTCGTCTCCTTGGCCACGAGCCTACTCATCCGGTGTCTATCCTCTGCTATCATTAATCCCTGCTTCCAAGTCCCGTAACATGCCGTTATATGTTCAAAGGGTTGCATTGTTCAGAGTCGTTCATTGTGTTGGACCTCCGCTATGTCAGTACATACTCCATTGTTTCATCATCCTATCGTTCGTACCGATTTCGTGTCGATGATGTGGGAATCATTATGGCCCACCTTCGACGAGTCTATTCCCGTCGACGCCAAATCACTATCCGGGAATTAGACTTAGAGATCAACCACTAGTACCTTGGTACCTGCATGCCTCAATGGCAGGTTTCCTCGTGTTTGACATTAGGTTTACATCATTGGCCTCTGATCAAACGATCTCTCGGATGCTCGACATCAACTCATTCATTCGCATTCCGTTGAGATGTACCATTGATACCTTGGGAATCATCGTCATCATTGGTGATCTCCCTCGCATTTGTTAACGGTTCACATCATTGACCGGTAATCAAATGGTTTCTACCATGTTTGACTTCAACACCTTGTAATCACATGGCTAGATTCGTATCTTTTGCGATCGGGTAGAAGACCCTGGGCACACCTCCACATTTTGTTTGCGTCCAGGTTGCAATGGAGATGTCATTTGTATTGTCACATAGATCCACTTATTGTATTGGTCGTGGCTGTGTCATTATTGTCTCATGGATCTACGATTGTTCATAGTAGCCATGATCTGTCCGCAGTCTATATCATCTCAGTACTCATGGATCTGCAATGTATTGGTCGGCAGCCATGCTTTGAGTCATTTATTTCCGAGCATGGGGATGCCCGCCTCGGTGGTATCTAACACTTTGTTTCTGTCTCAGCTCCTTGTCGCTCTCCTCGATGCTATCTCTGCACAATATTCGTAAAGTCTTTCGGCCATCAGCCCCTTCTGACCTCACACTTTAGGGAGCATCTGTTATACCTCTATATTCCACAGTGTCGCATCTCCACCACAAACAGAGTTGACGACACTTCCCCTACTGTTTGAACCACCCAGAAGATGAGTGAACCTGGAAGGTGAATCTACCCTGACAAGTTCTGACCCAACTGAGACTTTATTTACATACACTGCCGCGCCTTGCTCAGTTAGAGTAGCGCGGTACTATACACTACCGCGCAATGATGTTTCCCCAGAACGCGGTAGTACCGCGTTATGTTCAGACCACAGGACGCGGTATACTTTTTATAGTCTTTTTTCCATGGCTTTTGGGATTTTGGATTTTCGAAGATAATGGAAGATTGAGGTCTCTGATTCGATCTCAACTCATTTCCCTCGATTAGAAACTCTGATCCACTTATCTCTCCATAGATCCACCCATCTCTCTTGTTGGTTAACCTCACCATTCACTATAAAAGAGAGGCATTCCATGGGGAAAAGGGAGGACTCTTGGTAGTACCAAACTTATGGTCTTGCAGCACTGTGGAGATAGCTAGAGGAGAAGACACTTGGAGCTAGAGGATTGGCTTGGACATCAAGCACCTTTGTAAGTATTCTTCAAGTTGTAATAAGATAACTTGTCTTGTCTTTCCCATTTCATGTGTATTATTTAAATCTTTAGCATGGAATGTATCTAATCTGGATTTGGATCTAACATTTACATTCAAGGTATTTGGAAGCTGGTATGTTTGTTCTTTGATTGATCTTAATAGGTTCTTCATTGGAGCACTTGGATCAGAAAGCTGGAAGCGGGACAAACATCGAATTGAAAGGTATGTCATGTCTCTCATTTGTTTCTGAATGCATATGATCTTGCTGTAAAAGTTAATCCAGGAATCTCAAGGTAGCATTTGTTTAGACTTGTTTCTTGCTTTAGAGTTAGACTTATCCGTAGGGCAGAATTCCACATTAACAGAATGTGAGCCGTATTGTGAACAATGTTCCCACCACGAGGGGTAGTCCTAGGAGGCGGCCTTCCTCCAAGATTTGGAATGTTTGGAGGAATTTAACCCGTCCCATATTGACATGTGTGAGTAGAAGGTTTAGTACTCCCAACGAGGGTAGTTCCCCTGGTGGGTGCAGTGTTGCCAACACCATGACTAGTGCTAGCATGACTACCAAACATAGTGAATGGATAAAATGTATTGTAATTAGGCATACCATGAGAGAACGAGGTAGTGTTGGTCGTAGGACCTGTGTTAACATGTGACTGTGGCATCCCATATAGGAAATTATGTGGATTCGACGGATCGAACGGGTCATCCTCGGGTGGATCTGGACCAAACAAACTAGGTTGGGTCTCGGGTTGTGGATCGCCCCCCCATTCCTCTCTAGGGGTAGGAGGAGTAGAAGCATCTTCAACTCTACCCAACGGAGTCGTAGGGATTTCTCCCATGCAAAAACTAGTGACAATGTCAGCGCGAAGTGTCTCAAAAGAATCAGAAGAATCAGAGAGGGCCTATCGGCGTCCCCTCTGAACATGACGTGTAACTTCAACGGCTAGTAAACCAACCAACCGACGAGACCGGCGGAGAGTAGGACCTCGCGCCACTATACCTCTGAAAGGTCAATAAATCAAAGCGTCCCCTAGCGGCCAAACTAACGATCAAAGAACAAAGAGCACACACCTAAGAAACTACAACCAAGTGCACACAAAAAAGACTGGCTCAAGGGACCTCCCGACACTACTACCGGTATGTCTCTCCTAGGAGAGGCTTGAGACTTCCAAACTATAGCCGGAGGTAACAGAATCAGTTATAAGGGTTCCTAGACTTGACTGTGTGCACAGGGTCAAATCCCTATACAACAACAAACTGTGTTGTCCAACCCCTATGTGACTTAGGATACGCACAATATAGACACTGCAAGCACCCTATGCGATACCTAGGTAAGGAAACTAAGTTCACCACAATATAACCAATGCTCAGGTGGACAGTTGCAGGCGGGATTCGTCGTATGGGCAGGGTAGCTAAGCCCGAAACTCAAGAGGTATAGATCCCTCAAGAGCCCACGTACATGAACAAATCCTAGAAATATCTCCCACGTTTGGACATTATTGGAGGGCTATCTCCGCAACCAACCTCCCGTAACGTCGTGCTTAACTCTGGTCTGAGTAGAGCTTCCTAAGAACACTAATGTATATTATGGAATTCGCCAATCCCTGGTCAGACACATAATGTTTCTTCTAGTAGTCTTTGTTAGTTTTTTATAATTTAATACATTCTGATCTAGGATCTTAACTGAAAGAACAACATGTACAGCATAGCAAGCATAAGAGACAAGAGACAAGAGACACAAAACATTTCACCGGGGAAAACCAAGAAGGTGAAAAACCCCGCAACTTCCTCAGAGATAGAATAAGAATCAATACAATGATCACCATGATCAAACCCAAGAGATAGATATCTACAGCAACATGCTCCTCCTCCACTTGTGTGCATCCTCCTCTTCTCTCACTAATGCAAAGTGAGTGAACAATAGAAATGTGTAAAATGAGAGAGACACACTCTCTATTTATACACTACATCACTTGACCTTTACTCAACTAGGTCGGCCCTAACTTAAACACATAACATAATGCTGACTGGGAAGACCCCCAATAGGGTGGTGTAATAACCCTTTGACCCACATGACTCATACAGGGCTGACCCCAACAAGGTGGTCTAATAACCCATGTTGTAGAAATTTCTCCCTACGGATAGGTAGAAACTCTCTTAGGTTAAAGTAGACTTTAACTGACTCTAAACTAAGACAAAAGGATAACAAATGCTACCTTGAATTCCTAGATCTAAACAAACATTTCAAGATTAAACTACTGAAAGAAATGGAAGAGATCTAACTGACCTTCAATTCAATTGCTCGTCTTAATGGTCGCTCCAATTTCCAAGTCCTCGCGAATGAACCTGTCAGAATGAAACCAAGATACAAGCATATACGATTCTCTAGCAACTTGAAATATGAGTTAGAATCTAAATCTATAACAGACACAAATCATATAATTGAAACAAAATCAACACATATGATTTGGGAAACAAGACAAGTTATGTTCTATTACCAACTTGAAGTCACTTACAATGGTTGCTTGATATCCAAGCCAACTCCTAGCTCCAAGTGATTTCTCCTCTAGCTATCTCCACAAAGATTCAAGATCATAAGTTTGATGTCTCCAAGAGTCCTCCCCTTTGCTCATGGAATGCCTCTCTCTTATAGTGTGTAGTAGGGTTAACCATCAAGAGAGAAGAATGGATCTTGGGAATGTTTAGTGGATCAAGCCCACTAATCTGAGAAGGTGAGTTAGGATCGAATCAGGGATACTAATCCTAAAAAATCTCTCGAAGATCAAGATCCCACAAGCCATGGAAAAAAGGCTAAAAATGGAATACCGTGCCTCTTAAACTGAGCATAGTGCGGTAGTACCACGTGGCAGAGAAATAGCATAGCACGGTATTGTGGACTACTGCGCACCTAAGCTAGAGCAAGGCACGGTAGTGTAGGTATATGAAGTCTTAGCTGGGTTGATTCTTGACAGGATAGGTTTGTCTTCAAGGATCACTCATCATTTTTCTCTTCTAGGTGTTTTAAGCAGTAGGGGAAGTGTCGTCAACTATTTTTATGGTGAAGATGTGACACTGTGAAATATGGAGGTATAACAGATGCCCCCTAAAGTGTGAGGTCAGAAGGGACTGATGGATGAAAGAATTTACAAATACTATGCGGAGATAGCATCGAGGAGAGCAACAAGGAGCTGAAACAGAAACAAAATGTCAGATATACCATCGAGGCGAGCATTCCCATGCTCGGAAACAATCGACTCAAAGCATGGCTGCCGACCAATATATTGCAGATCCATGAGTACTGAGATAATATAGACTGTAGACAAATCATGGCTACTATGAACAAGCGTAGATCCATGAGACAGTAATGACACAGCCACGACCAATACAAAAGTGGATTTGTGTGACAATGCAAAGGACGTCTCCATCGCAACCTGGACGTAATCAAGATACAAAGGTGCGCCCAGGGTCTTCTACTTAATCACAAATGATATGAATCTAGCCATGTGATTACATGGTGTTGAAGTCGAACATGGTAGAAACCATTCGATTACCGGTCAATGATGTGAACCGTTAACAAATGCGAGGGAAATCACCAATGATGACGATGATCCGCAAGGTATCTGTAGTACATCTCAACGAAATGCGAATGAATGGGTTGATGTCAAGCATTTGAGAGATCGTTCGATCAGAGGTCAATGATGTAAACCTACTATCGAACACGAGGAAACCTGCCATTGAGGCATGCAGGTACCAAGGTACTAAAGGTTGATCCCTAATTCCAATTCCCGGATAGTGATTTGGTGTCAACGGGAATAGACTCGTCGAAGGTGGGCCATAATGATTCCCACATCATCGAAACGAAATCGGAACGAAAGATAGTATAGGATGATGAAACAATGGAACATGTACTGACACAGCGGAGGTCTGACACAATGAATGACTCTGAACAATGCAACCCTTTGAACATATAATGGCATGTAATAGGACTTGGAAGCAGGGATTATTGATAGCAGAGGAGAGACACCGAACGAGTAGGCTCGTGGCCAGAGAGACGACTCAGGATGATGACCATAACTTAGCGAAAATAGATACCCAAAATAGACAAGGGACAGATGCATGCCATGTTCAAAGGTGATGACTGACAAGCTGCCAACAAAATAAACTCTACTTGTTTCCCATTTTCCCCCCAACATGATAGACGAGTACCTCTTTGTTGTTTTTCAAGCTTGAAGAGTATAACAAATGCTCGGTATAACTCATCTCATAGATGACTCCAATCTCACATGTTTTACAAACCTAAGAAAGGTGAGGTTCGTCCCAAAGTGGGTCCTTCGATGTCAAATTTTAACGAGTCCAAGGAAGGAAAACTCGGTAGTTTTTCACATTTAGAGAGCCTGAAAAACTTAAAGAAGGCTCCAAAGTGTACTTTTTCGTAAATTTAGTCCCTCGATCCCGAAAAAGTGTAAAAAAATTCCCGAGAGAACTCTCCTAGCCAAAAATTGACCGAGGTATACCTTTCTCGTAAATAGTCTAGACGGGCCGAAAAAGGGGTAACCTATCACCGAATAGACGACCTTTCAAATACTTTTACAAGTGTGAAAGAGACAAGATCACTTGGCAATCTTTTCAATTTTAGGGAGTCTGAAAAGAGCTTAACTATGGACTCCAATGGTCTTTTTCGTAATTTTTAATTATTCTGGTCTGAAAAAAGAATAAAATACAACCAGGATAATACTTTCCTCATCGTTTAACGAGCATGAGTAAAGCTAACTAAGCTCAACACTGTTTACTTTAGTTTGACAAGCACGACATGGGTGTAAAAGTGCTTGGAATCTTTTTCAAGTTTTAATCCAGAGCACGAAAAAGATAAAGTAGGCTCAAAATGAAGGTCAAACAATAAATGAACGCCAGTGTGAACATTTTTTAAAGGAGACCCTGTCAACAAATGCTCATGGAACCAGATATTAGTAATGTGAAATGGGTTTGAATTTAACCAGATAAAATAATGAGTAAAAAAATAAGTGAAAAAGTTATATAAAGGATGGGTAAATATGGAAAATTACCATTTCACTTGTGTATTTGCCAAAAGAAGAGATTTTACCCATTGAGGAGCAAAAACTTCAAGAGTTCATATATGGAGATCCGGAGCATCGTTTCAACAGCCGTCTGCGCCAGGTAAGAGCTTTCAAGCCCCTCTTTCATTTCATATATGAATAACTTGATTTCAGTAGGGAAAAATAATTTTTTGGGTGAGGCCTATTAGGTAATTTTCGCCTTCCATAGTACCGCGTGGGAGCTATATTGGGAAATGCGATACTGTGCAATAGTACCTCACTGTATAGTTGAACAGGGGCGCAGTACTGTGCAGTACCGCGCAGGCGCATTTCCCCCAGGCGCGATAGTGGCTATTTTTAAGATGAAAAAATTAGTTTTTTCTCTAATTTTTTGCTGAGATCAAGTTTTTAAATGATTAATGAGTGTTTCTTATGACCTTTTGCAGGTGTCTGCAACTTGTTTGGATCAAAATGGTCCAGTGGAAAGAAAGAGAGCATGAAGCGGATGATTTGTTGGCTGAAGATGACCAAGTGACCTTGACTGCATTGCGGGAATGTGGTTTGTTGAAATTCTTCAAGACTAAAGGTATCCGTAAGCAGGAAAAACTTCTCACCCACATTATTCAAATGTGGGACCCTCACATTCAAGCTTTCTGAGTGGGAGAACACACCCTCGAGATTGAACTTGAGGACATTTATTTCCTCACGGGTCTCTTGAAAAGAGGAGCCCAGGTGATTTTTACTGGGTTCACTACCTCAGAGGCGAGCATTGATGCTTTAATTGCTCGTTATTGCCGTCAAGGTTGGGGGAAGAAAAGCGGCAATGTGGTCATTAAGGACATTGTAGAACTTCCTTTAAAAATCGTGTTGTTCACCATCACACGTGCAGTAGGGAGTACGGGTCCCCATCAGGCGTCCCGTACACAAATGAATCTTGCAGTGGATTGCATGGAAGGAACAATATTCAACTGGTGTGAGGTAGTATTGACCAACCTCAAAGAGCAAGTGAACAAGTGCAGGCTTGGAGAGAACTCTCAATTTGGGTACGGGAGCATCTTAGTCACCTTCCTCTTGGCGAGGGTGCCATTGTTGCGCCCATAGCTGACCATGCCCCCTCGTCCACCCACCAATCCATGGATAGCTTGATGGAGCGAGTACGCAGGACGACTTGGAGGGCCGTAGCGTTTGGATTTCGGTGAGGATTTCTTCTCGTGGCTCGAGGAACATATTGTGATGATCGATGACTACCCCTATGTAGGGGTGGACTTCCGCGAGGACATAGACATGGCACTGCCGGAAGATGAGGATTGGGACAATTCAGGTATGACCTTCATAAATATTTTTTTTTTTTTGTGTGTGTTAGGAACCTATGTCAACCCTTCTCTTTACTATGTTAGTATATTGTTGGTTGGACGCATATGCTTTGTAAGTCGTCCTGTAGTATTTGTTGATCTGTAGTTTATATTAGCCCATAGTATTGACCCATAGTATTGGATGCATATGCTTTGTAAGTCGTCCTGTAGTATTATATGTCCCATGGTTTTGACTCATAGTATTGGGCATAGACTTACTATATAAGTGTGTGTTGAGGTCATTGAAGGCATCGTGAAGTTAATTGTATTGAGCTTGCTCAAAGGAGGTTGCCCCCTCGAAGTGGCCCGTGATCAATATAAAAGTGATTATGTTCTATTATTTCTGATATCTCATGTATTTGAATTAATTAATTATTTTAGGTTCATCACATCTAGTATCAGAGCACTTTCTTGGGCTCGTTGGGTGGAATTTCTGCTAAATTTTTTTTCGCATCTGTTGCAGCTTCGGATTTGGGAATAATCCATATCCGCGTAACTGTGGGAAGAACTTGGGCATAAGCCCTAAAACTCATTGTGAGGAGTACCATAGGAACCCCAAAGTAGCTGGCCCATTGAGAGGACCTGCTAGCGAAAAGGGCAATGACCCCTACCTGATTGACTAGTTCCCACCCGTGAGGTAAACCATGAGCTGTCGTTTGTGGCAAAGCGGTTATCAGTTTTACCTGAGCCATGGAGTGAGGGGTACTGCCCCAATACGCAAGTCGTCAGACATCATTGGTGGCCGAGTGAAACACCTGAACTGTTAGGAAGCCGTACATAATTGGGGTCCATATCTATTTTCAGTTGAACTGTTGCCGATCACTTCCACTCCAAATCCAGCCATTTTAGATCTATTCTGAAAGTTGTTCCAGATCCAGTCGCCGTTTCAGATCCAGCGATTTTCAATCCCTTCCGGGCCGCTGTTGCCGATTCATTTCTCCATATCTCCCTTGTTTTCACTCTATTTTCCTTGAAATTTTCGGGGAACCCCTGTCATCCCATTCTGCATCTTTCATCCCTGAGGACCCTATTCCCAATTCCCCTTCCCAAAGCCTGAAATCCCACATTTGTCTTTTTTTAGGGTTTGCCATAACTTCCTCAGATTTCACCCAATCACCTTCAAATTTTACCACAAAGTTCCTTTCTGAATTCTGCTTCTTTGTCCCTCTCTGCCAAATTTTCTCATTCTATCACCCCGCTTATGAAATCCCCCTTTTTGCTTTCTTGTCCTTTTGACAGTGTCCAAAATCTAGTTAAACCCCAATTACCCATCAGATTGTTTCCCCAATCCAAATTTCCCTTTACTAAATCAGCTTCTGTTTGTGTTTTTCTACCCATTCCACCAAAAAAAAAAACAAAAAAAAAACATGGTTATGGTTGTCACCCGTGCAAGAGCACACACCATGGAGGAAGCACTTGCAGCCATCCAAACCAAACTCCAAGATCTGGATGAAAAATTTCTCAGTCTCCATCTTTAGCATTCAGCCATGAACAATACTAGACATCCAGAATCTTTTGCAGCCACCGGGTTCTCTTCTTCCAACAATTTTCATGGGCCGAAGCTTGATTTTCCTCGCTTCAATGGTACTGATTCGACTGGATGGATATATCGAGCAGAACAATATTTCAGTCTGCATAATACTTCTGATGCCTAGAAAGTTCCACTTGCATCCTTTCATTTGGAACAGGAATCCCTTCAATGGTACCGTTGGTACATCAAAGCTCATCCCGAGCCAAACTGGACAGATTTTTGCCAACTCATTTTTCCACGATTTGGTCCTAGTGCTTTGATGATTTCACAGGAGCACTCATTAAACTTCACCAAATTGGCACAGTGAGAGAGTATCAGACAGAATTTGAGAAATTGGCTAATCACACAGAAGGATTTTCTGATGAATTCTACAGGAGTTGTTTTATCAGTGGTCTCAAGGATGAAATCCGCTCAGAGGTCAAAATGTTTTGTCCCAACACAATGATGGAAGTCCTAGGGTTGGCTAAGCTAGCCGAGGACAAGATCGCACCTCAACAACGTTCCAAACCCACCTTTGTTCCCTTCATAAATATGGGTTCCCAATGACCTCCCATCACGCCTGCTCCTCAACTAACTCCTATCAAGCATTTGTCTGAAATAGAAATGCAGGCACGCTGAGAAAAAGGGCTTTGCTATAATTGTGATGAGAAATTCACTCGGGGACATAGATGTGTTCAACAAAAGCTCTATCTCTTGGATGTGGATTCTCCGCCTGCCTCTGAAATTGGTGACAAAGATCCAGAAACACTGGATGCTCCGGTCGACATTCAGGAACCACCTATTGAACCTCCGTCTCAGGATGACCAGCCAGAGATATCTCTCCATGCTTTAGCTGTAATCACCACCCCCCAAACAATGCGGGTCAGGGGTTACTTCAAGAAGCTTCCTCTTACAATACTCATTGATTCTGGTAGCACTCATAATTTCATTGACCCTCGGATTTCCAAATAAGCTGATTGTTTTATCCATCCTTGCTCCAACTTTGAAGTCATGGTTGCCAATGGGGGCACCTTACCTTGCAAAGGGAAGTGTCAAAATGTGCATATCTCTATGGGAGATTATACCTTGCGCTCTGACATGTTTGCCTTGACCTTTGGCAGATGTGATGTGGTTCTGGGCGTTCAATGGTTATGCACACTTGGCCAATGGTTATGCACACTTGGCCCCATCTTATGGGATTTTGCTGAACTTTGGATGCAGTTTAAAGTTAATGGGGCACAACACAAATTTATGGGCTTACAACCAGGGTCTCTCTGCATCATCAGTTCACATCGCCTGGAAAAAATCCTTAAGAAGAATTCACATGGTGTCATCGCTCAGCTCAATTCCATTCAGATGCACCTATCAACATTCTCCACTACTTCCTTGGATAGATATGCAGGTATCTTTTCTGAACCAATGCGCTTGTTGCCTTCAAGAGACCTTTCCGGTAAGAATTTAGCCACATCTACCTCTCAGCAGGAAATAATGGCTATTTTGCATACAGTACAGAAGTGGCAGCCATACCTATTAGGGAATTATTTCTGCATCAAGACTGATCTCCCAAGTCTGGAAAATTTTCTGGAACAATGGGTCTCCTCCCCAACACACCTGAAATGGGTTATCCAACTCATGGGTTATCCCTATGTGATCACTTACAAGAAGGGTAAGGACAATATGGTGGAAGATGCTCCTTCTCGCACAATTGATGACCCAGTTTCTCTTACATCTCTTTCTCTGCTTGTTCCAAATTGGTTGCAATATGTTCAATAGGGCTATCTCTTCTATGAACTCCATGCTTCTTCATCAACAGGGCACTCTGGGTTGTGTAAAATGTATGACCGGGAACAATGTAACTTATTTTGGCAGGGACTAAAAATTACAATTCAACAGATGGTGGCTGACGATGATACTTTCCAAGTCAACAAGGGGGAAACGACACTCCTTTCGAGATTGTTCAAACCCTTGCCCATCCCTACACAGCTTTGGCCAACTATTTCTATGGATTTCCTAGCAGCGCTCTGGTGGTACAATACCACATCTCAAAGGACACCATATGAAGCAGTCTATGGAAAAACATTGCCAGTTCTTCTTCCATACACCCTTAGAAGCTCCCCAGTTTAGGAAATTGACTCGATTTTTCGAAACCGCGATCAGATTCTTCTCATTCGGCAGGACAATCTTCACATGGCCAGAATTCGCCTGAAACAACAAGCCGATCAGCATCATTCTGAGCGCATTTTCCACGCAGCTGACAGGGTTCTTCTTCATCTACAGCCTTCCAAGCAATCCTCCTTGACACTCCAAAGGCATTAGTGTCCCAAAATGCAACCCAAGGATGCTACCGAGGAACCACTCCTTCAGATTCTGCAGCAATTTCTCCAACCAAAGCTTTGAGGACAAAGCTTTTTCTAAGGGAGAGGGGATGTTAGGAACCTATGTCAACCCTTCTCTTTACCATGTTAGTATATTGTTGGTTGGACGCATATGCTTTGTAAGTCGTCCCGTAGTATTTGTTGATCTGTAGTTTATATTAGCCCATAGTATTGACCCATAGTATTGGACGCATATGCTTTGTAAGTCGTCCCGTAGTATTATATATCCCATGGTTTTGACTCATAGTATTGGGCATAGACTTAGTATATAAGTGTGTGTTGAGGTCATTGAAGGCACCGTGAAGTTAATTGTATTGAGCTTGCTCAAAGGAGGTTGCCCCCTCGAAGTGGCCCGTGATCAATATAAAAGTGATCCTGTTCTATTATTTCTGATATCTCGTGTATTTGCATTAATTAATTATTGTAGGTTCATCACATTTTGAATATATAATTTTTATTGTTTTTTAGGATGTGTAAAAGACTTTAATATATATACATGTGCATGTCGTAGATCGTGGACCACAGAGACCGGCAGGGTACTCTCCGTTACGCCGAGGTGGTGTTGATCACCAAGCCGCTCCGGACGAGGAAGAAAATGAGGATGAGGCGGGAGGGGTCCAGGAGATAAAGAGGAACCTACAGGGTTTAACCCATCGTGTCCCCGCTATGAGGATGGATGACATCCCTTTGCACCTCCAGCGGCATACCGTAGGTGTGCCTAGGCATATTGGATGACTCCTCCATAGGGTTGCTCAGTCTATAGTGTGTTATCACCAGCAGCGTGAGGAATCTGAGGAGGAACATGATAGATCTCCCAGATCTCCTTAGATGGTAGCTTTTATCTTTTTGTGGCCTATATACGATATGTAGGATTTGAGAGCCAAATTTTTGTATGGGACTAGGTCCCAAATTTGGTCTTTAAAACACAAACTTTATGTATTTGAAAAAACACTTTTATATACAGTGATATATATATGGACCTACTTTTATGACCTATTTATTTACAATGACTTGTGTGTTTATTTTATGGTGTGTTTTTATGTATGGGCAAGATGTCAATCCAAAATGTAATTAGCTAATGAATCAGCTATACAATTGAATTCCCTTGGTATGTGTTGATATGAAATAAAATTAAAAGATCGTTCCAAGAGGTGTACCCTTCAAAATAAATGAAGTAGGATAGGATCGCGAACTGTGTAAACACGATTCAGATGAGAAGCCACGAGTTGGGAGTCTAAAAAGACTGATAAGGAGTCAATTCCAAGGGAAGCAACCTCCGTCAAGAGTCCGATGACTACATGGTACTCTGTGATATTGTTGGTTGTGGGACCCAAACAATTGGCTCCTGAAGATAGCAACTCGCCAGTGGGAGAATAGATTACCCATGCTACGGAAGTGCGGTTCTGGGTATGTCAGCTCACACCGTCAGCGAATCCGAAGTAGGTAGACATCTGCGCATAAAATCACAAGTCAAGGTAAGAATGGATACATGAGGTCCGTGTGTGCACACCAAAAAGATAACTGAAAACAAGCTAGGTACATTATGTACAAAAAGTATCTCGTGCAGGATAACCCTATGCGTAGAAACGTTTGAGGTACAACCCATTGCAGGGCCGTGCCAATGGTGTGCCATCACAATCGATGAGTTCATAGGCTCCTTTATCCAAGACACGTTTTACAACAAAGGGGTCGTACCACATAGATTCTAGCTTTCCTTTTCTAAGTTTATCATGCATTTGATCATATGTGAGTACGAGGTCACCTTCATTGAAAACCCGAGGTTGAACGGATTTGTCATACTGTGCTTTGACGCATTTTTTATGAGCTTCATTGGCTAAAGCAGCGTCGCGGCGGGTTTCATCTAGCTTGGCTAGGTATAGAAACCATTCCTCTTCGGAAGTGGTTTGGGGAAGTAGCTCTATAGCTATCTTAAGTGATGGAATTTCACATTCAATCGGTAAAATGGATTCCAGGCCATACACCAGTTGGAATGGTGTAAACCCAGTAGCACTTTTTACTGAGGTTCGGTATGCCCATAATGCTGAAAATAGAGCTGAGTGCCAGTTGGATTTATGAGTACCCACAATACGCTGAATCATTCGTTTCAGAACTTTGTTAATGGCTTCAACTTGGCCATTAGCCTGTGGGTAGTATGGGGTTGAGTTTTCATGGCGAAAACCCAACTTGGCACTTAGTTCCTCAATCATATGGTTCCTGAAGTGGGAGCCATGATCAGTCACAATGGATTGTGGGACACCAAATCTAGCTATAATGTCATTGAATATGAATTGTGCTGCTTTTTTTCCATCCTCAGCATAAGTAGGCATCGCTTCAGCCCATTTTGTGAAATAGTCAACAGCTTCTATGACATATCTATGCCCCCCGGCTGAAGTGGGCTTACAGTGCATGAAATCTATGCCCCATTTAAAAAAGGGGCTGACTACAATAACAGGATGGAGTGGAGAAGGATGCGAGCATGTCTTATTATGAAAGAATTGACAGGGTGGACATTTCTTGACCGTTTCAATGCAGTCTTTGAAAATCGAGGGCCAGAAATATCCCGCTCGCAGTATTTTCTGGGCCGTAGCCATCCCAAAGAGATGACCACCACATGCTCCAGTGTGGCAGTCATTAAGAACGCATTCTGCTTCATCTAAAGTCAAACAGCGTCGAAGAACAGTGTCGACACCATGTCGATAAAGGGTATCGTTGACTATGAGGTAGTACTTGGTGTGATGTCAGATACGTCGACGTTCATCGCGAGTGAGGTCGGGGCGGAAACGTTGGCTTTGGAGATATAATAAAATATCCCCGTACCATGGATCAGACGTGCTAATGAGGAACAATGATTCATCAGGAAGATAATCGATGGGCTCGGATTGCTCAGTAGCACGGGGCAAGTCACAAATCAACTCAGCAAAGACCAAAGACTTCTTGGACTTGGCTTTGGCAAATTCCAAGTCAAACTCTTGTAGGATGACGATCCAACGAGAATATTTTCCCCGAAGAACTTGACGCATGAGGATATAATACATTGGATTGAAATCTGCTATAACAGTGGTCCGACGGAGTAGAATGTAATGATGGAACCTCTGGATAGCGAAAACTATTTCCAGAGCCAGTTTTTCAACATGTGAATAACGAGTTTCGGAGTCGAGAAGACTCTTACTAAGATAGTATACCACATGTTCTATGTTATTATGGTCTTCTTGGACTAGCACCATACCGATGGTGGAAATCAAAGCTGCGAGATAAAGAATGTAATCCCGTGTGTAATTGGGGGGTTGAATCACATGATCTTTAGTTAAGGCTGCCTTTAGATTATCAAAGGAACGTTGGGATTCGTCGTCCCAGATGAAGGGAGTGTTCTTCTTGAGAAGCCTCATATAGCCTTTTGTTATCTCGGAAAGATTACAAATGAAAAGGCGTAGAAAGTTTGCATGGCCTTGCAAACTTTGAAGTTTTGGGATGTTCATGGGGGAAGGAAGGGCTAAGATAGCTTCTACCTTCGCAGGGTCTAAGCATATCCCGCTTTTGGATATTATGAATCCCAAAAATTTTCCAGATTCCACACAAAAGACACACTTATGTGGATTCAAATGGATATTGTAGCGACGGCACCTTTCGAAAATGGCAGCTAAGTGATCAGGATGGTCATCCCGGGTCTAAGAATGAGCGGGAAGATAATCAAGATATGGTTCTACAATATGTTTGATATCATGAAATGCGTACGACATTGCCCATTGGAAAGTTTCCCCGGCATTTTTAAGGCCAAAAGGTAACTTTCGATATGCAAAAATCCACCAAGGGCAGATAAAGGCTATTTTATGCTGGTCGGCTGGGAGGATATCGATCTGATTATAGCCAGAAAAGCCATCCATAAATGAAAAGATGACACTCCCAGTGCAGTTATCGATGATCTGGTCGATGAACGGAGTTGGGTAGTTGTCCTTTGGACAAGCTTTGTTCAAGTCGCGGTAATCGACACAGACTCTAATCGTTCCCTGTTTCTTGGCTACGGGAACGATGTTAGATACCCATTCTGTCAATGGGACAGGATAGATAAAACCACCATGCAAAAGTTTTTCAACTTCTGCTTTAATTGTAGCTTCCTTACGAGGATGGACGGGTTGAAGTTTCTGCCGAACAGGTCGGGTGCTAGGGAAGGTTGGAATTTCATGGATCACAATCGAGGGATCTTTTCCTGGCATTTCTTCATAACTCCAAGCAAAAACATCGTGGAAGGTTTTAAAGTAGGCAGTGTAGAACTCCATTTCGAGGGGAGTGCATGTTTTCCCAATATGAATGTTTTCCACGATACCAGGCTTCACTGAAATGTCTATGGGAGTGGTTGCCATAAGGTTAGCCAAGTTTCCTTCGGAAAATACTTCATCGAGGGAGGTGGGAAACTTGGTTTGAACCATTCCAAGTGAAGGGCTGGATTTTGTATTGGGCTCAAGCGTCTGAATGGTGGGGAATGAAGATCGATGATGAAAATCTCCCCATGGTGGCTCATCACCGCACATAACCTCCATAATTGATTCTTCAGTGGGAAAAATCAAAGTGAGAGGATCAATAAGTGGTGGGGATGAATGAGTCTCAAACGAGAGCTTTTCCACGGTGTGATGGGTAGGACAATCGACCCAATCGGTGTCTGACTGGATCGCTTCGTACGCTGTGAGGTTTCTATTCAAAGGCATGGAGTTGCCGTAGTTTTCAATCTCAGTAGGACTCATAATCACCCATGAATCATTGGAAGGGGTGACATTTGATGAAATCATGTTGACTGGTTGAACATGGGGCCCCAGCTCTGGGAAAACTCCAATAAGGGAAGAATCCTTCATAAGACCAATGCCAACATCTTGGAACTGGTACTGAGGCTGATCCAGTAATGGGACGGTGTTGGCGGAGTTCGGATGAGACTCTAGGAGACAGTAATCAAGTTGATCTATGGTGATAATTTTCCCTTCATGAGGAAATTGCACAATCCGGAAGACAGTAGATTCTATGGCAGTTGTTGACACCATGTCTGAGAAAACCTAAATCTTAAACAATTTTGCTAAAATGTCCAAAAGGAGAAGAAATCACCACAAAAGGGTTGAAGAAAAGGTTTACAATACAAAAACAAGATGAAAAAACCCACTTATACAAAGTCCGAAAACAAATTTTTGAAAAGGTTAAACCCCCGACCAAGTTTCAACGTCGGAGATGATACAGATCCCGATCAATGGCTAATACTGCTTCCCGCATCGCCAAAGTGATCGGCGGCAAATAGTTTTGGGCGGTAGCGGACTCAATACCACCGAGCACATGTCCAAACCTCATCCTTCCGCATATGTGATATGGTGGTATCAGAAACCACCATAGCGCCGGGCGGAACCACCAAATAGGAAAGCGCGGCGGGATCATAACACGTGGCGCAGCGGGATCATAACATGTGGCGGGGTGGACCTAATATGTGGCAGATGGAGAAAGCGCGGCAGGGCCATAGCACGTGGCGTCATACGTTGTGAAATCGGAGGGCCGATATAAATCTAAAACAAAATCAATGGCTAATGTTCGTCCGCATCGGGGAAGCTGCGCACTGGATATGAGGAAGAGCGGTCGCGGAAAGTAAACCACTCCAACAGGTGTCAGCAGGTGGTTGATCCGCGCAGGGAACAAACCGGAGAAGAAAACCGCTTTTTGATCGCGGATACCACCAAAAGGGATAAAGGGAGACGAGATCCGACGGCGCAAAACAAAAGCTCGAGATCAAGGGTCAGATATGAAACCGCATTCATAAAGTTGCAGGGAAGTTAATTAAAAAGACTTATATAAAACAAAAAGGGCTCCACACAACGGCATTCTGCATATGTGTCACTATCTTGGAGAGCTCTAAAGACTGGTGGAGGTCAGCGATTACGACAGAAGGCGAAAGGAGGGTACATACAGGTAGGGTCTGGTGACCTGTCCCAATTTTTAAACAGAATTTTGTTTAAAGAAACGTTTAAATGGAGACTGTGCACGATATAGACGTTTTTAAATCAAAAGAAGCCCTAGAAGATAGAGACGAAGACGTCTATGATACCCTAATTAGGTTACCAGTCTCTGATATAAAAATTAGGTTGTCTGAATTGTTAAAGGAAGGGACAGACCTACATAGAGTCCACCAGTCGTCTTTGATAGTCTTTTTCCCAGACCAAATCCCTTTTTTCCCAGAATTTGTATCATGGTGTGCCGAAAATTACTCCCAGGAAGAAAAAGTTGTTCTAAACAGTCAAAAAACCAGAGTCATTTGCGAAAGAAAGCCAGCCGAGTTAATTAAAGCCCTAGGAATAGATTTTTCCCAAACCCTTGACCCTGAGATTTTTTCTGAAGTCTTCATTATTGAAAATTATCATCATGCTTCTCAAAATGATAGGGAAATGTTTTTGTCGTCGTGTCTCAAGCCAGAGACCAGCATGTCGGAGGTCCCATACCCTATAGATATCAATCTTTTTAATGAAAATACCCAATTAGTTTTGACATTATTGGCTTTAGTTCTAGGGTTGGATACGGAATTGTATGTAACCAAGTTTCAATTGAGTCTGTTGTACAAAATGAGTATAGTTCAGTCAGGGATCGATGAAAATCAAATCCCTCGACTTAATTTTGAAGCATTTCTAACAGAAAAGATTCATGACCAGATGGTCAATTTTCCCACTCTCAGACATTTCAGGTTTCAAGCCTTTTTGATGAAAATGATTATGATAGCCAGTCAAGAAGAGTTGCAGTTCCCAGAAATCATTTTCACGACTTTATTAGAAAATAACATGTTCAATTACATCAATTACATGCTCTCCGAGATTTATAGAATGATTTTTGGAAAAAATCTGCCTAGAGTACTACCAGAAATGCAGGCATCCATGCAATTGAGTACAGAGTACGCGACAGGGGATTGGTTTTTGTCGAAGGACAGTACAGTAATCAGATTATACGGGTTCAGACATAAACCTTATGTTTTACCAGCTTTTCTTACATTAAGGGTTTTTGCCTTGGAATTCTTGAGACAAAAGTTGATTGTAGAAGATAACAATTTTTTGGTTCACAGACAAGCAACAGACATTAAATACCCATGCACATTTGGTCCATTCACAATAAAGAATAAGAATGCTGCTGTGTATATAGAGAAGTTGTTGAAGGATATGAATTTTGAGACAGATATGGCTATGGAGTATGATCCGTTAAACATCATATCAAAACGAAGAACGGATCATCGCATCAAATCCTTAAATCATCATATGATTGAAGGAATGTTTGACAGAGCCAATTGGCTGGAATATAAAGAAGAAACTATTCCGGATACATCCGACAAAGAAATGGCATTGATTGATACAACAACAGAGACAGAAAGCACAATGGATACTGCATTGGTGGGGTCTAAAAGACCCATACAGGACATAATGAACATTGAAGATGAAGAAACAGAAAGAGGAAAAAGATTGAAAATAAATGAACAACAGGAGTTGACAACAGTTTCAGAAGAAGCAAAAACAACTGAAGAAGAAATACCAGAGGTTACAGTTAAAGAGTACAACATTGAAGAAACCCCAGTAGAGGGTGATGTAAATAGACCCCAGAATATCATCGATGTATTTGATGAACATAGTCGAAATAAACCGGCTTAGCATTGAAATTAGGAATGTCCGATGGAAGTTTGGATGGAATGGGTGGCCAGTAAGGTTCATGCCATATAGGATCGTTAATGAGCCTTGAAAAATTAGGTAAGTCTAGTGTGGCCAAAAAGGGAAGTTGACGATTGGTCTGTGGGTATGAGTAATAACCGTATGGTGCAAAGAAACCTGGGGGGCCCTGCATAGTATACTGCTGCGTGTTATACCCATATGTGTTTCCCACGGGGTATTGATGGAAGTTCTGTGGGTAGTAGGCCATCTGGTTAACCGGTTGAGTGTTGGAAGTCATTACCTGACTAGGAATCACGGTGGTAACCGGTTGTTGGATGTTCTGCTGAGTGGGGATGGTAGGTATGGTACCCTGGGGTTGTTGTAACCCAAGAATGGTTGCTGCTCCTAGTTGGGGAAAGGTTCCATGGAGTTGTTGTGTTCCAGGAATGTTACCACTATATTGAGTAAGTGGAGGGTTTCCTATAGCAGGGTTGGAGGGTGGCTGCGACAGTGGTGTCCATGGAATGTTTGTTCCTCCTTGATGAAGATGTGGAAATTGAAGGGATGGGTTCCATGGAGTTGTAGCAGCCAAAGGATAGGGGAGGCCAGAGTTCAAGCTGGGGGGAATCTAAGATTGCCCCTCAGCTGGGTTCCAGCTTCCAAATAATGAGTACCCCCCACTCTGTGGGATTTGAGATCCCCAAGAAGGAAGCGTACCTAACGAGGGATGTTGAAGATGAGGCTCGGTTGGGAAACTGGTATAAGGTTGTCCGTTGCCAGGTGTGTTGTACATACCATACTGAGCAGATGCTGCTGGTTGGGGGGGTTGTTGGATGGTGCCGATGGGTTGCCCTCCAACAGATGGGTTGGATGGCCCTATAGGAGGAGGTTGTTGACTAGGAACGGGGTTCCCAACAAAGGATTGTCCTCTGGTAGGTTGGGTTGATGGCCCACCAGGAGGGGTTTGGTTGTTGGGATTGGGGATCGTGGCAGTCGGTTGTCCACCTCCTGAGATAGTGTAGATAGTGGCCGAAGGTGAACCTCGGGTCAATATGGATGATCCAGTGGTATGACTTGGTGTTCTTCCGACACTAGACAGATACGATAGTGTCGATTGGCCAATGACGCCAAAAGTGCCGATTTGTGGCGGGGGTCTTCCATATGTGACAGGCGAGAATGGAGAAAAAACTGGGTTATCCCTCATAGAATGTGCGCCAAACATGGGTGATGGCAGCAGATGTGGGGAATTTAACCGAGGGGTATCGGGGGTGTCTTCCATAGTGTGTTCAACAATAGGAGGACCATCAAAGACTAGGTCCGGGTTCGTATCCTGAAAAGGGTTTTCGGGGTCCGACAGGAACATAGGTATAGTAACGTCTGAAGGTCCGGAGCCGTCTGCATAGGAGTGATGAAACTCTGTGCTAGGCAGGACGTTGGGATCCCGATATTCGAGAGGACGGGTAACAGGGGGATATCTAGAAGCCGTCGAGAGCATTTTCTCTGTGTCACGTTTAAACTGTGCCGACGCAAACGGGGAATTTGCTAGACTAACCATACTAGACTGAATGGAGGCCATGATCTCATGTCCCGAAGGGAGGTTGGGGAGAGATACGGTATGAGGTACATTGCTGGAAGAACTGGTTTCCTATGGATAAACGCTGGATGGCACGGTGATAACAGGTGGAAGCTCTGCCTGGTGAGTGATAAAGCCATAGTCAGGTTCGAAAGGTGTATCATGAAGTTGAGTGTCTTCGATAATTTCGATGTACCCGCCTGGCACTGGAATCAAGCCAGATATATCCTGGTCGAATCCTTCAGTGGTGCCAACAGATCCTTCCGTGTCATCGTAGAAAGTTTCTGGTGGAAGGGAGGTGTTGACATCGGGGAGGAGGATGGCCTTCGGTCTAGTATTTTGGGTTGTACTAGATTCAGCTGTTGTAATGCTGTCCACTGTGGCAGATATGTCTGGAATAATAGTGGGTGAAGTGACAGTGGGAATCTCAGATGTACTAGTGGTTGCAGAAACTGCAAGAGGTTCTGAGACTGTGCTATGAGTAACGGTTATAGGTGGAACTGAAGATGTAGTGCGTATCGGCGATGGAATGTTCCCTCGACCAGCATTGCATCTAGGAGGGGCGGGAATACATGATGCAGGTGGAATGGAGGTCCGCGACGGTGGTGGTGGTGGAGGGATTTTGCCCTGTACTCGTCGTGACCTCCGTGGTGGTTCTGACATAATGGCAGGAATATGAAATCCGGGGGCAGTCTCGTAACAAAGAACTCAAAAACTCTAATGTAGCCAAGTGTGCAAAAGAGGAGCTAGAAAAAGCAAGGCTCGCAGGCCAAAAAGCAAGCTCTAAAATCTATACTGAGACCAGTGTCTCAGTAAGCAAGCTGAGAAAAATAATGGCCAGAATGCCAACAAGCAGTCACTAAAAAGAAAAAATGACCCTCTATAAAGATGAGATAACAAGAAAACTCCTAACTAAAAGCTGGAGACCTCAACAAGTTGTATCCTTCGCAAGGTGATGAAATCCAAGTCGAACAATACAACGTGGGAGACCAATATGAGAAGGATATCCCTCTACCGAAAGGGATCCTGGGTAAAAGATCCCTAGTAGAAAAGTCACTAAGCTACCTCGTTCATGACACGTTGGAAAAGGTTTTTGGCGCTTCTGCCTTATCACCCTTGCATTACTATGAATACAAGGAAGACAATGATCAATGTTTCCTTAGGGCTAAGTGGAGTGCGGCATTCCACAGAGTCCATCCGGTTCTCAATCTCATGGCGGTTTAACCCCTGAAAGTTAAAAACAGTCAGGAGGCCCCTCCACAAACTGGTCTATGACCGTGTCAATAAATACTAAAGGATTTTAGTTCCCTAGAGGACAACAACTATGTCTCAGATGAAAATGACAAGGGGGGATTATTTTAATGCCTATCCCCGGTGTCGTACCTAACAACCAAATTCTTTTGATTTCCTCAAGTGAGGTTAATGTTGGTTTAGTTAGGGAGATTAATTTTAGTGGTTGTATTACTCAATCGGGTAAATGGACATGAAACTTGGTGGTGTTGTGACGACCCAAACCATTCAAGTGAGAATGAATCGAAATAAGCCTTGTATTTGATGAAAACTAGCTATGGAAGAGAGAGAGTTCTTCGATCATAAATGCATGAAATTTTCACAAGCAATTAAAAACCACTTCAAAACAAAAAATTTTGTTTTCTTTTTCTAAGTAGAGCCAAACTGAAATAAACACTTCTTTCCAATTCACTGATCTTGCAACTAGGATGCTTCAAAAAATGAGAATTTATGTGGCAAATTTAAAGGGTTCACTTCCTAATGCACAATAATACTGCTAGATCATTTCAATCCAAACAACACTAATGTTCTCCAATGATAATTTTCAATATAGATTTTAATGATAATAATGGAAACAATGTGATTATGAAAGATACACAATCCAGTAAAAAGAGGACAGTAGTAATGGTTTGGTTGTGATGAGAAGATCAAGCCAATGCAATCAGACTGAAGGGATGACCCAATGTGCAAGTAATGCCACTAACTCATAAAATAATCAATCTCACAAGAGAAATAAACAAACCACAAAGACTGTGTAATGAATAGGATAGTAATAAGCAACAGAAAACACCAAAATAAAGCGGAGAAAATAAAAAAAGACTCAGGAAACCAAACAGGCAAGAAAAATTTTAAAAATGCAGACACTACTACGTGGCAGGAATATACTAGAGCGCGGTACTGGTACACTACCGCTCTGGTAAGAGTGCTAGGTATGCGGTACTGCCGCACTGTATACAGTGGTGGGGGTGCGGTACTGTTGCAAAGGATGGAAAAATGCAACTTTTGAAAAGAAGATTGAATTTTTCAGGGTTGCTGCAAACCCATAGGACTCACTGATCACAGAGGGAGGAAAGATGTAGAGAGGAGGGGAGAATAAAGGTCAAAGAGACCAAAATTCAGCACTAGTTTGAAGAGAAAGAAGAATCACAATAAAAAATGACTGAAAGTGAGATGAATCAATCAAATGGGGTTCAAACCAGCGGAGTCGCCATTCTTTGTTGTAGAAATTTCTCCCTACGGATAGGTAGAAACTCTCTTAGGTTAAAGTAGACTTTAACTGACTCTAAACTAAGACAAAAGGATACCAAATGCTACCTTGAATTCCTAGATCTAAACAAACATTTCAAGATTAAACTACTGAAAGAAACGGAAGAGATCTAACTGACCTTCAATTCAATTGCTCGTCTTAATGGTCTCTCCAATTTCCAAGTCCTCGCGAATGAACCTGTCAGAATGAAACCAAGATACAAGCATATACGATTCTCTAGCAACTTGAAATATGAGTTAGAATCTAAATCTATAATAGACACAAATCATATAATTGAAACAAAATCAACACATATGATTTGAGAAACAAGACAAGTTATGTTCTATTACCAACTTGAAGTCACTTACAATGGTTGCTTGATATCCAAGCCAATTCCTAGCTGCAAGTGCTTTCTCCTCTAGCTATCTCCACAAAGATTCAAGATCATAAGTTTGATGTCTCCAAGAGTCCTCCCCTTTGCTCATGGAATGCCTCTCTCTTATAGTGTGTAGTAGGGTTAACCATCAAGAGAGAAGAATGGATCTTGGGAATGTTTAGTGGATCAGGCCCACTAATCTGAGAAGGTGAGTTAGGATCGAATCAGGGATACTAATCCTAAAAAATCTCTCGAAGATCAAGATCCCACAAGCCATGGCAAAAAGGCTAAAAAGGGAGTACCGCACCTCTTAAACTGAGCATAGCGCGGTAGTACCGCATGGCAGAGAAAGAGCATAGCGCGGTAGTGTGGACTACCGCGCACCTAAGCTGGAGAAAGGCGTTGTAGTGTAGGTCTATGAAGTCTCAGCCGGGTTGATTCTTGACAGGATAGGTTTGTCTTCAAGGATCACTCATCATTTTTCTCTTCTGGGTGTTTTAAGCAGTAGGGGAAGTGTCATCAACTATTTTTATGGTGAAGATGCGACACTATGAAATATGGAGGTATAACAACCCATCAAGTATAAGTTACGACACTTACAATATAACTTGTGACACCTGCAAGTACACATGATGACACTTCTAATCGGAGGAATAATACATCTTCGTTGGGAATACAATAAAATAAAAATGTAATACATACAATATACAAGTGAATATCTTCCGAAGATACAAATACATCAACTCTCCCTCTTAACTAGGAAGGTATTCTCTTGACACAAGTCATCAATACATATAGGCACAAGTCTTCAATACTGGAGCTGGATCATCATCAATGGATCACAGAGCATCATCATCACTGCTGCTGTACTCGTCATCTCGATCACTGGTGCTATCTCCTAATTCTTCTCGTCATAGGAAGTTCTACAGAGCTAGCCCTTTTTCATGCTGGATGTAGGCCCACCACTTGTATATCTTCATCATCACTGGACATACTGTGGAATCCTTAGGACTTATTACGTGCATCAACAAAACCTCGAAAGAGTATCCCAGGACTTTTACGAGCTCACTGCTCAACCTATCGGATCTCCCAGGGAAATATTATATGTGACCTCCAAAAAACCTCAAAAGAGAATCCCAGGACTGATTACGAGCACACAGCTCAACCTATCGGATCTCCCAGGGCAATATTACATGTGGTCATGGCAAAACCTCGAAAGAGCATCCTAGGACTGATTATGAGCACACAGCTCAACCTATCGGATCTCCCAGGATCTTTTACATGCAACTGCACAACCTATCCATGGCCATGAAGTATCATCCTGATAATCATGATCATACTGATCATGTCATCTCAGCAAGCAAGCCATCAAGTAGGTACACCTCAAGACTAATTACACTGCCTCTGTAAAACCTGCAAGATCTCCCAGGACTGATTACACTGCCTCCGCAAAACCTGCAAGAGCATCTCAGGACTGATTATATGCCTCTACAAAACCTGTGTACCATACTGTCACCTCATCGTCTTCAGATCACCTCATCGTTTACGGAGCACAACCCAGATGCACATCACACAACACTTACACTCACCGGCATGGGAAGACACACTTCAAACATCCATGAAAGGCTCAACACTTATATCTACGCCATTGGAAGACACACTTCAACCATGCGAGAATGGCGCAACAGTTATATCGCAGCCATGGGAAGACACACTTCAACCATGATCGAATGGCAGAGCACTTATATCGCAGCCATGGGAAGACACACTTCAACCATGCTTGAATGGAACAACACTTATATCACAGCCATGGGAAGACACACTTCAACCATGCTCAAATGGCACAACACTTATATCGCAGCCATGGGAATACACACTTCAACCATGCTCGAATGGCACAACTCTTACATGAACGACCATGGGAAGACACACTTCAACCATGTCGGAATGGCCCCAGCCCTTATATATACACCATGGGAGGACACACCTACCACCATGTGAGAATGGCTCATGTGCATCTGTGTCTCCAGACTCATCACTTCTCCTTGGAAGGAATCTTGATCTGAAGTACACCAAGCCTCTCTCTGAAGTACTCAAACTTCACTCTGGCCAGCGGCTTGGTCAACACATCGCCTATCTGCTCGTCCGTTGCAACATACAGGAGCTTCACTGCTCCTCTCTACACCATATCCCTGATATAGTGATATTTGATCTCGATGTGCTTCGATCTGTCATGGAACACGGGGTTCTTAGATAGCTTCACACAACTTTGGTTGTCACAAAAGATACCAGTAGCATCCAATGGGAGATCAAATAACTTAGACAGTAGCTTCCTTAGCCATACTGCCTCACAACTAGACGAACAAGCTGTGACATACTCTACTTCGGCTATACTCAGTGCCACACAGGACTGCTTCCTACTAAACCAAGAGATCATACCAGATCCCATATTGAAGCAGCACCTCGAAGTTCTCTTCCGATCAATGGCACTACCTGCCCAATCCGAATCAACATAACCCTCCAGGTTAAACTTTTGATTCGCATCATACTTGAGCCCATAATCAACCGTACTGTTTAGGTACCTCAGAATATGCTTTACAGCAACCAGGTGAACACCTTTGAGATCCGTCAGGAACTGGATCAATGTGTTCACTGCAAAGAAAATATCTGGTCTCGTGTTCGTTAGGTACATCAAAGACCCAATCATATGACGATACACAGTAACATCAACCGGATCAGATGAAGGATCACACAGAAGCTTCAGGTTCGATGCCATAGGTGTGGCCATGGCCTTGTAGTTCATCATCCCGAACCTCTTTAGGATCTCTACTACATACTTCCCTTTTCCAAGGAATATTCCATCTGCACTCTGCCACACCTCCATGCCTAGAAAGTAGTGCATCTTCCCCAAGTCCTTCAGCTCGAACTCGACAGCAAGCTTCCTCTTCATGTCGACAATCAATCTATCATAACCTGTAACAAACAGGTCATCCACATACAAGAGTAGTATCATTGAATTGCCTTCCTCAACCTTGTAGTAAAGGTTGGAATCTGCTTTACTCTTGGTAAAGCCCAAACTGGATAGAAATTTGTCTATCATACACCATACCAAGTCCTAGGAGCTTGATTCAAGCCATACAAGGCTTTCTTCAACCTGCACACATATGACTCTCTGTCATGTTTCTCAAAACCAAGTGGCTTCTCCACATACACTTCTTCCTCGACTACACCATTCAAGAAAGTTGTCTTAACATCTATCTGGTGTATCTTCCATTTCATCACTGCAGCCAGAGCAAGTACTGATTTGATGGAAGTGTATCTGAATACAGGAGAAAAAGTCTCTTCATAGTCTATTCCCTTTTTCTGGGAGAAGCCACGAGCTACAAATATTGCTTTGTATTTCTCTATGCTGCCATCTGCAACATGCTTGATCTTTGGAAGTCACAATAGACTTCCCATATGGTCTTGGGACCACATCCCAAAAATATTTCTTCATGATCGACGTATCATGGTATTCTTCCATTACTTCATCTTGGATCCTGGGAACTTCAATATCTTCAATAGATAGCTTTGTTGCTGGAACAAATGTTGTAGTCCTTCTTTTGTAGGTGATGGTATACGATCTTTCCTACAAAGCAAGTTAAATTGCATGATTAGAAACATCTCATAGTTTTCAGAACAAATTCCTACACATAAAGAAATATGTCATACAGTTATGCAATTATTTTAGCCAATTATTCAATACAACATTTATCCATATCCCGTAACTTTCTAGATGCCTTCCAATCTCTACCAGAACATTGTTAAGAGTGTGCACAACACCCAACATGTCAGCAAAGAGGTTTCATTCTAGATAAGTAGCAATGGAATGTTGTACAATGCCATAGGCCACTTACCCATCACATGCATATTAGTAGTATACTGTTCATTAATGCAATTATTCTAATATGCATAATACACACCCCAAGTCAAGGAACATCATTGAACAATATTATTTAAACAAACAAGTATACAAGAAATGAAAATTCAAATACATGTCTTTGTTTGCTTGTAGGGTGGACTCCCTCTCGATCTTTGCTTCCTGGATTACCTATCTTTGAACTTATATCCATCCTCGATCACTATGCATACTTACTAGTATCATCATTGTGTTATCCTCGAGGTCTCATACATACATTCATTAGTATAATCTTAATACTATCAAAAGCATGATGATTCTAAGTAATCTTAAACATGTATGGTCAAGATCATTTCATACACAAATAATTTATCACAATTCTTTTACTCATGCATATTCCTATTTGACCATTGGACTTTTCTGGTTAGTCATATCATTAATCAAAATTAGAAGCATAATATGCCTAAACCCATGATTACTCAAACCTATAACTTCATGAATAATCATTATCAATCATACCAAGTATACTTACATAAGAGATCCTATCACAAGGTAGGATTCTAACTTGATATAGGAAAAACATACATGGATCTCCTCAAGTCATACCTGTCGAGATTGCTTGTAGAGTTCTTATGTAAAGCCTTACCCTCATCTCCCTCTGGAACTGGAACTTCTTCACTAATGCAGGTGTCCAATTCATTCTCTTCTAGGATTAACCCAATCCACTTTGATTTGCTGAAACTGGATCTGGAGCTGGATTAGGGTTTGTCAGAGAAACCCTAAAAGTTCAAACTTCTGAAAGGATAGAAAGATGCGCCTTGATGAGATGATCAAGCTGGTATACGCAGAATTTGAAAACTGCAAAGTTTCACCCCTCAAAATTTCCTTTTAGATTTCCGGATTCATAGGGACAACATTGAATTAAGGTTTAATTTTTTCGGAGCTTCACCCAACCAAAAGGTTTGATCCAAAGCTCTAAACTTTGATTTTCTTGAGGATCTTCCAGCCATGGTCATAGAATTAAAAAATTCCAACTTTTGTAGATGCCCTAATTTTCCACTTTTCCGATCAAAGTCCCGAACTAGGGTTTGATCAAGCCCGACCTTCTGCCCAACCAAAAAATTTCATCTTCGTCTCTAAATTTTGATTTTGATGAGGAGCATCTAGCCGTGGTCTCCGATACAAAAATTCCAACATTCTCCGAAACCCTAAATTCCCGGAGCCATGAATGAAGGTGCTCAAAATCCAATTTTGTTTTGACAGAAATATGCACCTGATTGTTTCTAGTGTAACTCCAAAATTTCAGATCTACAGGGTCTAAAAATTATTCTTGTCGTAGCTTGACCTGTTATCTTTCCAACCCCATAGGTCTGACCTCAAATGGATTCCCTGAGAGAGAGTTATTCCAAGTCTCGCAACGTGAGTTGTTTATGGGATAAAACATGAGAGTGAACTTGTACGGAGTGCCATGTGTCATTGGTTCAATTTAGGCCTCTAAAAATAAGACATGTGAAAATATAGTCCGCACCCTACCTACCACATTTTATGAAATTTCATTTGGATCTTCCTATCCCAAGTTGTGACCTTTTTTCCTAGGTCACCTATTTATGACTGAGATATGGAAGAGGCAGAAACCCTAGATTGTACTGACCATAAAACAAAACCTACAATGAATTAGATTATGTGCTTCAAATACAAGGTACATTGGTATCTTATCTTCGACCTGTAAAACTTTCAGATTCAGAAACTTCACGAAAATGGATTTAAAAAGAAAGTGCTACGATGACTAGTTTTTGTTATATCAAGCCCTATCTCCGCAAATGCAGCAAGTGTCATAAATGCTATACCATGCCTTCTTTCAGGCTAGCTCTGATACCATGTTAGTTTTTTAGAATTTAATACATTCTAATTTAGGATCTTAACTGAAAGAACAACATATACAACATATCAAGCATAAGAGACAAGAGACAAGAGACACAAAACATTTCATCGGGAAAAACCAAGAAGGTGAAAAACCCCGCAACTTCCTTAGAGATAGAATAAGCATCAATACAATGATCACCATGACAAAACCCAAGAGATAGATATCTATAGTAGCATGCTCCTCCTCCACTTATGCGCATCCTCCTCTTCTCTCACTAATGCGAAGTGAGTGAACAATAGAAATGTGTAAAATGAGAGAGACACACTCTCTATTTATACACTACATCACTTGACCTTTACTCAAGTAGGTCGACCCTAACTTAACCACATAACATAATGCTGACTGGGATGACCCCCAATAGGGTGGTCTAATAACCCTTTGACCCACATGACTCATACATGGCCGACCCCAACAAGGTGGTCTAATAACCAATCAAGTATAATTTATGACACTTACAATATAACTTGCGACACTTGCAAGTACACATGATGACGCCTCCAATCGGAGGAATAATACATCTTCGTTGGGGATACAATAAAGTACAAATGTAATACATACAATATACAAGTGATTATCTTCCGAAGTTACAAATACATCAACAGTCTTGGATTGTTAACTCACAATGATCTATTCCAAGACTCTAAACCTATACTAGTTGGTGCACCCTATAAAAGAAAAATCGTTCTAATCAATTTTAAGATTAAGCATTGATTTTAAATGGCTGTAATTACTGAAGGATATGGTCATGAAACTGATGATGTATAGGACTCAATAGTATGCACAAACGACAAACTCTAGACTCATCTATCAATAAAAACAATGCCACTAAAATGACAATCAATCAAACGGTTCAAAATAAAATGCAATTCTTTTAAATTTTCAATGCACAAGCAGATCCTAGATGAAAGCACAAGTACTCAGATGCAAAATGCAGTACGAAAAGCAATTTTTTTTTTAGTATTTTCTCTTATAACGGAAAGGACAATGCAAAACTATGTTTTTGTATTTTTTCAATATGACGACATGAAAAAATGCAAGCGAAATCTACCTATTTGGTTAAAGAAATGGAGAGCAGATCACTAAGACAACCCAACAAATCCCAAACAGTGAGACTCAGCCAATGCAATGATCTAGAAAATAAAAAATAGTGATAAAATAACAATGCTCAAAATAAAGAGAAAGAAGAGTTTCTGGTCACAAACAAGGCATGGAACAGTCAGGAATCAGGCCAATTAAGACTCAGGAACACTCAAAACCAACCCAGCAACAATCCAAGGCCATAAATCAATCAAACCCAGAGTTGTACGCCACTATCGAAGGAAAAAATGCGGGTAGACGCGAGCTATAATGCAGAGAGAGATGGGTAGACGCGGGCAAAACTAAGATGACCCACGTACAGGGAAAGGAAAATGAGCAACCAGAGAGTCCAATCACCCAGAAAAAGCTCATTTTCTATATTATATCCCAACGGAAAACCAATGACACAGAAGCTCGACACACAACAACTCTAAATAAAAAACAAATTTCTAAAAATCCCCCAAAATGGATGTTCTCCCTAGTGGAGTCTCCATTTCTGTTATAGAGAAAACTTCCTATGGATTGGGGAAGACCACAACAAACAACTAACTACCAGAAAATGACTCAATTCCCAATGCAATGCTATATAAATGACAATGCTAAGATAATGGAGAAAAGACCAACCTTCAATCTGATGTTCGATGTAGATCCCCGTTGAGCTTTCAACTTCTACACTTGAACCTGCAAATTAGTCTCAACAACAAGTACAAGCAAGTGCATATAATATATGAAAGACATTAGCATAATCCATAGCATGATCCATGATATCATAAACAAATATAACCCAATGTAATTTAATAATATTTACAACATCAATTGGATGAGAAAATGAGTATTTCCATTAATAAATAACAAGAAGTACAATATATGACCTCTTGCCGACAACCAACCTGAACCAAGAACTCGGTCTCTCCACTTGTGCCTCCACCACTTCAATCCACCATGTAATGACAAACTCAAACTATGAAAGGAGTTTGGAAGGTGAATATAAGAAATTCGCAACAACTACGATCATTGAGTGTAGACTCAAGTCACAGCAAAAATCCACTAGAGTTATCTTGCTCTCTCTTTCTCCTCCCTTCTATATGCCATATGAGCTCAATATATATCCTTCCAAAGGTAAGTGAAAGGACACATCGAGGTGTTTCGGGGAAAATGGATGGACAAAGGTCACCCTAAGACCGGGTTTTGGGAGTAAAAGGTAATTTTCTAATGATTTTTACAATTTTTCTTGGTACCTGTGGGCTATAGTGGAACAACTCGTGTATACCCTGTCTATAATGGGACAACAAGCATATAGGAAAAAATTATTTCTGAAGGACATAAATTGAATCTGAGTTAGTGAAATGGATCCTGAAATGCTGATGCTCACAAGATAGAAAATTACATTGTAACAATAAGAGTGCATAGATCAATAGAAAAACATAGCAATATATTCTACATTCATATCAGGGCGGCAAGATGGGACAAGGAGTATGGGGTCGGTGCCTCCTTCCAGTTGAAGCTAGTAAATCAGGGAGTTAGTGATTCCTTCAAGTTGTAGCTTGTAAAACAAGGGGTTCACTGCCTCTTTCTAGTTGGTGTTGGAGAACTTCAGAATTTGGTGCTTCCTTGAATGTAATCTTTTCATATAAGAGAGCATTTTGTGGTTTTCTCCCGTTTGGGTTTCCATGTAAAAGTATGTTTGTTCTGTGTATTATGTTTATATTTATGGTGGATGCATAATTTAAGTTCAATTTTAAATCTAATATGAACTAAAAATTGTTCTTAACTGCACTAATTTTGATTCACCCCCCCTCTTAGTATTAATAAGATTCCAACATATATCAGAGATGATAAGGTGAAAATTCAACACTTTCTAAGTGGGATACCTCAGTCCTATAAATACAGAATTGAGTTTGATGAAACTCAAACTCTAGAGGAGGCCATATGTTAGGAACCCATGTCTTTACTTTGTTAGTATGTTGTTGTTGGACACATATGCTTTGTAAGTCGTCCCATAGTATTTGTTGATCAATAGTTTGTGTTATTGTTGTTGGTGCATATGCTTTGTAAGTCGCCCGTAGTATTGTTGATCCATAGTTTGTAACGGCCCATGGTTTTGACCCATAGTATTGGCGCCTAGAATTAGTATATAAGTGTGTGTTGAGACCTATGAAGGACCGTGAAGTTATTTGTATTGAGCTTGCTCATAGGAGGTTGCCCCCTCGAAGTGGCCTGTGATCAATATAAAAGTGATTATGAGTTCTGTCATTTCTGCTATTTCGCATATTCGTATTAATTAATTGTTGCAGGTGCATCACATCTGGTATCAGAGCACTTTCTTAGGCTTGTTGGGTGAAATTTCTGCCAATTTTTTTTTGCATCTGTTGCAGGTTCGGATTTGCGAATAATACCTATCCACTTAACCGTGGGAAGTACTTGGGCATAATCCCTAAAACTCATTGTGAGGAGTACCACAGGAACCTCGAAGTAGCTGGCCCATTGAGAGGACCTGCCAGCGAAAAGGGCAATGACCCCTATCTGATTGACTGGTTCCCACCCGTGAGGTAAACCAAGAGTTGTCGTTTGTGGAAAATCGGTTATCAGTTTTACCTGAGCGGTGGAGTGAGGGGTACTGCCCCAATACGCAAGCCGTCAGATAGCATTGGTGGCCGAGTGAAACCCCTGAACTGTTAGGAAGCCGCACATACCTGGGGTCCATATCTACTTTCAGCTGAACTATTGTCGATCGCTACTACGCCATTTCAGATCCAGCCATTTTCAATCCATTCGACGCTGTTCCAAATCCCTTCCGAGCCGTAGCCGCTCCAGTCTGAAGAAAAAAAAAAATGTAAGTTTTTTGTCCATATCTCCCTTGTTTTCACTCTGTTTCCCTTGAAATTTTCAGGGAACCCTTGTCATCCGATTCTGCATATTTCATTCCTGAGGACCCTATCCCCAATTCCCCTTTCCAAAGCCCGAAAGGCCACATTTGTTTATTTTTAGGGTTTGCCATAACTTCCTCAGATTTCACCCAATCACCTTCAAATTTTACCACAGAGTTCCTCTCTGAATTCTGCTTCTTTGTCCCCCTCTGCCAAATTTTTCCATTCTTTCACCCCGCTTCTGAAATCCTCATTTTTGCTTCCCTATCTTGTCGACAGTGTCCAACACCTAGTCAAACCCCAATTACCCTTTAGATTTTTTCCCAAGTCCATATTTTCCCTTACTAAAGCAGTTTCTGTTTTTATTTTTCTACCCAGTCAAAAAAAAAACAAAAAAACTCCTGGTTATGGTTGTCACCCGTGCAGGAGCAAAAACCATGGAAGAAGCACTTGCAACCATCCAAGACAAACTCCAGGATCTGGATGAAAAATTTCTCGGCCTCCATCTTGAACATTCAGCTATAAACAACAAACGGCAGTCTGAGTCTTCAACAAACAATGGGTTCTCTTCTTCCAGCAATTTCCGTGGTCCAAAGCTTGATTTTCCTCGCTTCAATGGTACTGATCCAACTGGATGGATCTATCGTGAAGAAAAGTATTTTAGTTTGAATAATACTTTTGATTTCAACAAAGTTCCACTGGCATCCTTTCACTTGGAACAGGAAGCTCTTCAATGGTACCGTTGGTACATCAAGGCTCATCCAGAGCCCAAATGGTCAGACTTTTGCTAGCTCCTTTTGCAACGATTTGGTCCTAGTGCTTTTGATGACTTCACCGGAGCCCTCACTAAAATTGGTGACGAAGATCCAGAAACACTGGATCCTCCAGTCGACATTCAGGAACCGCCTATTGACCCTCCGTCTCATGATGACCATCCAGAGATATCTCTCCATGCTTTAGCTGGAATCACCACCCCCCAAACAATGCGGGTCAGGGGTTACTTCAAGAATCTTCCTCTTACAATACTCATTGATTCTGGTAGCACTCATAATTTCATTGACCCTCGGATCACCAAACAAGCTGATTGTTTTATCCATCCTTGCTCCAACGTTGAAGTCATGGTTGCCAATGGGGGCACCTTACCTTGCAAAGGGAAGTGTTGAAATGTGCGTATCTCTATGGGAGATTATACCTTGCGCTCTGACTGTTTGCCTTGCCCTTAGGTAGATGTAATGTGGTTTTGGGTGCTCAATGGCTACGCACACTTGGCCCTATCTTATGGGATTTTGCTGAACTTTGGATGTAGTTTTCCCTCAAAGGAAAAAAACACACATTGACAGGATTACAACCAGGTTCTCTCAACATCATCAGTTCACATCGCATGGAAAAACTCCTCAAGAAGAATTCACATGGTGTCATCGCTCAGATCCATTCCATTCAGATGCAAGCATCAGCGGTCTCCACTACTCCTTTGGATCTACAACAAATTCTGGATCGATATACAGGTGTCTTTGCTGAACCAGTGGGATTGCCACCTTCCAGGCCAGAAGACCATCGTATTCATCTCCTTCCTGGTAGCATTCCTCCCAACATCAGGCCCTATCGCTACCCATTTCACCAAAAAATGGAGATTGAAATGCTCGTTCGGGACTTATTAAAGCAAGGTATTATTCACCCAAGCACTAGTTCCTTTTCTTCTCTAGTTATTCTTGTCCGCAAAAAAGATGGGTCATGGCGCCTCTGCATTGACTTCCGAGCACTTAATCACCTCACCATCAAGGATAAGTTTCCAATTCCTGTTGTTGATGAGCTTCTTGATGAGCTTCATGGGGCTCACTTTTTCTCCAAGTTGGATCTTCGTTCTGGGTATCATCAAATTCGGGTTCATGAGGATGATATCCCTAAAACAGCTTTCCGCACACATGATGGCCATTATGAGTTTTTGGTCATGCCCTTTGGCCTCACTAATTCTCCTTCCACATTCCAGGCCTTAATGAATAAAATATTTCGACCCTACTTGTGGAAATTCATTCTGGTATTCTTTGATGATATCCTCATTTACAGTAAAACATGGGATGAACATCTCCAGCATCTGGATCTTGTCATGCAACTTTTCTCTGACCATCATCTCCATGCCAAGTAGTCTAAATGTGTTTTTGGACAAAAGGAAGTTGAGTATCTCGGGCACATTATCTCAACACAAGCGGTTCGCATGGATCCTGCCAAAATCGATGCCATGAACATTTGGCCGCATCCTCAGACACTCAAGAGCCTTTGTGGTTTTTTGGGGTTGACTGGCTACTACCGCAAGTTTGTCAAGGATTATGGGAAGATTGCAGCTCCATTAACTGCTCTATTGAAAAAGGATGCTTTTACATGGACACCTGCTGCTCAGTGTGCATTTGAAAAACTAAAACAAGCTATGTGTACTACACCTGTGCTAACTATGCCCGATTTTTCCAAGCCCTTCACTATTGAGAGTGATGCTTGCGGCAATGGACTTGGTGTTGTTCTCCTTTAAGATGAAAACCCCATTGCGTTCACCAGCAAATCCCTTTCAGGTAAGAATTTAGCTACCTCTATCTATGAGAAGGAAATGATGGCTATTTTGCATGTAGTACAGAAGTGGCACCTATACCTATTAGGGAATCATTTCTGCATCAAGACTGATCACCAGAGTCTGAAATATTTCTTGGACCAGCGTGTCTCCTCCCCGCCACAACAGAAATGGGTTAGCAAACTCATGGGTTATGACTATGAGATCACTTACAAGAAGGGTAAGACAATATTGTGGCAGATGCTCTTTCTCGCACATTTGATGCCCAAGGTTCTCTTTCATCTATTTCTATGCCTGTTCCAAATTGGTTGCAATCTGTTCAATCGGGTTATGTCAATGACTCTTCCTTATCTCAAATCATCCAACGCTTGACCAAAAACCCTTCTGCTGTACCACATTACTCTTGGGATGGTGCTTTTCTGTGATACAAGGGTCGTCTGGTGCTTCCCCACAGCACAGATATTCAATAGGATGTCTTCTATGAACTCCATGCTTCTCCATCGGTATGGCACTCTGGGTTCCTCAAAACGTATGAACGAGCACGGCGTAACTTCTTTTGGCAGGGCATGAAAAGGACAATTCAACAGATGGTGGCTGAATGTGATACATGCCAGCGCAATAAGGGTGAAACAACACTCCTTCCAGGATTGCTTGAACCCTTGCCCATACCTACATGGATTTGGACGGATATTTCTATGGATTTCATTGAAGGGCTCCCTAAATCTAGCGGGAAGACAGTGATTCTCGTTGTGGTTGATTGCCTCTCCAAATATAGTCATTTTTGTGCTCTCAGCCATCCCTATACAGCCTCCTCCATCGCTCAAATTTTCCTGGACCAGATCTTTCGTCTGCATGGCATCCCTTCTTCCATTGTCTCGGATCGTGATGTGACTTTCACCAGTCATTTTTGGACAGAACTATTTCACCACATTAGCACCAAACTGAAGATGAGTTCAGGGTATCACCCACAAACAGTTGGTCAGACTGAAATTATCAATAAATGCTTGGAAACTTATCTTCGTTGCTTCACCTTGGAACAACAACATCAGTGGTCAAAGTGGTTTCCTCTCGCTGAATGGTGGTACAATACCTCTTACCACACCGCCTCTAAAATGACCCCATATGAAGCAGTTTATGGTCAGGCACCTCCAGCTCTTCTTCCATACACCCCCAACAGTTCACCAGTTTAGGAAGTTGACACGGTCCTTCGAAACCGCGATCATATTCTTCGCATTTTGCGGGACAATCTTCACATGGCAAGAAATCGCATGAAACAACAAGCTGATCAGCACTGTTCTGAGTGCACTTTTCAAGTCGGCGATATGGTTTTTCTTCGTCTCCAGCCATACAAACAATCCTCCTTGAAACTCAAAGGGCGTCATAAGCTCGCTCCAAAGTTCTATGGGCCATATCAGATTTTTCAGAAGATTGGGTCCGTTGCTTATAAATTGGCACTTCCTCCTTCTTCCCGCATTCATCCAGTCTTTCATGTCTCTTGTCTGAATAAAGTTCTTGGCACCAACATCAGTGGACAAATGATTTTACCCGAACTGAATAATGAAGGATCCATCCTTTTGGAGCCAGATGCCATCCTCAATCGGCGCACGCGTCAGCTTCGCTCTCGCTCTATCACAGAGGTCTTAACTCAGTGGAACGGCATGCAACCAGAGGATGCTACATGGGAACCACTCCTTCAAATTCAACAACAATTTCCACATCTAAAGCTTTGAGGACAAAGCTTTTTTTAAGAGGGAGGGGATGTTAGGAACCCATGTCTTTACTTTGTTAGTATGTTATTGTTGGACACATATGCTTTGTAAGTCATCCCATAGTATTTGTTGATCAATAGTTTGTGTTATTGTTGTTGTCGCATATGCTTTGTAAGTCACCCGTAGTATTGTTGATCCATAGTTTGTAATGGCCCATGGTTTTGACCCATAGTATTGGCACCTAGAATTAGTATATAAGTGTGTGTTGAGACCTATGAAGGACCGTGAAGTTATTTGTATTGAGCTTGCTCATAGGAGGTTGCCCCCTCGAAGTGGCCTGTGATCAATATAAAAGTGATTCTGAGTTCTGTCATTTCTGCTATTTCGCATATTCGTATTAATTAATTATTGCAGGTGCATCACACCATAAGAAAGGACAAGTATTGTTATGATAAAAAAAAAGCCAACATTCCATAAGGCATGAAAGGGAAAGAAAAATGAGAAGTTTTACCAAAGGAAGAAGGGGTTCAAGCCTCCTCATTTTAGAAATCAACAATAGAAACCACCACAGGGTGTGACTAAGCTAGATAGTATTACGAGAGATAATCCAAGAGAGCTAAGAGAGCCACTTCAATGTTTGGTATGTGGAAAGGACCATTTGCTTAGAAAATGTACACATTGAAATGGGATTACGAAGCATGTTCACAACATCCAAGAAGCTGAAACTGTCGGTCAAGTGGAAAGGGTCGTTCCTAGAATCTATGCAGTAGTAGAGGACCTCCAAGTAGACCATCGATCAACTATGGTTGAAGTTGAAGGTAATATTGCTAAGAAATCTATTTCTATTTTGGATGACCCTGGATCTACTCAGAGTTATATCACTCCTAAAATTGTTGTCAAAGGATAGTAAATCATGGTTGGTACAACTAGCGACTGGAACCAAGAGGAAAGTTAGTGAAATGGTGGAGAAATGTCCATTAGAACTAGATGGATTACGCACTTGTGCAAATTTGAATATTTTTTCACTTGGTTCCTATGATATTTTCATTTGAATGGACTGATTGGAAGCACACAGAGTTAAACTTGATTGCTACAACAAGACTTTTTAATGCATTTGTTACCACTCAAGATTCTTCTGGGTTGTAGAAGAAGGGATCACTGAGTTAACTATTTAAATCACAACTTTTGTGGGTGGAAACTAGCCTTTCCAAACACAGAGAGGGCTCTCTCTTCAATTCTTTCAGCACACAAAATATTACTTAAATGGGATGGTTATGTATAAAAAGTGGTGGATAGACCTTTAGATAAGGATTATTAGGGTTTTTTCAATTGGTTGAGATCAAGGATAGGTGTATCACTGGGCATGGAGTCAAGCTTTAATGGGTTTTCTGTCACATATGACTAATTTGGACTATAACTTCAGAGGAAGAGGAAAGATAAATGTGGTTTTCTGAAGTAAAAAGATATCAGCAAATGGCAGTAGAAAGGGAAACAAAATCCATCACAGAGTTAGTGAATTTATGAATGAATTCCAACCTACAACATTAAGAAGAAAAGGTGGAATGTATGATCATATGCATTTGAAGCATAAAAGATGAATTTCAGACCATGTAATCTTGATCTAGACACTGCAAAAGAAAAACATCAATTGAAAACATTATCTAGAGAAACATACATAGGAATAACATACATCAAAACACTCATCACAACAATCTCTTCTCCAAAATTAGGTCTTCACGTTAATCGAATAGCCCGGTTTCATCACATGATTATATTTTTTATCTAAAAATATCGACCCTTGGGTCTTATTCGGAACTTTCCTTTATAGGCTTACAAAATATCTAAACTTCTAGAACACTTCAGCCTTATGTGGTTGTTCATCAAACTGGTAAACTATAATAGATTCTTGATCTGTTAGATGGGTCGGTGGGGAAACCTTAGTGCACTGTCAGTGTAAACTCGGGTCATAGAACACTGCTTGTTGTCCTTTGGATCGGGTTGTTTCATGCTGATTTGCAGGGATAATCATGCTATACCTTCGTTTTTCCTTCAGTTTGATCCATAGTCATGGAACAGTTGGGGTTTTTTCCCTGTCAAATTCTGCATTTTACGCTGCTGCATTCTGTTTTGATAAACCATCTTTAGTCCATGATTAGCAAATACCGTTCCGACTTCCTGTTAACACCCAAAAAGTGCTCACTAGCTCACTCCCTTATTCACATGACCCATTTGTCCACTTTTTCCACCATTTGAGCCTCTAAAACCTTCAAAAGGTCACTAAAAAGACCATAATACACCTTTTTCCCCTCAAAATATGTATTTTTCCTAAAAAAACACAAAAAACCCTTAAAAAGGGTCCAAAATTCTCAAAAATCAATTAAAAGGGAATAATATTCAAAAAAGGAAAAAGAGGGAAAAAGAGACCTAAACCATGTAGGTCAATACCATTGGTTTCCATTAAACCATAATGGTATTTCCCATCACCAAAAAACTATAAAAAGGTGATAGGGGCTCCTCATTATTGATCCACATTTCATCCTATCCTTATGATGCCAAATTCCCTTTGAGAGCCATTGCCTCCCATTTTGAGTTTGAATAATCCCCATTGAAGCATTAGAGAAGAAGATATCATTGGACATTGGAGCACCTCAACCTTGGAGCTGCTCAAAACTCACCATCCTCACCATTTGGGGTAATACTAAAAAAATCAAATTTTTGAATTTCTTGTTTTTCTTGTTGATGTATATGTAACTTCGGAATGTATTTCATCTGTGTATTATATATATATTATTGTACCCTTATAAGAGATGTGTTATTCCTCTATAAGGAAGTGTCGTCATGTGGATTGACAAGTGTCGCAAGTGTGTGTACTTGCCGATGGGTTATTAGACCACCTTATGGGGTCGTCCCTAATTAATATATAATATAATGTGGATGTACTCAAGTAGACAAGTCGGCCCCAGTAGGTCACTGGGAAAAAAGGTGAGTATAAATAGAGATAGGAGATCTCTATTTTACTCACTCGGAAAAGTAACTAACTCTCTCTCTGAAAAGTGGCACACTAGTAAGGAGGAGGAGGATCATCTGCTAGGAGACTATCTCAGTGTTATTTGGTTGTATTTTGGTTGAGCCATTGCTCTCTCTATCTCTGAGGAAGTTGTGGGGTTTTTCACCTTAGGGTTTTCCCCACGGAAACTCTGTGTCTCTTGTCTCTATGCTTTTGATTCTTGTGATGCTTGTGATGCTTGTCATATTATGATTGTCATGCATTGATATACTGTAGATGTTATTCTCTCAGCAAAGATCCTATAGTATTGTGATTTAATACTGAAAATTTAACATGGTATCAGAGCTTAACTGAGAAGAAGACATTTTGCAGTGACGGAAGCTTGTATTCCTTGTTTATTGGGTTTCTCTCCACAGATTTTTGAAATTCAGTATAGTAGATTGGATCTACTCATCAAGGCGCATCTATCTGTCCAATCAGATTTCAGTTCCGAGAATTTTCAGATTTGGCCCTAAAAATTAGGGTTTCCACAAAAATAGGAATTTCTGGAAACTGAAGGTACAGCTGGAAGCTCCTTGCAAAAATCGAAGGTTTGAGCTTTGGATCGAGATTTTTGGCTGGGTATATCTCCGGGAAACTCAAACCCTAATTCAGGGCTCTCCCCAGTGAACCCGGGAGGACAAAAAGGCAATTTTGAAGGGCAAGACTTTGCTGATCTCAATTTCTGAATGTACTAGGCTGATCAGCTCTCCAAGGCGCATCTTTCTATCCTTTTGGAATTTTGAAATTCACATTTTGAATTTTTAGGGTTTCTCTGACAAACCCTAATCCGGGACCAGATCTAGTTTTCAGCACTTCAAGTGGTAAGTTCTAAATCTTTTCTATTTCCATTTGAAGTACTCTTAAAGATGTCTCTTCACACCAAGCTTGAGGATAAGCTTGAAGGGGATGATAACTTCCGAGCCTGGAAGTATAGGATTGGGTTAATCCTGGAAGAGAATGAGTTGGACTCATATGTGAAAGAAGACATCCCTATCCGAGAGGATGAAGAAGCCAAGGCATTGCACAAGAAGAACTTGGTAAAGGCAAAGAGAATCATTGTTGATTCTATCAAAGACCATCTCATACCTCATGTGTCTTCTCTTAAGACACCCAAAGAGATGTTTGAATCTTTGACCAAGCTATTTGAAGGAAAGAACATAAATCGGAAGATGACCCTGCGGAACCAATTGAAAGCAGTGAAGTTTCAGAATGGAGAAACCATTCAATCTTACTTCTCAAGGGTCTCTCAGATCAAGGAACAATTAGAAGCAGTAGATGAAATGGTGGAGAATGGTGAGGTGGTGATGACTACTCTAAATGGCCTACCTAGGTCATGGGATTCCTTTATTCAAGGAATTTGTGCAAGGAAGAAGTTGATCTCCTTCAGTAGACTTCGGGAAGAATGCTCTCAAGAAGAAGCTAGACTTATAGCTCGTGAGGAAAAGATGGGAGGAGAAGATCAAGCTCTTGCAGCTCACACCAAAAGAAGCAAAACCAAGAAGGATCCCTCTCGCCTCAATAGATCCCATCAAAAGAAGACCAGGAAAGACCTAAGATGCTTCACATGCAATGAGAAGGGTCACTTTGCTTCAGATTGTCCTAAGAACAAAAGGGATAATAACAACAACTCTAGTAAGAAGAAGAAGGGCAGCAAAAGAAGGTTTCATGCTCATGCTGCCGAAGATGATGAACCCCCAAAGAAGAAGGCTAAGGCAGAAAGTAGTAGTGATGATGACTCATCAAGTGAAGAAGAGTATGTTTTGATCTCTGCACTCACTGGTACCATCTCCCATGGTTGTAATGATTGGTTGATTGATAGTGGGGCTTCCAAACACATGACTGGGTTCAAGGAATCTTTTGTGAACCTTTCTGAACATGAATCACCCCATAAGGTGAAACTTGGGGATGATTATCAATACCCAATCAAAGGAAGTGGTGAAGCCTCTTACAACCTAGATTTTGGAAAATCTCTGAAGATGAAGGAAGTCCTCTATGTACCTGGGCTCAAGAAGAACTTACTCTCCATCTTTGCTTTAGATGCAAAAGGTATGAGGGTTGCATTTGTTGATGGCCAAGTACTAATGTGGCCAAAGGGAAAGACTATAGATGATGCAGTAGTGATTGGATAGCAAGAGGGAGGCTTGTATAAATTAAAGGGTCAACCTGAACAAGCCATGGTACATGAATCCATGGAGCCAAGTGAGCTTTGGCATAGGAGACTTGCCCACATGCACTATAGAGCACTTCCAATTGCAAGCAAGGCTGTAGAAGGTCTTCCTGAAATCAAGACCAAACATGAAGGTGTTTGCAAAGGATGTGCAAAAGGTAAGAACATTAAGAAGGCTTTCCCAAGCAGTGAAAGCAAGGCAAAAGACATCCTGGAAATCATCCACTCAGATGTATGTGGCCCCATGTCATCCAGTTCCCTAAGTGGGTATGTTTACTATGTATCATTTATTGATGACTTCTCCAGGAAGACTTGGGTATACTTCTTGAAGGGCAAAGATGAGGTGCTTGACAAATTCAAGGAATTCAAAACCTTGATGGAGAATCAAACTGACAAGAAAATCAAGACATTCAGATCTGACAATGGTGGAGAATTCACCTCAAATGACTTCAAGAAGCTTTGCAGTGATTCAGGGATTAAGAGGGAGTTGACTGCCCCTTATAATCCTCAACAGAATGGAGTTGCAGAAAGGAAGAACAGAACTATCATGGAAGCAGCAAGGGCAATGTTGCATGACCAGGATCTTCCTATGCATCTATGGGCAGAAGCAGCTAGAACAGCTGTGTATGTGCAGAACAGAACACCCCACAAGATATTGGACAACAAGACACCAGAAGAAGTCTTTTCTGGTAAGAAACCTGAAGTCAGCCATCTCAGAATATTTGGTTGTCCAGTATACACTCATGTCCCAAAGGAGAAGAGGACTAAACTAGATCCTTCAGGAAAGAAGGGCATCTTTGTGGGTTATAGTGAAAGCTCGAAAGCTTACAGAATATATTTTCCAGGGTTCAAGAAGATTGATGTCAGCAGGGATGTAACATTTGATGAAAATTCAGCATTCATCAAATCAAGAAAGGCACCTATCGAAGTTTATGAAGAACCTAAGGAAACAAGATTTCAGGACACTACCATGACTGATGCAGTTCCAGAAACTGCTCGTGAGTTTGAAGATCCACAAGAACCTGTAGATCCACCCCATGAGGATAACTCTCACAAGAGGAAACCTGTATGGGCTAGAGAGCTCATTCATGATGCAGAAAGATTTGGCATTCCAGAAGAAGAACACAGAGCAAAGAAGAGAACCAGATCACACACCAGTTATGTTGCTTTACTCTGTGACATTATGAACAAAGAGCCTTCCAGTTATGAGGAGGCAGCAGAAAAGAAAGAATGGAAGGATGCTATGGTTGAGGAATACCAATCAATAATGAAGAATGATGTTTGGGATGTTGTCCCAAGACCTAAAGAGAAGTCTGTTGTGACTTCTAAGTGGATCTACAAAATCAAGCATGCTGCAGATGGCAGTGTGGAAAAATACAAAGCAAGATTCGTAGCTCGTGGTTTCTCTCAGAAAGAAGGAATAGACTATGAAGAAACCTTTGCACCTGTAGCCAGGTATACTTCCATCAGAACAGTACTTGCCCTGGCTGCAGCAATGAAATGGAAGATACACCAGATGGATGTCAAGACTGCTTTCCTGAATGGTGTAGTAGAAGAGGAAGTATATGTGGAACAGCCACTCGGCTTTGAAATACATGATAGGGAATCATATGTATGCAGATTGAAGAAAGCCTTGTATGGCTTGAAGCAAGCTCCCAGAACTTGGTATGGTAGGATGGACAGTTTTCTATCTAGCTTGGGATTTACCAAGAGTAAAGCAGATTCCAACCTTTACTACAAGGTTGAGGAAGGGAATCCAGTGATTCTACTCCTGTATGTGGATGACCTATTTGTGACAGGAGATGACAGACTGATTGCGGATACCAAGAGGAAGATTGCAGCTGAATTCGATATGAAAGACTTGGGAATGATGCACTATTTCCTAGGTATGGAGGTGTGGCAGAATGCAGGTGGGATCTTCCTTGGTCAAGGGAAGTACACAGTAGATATCCTGAAGAGATTCGGGATGATGGATTGCAATGCCATGGCCACACCTATGGCATCGAATCTGAAGCTTCTTTGTGATGCTTCATCTGAGCCAGTTGATGTTTCTATGTATCGTCAGATGATTGGGTCCTTGATGTACCTGACGAACACAAGACCAGACATTTGCTTTGCTGTGAACACATTGAGCCAGTTTCTGACGGATCCGAGGAGTGTTCACCTAGTTGCTGTAAAGCATGTTCTGAGGTATCTGAAGGGTACAGTGGATTATGGGCTCAAGTATGAATCAAATCAAAAGTTTAACCTACAGGGTTATGTTGATTCAGATTGGGCTGGCAGTGCTGCAGATAGGAAGAGCACATCTGGGTGTTGCTTCAGTATGGGATTAGGTGTGATCTCTTGGTTTAGCAGGAAGCAGTCCTGCGTAGCACTGAGTACAGCTGAGGCAGAATATGTTGCAGCCTGTTCAGCTAGTTGTGAGGCAGTATGGCTATGGAAGCTACTGTCAGAGTTATTTGATCTCCCATTGGAGGCTACTGGTATCTTCTGTGATAACCAGAGTTGTGTGAAGCTGTCCGAGAACCCAGTGTTTCATGACAGGTCGAAACACATAGAGATCAAATATCACTATATCAGGGATATGGTGCAGAGAGGAGATGTGAAGCTCCTGTATGTTGCGACGGACGAGCAGATTGCAGATGTGCTGACGAAGCCACTAGCCAGGGTGAAGTTCGAGTACTTCAGAGAGAGGCTTGGCGTTCTTCAGATCGAGGACACTTCGAGGAAGAAGTGATGGACACATTTGCTGAAGCCATTCCAAGCATGTTGGAAGGAGGATCCTTCACATGGCTGTGGATGTAAGCGCTGGATGATGAGCATCAGTATGATGTTCTAGTTTCTGCTGGATATGATCAGTTGGATCATTTTATGTATGTATGTACGCATCATGTTGGATGCTGGATATGATCAGCTGGATCATTTTATGTATGTATGTACGCATCATGTTGGATGCTGGATATGATCAGTTGGATCATTTTATGTATGTATGTACGCATCATGTTGGATGTTGGATATGATCAGCTGGATCATTTTATGTATGTATGTACGCATCATGTTGGATGCTGGATATGATCAGTTGGATCATGTGTATGTATTTTGTATATGCATCATGTTGGATGCTTGGACCATGTATCTGTATATGTATCAGGTGGATACATTGTATGATTAGGTGGATCATGTATGGTGATATGTATCATGTATTTGTATTTGTATCAGGTGGATACATTGTATGATCAGGAGGATCATGTATGATGATATGTATCAGGTAGATACTTGGTATGCATCAGGTAGATGCATTGATGATCAGGTGGATCATGTATAATGACATGCAGTAGGATGTTGCATTGATGATCAGGATGATCATAGATGACGAGCTTCAAGATGTTGCTCCAGATGACATGCAGCAGGATGTTGCAGTGATGATCAGGATGATCATAGATGACGAGCTTCAGGATGTTGCTCCAGATGACATGCAGCAGGATGTTGCAGTGATGATCAGGATGATCATAGATGACAAGCTTCAGGATGTTTCTCCAGATGACATGCAGCAGGACGTTGCAGTGATGATGATCAGGATGATCATGGATACATCAGGATGATGTATGGTGAGTATCAGGTTGATACTTTGTGGCCGTGGATCAGGATGTGCAGATGAGCATGTAATTCGTTGCCCTGGGAGATTTGCAGATGGTCTTTCAAGGTTTTTCCTATGGCATGTAATTCGTTGCCCTGGGACATCTGGCAAATGCTCTTTCGAGGTTTTGCTCTGGGAGGACATGTAATTCGTTGCCCTGGGAGATCTGCAGATAGTCTTTCGAGGTTTTGCCTATGGCATATAATAGCGCCCTGGGATATCTGGCAGATGCTCTTGCGAGGTTTTGTCCTATGGCATGTAATTCGTTTCCCTGGGAGATCCGATAGGTTGGGCTGTGTGCCCGTAATCAGTCCTGGGATGCTCTTGCGAGGTTTTGCCATGACCACATGTAATTCGTTGCCCTGGGAGATCCTATAGGTAGAGCTGTGTGCTCGTAACAGCCTGGGATGCTCTTGCGAGGTTTTGTGGTGAGGTCACATGTAATTCGTTGCCCTGGGAGATCCTATAGGTAGAGCTGTGTGCTCGTAACAGCCTGGGATGATCTTGCGAGGTTTTGTGACGCACGTAAAAGTCCTGAGGATTCCAAAGTATGGCCAGTGATGACGAAGACCTGCAGGTGGTGGGCCTACATCCAGTATGAAAAAGGACTGGCTCTGTAGAACTTCCTATGACGAGTAGAGACAGAGATTGGATGAGATAGCAGCAGCAATGACGATGATGATGACGATGCATCGATGACAATGATCCAGAGAAGAAGACTTGTCTAGCAGATCTGTGTCGAGAAATACCTTCCTAGTTAAGAGGGAGTGTTGATGTATATGTAACTTCGGAATGTATTTCATCTGTGTATTATATATATATTATTGTACCCTTATAAGAGATGTGTTATTCCTCTATAAGGAAGTGTCGTCATGTGGATTAACAAGTGTCGCAAGTGTGTGTACTTGCCGATGGGTTATTAGACCACCTTATGGGGTCGGCCCTAATTAATATATAATATAATGTGTATGTACTCAAGTAGACAAGTCGGCCCCAGTAGGTCACTGGGCAAAAAGGTGAGTATAAATAGAGATAGGAGATCTCTATTTTACTCACTCGGAAAAGTAACTAACTCTCTCTCTGAAAAGTGGCGCACTAGTAAGGAGGAGGAGGATCATCTGCTAGGAGACTATCTCAGTGTTATTTGGTTGTATTTTGGTTGAGCCATTGCTCTCTCTATCTCTGAGGAAGTTGTGGGGTTTTTCACCTTAGGGTTTTCCCCACGGAAACTCTGTGTCTCTTGTCTCTATGCTTTTGATTCTTGTGATGCTTGTCATATTATGATTGTCATGCATTGATATACTGTAGATGTTATTCTCTCAGCAAAGATCCTATAGTATTGTGATTTAATACTGAAAATTTAACATTTCTCATAGATCTTATTGTTTACATTCTTAAATCTAGTTTTTTATTTCTTTGTATATGTTAATGTTAGATCAAATTATATTAGTTTTTACATATTTTTATTGACACTGCTGCTACTAGTTAGCAGGTGTCATATCCCCAGATTTTTGCTATGGTCCATGGGGTGATTTTTGCTTAAGTCACCTACGCATTAATTAAATAATTAATGGATGGATAAAGGAAGATTCCTAAGGGTGAATTTGAGGAATTAAATGGATAAGGAGGCCCCCCCAATGAAGTTATTAGCCCCCAATCCAAGTGCTAGGGTGATTTATTAATTAATTGGGGAAGTTTTGAGGCAATTACACCATAGTAGTTAATTAATTACTGGATAATTAATTAATTGCTTAGCAAAATTATTTCTGAGTTATATTATTTTCATTTAAATGTTTATTACTAATAAATGTGCCAAGTGGTTGATGACTTGGATAGGAAATTCGAATTGGTAAGTGAGCCAAACTTTCGTAAGTGGTAAAGTCTCAGAAAAGCTAAGGAATCTAATAGAGACAAGTTGGCAAGATGAACCCAGAAAGGAAACTGACAAAAGATGGCAAAATCAAACAAAAGTAGGAAAGAGAAAATTAAAGAAAGTGGAAAGTTTCAGAAAAGCTTTCAGAAAGAAAATAGCAACAACCAGAAAAGCTACCTAAAGTGCACTTGCCCAAATTCAGTGAAGGAGGTGAAGGAAAGAAAGTTTTGAAAGTTCAAAAGATGCTATTCTCCTCAAGAAATGTGCTCTCATGGCTTTGGAGTAGAATGGGAAAGTGGGTAAACTACTCTCACAGGTCACCAATCCAATAACTTGCTCAGCAGGTCATCATGAAGTCTATAACAGAATCCGACCAACTACATTTGACAACTTTTGTCATTTGCAATTTTGGTTTGAGAGCTCTGAGCCTCTCTAGTTGAGTGATGTGCCTCAACAAGTTTGCTTGGGAGATGTGCCCCAAGGCCATGTGAGTTTCTTATGAGTGTTATGCAAGTTTAGAACATGATGCTATAGCCAGTAAAATTCAGATCAGTTCAGCATTGAAGTCATACAGTCAGTTCGAAGAGAAGATCTCTCATTCAGTGAAATTCTAGCTAGTTTTGGTGAAGTTTCTCAAGTTCAAGATGAATGCTCCAGTGAATGTGCCAAATAATTGATGGAGGGTTGGTTCAGCCATATTTCCAGCCAACAGTGATGTCCAGTATCAGAAATCATTCTCGGAACTGATCCATTCTCTTCTTCTCATTCATTCTCACAACCACAGCTAGATTTGGAGGTGTTTTCCCTATAAGGAAGAGAAGATTTGGGGATATCTCTCCATACTTTTTCCAGAGACTCAGTTTGTAGCCTACAATGTGTTTCAGACCTGTTGTATATCAAAATACATCTTTAGAACATTGGCTCTATGAGGGGGTTCATTACCTCTCTTCTTCTAGTCATTCCATGGCTCTATGAGGGGGTTTCCTAGCCTATAATTCATTGTACTAAGGAGGAGCTATTAAATGAGTGCAAACTCAGTTCAGTGAGTAACATTTCAACTTGCTGCTGCTAATTACATTATATCAAAGCACTCTAATATTTCAGAACAGATTTTTACATTTAAGTAAAGTCAGTACTTAATTCAGAATAGAATACTAGCTCATTGAGCATTGTTTAATGACTAGTTTCACTAAAATGACTGTCAAATTTGTTCTAAATGTTAGATTTGCTTTCTGTAAGTTGTAGGAGGTCTCTATAACACATCAAATTAGCCATATCAGTCCCTACTTAAATAAATTGGGAGGATTCAACCCCTGTTTGTAAAGATTTCATTTTGACTAGCTCTGTCATCCCGACAGGGCCTAAAACTTCCAAACCACTCCTACTCTTACCAAATCCTTTTGAATGCTGCTCATTGTGTCCATTGAACCTATTTTACTGTCATAACTCAGTTTTGTACCCAGCCAGTCTAGTAAGAATATGCTGGTGCACCCAGGAAGCTTTGCGGTAGGCTTCAGCAGTAGCTGATGTCCGAAACATAAATGGCCCCAGTGCTTTGTGCTTAAGACTCTCCCTCTGATGTTATTATTTGCTGCTGAAAATTTTTCCATAAAAATTCCAGAACTGAAAGTTCATCCCACCATACTCAGATCCAGTTTCCATTCCCATCATTGACCTCTTGCTTGGTTTAAAAGAATTATTAAGAAATTTAACCAGTGAATTTTATTAAAATTTCTGAAGTTGAGTTAATATCTTGGTTAAATCTTCCCAAGGATATTACAGCAGGTGCATCCTTGCACATGCTTGGGAGAAATCCCAAGCAACAGTTTTTGGCGAATCCCCTTGATTTAGAATTTTTAATCTTTGCTTTAGATATTTATTTTTGTCATTTTTCCCATTTAAAACTATAGATCTGCCATACTAGTCAGCTTCTTGATAGATGCCCTAGCCATTGGCCCTTTCTGCAGCCCAAAAAATCCCAAAATTTTAATTTTGGGGTTCATTTTTCACTGGCCGATTTTTGTCCGTACATCGTGACTTTCGGCACCAACAGTCGCGCGGTCCATCGCAGCTGTGCTCCTTTTTTCCGCGTGGTCCATCGTGGCTTTAAGCCTTTTTTCTTTGCGGCGCATCGCACCCGTGCAGATTGTTTCCCCGCTGCTCATCGTGGCTGGGCAGCCTTTTCCCGCGCGGTCCATCGTGACTTTTCGGCATTTTTCTGCACGGTTCATCGTGACTTTTTCCCACCGTGCCGCGATTCACATCGTGGTTTTCATCCACATCGCCATGCAGCTCATTGTGGCTTTTGAGTTCACAACCACGATATTTCCTGTTTCGGTTCGACCAATTTTTTCCAGAAATTTTTGCCCACTCAACCCATTTTTTCCAGCATTAATTTCTGCAATTTTGTACAGCCTACTGTGTTATTATTGCAGCATTATTAATTGATATTCAGTTATATGCTTCACTTATCTTTTAAAAAAAAATTTAGTTAATTGAAAGAAAGATTTGTTAAGTATTTCAAAGGCTGTAAGTTTCATACATTGCAAGGTTAAAACCATTTTTCTAGATTGCTCAATATTTTTCCTAAGAAAGACTTTAGAAATCCATTTATTTCTACATATGTTATTTGCTTTTCCTTACAAAACTTTTTAAAGAATCCATATTGTTTGAAAAGATTATTAAAGCATTTATATTTGAAACGTCTTTCATTTTTTCGCAAATTGGAATCATTATTTTAGTTTGTGATTAAATCACCCAAGGAAGGCAATTTGTTTTGGTATACACCCACACCAGCACACAATCTGTCACAATAATTACAAGTGAGCCTTAAAATCCTCTTAACTAAACAAATGTTCTAACCCCACTTGGGGAACACCAAAAGAATTTTTGTAGCTAGGTAGGACTGAGGGGATAAGTTTCCAAATAACACCCCTCACTCATTTTTCATGTTGAGACATAGTGGTTGACATTTAGGGTACCAAAATCCCTTATTATTTGTTGACACGGTTTAAAGCCAATTCGTCGGGAAGGCCTCTCCCTTAAAAGGGTTGAAGTAGCCAGATTGGTTCCAGAAGCCTGAGTGGAATACCGCAATCCATTCAGTCACCAAAGGACACCTACTCGTTGTTCTCATTGTACCACCCTTGTGGGAGTACAACTGTGATAGAACAAGAGCTGCAGATTCACCCAATCAGATGTGCCATGAATGGGGTATCTTAGTGACCTATCTTCTAGGATTGTCTACCCGGTGTCCCTCCCGGTAGGGGGATATTTAGCCTTTGATTCTACAACTCATATTGTCTGACTTGGATTTCATCACCTTGCAGAGGATATGTCTTTTTGAGTCATAATACTTTTTAGTTAGGTGTTTGCATGCTCCATTACCTCCCTTTGGTCAGTGAGTACACCTTTTTTCTATTTTTAGGAGCATGTTGGTTTTCTCACCACATTTTTTTATTACTCCACTTACTATAACACAACTGTTATAGTAAGTGTTTTGAGGTTGGTTGTTGGCCTGAGTGCCAATATTTTTTATGCTTCCCTCTTGCACACACGGTTGCATTAGGGATTTCGAGCTTTCCACTCACCGCCACCTAGTAGTTTTAATTGACAACTGTCACCATTGAGTCCTCGAGACGTTCTCGACGTTTCTGGGGTGAACCACCACAATACGGTTCACTTGACACCTCTCGTCATAGACGAAGAGCATTGTCACTATACCCTACATGTCATTGACGTAGAGCCCCGTCATCCGATTCTGACGCACCTCATTTCACATCTGACTCTAAGGAAGAATCCGAACATCCTACATACACAACACCCACTAGCCCCATGGTTGGTTTGCATTTTGACTCCTTCTTCACAGGGACTGTTGGTGGAAAATCCACCACCCCCGCCACCACAATGGCCACTGCTACAACAACTCCCTTAGGTATGCCTAACATGGGACCCTTGTCCAATACAGGATCCACACTTAACCTAGGCATGCCCAGAATAGGAACTATACCTACTATCCCCACTACCACTTAGATCCCAACACCTATTGGACATCTTCCCAACCCATCTGTAACTCAAGTTGAACTTGGTGGCGCAGGCCCTTGCCACACACCTTTGGGTGGATGGCACATACCTCCCATAAATAATATCCCCCTATGGGGTAGTGGCCCAATACATGATGCTACCACTAGAATTTATGCCCCCATGACAACGTCATACCTCTCCGCCAGTTTTCCATTTATGGCTAGCCTTAACCTACCAGAGTTGGCAAGGATAACTAATGATCCCATTAGACATGACCCTACTTGGCCCCCCATGCCCACAAAGCTCCCGTCAGACATCCCAAAGTTTGAAGGGAAGGATGGGGAAGTGTAGCTAGGGTTTTCACCCTAGCTTGTGCAAATGAGCACCTACTAAGGAGAAGGGACTCCTTAGTAGCAGTTCAGAAAAATAGTAAATGAAAGACAATACAGTAAAATAGTAATTATTCTAAACATGTGCATAAAACAGAAAAAACAAGATAATAAAAAGGGTTTTTGTATTAATTATACCTCCAATGTCAAGGTTGGTGAAGCTTTTGCAGCAGTCCAGGAGGGTTTCTTCCATGCTTCCAGCTTTGCTCCTTTCTCTTTCTCCAAAGGGTTGGAAATGGGCCAAAAGGGGGCACTCAAATGTGAAAGCAACTCAAGGGTGAGCTAGAGTTTCAAGAGTGATTTTGGCAGAGTAAGGGTGTGTTTGACTGTGTATATGAAATGAGGGGCCTCCATCACCTATTTATAAGTTTTTAGTGGTGGAGTACTGGCCCATGGTTTTGGGAACCATATGGTTTAGGTCTGCTGTATAGGGTTTTTTCCTCCTTTTTCCCTCTTTTTCCTCTTTTTTTTATATTTTTTATTCCCTTTTTAGAGGGTTTTTGCTATTTTGGAGGAACTTTGGATTATTTTGGGGGGAAAAGGGGTTTTTTTGGCCTTTTGGAGGCTTTTTTAATGGTTTTGTGGCCTTTTGGAGGATTTTTAATGGGATTTTAAGGTTTTGGAGGCAAATATGGTAGGAAATATGGACAAATGAGTCATGCAATGGGGTAGATGAGGTAGTGAGCACTTTTTGGGTGTTAACAGATTACCCCCTGATGTGTGAGGGCAGGAGCTCATCGTATGGCTGATAGACATTATAAGTCTTTTATGGTTGTCCTAGGGTGTGGAGAAGAGAAGAAACAAACTAGAGCCCAGAAGAACAGTCCGAACAAACTGCAAAAACTGGAAATACATGACCTCAATAATGAATGAGGAATAATCTGTACATATGGACGAGGCGGGCATTCCCATGCTCGTATCAAAATCTAGAATAATAATAACAATGGGGTCCAAAATATGGGGACCTGAAATATACATGGCCTCAAATAATGAATGAGGAAGAATCTCAATATATGGACGAGGCAGGCATACCCATGCTCGTATCAAGATACATAAAATATAACAGTGAGGCCCGAAAAGGGGGACCTGTAGGATACATAGAGAACCATTGTGTACATCATAAGGGTCCAGAGGGGACACAAATCTGGGACATACTGCTGGGATGACCATGTCTGAGCTGAAGAACGGGTACACTGGAATAACAACAGTGCTGCTGAGTGTGGTACTAGAGGAACTAATGAGCTGCTGGAGCAGAGTGACGAGGAGTCATGTCCTCAATGGTACACTGAACTAGAACTGAACTGGTACTCAAGGAAGCATATAACTGGATGGCTTCCGAAAACAATCGCCAACGCAACCCGGACATCCATGGGAACATATAACTGGGCATTCCGAAGTGACTCACCAATGTGCTAGAGTCAGGGGAAATCCGGGGTCTTCAACCAATAACTGAAGGGATATAAACCATATGCGATTCTCAACGATGCGATCAAGGTGTTGAAGTCGAGCATGTGAGAAACAACCACTCGGAGAGGCAATGATGACTCCTCTGAGAATGGTCCGTAGGCACTCACCACAGATGGTGATGGGTCCAAGGCGCAAGGACCTCTAGGTCTATCCTCTGGAATAGAGGGGCTGTCGTCGACAGAGGGAGACCTGCAACTAGCAAGGCAATGATGTTTCCTTGATAGGAGCGCGAGGTGGAGAACCGAAGTGTGAGAGCACCGATGGTAGGACTGACATACTGTGGGGGATAACTGGGAAAGTAGAGTGGGTGGACTCAAACTCCGTTTCTTCAGAGTATGATGGCGGGGATGATCGGGAAGCATATGAAACTGACTGGTGGGAAAGGTATCATAGCTGTAATGGATCAAGGATAGTGACTGGGATGAGTGATACTCAAGCTGGGGTAAAATGGTAGGAGACTGCAGAATACTCTGAACAAAGGCGACTTGATTGGGGGTGCTGCCGAGATGATCGATCATAGTACCAAGAGGCACGGGGGGACTTCTTCATGGGTTAAGGAACTAGAAGAAGTGTTTGTAAAATGGTACTGTCGTGTGGATTTATACGAGCCCAAGACAGTTCATGCTCATGATTTCTTTCAATTTTAAGGAGTCTGAAAGCGATAAGAAGACTCTGAAATAATGGAATGGTACTGTCATTTGGATTTGTACGAGCCCAGGACAATTCATGCTCATGGTTGCTTTCAAGTTTAGAGAGTCTGAAAGCGATAAGAAGACTCCAGGGGGTTGCTTTTTCGTGTGTTAGTCTCCAAGTCCCGAAGAAGCATAAAAGGATGCAATGAAGAACTCTTCTAGCCGGTGTGACTAGAGTATTCCTTTTTCGTAATTAGTCTACCAGGTCCGGAAAAGGGTTAAAATTATACCAGATAGACGCCCTTTCAGGAACTTTAACGAGCATGAAAGGAAGCAAGATTGCTCGGTGATATTTTCATTGTTTTAGGAGTCAGAAAAGAGCTTAACAGAAACTCCCTAAGTGCCTTTTTCGTAAAGGACTTGTCCGGCCCAAAAAAGGGATAAAATTATACCGAACAAAAGCAATGGCCAGGCAAGGAGGAAGTGCTCAATCAAGGAACATTAATGATGACCAAGAACGAGGGTAAGGGGGAACACTGGTGGGCCTCCTTGTGAGATAATGAATGGTGGAAAAATAACGAAATAATTGCAGTATGACAGGAGTGAATGGCTCATGTAAAAATGTGGAACAATCCGATGGCGGCCGATGTGGCGCGCAAACCGAGGAAGCAAGGTGTCGGGACATAATGTTGAAACTGTACCGGGTGAGAGCGAGAAATGATCTCAAGCATCATCACGAGCTCGAAAAAATGTATCCGGTGATATAAAAAGTGTCAAAAACGGAGAACGACCAAGGTGGCACGCAAACCGAAGTGACGAGGGGCGTTTTGGAAAAAATACCCAAAAAATATGGGGGTGAGAGAGAGAAATGATCTCAAGCATCATCATTGGCTCGGAAAAATGAATCTGATGATATAAAGTATATCAAAAATAGGCTACAGCCGATGTGGCACACAAACCGGGGCGACAAGGTGTTGAGACAGAATGTTGATATTGGTCCTGGTGAGAGCGAGAAATGATCTCAAGCATCATCACGAGCAGGGAAAAATGAATCCGACGACATAAAATATGGCTAACACGGATAACGACCGATGTGGCACATAAACCAAGGCGACAAGGGGCATGGGAAAAATGCCCTAGATTTTTTGGTGAGAGCAAGAAATGATCTCAAGCATCATCACGGGCATGGAAATATGAATCCGGCAATGCAAATGGTGCGAAAAACGGAGGTCATAAAGACTCCGAAATTGTCAAAGGAAAGAACTAGGTTAAAAAATGGCTACAAATAAAGGTAAGCCCACCAAGCGAAGGATGTAGTGGTGGGGAGAAAGGATGGCCCGTGGGGGCGAAATACTAGGCATATCAAATCAAATCAAATATACAAGTGACACGTGACCTCAAAAATGGTTGAGATCACACATGTGAAAAAGTGAGCAGGGTTAATGACATGCCCCCATGCTATGTGCATGGGGTTTGTGATTGGGGATCACATATGTGTTGGTTTGAACAAGGGGGTCACTGACGTGCTGAGATAGATGTGATGGGGAAGGTTCAAAATGATTGATCATGCCCCCTATCCCAGGGTCGAGGTAATCTATTATGCCCCCGAGCTCAGAGGTGTCAATGCGGTGCTTTATAATAGCGGGGTAAAGACCAGGCATTTTGGTATAGAACCAGGCAAAGACATCACGGAACTCTTGGAAAAGTTTTTTGTACTCTCCCATCTCATATTCACTGTAGGAGGCTGCTAAAGTGATGAGTTCGGGGGCACCGCTTGGGGAAGCGATATCGATTTGGATTGTGGGTGAGATGTTCGCCATGTTACCTTCCTCAAAGGCATCAGGAGAGGGAATGGGATCCTTAAACCAGTCAACTTTGGTGGGAAGGAAATCTTTGGACTCAGCCGCAAATTGGGTGGCTGTGGTGGAGGAGGACTCTTCTAGGAGGAAATAGGAACGATGGTGCATGTCTTCCTAGGGATAATCTGGGGCAGTGAGGGGCTCCTCATCATTGCAGAAACTTTGAGTTGTCAAATCGGTTGACGAGGGAGTGGTATTCGAAGAGATCATATAAATGGTGTTAATATCGCCGGATGAGGGTGATACTGGGGGGTGGATCTCCTCAATTGTGGGGGGTGCCGTCTCAAGGTCCAAATTATTCATCTCGTAGAGAGATGCTCTGTAATCTGGGAGATTAGGACAATGATGTGAGTAATGGTCGTAAATACCGCATATTGCACAAGGGTGGTTGGTACGCAGTGATTTATCACGAGGCTTAGGGGTTGGATCGAGTTCGACAACCGAGATGTTAGGGTCATCGTCAAGCATTTGCATGTGTTCCTGTAATGCAGGTAATTGTGGACATTGATGAGTCAGATGGCCTAACTCATAACACAATGAGCATTTGGGGGGAGCACAAAACACAGGGGGGGGTTAACTATTTTGGGCGGGGGGTACAGCAGTGTATGGTTGTGGGCCTCTGCCCCCATTGTGCTTGATAAGAGGGGGGGTATTCGTAGATGACGAAGGGGTAGTGACACCGGGAGGTGGTTGACTAGTAGTGGCAATGGGTTGCACCGGTTGTAGGACGACATTTGGTGTCGGCGGGGGAATGGGAGGCGAAATATACCACACAGGTAATCCCAAGGTTAACCTGGGGAGGCTAAGAGTAGCCATAATCGGGGGCTTACTACGCTCGAGGGAGGGAATAGGAAGGGGATTGTGTGGATGGGTGTAACACCAATGTGACTAGGTACCAATGGTGGTTTGGGTAACAAGGGCGGTTGATTGTTGGGTGTTTGTGTATTGTGGGAAAGGGTACATAGGTCAGATGCTTCAGTCGCGGGTGACGGGGGTGGAATGGATTGGAATGTTATGGTCATCGGCGTATCTGAGTAAACTCTGGGTCCCACGGAGGATACAAACGAGGTAGTTGCACCACAAACAGGTTGTTCAACCATGGGGAGAACATTCTCGGGTGCAGCGGGGGCATTGGGATTGTAATAGGTGAGTTGGTCGACCTTGACCACGCGTCCGTCATGGGGGAACATCATGGTATGAAAAACGGATGAGGCAACCGCCCACATGGCATACATGTAGCTGCGGCCAAGTAAGAGGTTATAATCAAGTTGGGCATTGATGACCTCTATGCCAATGAGCATGGTTTTACCAACCAACTGGACGGGCACATTAGCTAAGATCCCTTGGGGTTGAGCCGAACGGTCGTCGTAGGCTCGCAACGAAGTGGTGGACTGCTGGAGAGTAGGGGATCCCAACTTCTACCAAACGAATGTGGACATAACGCATGTAGAGGCACCTTCATCGATAATGCACCGATGGATGACAAGATTCTGAATGGAAACAGAAACTTGGAACGCTAAAGTGGAAGGCAGGCGTGGTTCGGATTGGTCCGAATCAAAGGCTATCAGTCATGAATCATTTGGGTCAATAGCACCAATGGTGGAGAGCAAAGTCTCGTGCTGTGAAGGACATTTTTTTAAGACTTCTAACGCAGACATGGCTGTGGGAGATTGGGATAAGTCATCTACAATGTTGTAATTTGACGCAGCAAGAGCATTGGGGTTATTGTTGATGCAACGAAGTGGGAAGCGAGGTGCTTTGGAGGTGCCATCTAGTGGAGCCGGAGGTATACATAACGTCTGATCAGTGGGATGAGCGTTAGTGATTTTGTCGACGGGAGAGGCTTCAGGGGTGGAGCCATATTGGTTCTGACGGGTTTGGAGGTTGACATCGGTGGATGACATCATTAACAAGTGGTGGGTACCTGAGTCTAACATGGGTTGATCAGGAGCGGCATAAGTGATCTGTTGTTGTGGTGGCGCGTTGCCTTGAGGGGGAGCCAACGGCTGAGTGTTCACTACGCCTTGGGTTGGTAAAGGGTTTTGTAACACCAAGGGTTGATGTTGAGGTGGGGGGTTGGGTGGCGCCTGAGGAGCCGTGTGCCCTTGGCGATGGGCATCATCAGTTCAGAGTTGCCAAGCTCGCTCAAAATGTGGGCAAGCATGGGTATAGTGGCCATAGACCCCGCAAATAGAACAAGGATGGTTTGTTCGCAAACTAGGATTTTTGGCCTGCTTGGGAGGCCGATCAGGGTTCTGGTTGGCAGGGGCCGCGTTATTGTTGTTTGGGGGGTTGGGAGGTTGACCGCCTTGGTCTGGAGGGGGGTTGTTCCCACGGTTATGGCCTTTTCCATGGTTTTGCTGGCCTTGTTGGCGTTGGTTGTTTTGGTTCTGCTGCGGATTCTGTTGGGTGCACACTTGCCCTTGGGCAGCAGGTAGGTTTTGGGGTTGTGTAGGTGCGGGAGCAGGCTACGGTGGATAATAAACAAGTGGAGGCTGTGTAGGTGCTGAACCTTGTGGGAGTTGCTGATACGTCTACGGAACGGGTTGTGGGTTTACCACAGGGGCTTCCTGTGGTGGATAATAAGTAGGTTGGGCTTGAGAGGACACAGGAGCTGGTGAAGCCTATGGGTGGTAATATGGCTGAGGTGCGACCGGGGGGGCATAAGCGGGGGATGCATGACCAAAGCACTGAGGTGGACAGGAGGGTCTGTGGGAATGGTGGTGATGTGTCATGGGAGCATACGAATTGGTTGCTCCGGATTGAGATGTAGCCCGCGAAAGGTCGGGGCCATGGCTAGGACATGCTATGGAAAAGGGTTGGGGATGCGAGGCAATAGGGCCAATGATGCCGTCTGCGGCATGGGATGCCCCCGGTGCATCGTGTTGGGAGGAATTGCTGTGAGGCGGCGTCAGGTATGATGGTATATAGATAACTCGACTGGGCGTAAATGAGGTCAAATTGCTGGGCTTTGAGGATGGCCTCTTCTTCGGACTGGGGTCGTTCGGATGCCACATCCTTAGTAATGATAGGAAGGAGGGATTTTAGAAACCAATCTAAGAAGATATGGTCGTCTAACTTGATTTTGCAGGGGCTGCGGCGTCAACGCCACTCATGAATGTGGTCAGTGATGTGGGTAGCCATGTTCTGTCTGCAGGATAGTAGGATCTCAACTCCCGCGTCATAGTAGACAGGTAACTGAAAGAACTGTAGGAAATTCGAGGCAAGGGAAGTAAAGGTGGCATGGGTCCCATGGGGCTGCTCGATGTACCACTTAGTGGCAGAGCCAGTAAGGGTGCGCTGTAATAGATGGAGGCGGACAGAGTTGTCCACTATGGAGTTGGAGGAACACCATAGATGGAAGGACATAATATGGTTCTGGGGGTCCTCACCTGCCTTTCCCTCAAACTTAGGGATGTCGGAGGGGAGCTTGGTGGGCATGTGAGGCCACGCAGGGTCGTGTCTGATGGGATTGTTAGTTAGTCTAGCTAGGTCAGGAAGGTTGAGACTAGCCATGAATGGAAAACTAGTAGAAGGATGTGACATACTAGTGGGTGTGACCATTTTGGGGCCAATGCTCCCCAGTGGAGGGGCTGGGTTTGGGATGTTGCCCCCAAGTGGACGGACGAAAGTGGTATGGGACAGTCCTGCACTGCCAAGGGTAGTGTGAGTCACTAATGGAGTGGGAATAGGTATTCCAGCTACTAGAATGGGTACAGTGATCGGAATGGTAGATGTGGGCCCCATCGAGGGCATACCCAAAGCAGGTGTGGTAGCTGGTGTGGTGGTGGATGCTCCACCAATGGCCCCTACAAAGAAAGGGGTGGAAGTCACGCCAGCCATGGGGCTGGTTGGTGCAGTGTAAATGGGGTTCTCGGACTCTGCCTTAGAATCAGAGGTAAAAAAAGGGGCGTCTAGCTCGGGTGACGGAGTTCTATGTCGTTGACGAGTGGAGTCAAGTGACAAGGCTCGAGATCTATGATGGGTGGTATCAAGTGAACCGTGCTGTGGGGGCTCGCCCCGGAGGCGTCGATAATGTCTCAAGGACTCAATGGTGACAGATGGTGTCAAATATCTGGGGGTTGTGTTTGAGTGAAAAAACAGCTCAAAAACCCTAATGCAACCCAGTGTGCAGAAGGAGAGCTCAAAAAATATGGTACTCAGGCCAACAACCAACTCAAAACACTTACTGCAACAACTGTGCTACAATAAGTGGAGTATCAACAGAAATGGTCAGAATACCAACAAGCAGCAGGTTTCCTAAAAAATAAAAATAGTGGACTCGCTAGACCAAAAGGAGGTAAGGGAGCATGCAAACACCTAGCTAAATAGTATTCTGACTCAACTAGACATATCCTCTGCAAGGCGATGAAATCCAAGTCAGACAATATGGATAGTAGAGCCAAGTGGCTAAAGATATCCCCCTACCAGGAGGGACACCGAGTAGTCAATCCTAGAAGAAAGGCAACTAAGATACCCCGTTCATGACACGTCCAAAAAAGGTGAATTTGCCATTTGGTTCTATCGCCGCGGTATCCCCATAAGGGTGATACGCCGAGAACTGCGAAAGGTAGCCTTCAGTTACTGAATGGATTGCGGTATTCCACTCAGGCCTCCGGAACCAGTCTAGAGACTTCAACCCTCCTAGGGGAGAGGCCCTCTGATAAATTGGTTATGACCGTGCCAAAAAATACTAGGGGATTTTGGTTCCTTAATGGACAATAGCTATGTCTCAAGTGTAAGCAACCGAAGGGTGTTATTTGGATGCCTATCCCCCCGATCCTACCTTACTACAAAAATTATTATGTGTTCCCCAAGTGGGGTTAGAATGTTGGTTGTGTTAAGTAGTATTTTAGGGCTCACTTGAATTAGGTGATAGAGTGTGTGCGTGTGAAATGATGAACCCAAGTAAAAGTGCCACGGGTGGACAACTTTCTAACTAAAAATAACAATACAGAATTTAAACTTTGAAATGCAAAATTTTCTCTTTTTCAATTAAAATGCTGAAAATTTTAAAGAAATATTCTGTAAATAGAACAGAAATAATACTGTAGAAAAGGCTGTAGGGAAGTATGGCTACAGGTAGGACAGATGGCTGTGCAAGTGCAGAAAATATTGCAGCAAAATGCTGGGTTCAAAACAGGTAAAAAAGTGTAGAAAACAGATCGCGGGTCTGTGGCAAATCTGGGCGGTCGGACCGCAGGAAATAGCTTAACAGTCACGGGTAGGTTGCGGGATTTTGGTCGAAAAATGCAGTCAGACCGCGGGAAACAGGTTGAAAGTCGCAGGCGGGTTGCAGGAAAATGGCTGAAAGCTGCAAGCGGGACGCGGGAAAAAGGCTAAAAGACGCAGGGGGGTTACATAAAAATGGCTGAAAGCCACAAGCGGGATGCGGGAACAAGGCTAAAAGACACAGGCAGGTTGCAGAAATTTGGATGAAAGCCACAAGCGGGCTGCGGAAAAATGGGTTAACAGTCGCTGTCGGACCGCACGAAACAAGCTAATAGATGCGGTCGGATCGCAGGTAACAGACTAGAAACCGCCGGTAGGTCGCCGGAAACAGTCTGAGAGCCGCGGTCGGATCGCATGTAAATGCCTGAAAGACGCGGTCGGAACGCAACTGTGGGGGGTAAAAGACGTGGTTTATGGTAGCCGAAAGGGACAGCTGAAAGGAAAAAATAGAAAAATATTGCAGAAACTCAAAAATGTTTAAAACTTTAAAACTATAACCAGAAATTCAAAGGAACACAAGGGTAGTCGCCAAAACTATAGCTAGGGTTTTCACCCTAGCTTGTGAAAATGAGCACCTACTAAGGAGAAGGGACTCCTTAGTAGCAGTTCAGAAAAATGGTAAATGAAAGACAATACAGTAAAATAGTAATTATTCTAAACATGTGCATAAAACATAAAAGACAAGATAATAAAAAGGGTTTTTGTATTAATTATACCTCCACTGTGAAGGTTGGTGAAGCTCTTGCAGCTATCCAGGAGGGTTGCTTCCAAGCTTCCAGCTTTGCTCCTTTCTCTTTCTCCAAAGGGTTGGAAATGGGCCAAAAGGGGCACTCAAGGGTGAAAGTAGCTCAAGGGTGAGCTAGGGTTTCAAGAGTGATTTTGGCAGAGTAAGGGTGTATTTGACTGTGGATATGAAATGAGGGGCCTCCATCACCTATTTATAGGTTTTTAGTGATGGAGTGCTGGCCCATGGTTTTGGGCACCATATGGTTTAGGTCAGCTGTATAGGGTTTTTGCTTCCTTTTTCCCTCTTTTTCCTCTTTTTTGTATTTTTTATTCCCTTTTTAGAGGGTTTTTGCTATTTTGGAAGAATTTTGGATTATTTTGGGGGGGAAAGGGGTTTTTTGGCCTTTTGGAGGCTTTTTTAATGGTTTTGTGGCCTTTTGGAGGCTTTTTAATGCGATTTTAAGGTTTTGGAGGTAAATATGGTAGGAAATATGGCCAAATGAGTCATGTAATGGGGTAGATGAGGTAGTGAGCACTTTTTGGGTGTTAACAGGAAGACCCCCAAAACCATATCATGTCGTTTCACCTATGGTTTTCCTCAAACTCCATAGTCGATGATTCTATTCGACTTCGAATTTTACAAAGAACTTTTACCAGCTTGGTAGCCAAATGGTATATTGAGCAGCCACATGGGACACACCCCACGTTTACATCCCTCACCTCAACTTTCCTACAGTTCTTTCCTACAGTTCTTTCCTACAGTTCTTGTAGGAACTTTCCTACAGTTCCTACAAGAAATCCTATTGTCTTGTAGACAGAATACGGCCTCCCATACCATAGATCATATCCATGAGTGTCGTAAGCGCCGTACTCTCTGCAAGATCAAGCTAGATGACCGTATCTTTCTGGATTGGTTCCTAAAATCCCTCCTTCCACTCATAGCCAACGACGTGGCTTCTGAACGACCCTGGTCGGAAGAAGAAGCCATTCTAAAAGCACAGCAATTTGATCTGATCTATGCCTAGTGTGGCTACTTGTATACCATTTTACTTGATGCTCCTCGCGGTGATTCCTCCCGGACTGACGCGCCAGGGGCATCCCACGCCGTCGACGGCATCATCGGACAAGTTTCATCCCACAACCAACCATTTTCCATTATGCGCAATAATACCGGCCCCGATCTTTCATGGGCCACATCTCACTCCAAAGCTACAACTTCGTATGCTCCCATGGCCCACCCCCACCACACTCATGGACCCTCATGTCAAGCATAGTGTTATGGTCACATACCTTCAGCCTATCCACCTCCGGTTGCACCCCCTATGTATTACCATCAGCAGGCCACACATGCTCCTGTTCACTCACAAGCCCCAGTGGCTTATTACCCACCATAGGCATTGCTTGTTGCACCACAACCTCCAATCGCTCAGACTTATCCTCCAAAAAGCAACAATGAAACCCCGGCCAACCAAAACCTTGATCGACCACCGAGACAGGGTAAGAACCCCAATTTACGAACAAACCACCCATGTTCCATATGCAAAGTATACGACCATTACACACACACTTGCCCCCATTTGGAGCGAGCACGCCAACTGTGGACTGATGATGCCCAACACCAAGGGCACGTAGCACAACCAGCGCCACCTAGTCAACCACAATTCATGGTGGTGCAGAATCCTTTTCCCACACAAGGAGTTGCGAACACTCATCCATTGGATCCTCCTCAAGGAACCACAACACCACAACAACAAATCACATATGCTACACACACAAACCAATTGATGGATTCAAGTACTCATCATCTCCTTATGATGTCATTGTTCGACATGAATCTCCAAATGCATCGAAACCAATACGCCCCCATTGCACCTAAAAATGTTCTCCCTATGATTAAACAACTAGTTCAGAACAAACCTACATCGTTCGTCTCAACAGTCAGACCCGGATTATACTCGGAATCACCTATGACTTCCACATTCCAATCCATCCCACCCCCTTTGAAGATAACCAAGATATCTGATTTGTGCACCCTCTCACATAACACACAGGTACCAAACCAACAACCCCCTTTACTCATGCAACCACCCTCAGTGCCAACTCATGTAGGAGCCACACCAATTCATACTATCCCATTTTTATTTCCCCCTTCAGGTGCCATCAACACACCAGTCATGGCTACACTTAATCTCCCAGGATTAACATTAGGACTACCTATGTGGTACCTACCTTCCCCAAACCCTCCCCTGACACCGAATGTCATTTTACAACCGGTGCAACCCATCAATACTTCTAACCGTCCACCCCCTGGTGTAGAAAACATCCGGAACCGGCCACCTCCAACCGAGACCACTACATCAACATCTAGTAATGCTCCCCCTCAACTCCGCTACAATGGGGGCAGAGGACCGCAAACCTACACCACTGGACCCACCACCCGCACCCCACCAACAACTCCAAACTTCGTGAAGAATCCCCCAACAATCCGTGTTCCCCCTAAGTGCTCTTTGTGTGACGATATAGACCATGCTACCCATCAATGTCCACAATTACTGCCACTTCAAGAGCATATGCAAATGTTAGATGATGACACTAACATTCCAGTTGTCAAACTTGAGCTGCCCCCTCAGCCTTGTGTTAAATATTTGCGTACCAACCACCCTTGTGCAATATGCGACATCTACGGCCATTATTCACATCACTACCCCAATCTACCAGATTATAGAGCAGCACTATACGACTTGAATAATGCTGAACTAGAGATATCCCCTCCTCTCATTGAGGAAATTCATCCCCCACCATCTTCCTCCTCAGAAGATATTAACACAATTTACATGGTTTCCAATGGAGACCCCTCTCTCCGGTCAACCCCTTCTATTGATCCCTTCGACCCACATATTCAACCTTTTCAAATCACAGAGGAAACTACATGTCCACCGCATGGGGGTAGGCCCAAAACCTTGCCTACTCATCATCATCGTGATTCTCATCGGATATACTAGGGGAATCCCCCATCATCATATCATCACTTCAGTATGCCACCATGGCCCACAGCCTCATGGTATACCCCCCTGCCAGTAGTTGCTCAATGCCCTATTGATCCCTCTCTGAGACAACATCTGCACCACATTGACACCTCTGAGTTAGGGAGCATAATAGAGTACCTCGAACCTGGGATAGGGGGCATGATCAATCATTTTGAACCTTCCCCATCACATCTATCTCAGTATTTCAATGATCCCGTTGTTCAAACCAACACATATGTGATCCACAATCATAAACCCCATGCACATAGCATGGGGGCAGGTCATTAACCCTGCTCATGTTTTCACATGCATGATCTCAACCATTTTTTGAGGTCACATATCACTTGTATATTTGATTTGATTTGATACACCTAGTATTCTTCTCCTATGGGTCATCATTTCTCCCCACCACTACATCCTTGGCTTGGTGGGCTCACCTTTATTTGTAGCCATTTTTTAACCTAGTTATTTCCTTTGACCATTTCGGAGTCCTTATGACCTCTGTTTTTTCACACCATTTGCAACGCCAGATTCATATTTCCATGCCCGTGATGATGCTTGAGATTATTTATCGCTCTCACCAAAAAAATTTGGGCATTTTTTCCATGCCCCATGCCACCTCGATTTGCGTGCCACATTGGCTATTCTCAGTTTATTAGCGATTTTAATACTATCGGATTAAGTTTTCTGAACTTGTGATGATGCTTGAGATCATTTCTCGCTCTCACCACCAGACTTTTCGGGCATTTTTTCACATGCACCTCGTCGCCTCGGTTTGCATGCCACATCGGCCGTTGTCCGTTTTTGACATTCTTTATATTGTCGGATTTAGTTTTCCGCGCTCGTGATGATGTTTGAGATAATTTCTGCTCTCACCACCATATTTTTCGGACATTTTTTCACACCCTGATTGCCTTGGTTTGCATGCCACATCAGCCGCCTCCCCTTTTTTTTAAAAACATTTCTCGCACTACCGGATTCAATTTTCCATGCTCATGATGATGCTCGAGATCATTCCTCGCTCTCACCAATACCTTTTTGTTCGGTATAATTTTATCCCTTTTTTGCGCCGAGCAACTCTTTTACAAAAAAGGCACTCAGGGAGTTTCTGTTAAGCTCTTTTCTGACTCCTACGACAATGAAAAGATCGCTGAGCAATCTTGCAGCCCTTCATGCTCGCTTAAAGTATCTGAACGAGCATCTACTTGGTAAAATTTTACCCCTTTTCTGGACCTTGTAGACTAATTAAGAAAAATGAATTCTCTAGTCACATCAGCTAGAAGAGTTCTCCATTTGCATCATTTTATGTTTTTTCGGGCCTTGGAGACTAACATAAGAAAAGGAACACCAATGGAGTCTACTAACCGCTTTTACACTCTATAAAATTGAAAGAAATCATGATCAATCACTGTCTTGCGCTTGTATAAATCCACAGGACGGTACTCCTCCACCAATTCAGAGTCTTCTTAGCGTTTTCAGACCATGTTGAGCCCAGGTTGAGATAAAGTTTTGGAAACACCTTTTTGAGGCAAGCAGGAAAAGCTGAGTTGAGTGCAGCTCAGAAACACAATTTTGGCTAAGTATTGAGGATGCTGCAAAGTTGTGCGCAGCATCCAACTTTTGACCAGAATGTGGAGTTGCACGTAGCATCGAAGTTTTGGCCGTGATGCGAAGACCAGTACTATGCCGAAGTAGTGCTGTGGAGTTAGGAGGCCACATGGAGCCAGCAAAACGGTGTGCTGGAAAAGTGTCAAGTATAGCTATCGGCTCGACCGGTAGCAGCCATTTTTGGAAAGATATTCCAGGATTGCCGAGCGGTGGACATAGGAAAAACAGGAAGGCGACCACGCATGGGTTGTTAAGGAAAGCGACGTTTGGCATGCTTAGAGGGTAAAACCGTTAGAGAGAAACGGTTTGGCAGAAGCATCCTATAGGCACGCATGTGACAAGAATGCCGATAGTGACAGAATGAGGATGTGGAGATCTGCCATGATCAAGCAGACGCTACTAGGAGCCAGCAAGCTGGTTTGGAAAACCAATGCAGTTTTGGAAACCCTTAGGGTTTTGGGTTTTAGGTCTTCGACATTGTACAGACATGACCTTCAGACATGATCTATTTAAGAAGACACTTTTGTATGGGATGAGGGTTGGTTAGTGACTGGGGATTAGAGTAATCTTGAGATAACCTTTTTGTATTGTAAAATCTCTCTGAGTTGAGAATATTGTAAAGGCTTTGTAGCTGTGTGCGCAGAGACCTAGCCGAGAGAAAGGAGAGTCTGCAGCTAAGTGCGCAGACTAAGAACAGTTGCCCCATCCATTTTGAAAGAAATATATTACCAACCGTTCTTGTGGATGTAGCTTTCCATTCGGGGAAGTGAACCATGTTAAATCCTGCATTATGTGATGATGTTTATGAATGAATGACTGTCTGTATTTTCTGTAGAATGAATGCTTGAATGTTTCCTTGCATGCTGTAATATAAGAACTTTGATATGCATTTACCAATAGGAGAAGTTTGGGAATGATATATTAGGTTCCACGGAAGCAGATGAATGGTAAACATTTCAATGCTATGTTAAGATCGTGGATCAGTCACTTAAGTTTAAATACTTTCTTAAGCACAGTGAAGGAACGCAGCACAGCTAGTCATGTCTATCAGATCAGTTCACGTTGTAATAATCAAAGTTCTAGAATGAATGCTAGAAAGATAACCCATAAGTGCCTGAATGAATGGATGAGTGATCTTCATTTCAGTGCCTTAACATTTTCAAGATCTTCCAAGTAGAGGATAAGTGTGGGTTATTCGCAGTTCCGGTAGAAGAGTCGCAGCAGTAAGAAACCCTTAATGAGGCCCGTAATGTTTCCTCATCTGTGCGGTACTGCTCGCAGCGTAGATCCTCCTGCGTACCACATCACTTTGCCTTGCAGTGCACTCCTTCTGTCCTGCGCTACGCAGCTTGTTCATATAAACAACTCATCATTTACTATGGAAACCTGATTCCGCAGTACCCCATAAGATACACCTTGGGTGAGACTTCAACCTGCTTACAGGTTGTTGCCGAAAGGGCCGATGCGGAGGGTTTTTGTTGGTCAAAGGGAGAACCTTAAAGAACTTGGGTCTAATTGGAAACCTCTGGGTCAGTTTAAGCCAACAAATGGTTTTGTTTCCATGCTAGATTCCATGATGTGTGAAGAAGAATATCAGTTCCCCAAAAGATCTGACTATTGGCATCCCGAAAAGACAAAAATCCAAGATTGGTGGGATAAGACGATAAGCGATTTTAATAGACAAGAAAATAGAGACCCGTGTCTAAGCGACACACAGTCGTCGGATAGATATCGGTTGGACGACATTCATGAGATATTTTGGGCATCGTTTCCAAATGAGCTGCATGCACGGATCTCATGACTCGCAGAGAAGAAAAACTGTTTCCAAGGAGGAGTTCCTACAGAGTGGACTCCCGAGCTCATAGCGCAGCTTAAAGTGTTAGACAACCCATTATCACGCGTAGTTGATTATTTGGTCGATCATATGCTAGAAGGATTTGTAACAGAATTTGCTGTAGACACACTCAAATCCTACAGCCAAGTAGAAGCACATTTTTTCAGAGGATTCCAAGGTAAGTTTCTGAACAATCTCAGTCTATACATTAAGATGCTGTTAGCTGAGAAAGGTGTTCTAAGAATGTAGTAATATTCTTGAAGTTTGTCATGATAAACAATACATATATTGATTCTGACGAAGAGACAGATACTCTTAGAAGTGGTAAGAGATATAAAATTAATAAGAATCTGGAAGGCCCTAAACTTCATATAGATACTGAGATCCCCTGCGATCTTGATAGCGAAGTTGCACAACCTTTTACCCATGAGAATCCACCGGCTGCACAAACCGCGCCACCCTTATCGCAGAACCCAACCACTACGTAGCCCACCCCACAGAAGACTCAACCTAGTCCATCTCTCCCGATAGTCCCATTTGTATTTACTACGCAGATCCCTTTACACTATCCGTGCACTAATCCCAGTGCCCCACCACCTAGTAGCACAATGGAAAACACTGATATGAAACTGCCAATATTCAGAGGAACTAGCCTAGAAGACCCTGATCAGCATTGGTTTCTTTGTGAAGTCGTATGGAGTGTAAGACAAATCTAGGACGATGCCGTGAAGCAAGCACAACTCATCACCACTTTTAGGGATAGAGCGCTACATTGGTTTATGAAATACTCTACCGTACAACCGAGTACCCTCGCAGAAATTAAATTCGCGCTGCTGGCAGAGTTCAAGAAACCTAAGTCTGAATCTCAGTGTATAACTGAGCTGAACGAAATAAAGCAGAGACCGACTAAAATGGTCTGGGAATTTGATTAGAAATTTAAGAACTTACTAGACCAAGTAAGTTTTGTTAAACCACCATAATAGCATAAAGAATGGTTCATTGTTGCGCTGTTACCTCATATCCGATTACCATTGATGCAGCAGAAGGTTCTATCCCAGGTAGAGGCCTTGGAAATTGCAATGAAGCTGGAAGCTTCACCGATTGGTGATACTAGTTCTGGGATGTCTCACATCCAGAACCAGCTGACCACCTTGACACTTGAACTGCAAAGTATGAAAAATGGTAAAGAACAAAGATATGAACCTAGACAGGAGATCTGGTGTACAAGTTGTAAAGGAGAAGGTCATGACCATGACCATTGCCCTCTATTCTGTGACTATATTAACAGTGGCACACCTAACTCATTAAATTAGAATCAGGCCCCATGGTGTGAAATTTGCAGAACCACAGGACACAGACCTGAAGATTGTTACCTCATCCAAAAATATGTGAAAACTCCTAAGAATTTATACTACAATTTCTATAAATCAGTTGGACATGACGAATCCAACTGCCGCTAATGAATGAAAGAAAAAGGGATATGGACTCAATGTGAGGCGTTGGCTTGTACTGTGTACAAGAAGATACCTCCAAAACAAGAAAATACAAAATATGACCAAGGAGGATACAGAGGTCGTGGTGGTAGATACCGCGACAGAGGAAGAAATGCTGGTCTGGCACAGGGAAGAGGCCGTGGCCAAGTCATTTGTTATAACTGTGGCCAACCCGAACACGTGTCTAGAGATTGTGTTAACCCATGTACTAAGTGCAATTATTGTAAATCGTTTGAGCATGTCATTGAATATTTCCCAGTATTAGACGTGGAAATGCATAAGAGAAGACAAACAGAGGCTCCGAATCCAAACGTCCAGTGGATCGCAGTAGAGAATAGACCAGTTGATCCGAGAATTAATGTGGTCACGTGCAGTGGTGCTGAGACAGGCCGCGATAGAGGAGCGGAAGCTTCAACATCAGGGGAGGCACATACGAAGAAGGATCCACTTGAAATAGTATGGATAAGGAAATCTCTATGAAAAGCACCCCATATTAACCTACAGAAGAACAAGAAGATCTTCATTGACGCGTGGGATACCTTTAGAGAACCAGCAGATAAGTCATCAAGGATCCTGCTGCGCAGTGAAACACCGCATGTTGAAGACATGCCAGCCCCATATGACAAAACAAGTACTGCGACAGATGTCCATACTTCTGTTGCGTAGTTCTTACGAAGCTGCATGAAGTTACTAAAAAGAAAAAAAGCCATAGTAGAGCTCCAGAAGCTTATCAGCCAGTATGAACCTCAGATTGCAACAGAGACTCTAGATAGCGCTGTACATCATATAAGGAAGCACAAAAGAACAGGCCGAGAGATGAGCTTTACTGTGTAGATAGGAGATTTTGAAATGGATGAAGTCATCCTTGATCTGGGATCAGAAGTGAATGTCTTGACTAAGCAGACATGGCAGTAGATGGGTCGACCAAAGTTGCTCTGGTCACCTATCCAGTTATGAATGGCTAATCAGGAGAAGGTCATACCTTTTGGCTGCTTAGCTAATGTAGTAGTTGACATTGACGGAGTATAGAATCATGCAGACTTTGAGGTTATTGAAATTGTGGATGATAGTCAACCTTTTCCAGCAATATTGGGAATTGATTGGGCTATGGATAACTGAGATATCATAAACTTGAAGACAAAGAAGATGATATTTGAAGGGAAGCATCTTAGGGTCATCGCACCATTGGATCCTAAAGATGGTGATAGATACAGTGAGCCGATTCAAGAGGAATCCCAAGCTCAAGATTTAGACCGATTATACCAGCTGACTGCGAACAAGGAAGACTACATTAATCCTAATGCGGATGGTACAGTCAAGTGGCAATGCGACACTTCTTGTATCTCTGACTCGGATACAGGACTGGAGAATTTGCAAAGCCACATGCATGAAGTATTAGCAAGAAGATGTGCGCAGGTTACGAAATCACTGTGCTGGATCGGAAAAGAGGTGAGCCCTATTCCCACATATGATGGTTCTGCTAATGTTTACAGTTTCATAAGGGAATATACTGCAGCTATACCAGACGAGCATAGACTGCCAGCTTTAGATATAGCATTTCATGATACACCTACCAGATGGTGGAATGCACATAAGAAAACATTGACCACTTGGGATCAATGCAGAGCTAAGATGCAGATCCGGTTCGCCGAAAAGGTTTCTTTACCCTTCGAAAAGTATAATGGACAGACAGACCCTAATCAGCACATTGAAATCTGTTCAAAGGCATGGGTGGAAAGGCCACTTACAGAATGTGTACATTTATTTGTACATACATTGAATGTGGGTATCCCAGAGAAATGGTACCTAGACATGGAGTTGTGCAGTGAACTCATGGATTGGGAGCTACTCGTTGCGAACTTCCAATAGGGCTTCAGTTTTGAAGATGAGAATCCATTAATCCATGAATCATTACAGCTAATCAAGAAGCGCATATTCCAGGACGACAGTCGTCATCAAAACATAACATTGCAGGAGTTTTTTGGGACAGAGTGCGTTACTGCGCACCTACAGTCAGAATGGAAGGAACATGAAGAGCACTTTATCGAGTGTTACAACTTAGCTGAAGATACCAATGATCCAAATGAAGACGATGAGGAGGACCCGCGCAACATAGGTATACTAGAGTCAGAAGGTGCGCGTGAGGTAGAAGGACCTCCGTTGGAAATCCTAGATATGAGTGGACCAGTAAAAACAAAAAAAGTGAACATTGGCACAGACAATGAGCTGAAGTTCGCATTAATAGGAAATTGTTGGGACGATCAAACTATTGCAGAGATCGCAGATACCTTACTCGAGTATCAGGAATTGTTTCCAACAAAATTTACAGAGATGAAAGGAATTTTGGGAGACCTAGGGGTCATGAAAATACCTTTAAATCCAGGTGCTAAGCCTATCAAGCAGAGGCCATACAGATTGAATCCGTGCTACAAGGAAAAAGTCCGCGTAGAACTCGATAAGATGCTAGAAGCAGGAATCATTGAACCAGTCGAAGAATCCGAATGGATTAGCCCCATGGTTTTTCAAGACAAGAAAGCAAAAGGCGATATCAGGATTTGTGTGGATCTCATAAAGCTGAATGATGCATCCATGCACGACCCATTTCCTACTCCATTCACAGATTAAGTGCTTGATAACATTGGAGGAAATGAGCCATATTCTTTCACTGATGGTTTCTCTGGTTACCATCATATCAGGATTGATCCTGCGGATAGGCATAAGACGACATTTTCTATAGAATGGGGGTCATTCCAGTACACCGTCATGCCTTTTGGGATGAAGAATGCACCTGCCATATTCTCTAGAGTCGTCATCGCAGCATTTAAAGATTTTATGCACAAGTTTTTAGAAGCATATTTTGATGATTGGACTGTATTTGGTCTATTGAAAAATCATTGCGCGAATCTCCGCATGATGCTCGAGAAGTGTCGACAGCATCAAATATCCTTGAATTTGAAAAAGTGTATTTTCTGTGTGCCCTATGGAATCCTACTTGGCCACATTGTCTGTAAGCAAGGATTGATGGTAGACCTTGCAAAGATTGCAGTTATTGCAAACTTACCAACACCAAATTCAGTCAATATGTTGTGATCTACATTAGGCCATACTAGATATTACAGGAAATTTATAAAGGGTTATGCACAGATAACCACAGCAATGGAAAAGCTACTGAAGAAAGGTGCGCCATTCATTTGGAACGCAGAATGCGAACAGGGTTTTGACACATTAAAAGAAAAGATGGTCACTGTGCCTATTCTAGTCTTTCCAGACTGGACGAAGCCATTCCATGTCCATGTTGACACATCATGTATTGCCCTGGGGATCGTGTTAGCTCAGCCACGAGAGGGAGGTATTGACCACCCTATTGCATTTTCTAGTAGAAAGCTTTCAATAGCAGAGAAGAACTATACTACTACTGAGAGGGAAGGCCTTGCGATGGTATATGCCCTACATAAATTTAGACACTACTTGCGGGGATCACACTTCCTTATGTTTACTGACCATTCTGCATTGAAATATTTGGTCAACAAGCTAGTGTTAGGGGGACGCATATGCCGATGGCTAATGTTGTTCCAGGAATATGACTTTGAAATTATTGTCAAGCCAGGTAGACTGAACTTGGGACCTGATCATCTGTCAAGGATCGAGTCAGGAGAGGAGCCGACGAATATTGAAGATAGTCTGCCTGATGCACAGTTATTTAGTATATAGGTTGCCGATGATTATTACAAGGATATCACTGACTTCCTAACCACAGGGCTGGCACCCCAGGAATTCTCAGTCCAGCAGAAAAAATAGTTAGTTATGCGTGCCACGAACTTCACTATAATTGCAGGACAGTTATACAAACTAGGACCGGATGAAGTCCTGCGCAGGTGCATACTCGATCATGCGAAGCCATTTATTTTAGCTGAATCACACTCAGGAATCGCAGGAGGTCACTATGCAGGAAGGGCTACTGCGTAGAAGCTATTGCATGCAGGGCTATGGTGGACTACGCTCCATAAGGATGCCAAAGAACATTGCAGGAACTATGATGTCTGTCAGAGGACAGGAAAACCATCACGCCGAGATGAGATACTATTGAATCCACAGTTGACACTACAGCCATTTGAAAAATGGGCAATAGACTTTGTGGGTCCTATAAACCCACCAGGAAAAAGAACGGGTGCAAGGTATATTATTACTGCTACGGATTACCTCACCAGATGGGCAGAAGCAAAACCAGTTAAGGACTACAGTGTAGTTTATTTTTGAGGAAATACTCACCAGATTTGGCTATCCGAAGATTTTGATGAGTGACTAAGGTAATCACTTTTTGAACAAAATGATTGAGGCGCTTACAGAGGAATTCCACATTCATCATCAGTGCAGTACTCCATATCATCCACAGGCGAATGGTACTGTAGAGGCTTTCAATAAAATATTGGAGAACGCACTCACTAAGGTGTGCAATGTAAATAGAGACGATTGGGACCTACGCGTCTCATCTGTGCTATGCGCATATCGGACAACATGCAAGAAATTGACAAGACAGACACCCTTTCGGTTGGTTTATGGGCATGAGGATATAATGCCTATGGAATATATTGTCCCTAGTTTGAGAATCGCTGCATTCACAGGGATGGCAGACTGCAAAGCTCTAGAAGAAAGATTAATACACTTACTGGGCTTGGAGGAAGATCGCTTCATCAGAGGCTTCCACCAGCAAGCTCAGAAGGACCGCGAGAAAGCATGGCATGATCGCCATATAAAGAATAAGTGCTTTCAGGTAGGTGATCTAGTCCTCCTGTATGATAGCAAATTCATGAAATTCCCTGGTAAATTTAAAATGCATTGGCTTGGCCCATATACTGTGATACATGTTACTAACACTGGTGTAGTCTAGTTAGCCAACTTAGCTGGTGATACGTTGCCAACTTTGATAAATGGAAGCAGGCTAAAGCTATACCATGATAGCACTGCTTCGCAGAACCCTGAATAACAAGCCAAGGAAGGAAGTTCTAAGTGTCAAGTACAGTTGGAAGTGGACACTAGAAATGTAAAGGAGTCTCTACATGTATGATAAAAGGAAGAAGGTATGATAAGAAGAATGATCTATGTACCGTGAAACACTGTTGAAGCTGCGCAGAAGGGAAAAAAAAATAAAAATAAAAAAATATAATAATAATAAGAAGAAAAATATATATAGTGGAAGCCACGCAGTTCAAAAATTTTGGCAATGCAAAGTATCCACGCAGGGTTGCCAATGGCTTGCCGCATAGTTCGGTGCAGCACTCAGAGAAAAATAGCTGTTGCATGGATTTTCGGGAAAATAGCCATTAGATGACCGTTGCAGCAACCGCTTCAGCATTTAAAGAGAAGATAGCCATTCTGAGCAAGCTGACAACATTAAAGACCGAAGGATCCGCTAAAATTCACCAACGGACACCACATTAATTGCGTATCTAGCCGTTGAAGGGTGCAGGAGAGGGTCTACTGCACCTATAAATAACACCATTGGGAGACTCGCGGGCATTAACCTCTCTGAGCTAGTAGCCATCTGTATTCTATCTTCCTTAGCCGCTACCTCATTTATGAATGTCCGAACCTTCCTTTAGAGAAGAAGAACTCACCATTGAATAAGCACTAAGGATCTTTTAGCACGGAGGGATTCAATAGTTAATGAAAACTCCAGTTAAGAAGGTCACCATAGAACAAGGTGAAGGATCCCGCAGATCACCAAGAATTAATCCGACGATGCAGGAAAAAGCAAAAGATAAAGGAAAAGTTGTAACTGCACCTCGATCCAACATCATAAAGATGGACTCCTCGGCACAGAAATCGCCAGTCTTTCAGACAGAACCTTTGAAGATGACACCTGAATATATCTCCCCATGGGCACTGAATGCCCTTGTGTTTAAATTGTCCAAAAATGCGACATACGACATCCCGCTGTCACCTATCTCAAAGCATGTAAACGTTGCTAAGAATCTGCTGGGAAAGATAGCAGATTGTAAAATGGGAGGATTATGACCTCTTGGGAATGAAGAAAGATGAACCAGATGTTCCCAAATACCTAGATTTTCAACTAGACCAGTATATGTGCTGGAAGAAGGATGCCAAGGGAACTCTGAACTTGGTAGCTAACAGTTGGCTAGTACCTTTCGTTCAATAGGGGCTACTGAACTTGCTGAGATTGCCGCATTTTGACCATTCTCCAGAACTTAATATCGTGGTTCGCACACTCATGGCACGAATCCACCAAGGTTACCTGTGGCTGGACAGGAACATTGATATTAATATTGATTTGATCCACTGCATCATCGGGCTAAGAAAGCGCGGTAAGGATCCAAAGCAATTCTTCCAGGGGAAGAGCAAAGAAAAAGAGGTTGTTGAGAAGATGAAGAAAACCCATTCGGTGGTAAAGGAAAAAAGAGGTTTCCCGACAAAAGACATAGAGGATAGAGCAACAAGATTTGTAATGTAGTTGCTCGTAGGAAAGATACTCAAAACAGTTAGGCCCTCGGAGGTGCCTGTGGGCGCAATACTCCTTGGTGCCGCAGCGGCCAAAGGAAACAACTTTAATTGGTGTGAGTTCCTGTCGAATGAGTTCCTTGAAGAACTCAACGACACATAGGTGAATGGCAGCCAGTTCCATTTCACTTGGCTCATCATCCTGATTGCTTTGTGTGGATGGAAGGAGCCGCAAGATTATGCGGGTGTCATTATGGACACCAAGGATCCTATAGGGTTTAAGTTCATCAACCTCTGGGCAAGCATAAATGCAGAGCGCTAGCACGCGACAACAGAAGTATTTTACCAGTACTATATTCAGCTACGTGACGCAATCATGAAGACACCCCGCAGTACAAAGCAGGTCACGGTGAAGTATATCCGCATCATCGACTTTGAGGTGGATATGAAATTTATATTCATATTGCCGAAAGCACAAATGAGGAAACCAGAGTGGTTCCCAGGGAAGTACATCATGTATGAGCAGGATATTGAGGACCTCATGAAAGATTGGCCAGCAGAGTTCCATGTAGAGGTTATGGACGTGGAGACAGATTCAGCAGAAGATGAGCCGATCCCTCTCTCATGCCCAATCATTGAAGAAACAGGGAAGAGAAAAGAAGCTGAGACTTTGGAGAAGCCAAAGTCAAGAAAAAGGTGAAGGCCACAAAGATTCAATCGGAGGAAGTCCTCAATGATGATGACTAAGAGATGATAGCCGAAACAGTCTCAGAGCAGATGAAGGAGCTTATGGCGGCTAAAGAAAAGAAGGACATGGTCATCTAGGATGACCTGCACAAGATGTGGCTCGCAATGCAAGGCTTAATGAAGAAAATGGACGATGTCCAGAAACGTCTTAGTTTTCCATAGCAAGCAGGGGTGGAAAGGAGGTTGGTAGGGACCTCACAGCAAGGAAGCCAACAGCTAGCAATAACGCTGCCGTCGAAGACTAGAATTGTCCATTTGGACCCATTGGCTGTTGCATTGCCAATGGCAGAACAAGTTGTCTTGGACACAAAGGGAGTCGAGAGGGTAGAGCTCGACTTAGACAAAATCCCTTTACCAGGATTGCACTTCATCCACATGCATATTGTTGAGGAGATGCATGAATGGACGGTTGAATCAATGAAGTTACAAGTAGAGCTCACCGCAGCAAATAGGCAAATTCAGCTGTAGGCAGAAATACAGCTACGCAACGAACTGGACCACTGACAGAATTTGGAGACTACCATATCCAATGTGGTGAAGGATATCAAAGGCATAGAAATCCAGGATGATCTTGCAGACACAGTTCTGAGGATCAGAGATAAGGTGAGATCCTTGCAGACGGAGATGGAGGATAAAGAGATTTATTATGAGGCCGATATTACCACATTGAAGGATAAGCTGAATAAGCAGGCGCCATTAACTGAACAGCAAGTCAGAGAGCAAGCAGTGACCGTCGCATTGAAAAGAATTACAAGTGAGATGGATAAGTGCCAATCTCTCCTTGATAAGGTTTCACAGGCAATCGCGACCCTTGAAGAGGATCAAGGGTTGCTGCAGGTCAAAACCGCAGTACAAGAAAAACAGACTGCGCTGGACAAGTTGAATGCAGAGGTTAAAGCTCTGCCACCCAGAGAAAGGCTGCTGAGATACAAGAAGATATCTAGTTTAAAGAAAGAAGTACAGGAATTACAACAAAAAGAGACTGAGATGGATAATCAGTCGCAGCAGCTCCTGGAGAATGCCATGGCGGTATCGTGGCAGATTGAAGATAAGTTAGTAGAACTGCGCGATAACCAGGAGCAGGTACAAGACCAAATTGGACAAGAAATAAATCCAACACTACTTGATACAATTAAACAGGTTGAGGAGGATACAGGAGAAGCAGTGGTACAGTTGTGCAGTACATATGACGAGTTCGCGGCCAAGTTCGTTCCACCAGTCGCGGTGCAAAGTGAGACATCTAAAACAATCAGTGGCTCGGGGATGAGCCACTTATAAGTGTTAGGGGCATGTTGGGACCAGGTTGAGATAAAGTTTTGGAAGCACCTTTTTGAGGCAAGCAGGAAAAGATGAGCTGAGCGCAGCTCAGAAACACAATTTTGGCTAAGTATTGAGGATGCTATGAATTTGCGCGCAGCATCCAACTTTTGACCAGACTGCGGAATTGCGCATAGCATCGAAGTTTTGGCCATGATGCGAAGACCAGTACTGCATTGAAGCAGTGCTACGGAGTTAGGAGGCCACATGGAGCCACCAAAGCGGTGTGCTAGAAAAGTATCAAGTATAGCTACCAACTCGACCGGTAGCAGCCATTTTTGGAAAGATATTCCAGGATTGTCGAGCGGTGGACATAGGAAAAACAGGAAGGCAGCCACGCGTGGGTTGTTAAGGAAAGCGATGTTTGGCACGCTTAGAGGGTAAAACCATTAGAGAGAAACAGTTCGGAAGAAGCAGCCTTTAGGAACACGTGCGACAGGAAGGCCGATAGGGATAGAATGAGGACGTGGAGATCCGCCATGATCAAGAAGACGCTACCAAGAGCCAGCAAGCCGGTTTGGAAAATCGATGTAGTTTTGGAAACCCTTAGGGTTTTGGGATTTAGGTCTTCGACATTGTACAGACATGACCTTCGGGCATGATCTATTTAAGAAGACACTTTTGTATGGGATGAGGGTTGGTTAGTTGATTGGGGATTAGAGTAATCTTGAGATAACCTTTTTGTATTGTAAAATCTCTCTAAGCTGAGAATATTGTAAAGGCTCTACAGCTGTGTGCGCAGAGACCTAGCCGAGAGAAAGGAGAGTCTGCAGCTGAGTGCGCAAACTAAGAATGGTTGCCCCATCCCTTTTGAAAGAAATATATTACCAACTGTTCTTGTGGACGTAGCTTTCCATCCGGGGAAGTGAACCACGTTAAATCCTGCGTTATGTGATGATGTTTATGAATGAATGACTATCTGTATTTTTTGTAGAATGAATGCTTGAATGTTTCCTTGCATGCTGTAATATAAGAACTTTGATATGCATTTACCAATAGGAGAATTTTGGGAATGATATGCTAGGTTCCACAGAAGTAGATGAATGGTAAACATTTCAATGCTATGTTAAGATCGTGGATCAATCACTTAATTTTAAATACTTTCTTAAGCACGGTGAAGGAACGTAGCACAGTTAGTCATGTCTATCAGTTCAGTTCATGTTGTAATAATCAAAGTTCTCGAATGAATGCTAGAAAGATAATCCGTAAGTGCCTGAATGAATGGATGAGCGATATTCATTTCAGTGCCTTAACATTTTCGAGATCTTCCAAGTAGAGGATAAGTGTGGGTAATTCGTAGTTCCGGTAGAAGAGTCACAGCAGTAAGAAACCCTTAGTGAGGCCTGCAGTGTTTCCTCCTCCGCATGGTACTGCTCGCAGCGTAGATCCTGCTGCGTACCGCATCACTTTGCCCTGCAGTGCACTCCTTATGTCCTGCGCTGCGCAGCTTGTTCATATAAACAACTCATCATTTACTGTGGAAAATTGATTTTGTAGTACCCCATAAGATACACCTTGGGTGAGACTTCAACCTGCTCACAGGTTGTTGCCGAAAGGGCTAGTGCAAAAGGGTTTTGTTGGTCAAAGGGAGAACCGCAAAGAACCTAGGTCTAATTGGAAACCTCTGGGTCAGTTTAAGCCAACAGGCTTGTATAAATCCACAGGACAGTACTCCTCCACCAATTCAGAGTCTTCTTAGCATTTTCAGACTCCTTAAAAATGAAAGCACTCACGAGCATGAACAGTCCTGGGCTCGCATAAATCCACAGGATAGTACTATTCCAGAGCACAGTTTTATCCCTTCTTGGAGCTCATTAAAACCACGAAGAAGTACCCAACGGTGCTTTTTGGCGCCATAACAGATCATGTCTACTCATATGGCATCTTCCCCATTATGGTCACCTTTTTTCAGAGTATTCTGCAGTATGTCACCCAAAGAGTCTCCTAATAGCATCCATCAGCTTGTCCCCCCAGAGTCACTCCAGTTTGCAATACATACCCCTGATCCCTTAAGCTATGAACCTAATATCAGTTTCCTATGGTGCTATGTCAACCATGTCATCATGCTCTGAACAAAGGAAGTTTGAGTCCACCCACTCTATGACCCCAGTTATTCCCCATCCCCACAGTATGTCATTCCTACCATCAGTACTATCCCACTTCAGTTGTACACCTCACGTTCCTATCAAGGAAACATCATTTCCTTGGTAGTTGCTGGTCTCCCTCTGTCGACGCCAACTAAATCTATTCCAGAGGATAGACCCAGAGGTCCCTGTGCCTTGGAATCATCAGCATTAGTGGTGAGTGCCTATGGATCATTTTGAAAGGAGTTCTCAGTGCCTGTCCAAATGATTGTTTCTCACATGCTTGATGTCAACAACTTGATTGCATTGTTGAGACTCGTACAAGGTATCGGTCCTTTCAGTTATTTGATGAAGACCCCAGATATTAGCTGACTCTACCACATTTGCGATTCTAATTGAGGAAACCACCAGTTACATTTTCCTATGAATATCCGGGTTACGTTTGGCCACAGTATTTCAAACCTACCCCAGTTTTATACTCCCTCGAGTATACAGTTACATATACTCCTCAGAAGTTGGCTCACAGTCATCGAGTCCCTACAAATGTTGGACACCTTCAGATTTGACAGTTCATCAACCCTTCTGACACCTTGTTCAGAATGGTTGTTTCTCTTTTCCAGTGTATCAGTCTGTTAGATTAGTCATGGTATGACCATGAGTATGTATCAGTATTGTGTCCCCTCTGGACCATCATGATGTACCAACAGATTTTTATGTATTATTCAAGTCCCTCTTCTTGGGCCTAATTGTTATGTATATGTCTTTATACGGGCATGGGTATGCCCACCTCGTCCATTATCAGAGATTATTCCTCATTCATTTTGAGGCCATGTATATTTTCAGTTTTTGCAGCTTCCAAGTGGCCGTTCTTCCAGTCTCCAATTGGTCTCTTCTCTTCTCTAAGCCCTACGAAAAAGATAAAAGAACTATGATGTCTATCGTCCATACGATGAGCTCCCGCCCTCACACATCATGGGGCAATCTGTTAACAACCAAAAAGTGCTCACTAGCTCACTCACTTATTCACATGACCCATTTGTCCACTTTTTCCACCATTTGAGCCTCTAAAACCTTCAAAAGGTCACCAAAAATACCACAATACACCTTTTTCCCCTCAAAATATGTATTTTTCCTCAAAATACACAAAAAACCCTAAAAAAGGGTCCAAAATTCCCAAAAACCAATTAAAAGGGAATAATATTCAAAAAAGGAAAAAGAGGGAAAAAGAGACCTAAACCATGTTGGTCAATACCATTGGTTTCCTTTAAACCATAATGATATTCTCCATCACCAAAAAACTATAAAAAGGTGATAGGGGCTCCTCATTATTGATCCACATTTCATCCTATCCTTATGTTGCCAAATTCCCTTTGAGAGCCATTTCCTCCCATTTCAATTTTGAAGAATCTCCATTGAAGCATTGGAGAAGAAGAGATAATTGGACATTGGAGCACCTCAACCTTGGAGCTGCTCAAAACACACCATCCTCACCATTTGAGGTAATACTAAAAAATCAAATTTTTGAATTTCTTTTTTTTCTCATAGATCTTATTGCTTACATTCTTAAATCTAGTTTTTTATTTCTTTGTATATGTTAATGTTAGATCAGATTATATTAGTTTTTACATATTTTTATTGAGACTACTGCTACTAGTTAGCAGGTGCATCCTTGCACATGCTTGGGAGAAATCGCAAGCAACACTTCCGCAATCCACAATGCGGGTTTCGGAAATCAGAAACTCGAATTTGTGCCTTTGGAGAAATCACACCCCTGCAATCTGCATTCCGCAATGCAGGACTCGGGAATCGGAACTGTCGGACCTTGTCAAATTTCGCCTCTGCGATCCACATTCCGCAATGTGGGACTCAGAAATCGAAAATTCGTTGCACAATATTCGCAGAAATTACCCTTTTGTAATCCAAAGTCTGCAAAGTGGGTTTCGGAAATCAGAAACTCAATTTTGCGCCCTTGGAGAAATCGGGCCTCCACAATCCGTATTCCGCAATGCGGGATTCGGAAATAGGAAACTCAGCTTTGTGCCTTTGGAAAAATCATGCTTCCGCAATCTGCAGTCCGCAATGTGGTACTCGGAAATCGAAAACTTGAATCTGCTCTCTTGGGGAAATTGCTCCTCCGCAATCCGCATTCTGCAATGCGGAACTCGGAAATCGAAAGCTCCAACTTGCAACTTTGAGAAATTTATTGCTCTAACTTCCGCAATCTGCAGTGTGGGTTCAGAAAGTTGGAAAGTCAGAAAGTCTTCTTGTCATATGTGTTGCGGGATGCTTCCTATCCGTAGATTTGGCTTTGTTCTTCAATCCTGACCATTCAACCTCTTTTGAAAGTGGAAAACATCCATTTCCTTGTTTTTCCACTGCAGCTTGATCATTCGGTTTGAAATTCATTGATGCTTAGCCATTTTTTGGAGTTATGGCTTCTTCTTTTGGCATAAAAGGTCAATGGGAAAGTTTGGGGTTTTCGGTAGGGGGATTCCCTTTCTCCCCCCCGGGGGAGATTTATTAGAGGTGATAACAGCATTGATGAAGAAGGAAACCCAAGGATTGTAAATAGCATTCAAAAGGAGGTTTCTATTAGGCATATTTCATCCATGCAGCTAAAGGAATTTTATAGGAAAGTTTTGCAATTGTATGCAGCCCATGCTTTGGAGAAAACAAAAAATGAAATTCCCAAGTTCGAGAACTATCACGTGTTGCAAGAATTCAGGGATGTGTTTTCCGATGAAGTTCTGGGACATCCTCCAAAGAGGGACATTGATTTTACAATCGATCTTGTGTTAGGAGCTTCACCCATTTTCAAAAAAACTTGCAGAATGAGTACACCAGAATTATTAGAGTTGAAAATGCAATTGCAAGAATTGTTGTAAAATAAGTACATTCATCCAAGTGTGTCTCGATGGGGAGCACCCATGCTATTTGTGAAGAATAAATATGGAATACTTAGGTTATGTATTGATTATAGACAACTAAATAAAGTGACAGTTGAAAACAAATACCCATTTCCTCGAATTGATGATCTTTTTTCTCAAATGAGAGGGGCAAAGGTATTTTCAAAAATTGACTTGAGGTCTGGTTACCATTAGGTGTGAATTAAGGAAGAATACATTCACACGATATCCTTTAGAACAAGGTATGGGCACTGTGAGTTTGTGGTGGTGCCATTTGGTCTCACCAATGCACCGACTACATTCATGTGTCTTATGAATAGTGTCTTCAACAAGTATTTGGACAAGTTTGTTCTTGTTTTTCTAGATGATATTCTTATCTATTCTAAGAATGAAGAGGAGCATGAAAAACATTTGAGAATAGATTCACAATTTCTAATGGAGAATACGTTGTATGTGAAGCTATGTAAATGTGATTTATATAAAAAGAAAATTCATTATTTGGGTCACATTATTTTAGAGGAAGGAATATTGGTTGATCCAGAGAAGATTTAAACCATCATGAATTGGAAAACTCCAAGCAATGTGAAAGATGTGAGATATTTTACAGGTATTGTTGGTTATTATATGAATTTTATGTAAGGATTCTCCAAGGTTGCACACCCAATCACTTCTTCACAAAAGAATGGGATAAATTTTGAGTGCACACAAAAATGTGAAGAAATATTTTAGCTATTGAAGAAGATTCTCACAAGTGTTCCAGTTATGAAAATTGAAAACTTAGAAAATTATTTTGTGGTGTGTATGGATGGATGTAATCAGGGACTTGGAGGAGTTACTATGCAAGATAATCATGTGGTGTGTTATGAGTCTAGAAAATTGAAAGAGCATGAAAAGAATGATGCTACCCATGATTTGCAACTTGCAGCCATAGTGCATGCTTTAAAGATGTTGAGGCATTATTTAATGGGCATAAAATTTGAGCTAAGGACATACCACTATGGTCAGAAATATCTATTTGAGCAACCAAGATTAAATGCTAGGAAATCTACATGTCTAGAAATTTAATGTGAATTTTATTTTGAGATCAAACACATAAAGATGGAAGAAAATAAAGTGGCTAACACACTTAGCACAAAAGTACATTCAATGCATATGCCATCTATTAGTAATTACCAATCATATTTGAGGCAACATATTGTTAATTATATTGTTGAAGATGAGTTATATGTGCATATGAAATACAAATTACAGCAATAGAATTTAGAAAATAGGTAGGAAGGTTATCAATTGGACGATGACTGACTTCTTATATATAAAAACAAAAATTATATTTCAAATGTGGTAGACTTGAGGAGAAATGTTATGGATGAAATCCATAAAATGTCATATTTTGGTCACCTAAGATACCAAAAAACAATTGCTACAGCCAAGAAGCAATATTTTTGGTCAGGAATGAAAAAGGACATTGATGAGTATATTTATAAGTGTATTAAATGTCAACAAATGAGGGTTGAGCATCAACACCTAGTATATTTATTACATCCTTTTCAAATTCTGAAATGGAAATGGGAAGTGATTTCCATGGATTTTATTACAAGGTTTCCAATTATAGTGAGGCAGCATGAATCAATCATACTGGTGGTTGAAAAATTAACAAAGGAAACACATTTTATACTAGTTAAATCCATATATAAAATTGATGTCGTTGCAAATATTTTCATGGGAAATTTTCATATTGCATAGGTTTCCAAAAGAAATAATTTCAGACAGGGATACCAAGTTCACTTCTAATTTCTAGAAAAGTCTTTTTGTAGATTAGGGTATGCAAATGAACTTTAGCATTTCCTATCATCCACAAACCGATGGGAAAAAAATTGAGTAAATCAGGTTCTTGAAGACATGCTTCAAATGTTTGTGATGGACAAACAATCCAAGTGGGAATATTTTTTAGAAAAAAAGTAGGGTTTAAATATAATAATGGGAAGCAAGCATCATTGGGATGATTCCATATGAAGATATGTATGGAATAAAGTGTGGGACACCGGTTACTCGGGATAATTATTTGAACATAATTGTACTTGGGCTAGAGTTTCTTAAAGAAATGGAACAAGAGGTTACAAATATTAGACATAATTTAAAGGCATCCCAAGATAGGTAGAAAAGCTATGCATATAAGAATAGAGTGCATAGGGAATTTCATGTTGGAGGTCAAGTTTACTTTAGAGTGAGACCAAGGAAGATTTCTTTAAATCTTGGAATTTGTGCCAATAGATCACCAAGATGTTGTGGTCCATTTGAAGTACTTGAGAGGATAGTTCCAATTGCATATAAAATTGCATTTCCTGCTAGCACTAGATCTCATATTGTTTTTTGTTTTTCTTTGCTTAAGAAACATGTACATGACCGTAACCATGTGACTAATTGGGATGTGATCCCGGTGGATCCCAATGGAGAGTTCCAAACCGAGCCACTATGCATCCTAGAAAAGAAGGTAACATTGCTTTGGGATTGATCCATCAGACAAGTAGATTATGCTGGCTAGGAAAGCTAGGAATCCTTACCCATTGAATTCTTCTACTCACATATGCTTGAGAAGCCATGAATTGAGGCTATAGGCATTAGAGGAAATTTGGGTAAAAAATGGGCCTCCTAAGGAAAATAATAATAAAATAATAGTAGAGAGAGAGTAAAAGAACTACTTTTTTGAATCGTATTTTCAACTTATCTCCTTGTAGGTTTACTCAAATTTCAAGCGGGAGGACTCGTTGGATGCATAATAAATTATGCATCCAATGAGTCCTCCCGCTTGAAATTTGAGTAAACCTACAAGGAGATAAGTTGAAAATACGATCCAAAAAAGTAGTTTTTATTTTTTCCCTCCAATTTTTTTAGGTGCTCCCTTTTTGAATTTTAAATCATTTTGATTAGCTAATACACGATGACATGGAATTTGAATTATTTTGGAAGGCTCATTTTAAATTGAAATTTCCTCTAATGTTGTTGTCCAATAATACACAATAGATTGGACTCCTTCTATGCACACACTTGAATCACCTGGCAATATGGATCTCCCAAGAGAACCGTGGATCGGTGAGGGGGATTCCTGAGAACATAAGGGTGTTGTGTGGGGAAGGTATTGTTGGAACCAAGGATGTGGTGGTTGAGTGAGATCCTTGTATAGTTCTGTATGAAAATTTGGCTAAGAATAGAGAGTAGAAAGGGTTGTGGGATGAGAGAGAGAATCATGTAGGTGTTTCCTTCACCTTGGTTTCCTCATAGACTAGAATGGGGTGGCCTCTTAGTAGAAAGAGTATATGGTGGATAGAGTGCCTATGGTTGGGTGGAAAATGTCTCTTACATAACTACTTTCTTGGATATTCTTTTTCAAAGATAAGTGTTCTTTTTTATTTTAGTATGTAATGCTTTTATTTAATGCCTATTATGATTATGCTGGTATATGCATGCTAGAAGTGTGTGGATAGATTTTATTTACACTATGTATTATTATTTATGCATATGAACACATATATCAAATGTTATGAATTAGTAGTATGGATATGGGGCGAGATTTAAAATCCCATAGTTCATTCATGTCCCCCTCTCTTGGTTGGATTGATGGATGGGGACGTGACAACATAGTTATGGAACATTGTGATCATATTTTCTAGTTTATGTTGAAATTTCTATGTTCATGAATGGTTATGTTGCATTGAGAAATTCCTCGAGGGTTATGTTGGTTGTGATGATTGTCAATGGTAATGTCACTTTGTGTCACTCATCTATGTTGACTTATGTTGAATTTTATGATCTTGAATTGTTATGTTGCATTATGATATTTCTCAAGGGTAGCTCGCAACGTGATCTTCTTGAAGGGTTATGTTGGATTGCAACATCCATCAATAATTTTGTAACGTTATGATGTTCAATAAATTCGTAGTCGTATTTATTGATGGCATATTAATTTATTGTAAGAATGAAAAAGAACATGAAGAGCATTTAAGAATCGTACTACAAGTTTTAAGAGAACATGAACTGTATGCCAAGTTCAGCGAATGTGATTTCTTCAAGGATAAGACCCTTGACTATGTTGAATTGCTATGTTCCTCAATGTCTATGTTGCATTGCGATGTTCATGTAGGATTATGTCAAATTGTCACGTCCCTCAATGGATATGATGGATATCAACACCCATAAATGGTAACCCATAAATTCGTAGAAAAGATGGAAAATGAAGTACAAATAGATAAAATAAATAACAATGTCCACTTTCCTCTTCAAGGGGGAAACCTCCAAAAGCACTAGCTCCAAATACAATGACAACTCTTGACATCACATTAGATATCCTACTAATCTATATATAGTACCTCAATAGACCAATTCTAACTATTTGTGGTCTCTTTATTAATCAGGGCCAACCACCTAAGGACCTTTAATCAATAAGGAAGGCCATTTTACATTAAACAACTACCTAGTAACTAATTAATGGGTCTTATGTCATTGTACATAGATAAAGTAGGGGTATAAAGGTAGGACCCTAACATGTTTTTCAACTTCAAAAGTATCATCGTCCTCAATGCTGGAGATGGGGAAACTACTACAAAATTGTTGATGGTTCCTAGGTAGCATCTTCTGGTGAGGTATCCTTCCACTAAATCAAAACTTCACGAATAATGCACTGATGTATTTGATGCTCCCTATTTCCAAAATTGCTTTTGTTTTTTTTCCAAATGGAGGCTTCTTCATCTTGTTCAAGTAATTTAGTTTTAACTCAACAATTATCACCCACTACTTTCTTCAAACAAGAGACATGAAATATTGGGTGAACCTTGGAGTGTGTTGAGATTGCTAATTTGTAGGCCACCTGACCAATGTGTTGAACAATATGATTTGGGTAATAAAACTTTAGTGTGATATTTTTATGGCCTTTAACATTGATAGAGGTTTGGTTATAAGGTTGGAGGAAAATGAACATCTAGTCACCTTCTATAAATGCAAGCTCTAAGTGGTGTTGGTCTGCTTGTTGCTTAATGCGATTTTGGGCCATTGCCAAATTTTCCTTGAGTGTGCAAAGAGTGACACCATAGTTATGAAGAAAATGATCAATTTCATGTACTTTGGAAGTACTTAGTAGATAAGAAACCACTAAGGGTGGTTGTTGGACATAGACTACTTCATATGGTGTCATTTTTGTAGCCTCATGATAAGTGGTATTATACCATCGTTCTACTAATGGTAACCTTTGTGCCCAGTGGTTCTTCTTTTTGGATGCAAACCATCACAAATAGGTTTCAATGCAATTGTTGACTAGTTCTGTCTAACCATTTGTTTGTGGATGATAATATGTGTTCATTTGCAACTAGGTTCCCTGTAGTTCAAATAATTATTGCCAAAACTTGCTCATGAATACGGGATTAAGATCTGATACAATGGAGGTAGGGATGTCATAAAGTTTGACAAATATGGTATAGAAATATTTAGGCCACAGTTGCCAAGGAAAATGGATGTTGGAGAGCACAAAAGTGGGAATATTTGGAAATTCGATAAACTACCACCATGATGACTGATTTGTTACCTGCTTTCGGAATACCAACAATAAAATCCATGGAAATGCCAATCCAAATACTGGTTGAGATTGATAATGGTTGAAATTCCCCAGTACTCTTTACTATCTCACCTTTGTTCCTTTGGAAAGTTTCATATTCTACTACAAAATTAAGGATATCATTTTTCATGCCTTCCCAAAAGAATGAGCACTTGGTGGATGCATAAGTTTATTGAAATCCCAAGTGACCTGCTAGAGGAGATGGATGCCACTCTATTAATATTGTTTGTTTTAAGGAAGATTTAGGTACCAAAATAATATGACCTTTATATCGCAATGCATCTTGCTAGCAAGTGTAACCCTAGGGAGGGTTGGTATCCTCATAGAGGTGCTTAATGAGCTAAGATGTAATATCATTTTTTATTCATTCTTATCGTGATTCCTCCAACCATTTACATACTGGAGAGGATACAGAAAAGAGTGACCCCTCTTCCCACTACAAGGAAAAGAGCCTATAGCATAGATTATAGTGGAGGATTTTAGTGTTACAATATTGGCCAAAATTGTAAAAAAAAACTTTGGTACAACCTCCGCTAATGGTACTAGATGTTTTGGCATAGGTTTTTATGGAAATTTATTATAACTAAAAAAACCCATTAGCTGGAGGATTTCGTAGATTTTTCATAGGTGCACTTTATTGATCTAAGTGCACCGGTGCATTTAAATACAGAAAAGCATCGGTGCATACTTAAATTTTAATGGCATCAATGCTTTATAACACTATATGCATAAGTGTTTTATAACACTACATGCATCAATTATGTATAACAAATATAACACCAATGCTTATGAACTCTCATAACATGTTGGTGCTATAATGGAATGAAAACACATCAGTGAATTTGACTAGGATGTTGACGTTCATTTTTTACATTCAGTGGCACAGTTACAACTATTAGAGGAAATTTGGGTAAAAAATGGGCCTCCTAAGGAAAATAATAAGAAAATAGTAAAATAATGGTATAAAGAGAGTAAAAAAACTACTTTTTTGGATTGTATTTTCAACTTATCTCCTTGTAGGTTTACTCAAATTTCAAGCGGGATGGATCATTGGATGCATAATTAGATTATGCATCCAACGAGTACCCATGTTCCATACTTTTAACAACATCCACACCATGAAAAATTGAAAATACATTAAAAAACGTGTTTCTAGTGAGAGAAAACATGGTTTTTAATGTATTTTCGATTTTTCCTGGCGTGGATGTTGTTAAAAGTATGCAACATAGGTATTCGTTGAATGCATAATTTAATTATGTATCCAACGAGTCTTTCCACTTGAAATTTGAGTAAACCTACAAGGAGATAAGTTGAAAATATGATCCAAAAAAATAATTTTTATTTTTTCCCTCCAATTTTTTTAGGTGCTCATTTTTTAAATTTTAAAGCATTTTGATTGGCTAATACATGATTGTAATGTCCCTCCTATCCTACAAGACTATGGAGAGGACACTAACAATAATATTGGACATCTAGTTCCATACTTAATCAAATAAGCATTCATATAAATTGTAGATGGAGATATGCAAATGCATAAAACCTTGAAAACATAGCAGAATTTAATTCCATTACACATCCATGATACATTCCATATTTTCATGTCATTCATCAATTAAGCAATATCAAATCAGCAAATGAGAATACTTATCTTAAACCAAGTAGTCCATAAGCAACGAGCTACACTTTTGCAACGTTCCACCCAACCGTAGGCCCGTGTGCTCCTCAATCTCTCAGCACCACTGCCACCCCCGAGCTGGGCATGATCTCCACAAGGAAAAGGGGAAAGCAGGCTCTCACATAGCCAAAGATACACCAGAATCAGCCAAACCAATCAACAGTGGGGTTTCTCAGGATGCTAAGAGATGGACAGAGGTGAATTACTAGGCTAGTGGCTCAACCATTATGCTATGGATACTTCATTGGGCTCATCAATCCAAATCTGTCCTCTTCCACTCCTGAATCTCCTGCTCACAGGTTCAAACTAAACAGGGAGGGACATAACAACCAGAAATGCAAGTGTTGGGCGTTTTTGCAGTAGGATTCCCAACGATGGGATTTCAACCAATTTAGAAAAACGTGGGAAAGCCCAAAACAAAAATTGGAAAATGGGAAAACAACCCCAGGAGCATAATCGTTTTCAGAAAAACGTCCATGGGCATTTCATGGGCAGAAACGGCCTCTATAACCCCATAAAATCATGGTTCTCTTCTCCCAGCCACTATGCTAACCAAAAACGAGTTCCCAGGCATGGAAGAATGCAGAGAAATGGTGAAAACGTGAAGGAAAAACCCCAGTTCGCCCCAGGCTGCGTGAGAGAGGAAAGACCGTGGTTCAGAATGGCTTGGAAAGGCAAAAGGTGGGTGATTTCTTGCCTTGCAAGCAAAAAAAATCGAATTCCCAAATTGATGGCTTGCCCATACCCGAAATTGGCTGCTATACCTCATCATTCCCAAGGCATTAACTTCCTCAACCAACTCTTGGAAGAATTTAATGATTGGGGCATAAGCCAAAATTGGTAGTTGGGATCTCATGGTTTTCTCATTGACACATGGATTGACTCCATGGCTCAAGGGTTTGGTTATTTTTCCTCCCTATTCCTTGTAAGATCATGCCCCGTCTCTTTGTTGCATTGCATAGCTGGTTGTGGGTTTTTCATTAAAATTGCATATTTACATGGTGTCTGAATTTACATTGTGCATGGCTAGCACAAGAACCATATGCATATATTCTAATTGCCGATACATAGAACGATAAATCAATGGCGGGGCCTTGGCCTTGAGCTCCTCACCATGACTAAATAACAATATTTACATCATTTACAATATTAATGCAATAGGGTCAAGATGGGGACATTACAATGATGACATGAAATTTGTATTATTTTTGGAAGACCCATTTTAAATTGAAATTTCTTCTAAGATTATATTGGCGCATTAGTGCACTTATATAGAAAGCACCAGGGTGTAATAATAAAAATGCATCGGGGCGTGTAATGAGTAGTTTGTTGCAGTGGTGCATGTTTGTTTTAAATGCACCAGTGCTACATTTACTCAAATGCAGTTTTAGAATCTATTGTAAAATATTTAATCAACAATGTAACATTTCACAATGACACTAGACAATAGAATAATAAACTTTATTTCATTATATATGAATAAGAGGCACATTGTCATATAAAATGAGACAACATAAAGGTCCACAATTATCAAAATGTTAATATGTAATTGTTATAGTTATTGGTAATCTGTTATCTTTCAATTGGGACACTATGTGGAGTACATTATACAAAATGTCTAATTTTCATATACAATTATTTCAAAATATACAACATCTTTCATTAACATCCAAATATATTGATCATCATTCTTCACTGGAACTATTATCAATACTTGAGCTACTTGCATGACTTGAGTTATTTGGTTGAATGTTTTGTTGATTTCCTCGATTGTGTTCCTCATATTCAACTTCCATCTATATACATAAAAATAAAGTTTAATGAATGTATCTACATTGGTGGGAATAATGAAAATTAAAATAGATAATATATATGAATGTAAATTGAAAAGCGTACCATAGAAGAATTGAGTCCTTAATGATACACAGTCTTTCAAAACCAGATCTCATGCCTCCTATAAAAAACTATTCTATTGGATCCACTCCATACTTTGTTTCTTGCAAGTTTTATACCCCATAACAAATAATAGATTTAATATAAAGGATTTTTTTTGTCCCATTAATTATAAAATGAGAGAAGTAAAACAACATAGATACTTACAAATTCCATAATTAATTTTTGATACACCAACATATACTCACAAGCCATACTTAACCCAATGTTAATCAATTCTTATGATGCCTCTTCTTTGTATGTTAACACCAGTTTGAAGACATTTGAGGATGGATGGTGAAAAAAAAATTAAATATAAATATCACAACCTATATGAAATATTAAGTTGTTATAAGGAAATCACAATTACTCACAGAATTTTCTATCAACCATTTTTCTCCTTGCCATCCTATCTAATGTGTTGAATGGGTTCCATTTTGTTTTTTTTATACAACAAAACAATTGAAAATTGATATTTACTGCTAAATTAATTAATTTTATATACATAATAGAAAATTTTAATGATTTTATATATTTGAAGCATTCTGCAAATTGGCAACTTCCTGCCATTCTACCAAAAGATGTTTACCAACTTTGTTGGTGGCAATATTATTCTGCGACTCAAATAAAAGTTAGTTCTACTGATATTTCTTTCACAGACACAGACAATCTTATTCACATCAATCTACTTGATAAAGCTCAAATTGACTGGGCTAAATATTAGAAGTTCAAGTATGTTAATTTAGGTGCAATAAAATTAGGTCTAGGTCCTCTTATTAGACCTTATCTTCTCGTTTCTTCATTGTGTGTTGCTGTAGATACTCGACACTTAGAATTTTCCAATGCAATAATTGGTGGCTTTACTGCCCCTCTCCATGATGGTCCTTCTTTTGGCACAATCTTTCCCAAATACTCTGTTAGTCTTGACGACCCTTTTATTTATGATCTTCTCAAAGCTTATATCATGCCCAAGGTTTTCCGTATGGCTAATGGCTCTAAGATTATTCAACTTAAGTCTGTTGTTGTTATTCGTTTGGTATTTGAAGCACGCTGCTATTGAGATGGCTTCTCTTGCGATGCAATTAGTCCATTTCTTTGACCATACCCTTGTACACTTTTTTGGCCCTACTAAAATATTTTGGATATCACCTCGTCAATCCTTTGGGATTTTCATAATATTTCTGAAAAATTAAAATGACATTAAACAATTTTATACTGATATGAAAATTAAATATAGAAGAATTAATATTAATAAAGGAATTCATTGTAGTAGTATATACATATTATATAAAAGCATGTTTAGGAATATTACTTTTTGAATGATTATTTCTTGTTATTTTATGTTTTTGGTATTACAAGTGTGACAAGTCTCCTTGACCATTGCTCTAGAAATTCCTCCTATAGTTTAGATATAACCCAATTCTTGGAGTCATTAGATTGATTTTTGTACTATAAGTGGAAAGTATGTCTATACATTCTTTCCACTATATCCTTCATAGTTTTATAAAATTTCTCCCCCTTTAATTAACTTCTAACACCACTCTAGTTGAATTAAGTACCAATTAATCATCATTTACATCTTCCATAATTTCTTTTTGAGCCGAGAGGCACTCTACAACCCAGTATGAGGGGGATCTTGTAACACATGTCGTGTGTTTGTTGAGTAACAAAATAATAAAAATAAAACATTCTAACATCGGTCATTAATAAAAATAAAAATACATGTATTTTCGAAATGAAATCAATGACTATATTATAGCCTACATAAAAACTAGAAATATAAGAAGTAAAAAATATTATAGATGATATAAAAAGTAGAAATATAAGAAATAAAATAAAAAAGTAAAAATATATTATAGTAGACACAAGAAGTAGAAACAAAATAAACCATCCTAGATCCAAATCCTAGGCTCTATCAAGTGCCAAGAGGGATCAAATATCCTGAGGTGCAAACCTCTCCTTGAATAGCTCCTTGAGTGCAATACTTGAGCCGAGGTTTTCACCTCGGGAGATTTGATCCCTTTTAGCGCTTGATAGAGCCTAGGATTTGGATCTAGGTTGGTTCCAATTGTGGGCGGTGACACAAAACTGGAGTTTGATCAGCATTGTAAGGAACAGGTTAAGTTGAAAACACAGATAGAATTATGACAATTATCATAATGTAAGTAATAAGTATTAGAGTTCCAATTTTCCTTATTACCACATTCCATGTATCCAAGTATGTCATATTCATTGGTAGTTATATACCGATTCCTATATAACCCTGAAATTATCTCCCATTCATGCTTTTGAGAATCCCTTTGCACAAATAACACTTCGTCATGATCTCTTTATTTCACGGCCGTTTTTTCTATGTTCTTCTACATGTTTTGATTATTCTTTTTCTTTTTCTCTTCTATACATTTGTTGTGCTTTTATTTTTTATCATCAATATCTTCATTATTTGCAATATTATCATGAGGATCCACAATATACCCTAAAATAGAGGAAAAAAACTTTAATATGTTGAAATCATTGCAAATATTTTTTCTCTTAAATAGATAAATTCAATGTATAAATGTAAATAACAAAAAAAATGCATTGTTGAAATCAATGCAAATTTTTTACTTTTTATTAAATTGATAAATTCAATACATGCATGTAAAAAAAAAAAATATGCATTGTTAAAATCAATGCAACGAATCAAATAAATATGTATCTTTTGTTTTTGAAGAACATTTGTTTGTGGTTTATGTCTGTCTATGGGACCTTCTTCCTCGAGTGGACCTATATCTGAGAATTCCTGAGTCCCTTGTGAAGACGTGTAACTTGGAGTTGAAAGTGCTGGATTAATTCTGATGTGCTTTACTATCTTTTCCCAACTGCCCTCAGGGGTTGTTGCTTCTTCACTTGCTTTCTCCACTATAGCTTCATTGGATGTATCTGAGGGACAAGGGGGGTTTTGTATCCTTTGTTCTTCTACTTCAGGATTTGGATCGGGAGTTTCAGAGTTAGGGATTTTTCCTTCCTTATGGATCAAGGAGTCGAATTGATTGCTGGTAGAGGGGCCCACATTTTCTTTGATTTGTTCCTTATTTTTTCCTGATTGTGTTCCATTGTTGTTGCTGATAGGGTTAGGGTTCTTTTTCCCCCATTTTTTTGTCTATTGCCAGATCTCTTCTTGATTTTTTTCATTGGCTTCTTAAGCTTATTTAGGGAATTTTTTTACAAAATGCCCATATTCGTGGCATTTCCTGCATTTGAAAGGGAGCTGTTCATAATTGTAGGGACCCCCAAAAAGACTTCCAAAATAGAAATTTTGACATATGAAAAATAATAAAAACTTAAAAATAAAATATAAATCCATAAATGAACTCAACATGTACCTAAAAATGGAACATTATACCTTTCGACAGTAGTTGAGCACTCCGTTGACGAAGTCCTTGTATGTATGGTCGTCGATCTTCCTCAAGCTGCTTCCAGCCTTGTCGATTTTACCAAGAGACCCCTCAGTTGACCACCCTACCGTATCGAGGTTACTCTCCTTCACCCCGAACCCCCAAACAAATGGGGTCATAAGAACACACTAGTAAGCTTCCCGACGGGATCTCCCAATCCCCGGTCTAGCTAATCCCAACTCACAAGAATCATAACATAATCCGAGATTATCATGCCCATCCAGCATTAGGGAGCAAGAGATGTATTTATGTCCTTCTCCTTCCTCATTATATAGTAAAAGCATGTGTGCCATGTGTCTGTCCATGCACATATTTATTTTAATTTATTAATTTAATTACAATTATTCTCAATTACATGTGTCTCAAATATTTTTATTGTGCACCTAATTCCCTAAATCAGTGGGAGTTAGGTGTGGGAGAGTCCTACTCTTTTTGTTCTCATTTAGTTTACTTAATATCTTTTCTTTGTAAACTAGTTGTTTTTAATTTCTTTATTTTAAATATTTAGAAATAATATTTATAAAAGATAAAGTATCTTTTAATTAATAACATCTAATCTATTTTGATTCAAAAAGTTTTAAAAGATTATAAATGATTTATATATATTTATATATATACTTATTTAGTTATGTTATTCCTTAATAGAATACTTTCATCTAATGTTTAACTTCTATTAGCATTCATTTCTAATATTCTTCTTTTCTCTTAAAAATAAAATAAGGAATATTATTTTATTTTAATTTGTCTTTTAATTTAAGGTCACATGAATTTATCTTTGATGAGTTTTCAATTTCTTTATTTAAATAACATTATCTTTTTCTTGTCCAGGTGCCTCTTCGGTGGGCCCTTCCGACAGTTTCATTTGTTCCTTCTTATGGGGAGTACTGCATAGCGACCTGGAATCGTTACCGCGATCTCTCAACTACGCTTCTTGGATACTAAGGGATGTTGAGGGATAAGGATCTCCTTATTTCATGCCCCTCAACTCATCGTACACAACCAAATCATTATGGCCTTGCCTGTACAGAATACACTTCCTTGGGTGAGTTGAAACGGATTCACCCATACGTGGATTGCTAATTCAGGGTCGACAGTCAGTCGTCGTACCCCTAAGTGTTATTTCTATTCTTACGACCCCTATAATTCCATTGTGGGTCATTCAGTAAATCGTCTTACTTGCCACTGCACACACTCAAGCGCACATTAGTAGCGTTGCACTATAAAACATTTTTATCATTCTTTTCAGTATCTCAATCAGTCGATTCTACCAAACATCCATCATTTTAACATTATGCTTCAGTTAGTCGAGCATGTTCATCATTAGTTATTTTATCTCAGTCAGTCGAGTATAAAACAAATCATCATTTTTATTTCAAGTAATTTCAACATTCATCATTTTCCATTCTAAAGCATTTTCATCATTTTTCATTTTCTCAGTCAGTCGAGTATATTCATCAATCATCATTTATCTAACCATTTTCATTTCACATATAAAATTTAAATCAATCATTCATGGTCCAAGTTTTTTATAAATCCGGGTCACTTCAAAACTAGTGTCCTCATTACTCTAATTAGTTAAAGTATCGAGGTGGGCATTACATACACCCCCTCTTATTAAAAACTTTGTCCCGAAGTTAAGTCTCATGTACTTCCATGGTGAGTTTTCTCTTTCTTTCCACATTAATTTCTTCAACATAACCACAAAAAAAATTTCATTTCCTCTTTTCTACCATCATATAAGTATACACCTCATAATTGACAATATAACGAAACTGTACCTTTCATAGTGTAGAAATCCCCACAACAGTCCTCTATTGGCTCATTAATTGCAACCGAATTTGAAATTGTCCTTACCAAATTCCTTTTTTTCGGCAAAACTATAAATATATCATTTATGTAAATCCTTTAAGCACTAACACATTTCCACATAAGGAATAAAATCTTCAATCCCAATTTCTTCATTTTCTATAGTTACGTATAACTATCATATATTTTAAACAATATCTGAATTTCAAAATAAGAATTGACCATTTTGAATTATGTTCTTCAATACATACATTATCCATTCCTAAACTAATCTTACATGCAACCTCTCTTTTTTCATAATCCAATGTATAATTAAAAACTGGAGTGCCATTTACTTAGTATAGCTAAAAGTATAGTCTCAAATTTTTATAAACAAAGTCATGTAAGGTTTTATTTTCTTCGTAACTCGAGTACAGTTAAGATTCTATAATTCAAGTAAGTTTAACTTCTCTCTTTTCACAATCCAAGGCATGATTACAAACTAGTAGTGCATAACTGCGAAGCCATCGCCTTGATTTCAGAAAATAAGCATTTACAACCAATCGATAAAATTCTTGACGCAAGACCCCTCATCAAAGTATATGAACCCTGAATATCATTCAAACTTTTATACTAGCAAATTTAGTGAAGAATAATTCTAACCTGTTCGGGAAGCTGAAAATATTCTTGCCGAGGATGAAGAAGTAAGAACCGTAGCTCTGACTTTTCTATGTCGATCTTTATGCATCACCAATGAACCCAAATGTAGGGTCTCTTCTCATGAGCAAGTGATTTTTTTTTTTTTACTAACATCCTTCGTATCAAGTGTAGGTCATGAACTTAGCTTGGAAGATAATTATCACCATTTGTATCCAATCTTTTTATAGAACCATAATTAGCATAACAATCATAGCTCATGATTTAGTTATTTTAGTCCATAACTTCAAACAAATCATTTAGTACACATATGATCTTCTCTTCCTTAGCTTATTGAAATCCATCTAAAGAATCATTCAGGTTTCCCATCTATAAGATTCATAATCACCTTACGACATGGTTTTGAATTTAAAGATTGGTGTTTTCCTCAAAAGTGAATCCTAGAACAAAATCAAGTAATACTTTGAAATTCCTATCTAATCCATTTCCCTGCTACAATCCCCAATGATCCTAACTTTTCATAGGTAATATACTACTTAAAGCATATGTAACTTAACCCTAAGACACATCGGTGCAAATGTAATTCTAATATAAGTACCATGGAGATTCTAACCATAGGAATCCTTAAAAGCAAGGTGATTCTCAACCCTGTGCATATTAAATATCATATAATAATACTAACATTCCAACCTTTAACATATAAAGTATTTAATGATATATAATAATACCTACATTCCAAATCATATCAAGTGTGAATGTATCTATGATATAAATTTAATTGTGATCTTTAGCATTGACTCATTACCCTATGTGAGTTTTTAACTTTTGTCTATACCTTAACCTCGATCTCTCAACTAAGTGAATAGGATATATATATATATATATACTTATATACTAAAAAATGTGTTTATACATATATAATCATATCTACTACTCACAAATTAAAAGTATTTTCAAATAAATAACAACTCACATTGTCCATTGGTTGTAGCTTGGGTGGTTGGGAGGAAAGATTGTTGCCCTCCCCACCCACGTTCAATTCTTGTAAGTGACATGATGCTCTTGTTGAGCCCTATTATAATGATTGTATTTCAAGCTTTCCTTGATTCTTCGGAATAGCAGGAAGGTGATTTTTTAAAAAAAAGGAAAGTTGAATTGAAGAATATGGGACCTTCGGCGACTTGGAGTCCAGCTGATTCTTCGAATCAGCCTAGTACCAGCCAAGAGAAAAAAGTGGGAAGTTTGTTTTTAGCCGAGGGTTTCTATTCTTCTTTTTAGCTGGATTTTTTGGTTTTTCTGCAAAATATAGGCTATTATATCTGTCTTTTTTCTTTTTTGCGGGGCGGATATCTGCTACTTTTGACATTTCCCCTTTTTTCTCTTCCATTTTTGGCAATTTGTCAATTTGGCTATCTTTCCTCTACTTTTTGGGGTTTGGTTCTAGACTGTTCTGTCTGGGACAGCTGTGGGTAACCTTGTCCTGACAATCGACAGGTGTATATCTACCTGCTTTTGGGGTTTTCTGTCTTTTAATATGTTTCCCCCATCTGCTGGCGACTTTCCCGTTCTGTCGGATACAAACTCTGGACGAGATGTAGTTGCTGGTGTAGATTCGGGCAGAATACCCCAAGATGGAGGGCTGCGGGGTTTGAAGGCAAAGAACAAGAGGCTTTTAAAAACCTATAAGGCAAAGAAAGAAATTGTCAGGTTCGATATTGATGGAGATTATAATATGGAGCGGATACAAACCCTAGGGGAGAAAGCCCTAGTTGGCAGGCTTGAATATACTTCAGCGTCTAAGCTCGAAATTACAGATTGGGTAAACAAGAAGTGGGTTCCTATTACTGGTATGCCTCCACGCATTAACCTACTTCCAAAACGGTGGATACTGTTCATCTTCTCGGAGGCTACACATCTTGAACATATTCTGTCCTCATTTTGGGAATTTAAGAGAGGTTCCCTGTTCCTTAAAAGATGGCATATAAACTTTGATCCGCTCAAAGAGGTGCAAACCCTGAGGCACCTTTGGATGATCATCCCGGGGCTTCCAATTGAAATTTGGACAGAAGAAGTTATCATGGGTCTTGCAAACTCCGTGGGGAGATTCATCAGATTTGATAAACACAATCTCTTTGGTATGGATCGCAGGTACGCGAAGGTTATGGTAGAGATAGACATTAAAGGGGGTTTGCCAGCCGAAGTAGTGATTTCATGGGGTAATAGAGTATGGAACCAAATTTTGGACTTTTTCAAAATCCCCTTCCGATGTTTTCAGTGTCGAAAGCTTGGTCATGTTCGGGCAACATGCCCCGACAGGCGTCTTCCTACTATTTCTCCGTCTCTGGAGCTTTCTTTGCCCAGAAAGATGCTACATCAGGTGACTTCCGAGCCTTCTGGTAAGCAAAATAACACACCCTTACAGTTCCCTGATTTGTCTATTGCAGAACTTGATTTCATTGAGTCTTCTGAAAAGTTGTTATCAAGCCGAATTTCTAGGGGAGAAATTCAAATGAGACATGACTTGATTACAGGACTGCCGCTAACCAAATCTGAGCTTCATAATCCTTGCACCAATGTTAGTCGTAAACTTTTGGGTGAGTTTGAACATGAGTCCAGTCAATTAGAACTAGGGTTTGGTGGTGATAATGTTACAGTCCCTACTCCTGTTGATGGAGTTTTAGATTCTGTCATTAATTTTTCTGGGGAGGCTTATACAAACCCTATACAGAATAAGCCAATTGAAACATCACAGGTGGGTCGATCTTCCCTTACTCCGGCTCAGTCAGTGTCGGTGCCTATCCCCTTTGGAAATGACCAGGATACTAGTTCCATGAGAATGACTTCTTGTATTGAACATTCTGTGGTCGAAATTCATAATAGGGTTTGTCCTGATAAAGCCACAGAGTCTTTAGATTTGGAGATATTAAAAGAAAGTGGATATCAGATGTCAGACAAGGGTGATGAATTTCCTCCACTTCCTTCATTCTCCAAAAATCCGGGTGTAGGTTCTTTGGCAAACCCCATTAATTCACTGTCCTTCCAGAATGTTACCATTCGACAAGGAAAAAAGAAGAAGTCTGCACACAACAATTCTGATGCTTATACGCCTCTATCCAGAAGATTAGAAGAGGTAGACACTATTGGGCTAGCTGATTCCACGGGGCTTAGAGCGGCGTCCCCCCTTGATCATGTTTCATAATGTCTGTGCTCTCTTTGAATGTGAGGGGATTAGGTAAGGTGTCACGGGCTCAGGCCTTATCTAATCTGATCAAGACTACTAGCCCTGCTATCCTGTTGCTACAGGAAACCATGAGTGATGATAAGTTTGCTATTCAAAAGTTGTGTAATATTCTACCTTTCTGGGAGGTTTCAGCTGTCAGTGCCTGTGGTCTTTTAGGTGGACTTGCTGTTGCTTGGGACCCAAACATATTTGATTTCAAAATCTTCTACACTCAATGGGGCATGCTATTAAAAGGTTTTTTGCGTGGGTGTCAACATTCTCTTTCCATCCTTAACTGCTATGCTCCTTACCGAGATAGACAACGTTTTTGGTCATCTTTGAAGGGTTCTGGAATTTTAAATCTTAATGACTTAATTATTGCTGGAGATTTAAACTTTACATGTCACACTTCTGAGATTTGGGGATCATCTGCTAGATTAGATGATTTAGCAGATTTTTTCTTACAGTTGCTTGTGGATACAGATTTGGTAGATGTACTTCCTCACAAACTGTCACCTACCTGGACAAATGGCCGATTTGGGCAAGAGGGAGTACACAAGCGTCTTGAAAGATTCCTAATCAAGTCAGATTTACTGCATTTCTTCCAAAAGCACAGATCTTGGGTCCATGATACCAAATTTTCTGATCACTGGCCCATCCTTTTACAACTGGAGGATTATAATCAGTCAATGTACACACCATTCAAATTTAATGCTACATGGCTGAGTGATGATACTTTCTGTGGGATGGTTAGATCTTTCTGGATGAATTGTGAAGCATTTGATTCTGACCCGATCCTGAATTTTTGTCGAAAGTTAAAGGGTTTAAAAGAAAAAGTTGCTAAATGGATACGGGACAAAAAGAGAGCAGACAAGCTGGAACTTCAGTCAATTGAAAAGAAGATTCAGGAGGCTCATGAAGCAAATATTTTTGACTCAATGTCCAGTACAGCCTTTGATGATTTGAAACAACTTGAACAAAATAAAGAGGCACTGTTATTAAAAGAAGAAAAAGAATGGCGACTTAAGAGTCGAGCCATTTGGATCTCACATGGGGATAAAAACACAAAGTTTTTTCACTCATTTGCGTCTGCTAGACGAAGAAACAAACATATTTGGGATATTTCAGATGAAAATGGTATTCTACATTCTGAGCTTGAGGACGTTAAATCTGAAGCTGCTAATTTTTTTGGCAAGATGTATACAGACCAGGGAGAGTGCTGTTTGGCTGATCAGATCAATGTAGCCACTCTATATGATCGTTTTTTCAATGAACAGGAGGTGGATGCTTTGCAAGCAGAGGTATCAATGGAGGAAATTGAGCAGACTTTGAAATTTTTTGCAAAAGATAAAAGCCCAGGGCCTGATGGGTGGCCTGTGGAGCTCTATCTACACTTTTTTGATTTGATGGGTCATGAATTGCATGAGTTAGTGAATTTCTCCAGAATCAATGGGTATGTGCCTGGTGGATTAAATTCTGCATTTGTCACGCTTATACCGAAGACTGATAAACCTGTAACATTTGGGGAGTTCAGACCGATTTCTCTATGCAATCTTCTATACAAGCTTATTTCAAAAATCATAGCAGATAGACTAAAATCTTCTCTCTCTGCTCATATATATGCAGAACAATTTGGTTTCTTACAGGGAAGACAGATCCATGATGCCATAGGCATTACTCAGGAACTGATGCATAGCATTAAGATACATAAGAAAAAAGCTATGATTCTCAAAATGGATTTGGTGAAAGCATATGATAGGGTTAATTGGTCTTTTCTCAGAATGATCCTCATTCGAATTGGGCTCCCTCCTATGGTGATTAAATGGATCATGGCTTGCATTACCTCAGTCAATATATCTGTTCTAGTTAATGGCAGTCCTACTACATTTTTCTCATGCAACAGTTGGATCAGACAGGGGTGTCCCCTCTCTCCATTGCTTTTCGTCTTGATTATGGATGGCTTTAGTCGCCTGATAAAAAAGGCAATTCATTGTGGACAGATAAAAGGGATTAAAATCACCAAGGATTGTGTGATCTCGCATGTATTGTTCGCTGATGATGCTTTGGTGGCGGGAGCAGACTCTGTGGAGGAGTGGACTCAATATAAACAGGTAATACAGACTTTCTGTAGAGCATCGGGGATGCTTGTCAGTTCTGAAAAGTCAAATTTTTATCACTTTGCACTAAATGAAGATCAGCTCAAGATCATTCAAACTATCTTGCCTTACAATTGCTTTCATATAGACCAGGGCTTTAAATATCTGGGATATTGCCTTAAACCGAACAATTATCAAATTCGGGATTGGTTCTGGTTATTGAGAAAGATTGAAGCTCGTATTGCACAGTGGACTTTTCGGCTGTTATCTTTTGGAGGAAAGCTTATTTTAATTAAGGCCGTTCTCTCTAGCATACCATTATATTGGTTTTCATTGTTGGAAGTGCCAGCATTCATAATTAACACCATTAAAAGGTACTTCTTCAACTTCCTTTGGTCTGGGACAATTGCCAGTGTAAAGATCCCTATGGTTGCTGCTGATACACTTTCCAGACCACACAGATTTGGAGGGTGGGGAATAAAAGATCTGGACCTATTCAATACTTCTCTGAGACTTAAGAGTCTTTGGAGAGGAATCTTTGGCAATACTCTGTGGTCCATTCTCATTCATAAAAAATATATCAAGATGGAGGTTAGTGAATGGATAAGAGATCCAAAGCTGGTAAGCTGGAAATTTTCACCTATGTGGAGAGGTTTCATGAAAATTTTCCATTGGATAAAAAATGAACTATACTGGCAAGCTGGTTCCGGTAAGCAAATTCGTGTTGGAATTGATAATGTTTTAGGTCTGGAACATGATTATTGTCTTCCATCTGCCATACTTCAATATTTACAGGTTTTAGGACTTACCACTCTACATAAAATTCAGCATTCAAGGACTGGGCTGGAAAGTTCTCCAAGATGGTTTTCTGCTCATGAACTTGGCCTGCAGGGTTATCTTGCACGCATTTGGGAAGATTACACTCAGAAATTGAACACAGCGGGAATATGTTTATCAGAGGAAGCAGATAAATTGGTTTGGGGTGGTAACCCAGCTTCGGGTGTGGTCACGGCCCAAACAGCATACAACAGAATTATTCAAGAGAAGCTTATCTTCCCACAGGATTGGTGGTATAAGAGGATTTGGCAATGGGACATTCCGTTGAAGTTAAAATGTTTCACCTGGTTATTATTGCAGAATAAATTAAAGACATGGGAAAATTTATCCAAGAGGGGCTGGATAGGACCTAGCTTCTGTGTTCTGTGTAGAGCTGCAGCAGAAACTAAGCAACATCTTTTTGTGCATTGTACCTTTGCTCACAAAATTTGGGATCTGATTTGTCACAACCTAAATATCACTCAAAGCTGGAATGTCGATGATTTTAATAGCTGCTTTTTAAATTGGTTCAGATACAACAAGCAATTTTTATATATTGCAGTATGTATACCTTGGGCGATCTGGTTCATGAGAAACAAAGTTATTTTCTGCAACATAATTCCAAATCCTTTCCAATGCAGTTTGATAGCACTTAAAATGTTTAAAAACTATAAAATGGACTTGCAGAAAGAGAGATCTGACAGAATTAGCCACTTCAATCTTAGAGTTGATCAGCCTGTACTTTTTTTTGATGGAGCTTCTCAAGCAGGACTTTGTGCATCCGGTGGTGTCATTTATCTGAATGATTCACATTATTTTTCTTTCATGCTCAACTGTGGAAATGGAACAAACATGAAGGCAGAATTATTGGCACTCTGGTGTGTCATCAAGGTTGCAAACATTTTTGGATTGACAAATATCAAGGTTTTTGGTGATTCCAGGGTCACCATCAAATGGGCGACAGGAGAATACAAGCTAAAGATATTGAATCTGACACATTGGGCAAAAAGAACAATTTGTGAGATCAACAAACAACAGAATATCAAATTTGTACACATCTTTCGTGAACATAATTCACTGGCTGACAAGCTATCCAAGCGTGCTCTGGAGGGTATTGAAGGCCACCTGATCTGGGAGGAGTGGTTTGACAGCAGCCTTCTAGATTGTGGTTCTACGTATTTTTTTTGATTGTACAGTCTCTTGACATGTAGCACTTTTGTTTTTTCGCTGCTATTTTTCTCAGTTGCATACATGATTGTGTTAATCATGTCATCAGGTTTTTGGATCTGTCAGATCTTTATGGAGAAGAACATTTTTTGAGACTCAGTCATACACTTCGAGAAAATTTTGTTTCTCAGGACTACAACTAGCTACCTCATTGTACTATTTGATTCTCTTGAATATCAATAGTAGTTTTTTTTCTTGGAAAAAAAAAATAACAACTCACATTATAATTTGCTTATCCAAAATAATGATCTACCAATAATAATAATTACTCAACATCTATATATATATTATTCAATTTACTCATAAATCAAGAGGACTTTCGAATAAGTAACAATTCACCTTATAATCCGCTTATTTAGAAATAATAACATACGAATAATAATAATGGGGTGCATATATATATATCATTCAAACACATCTATTATTATTATGTATTCTTACTCATGAGTTAGGAGGGTTTTCAATAGGTACGAATCCATTTTAGAGGTTGTTTACTCCAATAATAATATTCAATAAATAGTAATCAGTAAAGATCGATGTAAAGGTTCAGGTAAGTAGTAGATTTATATATATATATCTTTTTATTAAGACAATAACGTTATCTCCAAGTATAATTTATTATTGTATCTACTCTAAAGTCCTCGGTACTATCTTCTTATCATAAAAATCATTTATGCAAGGGTCTCATATCCTATGTTCCCAACCTATAATTATTAAAATCAATACATGTATATAAACTAATTCATTTCTTCTCCCATTCGTATATATATAATTCAATTTATTTCTTTTAAAGAAATGTTAAACTGTAGAAGAACAATACTCATACACAAGTCCACCCAACGATATAAGATTATGTTTAATTGAATAAAATACACATATTTCAAAGGTCCTTTATAAAGGACTTCTTATTATTAACTATTTAATAATGTCAATAATATATTTATCACCCATTCTACTATCTGAATAAAATACATACATTTCGATGACACATTATAAAGAACTTTTTTTTCACAGGAAAATTCAACTTACTATTAATATACGAAATAGTAAATAAAACCAGCTGTCAGAAACATACAATCTGCTCTCAAACCCTGTCATAGAGAGCACTAGGGACAAGCCAGACACAATGCCAGATGTGTCATCATCTACATCAGAAAAGTCCAATATAAAGTGCCATATGTCCACAATATAAAGCGGGAATCCCTCCAGCAGGAGAAACGGATCCAAAATCAATAGTACATCAAAGTGTCCATAACCATATATATATAGTGATCACATATACAAACAGCCACAGCTGCCCATCACCAAATACATCATATAAAATAACCAACAAAGCTATATATACCAAACCACAGCCATAAGGGGCTGTCATATATGCCGCAAAAAGAACAGTATGTATACAAAATCGTCCAACAAGTAGTTGGAGCCAGTCCCTAAGAAGGATCTGCACATAGAGCTAATAGACATATAAGTATATCAACCAGCATAATAAGGAGCATCAAAAACATAAAATGAAAATTATAAAAACAAAAAAGCATCATGTCCAATGTAAATGATAAGAGCCCTGGGTAAAAAGTATATCCTCCCGCCATTCTTGCCACATGATGACCCCAACCTGAGAGTTAATTTCCTTCTTAGATAGCTTGTCCGCCTCCATATTAGACTCCCTAAATACATGTTCAAAATGTATATGTTCAAGGTCCCAGATAAGCATCTGAGCCGCATCCATCTAGTGTTTAAGAAGCATTACATTGAGTGATGTCTTGCCTCTCGCCCAAGAGATAATAGATAATGAATCTCCAGAAACTACAAGAGAGGAGATCTTTCTCATCCGAGCCCAGAACAGTATGAGCCATAGGGCACATAACTCACTCCTAGTATTGGATCCATTGCCCAGATTTAGCCAGATATGTATGGAGACATCGTTGGTAATGTGTATAGTGGCACCCGCTCCACCCCCCCCATACCGACCCGCTGCAGCCCCATCAAAGAATCCACATGGAAATAACAGCACAGGTGGGGCATATCGTAGATTCTTAACCAGTTTATCTCTACCACTTACAGCTTCGTGGATAGTGACAAATTCATTATGTGCAGCAAGAGTTTTAAAGCATATCCCATCCCTAAAAGGAAATCTGTTTTCAAAAATATACAGGTTACGAGCTTTCCATACCTCCCAGATCATAAAATATGGGAGTTCTGTACACCCAGCATCATTAGGAGACCATTGCTCGAGACTATCACTCAGAGAGCAATGGTTCCATCGAAAATGCACTCCAGCTTTGTTTTCAATTAAATTCCAGAGGTCCCGTATGAACAGACAGGAAGTGAATAGATGGTCTACCATTTCCTCCTGTGAGCAACAAAGGGAACACCATCCCGGGCCGCTGAAACCATGGCGACAAAGATTCTCCCAAGTTAGAATCTTGTTACACAACGCTAGCCAGACAAAGCATTTTATCTTGAGGGGCAAGACAAGTTTCCAAATAGTTTTATCCCACCAACGAACCAAAATCCGTGACTCAGCAAACATTGCATCATATGCCAATTTTGCTGTAACATTCTCGCCAGCCACATCCCACGTCCAAACTAATCTGTCAACATCGTCGGACAACCTTATATTAGATTTATATATCGGCCTGATATACTCATCCCATTCGTTCCCCAAGGAACCCGTTAGTCCCAGCTGAGCAGCCGAAATCCAATGAGATCGCCCATCCTCATACCGGCCAGCCACATGTGACAAAGTATAGTAACCATTAGCTCTGAGATGAGTCCTTAAATCCAACGATAGAATATGTCTCGTTGATCCACCTAAGATCGGATCCAGTCCCAACTTTATATCACGTCCATTGCCCGACAACCAAGCAATCCAATGTGTAATAACCCTGAAGGCACCCATCAAACCATTCCAAATATTTGAGACACCTAATGTTGCAGGTCTGTACAAACGCAACCAATTTGTCACCGAAATATTTTTCAGATATTTGGCTCTGATAATCCTTCCCCAAATCGAGTTATTAAAGAGGACGCGCCAGAGACTTTTTGCGTGCAGGGCCATAACAAATAATTCGAGATCCTTAATATTCCAGCCCCCCAAATGCCAGGGACGAGCCAATACTCTCCAATTCATGAGATGAAATTTCTCCTGTATTCCACCACCCGACCACAAAACACTGAATACCTTCCGCCTGATTAGACATAGGATGGTTCGAGGGATTTTGCATAGAGAGAACCAATATACACCTAAATTCTGTAATACGGCTTTCACCAAAGTAAGCCTGCCACCCAAGGTTAAATGCCGAAAGCTCCAGTGACTAATTCGCATTTCAAATCGTCTGACAAGCCATGACCAATCATTTATCAAGTAGTTAGATGGCTTAATGAAGAATCCCAAATATTTAGTACCAACCTCAAGTTCTTTGAATTTTAATGGCACACTATTGCTGATCGACTATTCCACATCATCCACCAACGAGTGTTTCAAGAAGAATGATTTAATATAGCTGATAAACATGCCAGTAACAAGGCATAATAGGTCAAGTATTTTCTTGTATTGTATCCATTCAGCAAGTATACCCATACCAAAAAGCATAACATCATCCACAAATAATGAGTGTGTAACAGAAATCTCCCTTGTTATTTGGATGCCAACAATCCTTCCTTCCCTACGAGCCTTGTGTATGGATAGACTCAAACCTTCTATGACCAGCAAAAACAGAAGTGCTGATAGTGGGTAGCCCTGTCTAAGGCCCCGAGATGCCTTGAAATAATCAGTAGGATGTCCATTAATCAAAATAGCATAATTTACTGAGGATATACATGCCATAATCCATTTCATCACCTTCCATGGCAGGCCGGTCTGGATAAGAATTAGTCTCAGGAAATTCCAATCAACCTTATCATATGCTTTCACTAGGTCCAATTGTAGGATGAGTGCTTCAATTCTCCTCTGTTTGATAGTATGAAAGATTTCCTGTGTCACACCCACAACATCATGGATCTGTCGCCCACAAAGAAACCCATACTGTTCCATGGATATGTGTCTAGAGAGCAGTGGTTTGATTCTATCAGCAATTATCTTAGCAATAATCTTGTAGACCAGATTGCATAAAGCAATCGGTCTAAATTCATCATAATTATTCGGATGGGATGTCTTCGGAATGAGTGCCAGGTAAGTAGAATTTAGTGCCCCAGAGACAGTGCCCCAGAGAATTATAAAGAACTTTATTATCATTTAACTAAATACATGAAATTACCAACCATTATATTTAATGGAGTGAAATACATCTGTCACTATAATATTTTATTTATTTATTTTAGAGTGAATGCATAACCAATATTTCTACACCTAAACATAATCCTTTCTACTATCTGAATAAAATACATACATTTCGATGACACATTATAAAGAACTTTATTATCATTTAACTAAATAGTAATTCAAAACATGAAATTACCAACCATTATATTTAATGGAGTGAAATACATCTGTCACTATAATATTTTATTTATTTATTTTAGAGTGAATGCATAACCAATATTTCTACACCTAAACATAATCCTTAAACTACCCAATAATTTATAATTATTAAAACTTCTTCAATCGTGACTTATCAATCCTTACCATATGTTTTTTATTTTAGAAGTGCATTGTGTATTCCATAGAAATACTTTACGGTTAGCTATAAGCTGAACTCAAGATCTATGGGAACCATTACACACCAAGCCAGAATAAAATTCGACAACAAAGCCAGCATGGAATACTGCTATTCACAAAATAATTCCAGAGCTCAGATTTGACTAAAGATTGCGCACAGATCCGAAAGGGAGCTCACGCTGTTCTGGGAATTAAATCGATCTACATTTCACATCCAGATTTCTAACCGCAAATAAGTTTTTGAAGTAAAAATACAGAGATCTATAAAACACACAACTAAAACGAAGATAATTAATGGCATTGGATTCATCCCTATCCATTGAATTCAACTTCCTATTCTCGATACACAGGAGTTTATAATATAAAATGCACAAGGAAATACAGATTTTCCATACATAAATACTAGATCAATTCATTTTCTTCCTGAAACGGTACTGCACGATTTTTAAAATAGAGTGTTGACATAAATACAACACAGGATTAATAATAAAGCATATATATAGATCTACTGTTCTTATTTCCAGATTATTCGATCTTGAACTAGCAATCGAAATCTTTAATGAAACAAATAATACACATTACACAAAACTGGATATTCGATCTCACAATTTCAACTCAATCTAACACGGAGATTTTAAATAATGATACGGTATTCCGATTGTGTTAACACCAACAGTGGAACCCCTTTCCAATTCAAGATTATAACACAGAGATCTTTGGGATTACGATTTTGTGGAAAAACACCATTATGATTGTGGATCTGGAAACACCAATCGGTGATCAAATGGATACATAGAACAAAAATTAAGGAAGACAATATGCCGAGAGTCAATCAACACAAAAGAGTAATAGGGAAAACTGAGCTCGAAACCTCAAATCAACACTGAGTTCCGATCTCATGCGGTGGTTTACAGGGAAAGGGTATTGATCCGCTCCAAAATAAAGTTTTCATAAACTCGTGGAAAACTAAATCGATTCAACCATTGTTTACCCCGATTTCTCAATGCATCCACAGGAATCCAGAGGTATATACATGAGCATTATCACAACAATTGTTTTTAAAAACTAGAAAGAACTTATACAGAGATTTATAAAAAGAAAAAAAAAAAAGAAAAATACACAATCTAAACAGAGTTTAAACGATTGATGGATGGATTCCAAGATTTTACCTCCCACGCACAGATCAGCCTTACGCAATTTTACAGAGTTCAGAATTCAGTGAAAAACATGAATTCCGGAAGAAGCTAGTGGATAATAGAGATCTTTATGGCCAGAAACAAATCGGATTACAGATCTGGAGAAAGGTCAGTCAAATAAAGACTCACGGATATTTCTAAAGTTTAGTTAAAACCATAAAACAATTTCTAGGAACGCTAATGGATTTGGGGAATGGAACCACCGAGCATTTAGTGATCAGATTAATTCATGCAAAAACCGAGATCGCCATTCGAATTGGTAAACAAAAAACTTTTTAAGGTTTAAGTTAAATTCAATGTGAAATCTGATATCGCCATGCGCAATGGGAAGCACAGACACTTTCAAAGTTCAATTTAAATCAAGAAATACACCTTCACGATCAATGGATCGGAAAATACTTCCTCAATTAGAAAATAGTACACTGAGAGTTTAAAGGAACCAGTGTGCCATCAAATGCATTTCAATTTGAAATTAAAAACATAGAGAAATGAAAAGAAACAGTGTGCCATCAATGCTCTCCAATTTGAAGTCAAAATCAGAGGATTTAAAAGAACAATAGGCCATTCGATCTTCGAAATAAATACATAGAAACTTTTAATGACTAAGATGCAATTCACGCCACAGATTCAGGAGAATGCCCAGTAGATCTCGAAATGGAAGCACTGAAATTTTTACTGAACCAATTAAGATCAATGCAAAATATGGGGATGAAATAGATCTTCACCCACAAAAAATGGAGACACGACCTGGATTCATTTGGATCTCACCGAATGGATGACGAAGACAGAGTTTGACATTCGCTTACAACTGGTTTAGGTGGATCGTTCTACACAGGAATGAGGACACAAATTTGATCCATAGGATCTCCTTGGAGGTAGTTGAAACATAGATTAAACAGTCTTAATCCAAATCGTCTTGATGAAATAAATCTAGAATCATTAATGAAATGTAAATAAGATTTACAAATAGACTTAACCCAGTTCATTTTCTGATAAAGTCATTCTGGAAACGCTCAATGGATTTCAAAATGGGGAAAGTAAATTGTAGATCTGAAATCTTAGTGCCTTCATTAAGCAGAGATAGGTTCGAATCGGATCTAATCTGGAGATTATTTATAATCTTAAATCTTAGGAACCATACACAGTAGTAAAAACGAATTCACACAATCATTCACGCTGACTGGAGCATATAGAATTTCGGCAGAGGGCAACGTTTAAATGAACTTTTTAATTTTTCAAGCAACAATGCACTACACCGATCAGAATGCTTAATTTGACAAAAAGCAGATCGCCGAATCTCTCTCCTTCAGCTTACACATGCACCTTGCAACCCATAGGTAAATACATACATAAATGTTTAATATTACAGATAGATAACCCAATTTCTATCTTTCTGCAATGTAGATCATATGATCGGGACAACCAGTAGTTCGACCAGTTTCGTAAAGTCATACAGGAATTCCCAAATTAATAATACAGATCGCCCAACTCTTTATTTATTTTTTTTAATATATAAATCATTATAATTTAATCAATTGACTGGTTCTATACAGGAAATCATTCAATCCAGAATTTGAAATTTAGATTTACATATCCGGATGGAAAAATAAACACTACTTGAGTTAAAAGAATAGAACTTGTCGATAGAAGATTGACGAAGACCTTGGATGAATTGTCCTCGCTCCAACCCAAGTCACTTCTAACTTTGACGATCTACGAAGAGATCCCCGATAGAAATATGAGTCCGGTGTCCTCAAGGCTCGACCGGCTATGATACCAAATGTAGGGACCCCCATTTCGGGTCCCCCAAAAAGACTTCCAAAATAGAAATTTTGACATATGAAAATTAATAAAAACTTAAAAAGAAAATATAAATCCATAAATGAACTCAACATGTACCTAAAAATGGAACATTATAACTTTCGACAGTAGTTGAGCACTCCGTTGACGAATTCCTTGTATGTACAGTCGTCGATCTTCCTCGAGCCGCTTCTAGCCTTGCCGATTTTACCAAGAGACCCCTCGGTTGACCACCCTACTGTATTGGGGTTACTCTCCTTCACCCCGAACCCCCAAGCAAATGGGGTCATAAGAACACACTAGTAAGTTTCTTGATGGGATCTCCCAATCCCCGGTCTAGCTAATCCCAACTCACAAGAATCATAACATAATCTGAGATTATCATGCCCATCCAGCATTAGGGAGCAAGAGATGTCTTTCTCTCCTTCTCCTCCCTCATTATATAGTAAAAGCCTATGTGCCATGTGTCTGTCCATGCACATATTTATTTTAATTTATTAATTTAATTACAATTATTCTCAATTACATGTGTCTCAAATATATTTAGTGCACACCTAATTTCCTAAATCAGTGGGAGTTAGGTGTGGGAGAGTCCTACTTCTCTTTTTGTTCTCATTTAGTTTACTTAATATCTTTTCTTTGTAAACTAGTTGTTTTTCATTTCTTTATTTTAAATATTTAGAAATAATATTTATAAAAGATAAAGTATCTTTTAATCAATAACATCTAATCTATTTTGATTCAAAAAGTTTTAAAGATTATAAATGATTTATATATATTTATATATATACTTATTTAATTTTGTTATTCTTTAATAGAATACTTTCATATAAAGTTTAACTTCGATTAACATTCATTTCTAATATTCTTTTTTTCTATTAAAAATAAAATAAGGAATATTATTTTATTTTAATTTGTCTTTTAATTTAAGGTCACATGAATTTATCTTTGATGAGTTTTCAATTTCTTTATTTAAATAACATTATCTTTTTCTTGTCTAGGTGCCTCTTCGGTGGGCTCTTCCGACAGTTTCATTTCTTCCTTCTTATGGGGAGTACTGCGTAGCGATCGGGAATCGTTACCACGATCTCTCAACTACGCTTCTTAGAGACTAAGGGATGTTGAGGGATAAGGCTCTCCTTATTGCGCACCCCTCAACTCATCGTACACGACCAAATCATTATGGCCTTGCCCGTATGGCATATGATTCCCCGGGTGAGCTGAAACAGCTTCACTCGTGTGTGGATTGCTAATTCAGGGTCGACAGTCAGTTGTCGTACCCCTAAGTGTTATTTCTGTTCTTATGACCCCTATAATTCCATTGTGGGTCAGTTGGTAAATCGTCTTACCCACCACTGCACACACTCAAGTGCACATTAGTAGCATTGCACTATAAAACATTTTTATCATTCTTTTCAGTATCTCAGTCAGTCGAGTCTACTAAACATCCATCATTTTAACATTATACTTCGGTCAGTCGAGCATGTTCATCATTAGTTATTTTATCTCAGTCAGTCAAGTATAAAACAAATCATCATTTTCATTTCAAGTAATTTCAACATTCATCATTTTCCATTCTAAAGCATTTTCATCATTTTTCATTTTTTTTGTGAGTCGAGTATATTCATCAATCATCATTTATCTAACCATTTTCATTTCACGTATAAAATTTAAAGCAATCATTCATGGTCCAAGTTTTTTATAAATCCATGTCACTTCAAAACTAGTGTCCTCATTACTCTAATTAGTCAAAGTACCGAGGCAGGCATTACAATAATCAACTTTTTGATAGAATTCCCAGTCATCCATGAACAAATTTACTCCTTCTGGAAGTCCCTTTTCTAGGTCTACTTTAACACATATCCTGGCACAAGAGAAAAGCGGGCCTTTTGGTTCAGCTTGATAAATGAATTTACCTAAAGAGTTTCCAATTACCTATAGGGATTCATCATTCCAGCAATGAAGAGACAAATGGGGAAGGTGGACACAAACCGACACAGCTGAAGCAACATCTTTCTACGGATCAAAGTAGAGGCTCCAGCAATTGAGATAAAGTCCTCTTGGGCCCAGGAAGTACGAACTGCTGCGAAAAATTAGATCTCTTTCTTCTTTAAATTCGAATAGGAAAGTAAAAAAACTTTTGCCACAGAAGCAATGTTGAAGGCCTCCAAAAATGAGGGTCATCCAATTCTTGGAGATCCACGTTTCCATAGTTTTCGGAGAGGGCCGAAGGCCAGTAAAATGACTTATGAGGCCATGCTCACTCAGGGCAAGAGCTTTCATTCTTGAAGCTGCAGACATGATTTGGATCCTTGGAGTAGTGACGCGTTTGATGAAAGTAGAGGTGGAGGAATCCGAGGAAGGAGGGGGAGGAGAGGCAGTGACCAGAGCTTGAAAAGCGAGGTCCAGATGGAGTCGGATCTCCTTCGGAGAAGGATCAAAGGGCATCAAAGCCTTGCGTTCCCTAAGGGAAGCAGCGCTGCAAACCCTAGGAGAGCGCAGCTCGAGCCAGACTCATCGAGAACTCTTGGATATTTTCACTGCGGGAGCACAAGGAAAGTGTATAGACTTACCAAGAAGCAAAAAATATATTATAGTAGCCATAATAAGTAGAAACAAAAGAAGTAAAATAAATACTATAGCTGACATATGAAATAGAAAAAATATAAGGGATTTGAACCTTAATAAAAAAGCTTGGTTGCATTGATGTCAACAATGCATAAAACAAATATTAGAAATATAAGAAGTAAAAAAGATAAATAATAGCTGGCATAAAAAGTAGAAACACGGTTGCATTGATTTTAGCAATGCGTAAAATAAATATTGGAAATATAAGAAGTCGAAACATGGTTCCATTGATTTCAAAAAAAAAAAATCTATAGCTGACATAAGAAATAAAAAAATAGAAGGGATTTGAACCTTAATAAAAAAACATGGTTGTGTTGATTTTAACAATGTGTAAAACAAATATTAGAAATATAAGAAGTAAAAAAGACAAAAAATAGCTGACATAAAAAGTAGAAACATGGTTGCATTGATTTCAACAATGCGTAAAATAAATATTAGAAATATAAGAAGTAAAAAAGATAAAGAATAGCTGACATAAAAAGTAGAAACATAAGAAATAAAAGAAAGAAGTAAAAAATATATTATAGTAGCCATAAGAAGTATAAACAAAAGAAATAATATAAATACTATAGCTGACATAAGAAATAGAAAAAATAGAAGGGATTTTAATTTTAATAAAAAAACATGGTTGCATTGATTTCAACAATGCGTAAAACAAACATTAGAAATATAAGTAAAAAATATAAAGAATAACTGAAATAAAAAAGTAGAAACATGGTTGCATTGATTTCAAAAATGCCTAAAACAAATATTAGAAATTTAAGAAGTCGAAACATGGTTGCATTGATTTAAAAACAATTACTATAGCCAACATGAGAAATAAAAAAAATAGAAGGGATTTGAACCTTAATTAAAAAACATGGTTTCATTGATTTCAACAATGTGTAAAACAAATATTAGAAATATAAGAAGTAAAAAAGATAAAGAATAGCTCACATAAAAAATAGAAACATAGTTGCATTGATTTCAACAATTAGTACACAAATATTAGAAATATAAGAAGCAAAAAAGATAAAGAATAGATGACATAAAAAGTAGAAACATAAGAAATAAAAGAAAGAAGTAAAAAAATATATTATACTAGCCATAAGAAGTAGAAACAAAAGAAGTAAAATAAATACTATAGCTGACATAAGAAATAGAAAAAATAGAATGGATTTGAACCTTAATAAAAAAACATGGTTGCATTGATTTCAACGGTGCGTAAAACAAATATTAAAAATTAAATAAGTAAAAAAATAAAGAATAGTTGACATGAAAAGTAGAAACATGGTTGCATTCATTTCAACAATGCTTAAAACAAATATTAGAAATATAAAAAAGTAAAAAAAAAAAATAATATCTCACATTAAAAGTAGAAACATAAGAAATAAAAGAAAGAAGTAAAAAATATATTATAGTAGCCATAAGAAGTAGAAACAAAATAAGTATAATAAATACTGTAGTTGACATAAGAAATAAAAAAAATAGAAGGGATTTGAACCTTAACAAAAAAACATGGTTGCATTGATTTCAATAATGCGTAAAACAAATATTAGAAATATATGAAGTAAAAAAGAGAAATAATAACTACATAAAAAGTAGAAATATAAGAAATAAAAGAAAGAAGTAAAAAATATATTGTAGTAGCTATAAGAAGTAGAAACAAAAAAAGTAAAAAAAATACGATAGGCAACATAAAAAATAGAAAAAATAGAAACCTTAAGTCCAATCATCTCAATACTTACCAATAGACGACAAACAAATGTTCTTAAAAAACACACAATGTATGTTGATTTCATTAGTTGCATTGATTTCAACAATACATTGCTTTTGTTTTTTACATCTATGCATTGAATTTATCAATTTAATAAAAAAACATTGTTGCATTGATTTCAACAATGCCAGCCAAAATAATAGTTAGATTTGATAACTAAATATAACTCCAATCCTAAAGGATTTTGAACCTTGGTCTCTAGGTTAACACAAGCCCAATAATCTTACTGTTTACCAATAGACCACACACAAATGTTGTTAAATAACACAAGATACATATTTATTCGATTCGTTGCATTGATTTTAGCAATGCATATTTTGTTTTGTTTTTTTACATGTATGTATTCAATTTATCAATTTAATAAAAAAAAAAAAAAATTGCATTGATTTCAACAATGCATTGTTTTTTGCTATTTAAATTTATACACTGAATTTATCTATTAAATAGAAAAACTATTTGCAATGATTTCAACATATTAAAGTTTTTCTTTTCTATTTTAGGGTATATTGTGGATCCTCATGATAATCTTGAAAATAATGAATATATTGATGATCAAAAAAGAAAAGTACGACAAATGTATAGAAGAGAAAGAGAAAAAGAATCATCAGAACATACAGAAGAACCTAGAAAACACGACCGTGAACTAAAGAGATCATGAAGAAGTGTTATTTGTTCAAAGGGATTCTCAAAAGCATGAATGAGATATAATTTCAGGGTTATATAGGAATCAGTATATAACTACCAATGAATATGACATACTTGGATACATGGAATGTGATAACAAGGAAAATTGGAACTCTAATTTTGTCGATATGGAAACTTCCAGTCGTGCACTACAGTTCATATCTGAAAACCGACAATTGAATGCCATTGTTCATAATAATCGTACTCAAAATTATTCAATTGAAATCTTAGCAGAGAAGCAAAGAAAATCGTTTGAGATTATTCTTGAGCATTACAGAGGTGGGAACAATGAACCACTACAAATGATTATCCAAGGAACTGCAGATACAAGAAAATATTACTTGATTGGAGCTATTAGACAAACACTAAAAAATGATTATTTTCCAGATAAGTCACCATTACTTATTTTGGCCCCAACTAGTGTTGCAACATTTAATATATCTACATCAACAGTGCAAAAAAAAAAATGGGGATTAACATTGGATAAGGAAACTATAAATATTGGAAACAAAGAACGACGGGACTCTCATTTACAACAATATCATGAGTAAAAGGTCTATATGGTCTTCCTCCTTTCACATATGATCGATACGAGAAGATGCCAAAGGGAGCAGATGTGGAATCAAGAAAAAAGGAAGAAGAAATATCAAATTTTATCACATTGTAATATATTTGATCAAATCCCTTGAGGTGCAAACCCTTGCTTTCTTTCACTAAAAAAACATGCAAAACCTTTGCTTTAACAATTTATTCAATCCTTAATACTTATTACTCATGTTGGCACTCAGGATTTACCCTTAGGTTGCGAAAGGATGACCCTGCGGCACCTATTTCAAACCAAGATTTAGGAGGAGAGCTGGCTTCTTTCCTACCAGAGAGGGCTCTCTCAAAAGATGAATACAAAGGCCATGAACACTTTTCAAGAAACATATATTTCCATTTTATAGTTTTGCTGAAAAACACATAAATCACATTGGCCATGGAGTCACATCCAAAATTTCTAAAGATCAGTAGAAATTAAACAACATTAATCTTGCTAAAGGCAAGGAAGTTGCTATCTCACAGTCGATTTCTTTTAGCAGGTGATATTTGAAAGAGAGTTAAATAAACCCATCAACATTAAGCATCAGCCATAGATGAATTTAACATTGACTTTAGAAGAAAACATGGAACACTTAGGTGCGATTAAGACAGAGCATGATTTGCATGAATTCTGTATTAAAACTAACACATTCACTATAAGCATAAGAAGAAAGACAACATGGAATATATTCACTAGAAAAAACAATTTACAAAGAAAAGAAAATTACAGACTGCAACACAACAACACATGAATCTTCATCCTTCAAAACGAGCTTTATTTCTGCAAGGAAAAAATTTACAAAAAACCCCAAAAAACTCTCAGTACTAGAATTTCTTTTACTATTACGGGTTTCCAACCCTCTTTCCTTCATTACCTATGAGTATGTATAGGTATCGTTCATCCCTTAGGCTTGATTTATCTTAACAGAAATATTTTACAAAACTTGTGACACCTATACAAACAGGTTCATTGTCTCTAAGAACATAAACGAGTATTGACATACAGGCCTACCTAATTTTACATGTGTCATTGTACAATTGTTGACTACGACAGATCCTAAGTAGCTGGCAGGTCTTAAGTGGTCCCAAAGTATAAGAATATTACAAATTTAAAAAAGGGTAAAAAACAGACCGCTATGACGGGATGCAAAATATCATAAAACGGACCGCCACTCTATGTTTGAGCTATTACTTGGCCTTGTCGTTCGATGAAATATTCCACCTTTAGGTAATCGGCCACCTGTCCTTTTTATGTGGAAGGAAGTGGTGCCACTTCCTCAGTGGGAACAACGAAATATTTGAGAATATCCATGGTTTGGTGGGTGCACTTCTCGAACTTTCGGGCCTCTCTCTTTTTCTTTCATTGAGTTTTCTTGCACACCTATCTACATCTATGCTCCTCGGGTTCGCTGGCAGTACTCTCCTCTATGTGGTCAAACTTTATAGGGGATGGGGGAATGTGATTATCCTTCGCATCGGACCACACCTACTCCAGTACAAAAATCACTTTGGCCCATTGATCCTTTTCCATGACCGGATCCCAAATGAAAGATATCTGTGCTACTGAGCCTACCACCTTTTTCGAGCACTGATGTGAATAGTAAACTTTGGGATCCCATTTATAATGACTATGATAATGATGGTAACTAGGAGTAATACTTTTGGCATGATCATCCGTCTAGACTCTCCAAATGGGTGAGAATGATGACTGAGATCTGGATGGGCGCTAAATAGATTCAGCTAGAATTTCACGTTAAGTGAAAATGGATATGACGGCTCTGATGTGGCTTCTTTCCCTCGGGATATCATTCGTTTGCAGCAAGGGTAATTTTCAACTATCCATCTTTATGATCGACTGAGCACCGTCGATCTTGATCGCATTCACATTCAAACCGTTCAAAGATGCGCCCCCTACCGTGCTTCGCAAATCTTGGACCACGTTGATGCTCTGTGCAACTTCCATTTGCGAACATAGATTTGCGCCCTTCATTTGTGGTATCATTTAACCAAGGGCACATTCTTTGCATTTTTAATCCTTTCTGCAATGTTTAAAACTTATGGCCTTGGATAATTTCATCCTCCATGTATAACTACTATATAGAGCTCTTGTTTGGAATCCCTTAGGTTTCCATGTTCTGAAACCGAGGCCATCATTTACTATCTTCAGGGGCCTAATCCTTCCAATTTCCCAAGACAAAACAACTTCTACCTAACAAATTCTAGAAAAAATATCCTTGGGGTTAGGAAAGCCAGAAGCATGTGAGGCTCCTTCACGAACCCATATACTCTAAGTACTGTGTGACTCTTTTACAAAACCTAGTCCTGACTGCTAAATCTTTCTTTAGCTGCATGAAAGTCCTCATCTCCGGCAGGACTCTTGCTAGCTCTTCTCTAGAAACCAACTCGTAAACCTCCGTGGCTGATAGCTCCAAAGTCTATATTTTTTGTCACCTTCGCTGCTGCACACCTGCCCAAAGATTCCTAATGTTGCTATAGAGAACACAAATGTCAACTCTCCACATGAATTTCTCCTTTTATAAACCTGACCCTAGCTAACTCACTTACTCTTCTTCTGGTGGTCATTTATCTCAATCATCAATCACATGTGCTGCAATCTGGGCGGTTGAATAGGTTGTCCCTTCTACATCCTCCCTCATGTGATCATCCTCCGCTGTCGGATCTCTTCCGCAATAAACCATCACCGTCGATCCAACAGCCATACTAGCAGCAGGAGGTTCCGCATGGCCCTTTAGTTATTTTCCTTTACTGCCTTCCTGGGCTACGAAATGCTGAGGGATAGTCGCATGTCCATCGGTTTCTGTTTCTGCGACTGCCCTACTATTTAACTTGTCATGCACCTCCATTATGCGTAACCCTTCTTACACCATCGATATTCCCCTGCCAGTTGATCAATGGTGGGATCCACGGGCCCTTTAATCATGGACCCCACTTGGCCTTTCCGCCCATCTCCTCTTATCAGTAGTGCTTGTTTCCTAGCGGGGGGCCTTCGTTACCATTGATTTCTTTCACCGGGCTCTTCCGCAACTGGATGTTCTCCAACCCGTGCTACCAGTAACCAACCATCCCAACCGTAGAATCCCTGTCCCACTCCCGTCCTAGCCATATATCTCTACTGCACCTAGCTGGGGGGGGGCGCCAAGGTGGTTTCGTGGGTTCCCAAGCGGTCTTCCCATACCACCTTTCCACCATGCGAAATCATTGGAAGGTGAACCATGGTGGGCGGTTTTCAATTCTGCGACCTCCCTTGCCTGCTGCTTGATATCGTAGAAAGCCAGCAGGACCGTTGATCTGGCGATCAACGGTCGGCTGCCCAGGGAAATTTCCCACTAAATAACGCTTCCATTGGGATTCTGTTCACTAACTCTCAGGCTAATTTGGTGCTGGAAGCTCATCCCCACCGTCGATCTCTCTCCTGCTTCAATCTCCAACATTGATTTCCTGCCTCAAGGATTTTCCAAGCCCTTTTGGTAGGTTTTCGCTGCCTCTCTTATCTCCAGCCAACAGTCATGTCGCATAGCCATGTTAAAGGATGGGGCGCTTCTCCTTTATAAATCCCTAAGCCCCATTAGCCACAAATTCTCACTTTCTACCCCCATTTCCCCCTTTGGAAAATATTTGTGCTAACAACTTGCTCCAACTAGGGATGCAATCCTCCCTGCGAGGTAGCAAAGGACCCCGTAGACCAAGTTCCTGATCCATTGGGTTGCTCCCAACCTTTTCTGAAATCCTCAACTTGCTCTGACCTATAACCATCAACTGAACTAGTGCTACAAACAAATCCCACTATGTAACCTATAAACTGTCACCCATCCATACCCTAAAGACTGAAACCAAATAGAATCTATAAATTTTCTCTTAAAACCTCAAAGTGAACAATGAAAATTCATACTGAAAACCTAACTGAAAACTGTACCACATTACTGCAGCTGAAAATGCTGAAGAAGATGCTCAACTTGTGAGGTTATTTCACACACTTACTACTATACTCTGTTAAAATCTCTTTCTCAATCAAGTAATACAAAAATGCCAATAAAGCCAATCCAGTATTTGATCCAATAACAAAACTTTCTGATCTTGCTTAAAATCAAATTTAAAATTGGAAGATGTAATGAAAATAAGCATTGATAACAAATTTTCTCTTTATGGCAAAAGCAAGACCAATTATGCCAACTGAAAAAGTCTTCCATGTAACCAGCTACTATGCCATAAAATACATGACAACCTTCAATTTTTTATGTCATTCGTTCATCATGAGAAACATGCTCCAATCGTAATTCCATTTGTATACTGTCAAACTCATCTCTTTCGTCATCTATGCTGAGTGTGGGAATTGGGTTTTCATGACAACCCTCAAATAAAACTTGAATATCATATCTGCTTGACTCATCATGCAACCCAATAGGACCAAGACAATCAGATTCATAAACTTTACTCTGTTGTAACTATAGCTTTGTAACTTGACAGGTTGATTCAACACATGAACTATCAAGAACATCATCTCCTTTGTTGTTTTGAATTCCCGGATTAAAAACATGATTTCTCTCTTGTGATTCAAAAGAGGTACCATCCCGATCCTCAAATGGATAAAGGAGAACAACTGCTTCTTGACACAAAGATTTTGGAACTGAATGACATGAAAGGAAATCTAAGTGACTATCCTGGTCTTCTGCCTTGTACTCTATCTCATTTTCTGATTTACTGCTTGCAATTCCTATGTCTGGAACTTCAGAAATTTGAACTTGACCACCTTATTCTTTGTGATCCAATTCTTCATCATAAACTGATGTTTTGCTCACATACTGAGATTGATTGCATGATTGCTCATTCTTTTCACTATCCATTTCTAGAAGGTTTATGAAATTCTCCATCGCCTCAAATTTCTGTCTTTGATTAGAAATTTTAAATCTTTGTTTCAAGATCTCAAATGAGGAAAAACATAATGGCAAACAATTACATTCATCATGCTTATTATCCATTATGTTTCCAGCGTTTTGATCATGAATTTCAATCAAATTTTCTTCACTAACTAGCCCAGAACTTGCAAAATTTTATGTTGGTTGTTTATGTACATTATCCCAGTATTCGTCCTCGTATTCATCATATATAGGTAGTCTGAAATCCTTTTTAAAATCATTATTGATAGAATTTATGATAGCCTGATTGAAATCTTCATGAAACAAATTAGTATACCCCTGTTCCTTTACATCGCTATGTTGATATGCTTCTTGATCACAAAAAACAGAATTGGAAGGCATAGTAAGTTCTTTTTTTTCATATCTCTCTTCAAACTCTAATTCTTCTTCAATTTTGTTATCATTATCTTGCTTTGAAACTTTTCTAAACATCCTAAGATTGTCTTCAACCTCCAATGAATAAAAAAACATATGATGCAATGTAACTGACTTTCTCTCCAAAAGAAGAAAAGACAATTCGGGAGGAAAGATAGATGCATAATACAATTTGGAAGCATTTTCTTGACGCTAAATTTCCTTTGGCATGTTATAATAAAAGGTTGCAAACCTCCTATTAAAAATAGACATAGCTTCACCTTCTTGTTTTTTCATGGAATAAAACTTTGAAAGAACTTGATCCAATGACCTTCTCTTACCCCAAAAATTCAAAAAGACATCATAAAACTCTTCCCATGTATCAATGATTTCAGGCTGCAAGTGCTTAAACCATTTCTTAACATCTCCTTGGAAAGATTGGGAAAAATCCCTCATACAAACATCATCATATTGTATTTCAAAAAGGTCTAGAAAATGCTCAAAACCTTGAAGATGTTTCTTAGCTATAAGACTTCCAACTTCCCCATCAAAAACATGGAGGTATCTATTGTATTTTGGATCAGGATATTCATGAAGAACAAGGGGCATCTTTAAAGGACTATATCTCTGCTGATATCTAGAAGGTAAAGGAGTATGTACAGGAGGAACGTCCTCAGCCTCAATCTCATGAGGTTTGGAAGACTAATTATGGATCTTACATGATTCAAAAGAAGGAATCGGGTCAGCTCTAGGAATGAAAGAAGAAGGTATATCTACAAGATCTAATGAAGGATATACAAAGGAAGCCCTCTCATGACTTAAGAATTTTTGGTGAAACATAAATTCCTTGACATATACACATAGAGATAAAAAGAAGTCAATGCAAAAGAACAAGATCTCCTTGGAGAAATTGACACTTTGATACCTGGATCTGAATTCTTCCATGTTTATGTAAACTGAGCTTGTTCTCAAGTGGAGCCTACAAATTGGATTGAACCATGAGTGGAGTCGTCAAGTGAATGATACACAACCTTCTTGATGTTTGATTGTTGTCCACCATCAGTAATCAGATCTGAAACTTTGTTGTTCTACCCAGGGACAACACAACTTTTGCATCCCTGGTAGCAACACGAGAATGTTGGCACTCGGGATTTACCCTTGGGTTGCGAAAGGATCACCCTGAGGCAACTATTTAAAACCAAGCTTTAGGAGGAGAGTTGGATTCTTTCCTACCAGAGAGGGCTCTCTCAAAAGATGAATACAAAGGCCATAAACACATTTCAAGAAACAGATATTTCCATTTTATAGTTTGGCTGAAAACACATAAATCACATTGGGCATGGAGTCACGTCCGAAATTTCTAAAGATCAGTAGAAATTAAACAACATTAATCTTGATGAAGGAAAGGAAATTGCTATCTCACAATCAAGTTCTTTTAGAAGGTGATATTTGAAAGAGATTTAACCAGACTCATCAACATTAAGCATCAACATAGATGAATTTGACATTAACTTTAGAAGAAAACATGGAACACTTAGGTGCGATTAAGACAGAGCATGATTTGCATGAATTCTATATTAAAAATAACACGTTCACCATAAGCATAAGAAGAAAGACAACATGGAATATATCCACTGGAAAAAATGATTTATAGAGAAAAGGAAATTGCAGACTGCAACACAACAACACATTAATCTTCATCTTTCAAAATGAGCTTTATTTCTACAAGGCAAAACTTTACAAAAAACCCCAAAAAATTCTCAGTACTAGAATGCCTTTTACTATTACGAGTTTCCAACCCTTTTTCCTTCATTACCTATGAGTATATATAGGTATCTTTCATCCCTTAGGCTCGAGTTATCCTAACAGAAAGCTTTTACAAAACTTGTGACACCTATAAAAACAGGTTCATTGTCTCTGAGAACATAAACGAGTATTGACAGATAGACCTACCTGATTTTATATGTGTCATTGTACAATTGCTGACTACGAAAAATCCTAAGCAGCTGGAAGGTCTTAAGTGGTCTCAAAGTATAAGAATATTACAGATTGAAAAAAAGGGTCTGAAACAGACTAATACGACGGGATGCAAAATATCATAAACCAGACCGCCACTCTACGTCTGAGCAATTACTTGACCTTTTGGGTCAAAGAAATCTTCCAAATTCAAGGAATCGTCCACATATCCTTTTTCTATGGAAGGACATGGTGCCACTTCCTCAGTGGGAAGAACGAAATGTTTGAGAATCTCCATGGATTGGTGGTTTCACTGCTCAACCTTTCGGGCCTCTCTCTTTTTCTTTTGTCGCGTTTTCTTGCACACTTGTCTACCTCTATGATCCTCGAGTTCGTTGGAAGTACCTTACTATATGTGGTTGAATTTTACAGGGGATGGGTGAATGTGATTATCATCTGCATCAGACCACACCTGCTTTGGTACAAAAATCTCTTTGGCCCCTTGACCCTTTTCCATGATCAGATACCAAATGAAAGATATCTGGGTTGTTGCGCCTACCACCTTTCTTGAACACTGATGCGAACAGTAAAATTTGGGAGCCCATTTATAATGACTGTGATAATGATGGTAACCAGGAGTAATCATTTTGGCATGATCATCTGACTGGAATCTCCAAATGAGCGAGAATGATGACTGAGATCTGGTTGGGCGTTAAACAGATTCAGCCAGAATTTCACGTTAAGTGAAAATGCATATGACAGCTCTGATGTGGCTTCTTTCCCTCGGGATATCATTCGTTCGCAACGGGGGTGATTTTCAACCATCCATATTTATGATCGACCCAACATTGTCGATCTTGATCTCGTTCGCATTCAGACCATTCAAAGATGTGCCCCCCATTGCGCTTCACAAATCTTGGACCACGTCGATGCTCCGTGCAGCTTCCATTTGCGAACATAGATATGCGCCCTTCATTTGCACCAGCATTTAACCAGAGGGGGATTTTTTGTATTTTAAATCCTTTCTACAATGTTTAAAAATTAGGGCCTTGGATTATTTCATCCTCCAGCTATAACTACACATCTAGAGCTCTCGTTTGGCATCCCTTAGGTTTCCATGATCTGAAAACTAAGGCCATCATTTACTATCTTCAGGGGCCTAATCCTCCCAGTCGCCCAAGACAAAACAACTTATGCCTAAAAAATTATAGGGAAAAGATCCCTGGGGTTAGGAAAGTCAGCAGCATGTGAGGCTCCTTCACGAACCCGTATAATTTGAGTTATGTGTGCTGCTTGTACAAAAACCAGTCCCCAACTGCTAAATCTTGCCTCAGCTGCATGAAAGTCCTCATCTCGGGTAGGACTCTTGTTAGCTCTTCTCCAGAAACCAACTCGTAAACCTGTTAAAATTCAATATGCTAAGACAGAAAATAGCAACATTACATTCCATTTCACAATAATAGCATATACAGGATCACTGAAGAAACAACAAGCACAGCATAAACACAAGAGATAGAGATTTATCCTGGGAAACCCTCATGGGGTAGAAAACCCAGCAAAGCTTCCTCAATATAGATGACCAGCAATATACAAAGATGAAACCCTGAGACATGATCTCCTCCTCCACAATAGCAGACCTCTCCTCCACAAGTGCGCTATCCTCAAGTGTGTGAGTGTATCAAATGAGGAACACACCTCCTCTATTTATACACTACTCTGATATGTATTTTACACAAGTACATGTAGGCTCGTATTTAATCATTAGGTTAAATACCCCATTATAACTGACTGGGCCGACCCCCACATGGTGGGTCTAATAACCCTAGTTACCACACCCAACTCGGAGGAATAAACATCTCCGGATTTATAGTATAATCACATCGGAGGTATGGAACATCTCCGGAATAAATAATATACAAATATAATATTCTTTGAAGTTACAATATTTCAACACTCCCCCTTAACGAGAAGGATATTATAACAGTATCTACACGAGAAAGGAGTCATCAACATCATACATGATACATCTATAAATCATTGGAAGCTTTCTCAACATCATCAGTAACTCAAGCAGTTACTGGAACATCTTCAATACTGGAACATCAACATCTTCAGTACTGAGTCTTTATCTTCTACAGCACTCGAACAACTACAACAACATCAACATCTGGATCCTCACGATCATCAGTATCGTCATCTCACGATCATTAGCATCGTCATCACACGATCATCAGCATCGTCATCACACGATCATCAGCATCGTCATCAACACAGGTATCCATAACAATACAAGTATCCACATCATTAGTACAAGTATTCATGCCAATACAAGTATACATATCATCAATACAAGTATCCATACTGATACAAGTAATCATGTCATCAATACATGTATCCTACCGATACAAGTAACCACATCATCAATACAAGTATCCTACCGATACAAGTAACCACATCATCAATACAAGTATCCTACCGATACAAGTAACCACATCATCAATACAAGTATCCTACCGATACAAGTAACCACATCATCAATACAAGTATCCTACCGATACAAGTAACCACATCATCAATACAAGTATCCTACTGATACAAGTAACCACATCATCAATACAAGTATCCTACCGATACAAGTAACCACATCAAAAATCACTTTCTCGGAGACCATGCGTCTACGGATCAATTCAGGGACCGAACTCCGGGGATGATACAATCCCCACTTCTCGGAGACCATACGTCTACGGATCAATTCAGGGACCGCAGTCCGGGGATGATACAATCCCCACTTCTCGGAGACCTCACGTCTACGGATCAATTCAGGGACCTAAGTCCGGGGATGATACAATCCCCACTTCTCGGAGACCTCACGTCTACGGATCAATTCAGGGACCTAAGTCCGGGGATGATACAATCCCCACTTCTCGGAGACCTCACATCTACGGATCAATTCAGGGACCTAAGTCCGGGGATGATACAATCCCCACTTCTCGGAGACCTCACGTCTACGGATCAATTCAGGGACCTAAGTCTAGGGATGATACAATCCCCACTTCTCGGAGACCTCACGTCTACGGATCAATTCAGGGACCTAAGTCCGGGGATGATACAATCCCCACTTCTCAGAGACCTCACGTCTACGGATCAATTCAGGGACCTAAGTCCGAGGATGATACAATCCCCACTTCTCGGAGACCATACGTCTACGGCTCTCTTTAGGACTGAAAGTCCAGGGATGATCCAATCCCCTCAACTATCCAATAAGGACTTCATTCTCGGAGACCTCATGTCTACGGCTCTCTTTAGGACTGAAAGTCCAGGGATGATCCAATCCCCTCAACTGTCCACTAAGGACTTCATTCTCGGAGAGCTCACGTCTACGGCTCTCTTTAGGACTGAAAGTCCAGGGATGATCCAATCCCCTCAACTGTCCACTAAGGACTTCATTCTCGGAGACCTCACGTCTACGACTCTCTTTAGGACTGAAAGTCCAGGGATGATCCAATCCCCTCAACTGTCCACTAAGGACTTCATTCTCGGAGACCTCACGTCTACGGCTCTCTTTAGGACTGAAAGTCCAAGGATGATCCAATCCCCTACCTGTCCACTAAGGACTTCATTTTCGGAGACCATACGTCTACGGATCTATTCAGGGACCGAAGTCCAGGGATGATACAATCCCTACCTGTCCACTAAGGACTTTATTTTCGGAGACCATACGTCTACGGATCTATTCAGGGACCGAAGTCCAGGGATGATACAATCCCTACCTATCCACTAAGGACTTCATTTTCGGAGACCATACGTCTACGGATCTATTCAGGGACCGAAGTCCAGGGATGATACAATCCCTACCTGTCCACTAAGGACTTCATTTTCGGAGACCATACATCTACGGATCTATTCAGGGACCGAAGTCCAGGGATGATACAATCCCCACATGTATTCTCATCAATACAAGTACAAGTATCCTCAACCATACACGTACATTAATCAATACATGTGTTATCAAAAGTATGTATTCTTACCAATACATCTTATCATCAAAAGCATGTATTCTCACCAATACATCTATCATCAAAAGCATGTATTCTTACTAATACATATAACATCAAAAGCATGTAAAACAAAGTATTCTAAGCATAAGAGTCCTAAATCTAAATATTTCTAAGTATCTAGGTGTAGAGAACAGGTTACCTCATCATCGACCTTGTTGTTCGATGAGACAATCTCATCATCAGTGACCATACTACTCCCCCTTTCGAGGAGGGTCCTTTTGAGCTATACCAAGCTTGTCTCGGAAGTATTCAAATTTCACCTGAGACAGAGGTTTGGTTAGTATGTTGGTAACTTCTTCACTTGAGGTAGAGATTTGGTTAGTACATCGGTAACCTGTTACAAATTCAAACTTTAGTTCCTTCTGCATCATATCTTATTAGATCCCTATGTTCTTTGACTTATCATGGAACACTAGATTCTTTGTCATCTTCATACAACTCTATTTGTCACATAGGATCACAGTTGGTTCTATCTCTAATTCAAACCAACCCTGAAGCCAAGCTTCTTCACAACTAGCAGAGCAAGCAGCCATATATTCTGCTTGTGCTGAGAGCCACACTAGACTGCTTCCAGCTAAACCACGAGATCATGGTTAATCCTAGACAATAACATCCTCTTGATGTGTTCTTCCTGTCTGATACACTTTCTTCCCAACCAGCATCTGATTAGCCATCTAAAGTTATGATCTCCAAGATAGCATAGATCAAAGTCTATCGTATCCTTTATGTACCTCATCACATGCTTTGCAATTATCGGGTGAACACATCTAGTTTCCACTAGATACTGACTCAAGGTGTTCACAACAAAGCATATATCTAACCTAGTATACGTTAGATACATCAATGACCCAATAATTTGACTGTACAGAGTTATATCCACTAACTCTGATGAGTCATCTCCTAACAGCTTCAAGTTGGAATCCATAAGAGTGGCCATTCCAACATATCAAGTCTTCTCAAGATTTCTCAGCATACTTTATCTGGTTGAGAAATATTCCTTCCGAGCCTTGCTATACTTCCAGACCTAGGAAGTAAAGCGTCAATTTGAGATCTTTCATTTTCATTTCTGCATTGAATGATCTTCTGCATATCTATCTGTGCCATCTCTCGTTAGATGGGTCTACTAATATGAGCCTTAATATCATTCGAACTTTGTGGTGAGTTCCTTCTTGCATCCATGTCATTTGTGTATAGAAATCATATTCAACCTTGTAGCAAAGGTTGAGATCCACATCACCCATGGTGATCATTAAGCTTATCAATTTATTATCGATCCTAGGTACCTATACAGAACCTGATTCACACTTCTTCTTTAATTACACCATACTTGGAGCAAACATCTTGTCGTGATTCTCTTCCCCTTTCTAAGAGAATCTTCTAGCCATGAGCCTTCTATATTTTGTTTGATTTGTAAATCTTCTTGTTTGAACATCCACCACTTGTACGGTGTCCATCATTCTTCATGACCTTTCCTACAAATCAAAATTAAGTACATGATTAGTAATACTTCATAATCATCAAATCATATTGACATGATAACCTATTATGCATACAGATATCATTTACATAGTGATGCAACTATTTTGACCAATACTTTGGCACAACACTTTCCCATATCCTGTATGCATACAGTGGCTATCTAGATGCCTTCCATCTCTACCAGAACATACTATCGAGAGTGTGCACAACTCTCAGCATGTCAGCAAAGAGGTTTCATTCTAGACAAGCAACAATGGAATGTTTGTCCAACTTACCAATCATATGCATATTAGTAGTATACTGTTCAATGTTCTATGAATATTTACACTCAGCATGATATATTATAGGAATACAAATATGCATACAACCTATTACAGGCAATATCATTACTATTTCAGATAACAACTCAAATACTTATCTTTTATGTTTGTGTGGCTGCCTCCCGCTTGATCTTCTGTATGTCTTTTGAACTTCTATTCATTTTGTACCACTGTGCATGCTCAAGAGTCATCCTCATGATCTCATACACAAACATACACTCATTAGTATATTCTAAATGCTATCAAAACATTATAGTACTAAATAATCTTGAAAATGTATAGTCATGATTATAGTTAATAAACATTAGTATTCAAGATTTCAGGGAAGTCTTCTTTTACTCATGCATATCATCAATGAAGATAAAAGATATAATATGCATAATCCCTTGATTACTAACTTTATGAATAAGCATAACCAATCATTCCAAGTATACTTATATAAGGGATCCTAACACAAGGTAAGATTCATGGGAAACATACCTGGATTAGTATACCTACTTGGTTATGTACAACATACCTAAACAATCTCTTCAATGATTTAGAGATCCTGAGCTAGAACCTGCATGTCTCATAGGTTAAGCATAATATAACAAAGTCATACATACCTCGTAAGTAGAACAAAGATTATGGATGAGTCTTTGTCTTCATGTTTTCATGGTCATGGAGCCTGATTTGTCTTTTGTGATGTACCTGTATCTTGTTAGTAGACAACATCAACCTCACACAACATCATAATGCATTAGTACAATCATAAGTGTCAACACCCTAACCAATGAATATCTTCTATCATGCATTCATAATTTTGTTAAGGTGATACAACAAATCTAAAATCAAGATTGTACTAACCGTAATAACATGAAGACAAACATACCATAAACTTAATCATGAACAAATCTCAAAACATACCTCGATGAGTCATACCTGTCGAGATCGCTTGTAATCTCCTTATGTAAAGCCTTAGCCTCATCTCCCTCTGAAACAGTAACTCCTTCACTTATGCAGGTGACCAATCCATCTTCTTCTAGGATTAACCCTATCCACTTGATTTGCAAGAACTGGACCTGGAGCTGGATATGGGTTTGTCAGAGAAACCCCAAAAATTCAAACTTTGAATTTCAAACTTTCGAAAGGATAGAAATATGCGCCTTGATGAGCTGATCAAACTGATATATTCAGAATTTGAAAACTGCAAAGTTTCACTCCTCAATTTTTCCTTTGAAACTTCCGGATTCACTGGACGTGACCCTGAACTGGGGTTTGGTGAATCCCACTCTTCTGCCCAATCAAAATGTTTGATCCAAAGCTCTAAGCTTCTATTTTTCTGAGGAGCTTCCAGCCATGGTCACAGATTTCAAAAATTCCCATTTTTACAGAAGCCCTAATTTTTCACTTTTCTGATCAAAGTCCCGAACTAGGGTTTGATCAAGACCGGCCTTCTGCCCAACCAAAAAATATGATCTTGGTCTCTAAATTTCTATTTTGATGAGTAGCATTCAGCCGTGGTCTCCGTTTACAAAAATTCCAACTTTCTTCAAAGCCCTAAATTCCGGAAGCCATGAATGAAGGTATTCAAAAATAATTATGTTTTGACAGAAATATGTACCTGATTGTTTCTGGTGTAACTCCAAACTTTTCAATCCACAGGGTCTGAAAAAGTTTTCTGAGATAGCCTGACCTGTTATCTTTCCATCCTGACAGGTCTGACCTCAATTGGATTCTCTGAGAGAGAGTTATGTCAAATGTCGCAACATGACCTGTTTTGGGATAAAACAAAAGAGCGAACTTGTACGGCGTGCCACGTGTCACTGTTTGAACTTCGGCCTCTGAAAAACTTTTCTGAGGTAGCTCGGCCTGTTATATTTCCATCCTGACAGGTATGACCTCAATTGGACTCTCTGAGAGAGAGTTATACCAAGTGTCGCAACATGACCTTTTTATGGGATAATACAGGAGGGAGAACTTGTACGGAGTGACACGTGTCACTGGTTCAACTTCGGCCTCTGAAAAAGTTTTATGAGATAGTACAGACTATGTACTACCTGTCACTTTTTACTAAATTTCATTTGGAGCTTCCTAGCCCAAGATATGACCTTTTTCCCAAGCTCACCTGATTTTGGCTCAGATCTGGAAGAGGCAGAAACCCTATATTGTACAGATCATAAATCACAAAGTACAACGAATTAGAGGTTTTCCTTTGGACAAAAGGTACCTGGAGATTTAATCTTCGTCCTGTAACAATTTCAGATCCAAAAACTTTTCCAAAACGGATTTATAGCGAAAGTGCTACGATGACTGGTTTTTGCTATGTAAAACCCTAACCTTCAAATTGTCGTAGGTAAAGCAAGTGTCTTTAGTGCCATACCTTGTCTTCCTTCAGGTTAGCTCTGATCCCATGTTAAAATTCAATATGCTAAGACAGAAAATAGCAGCATTACATTCCATTTCACAATAATAGCATATACAGGATCACTGAAGAAACAACAAGCACAGCATAAACACAAGAGATAGAGATTTATCCTCGGAAACCCTCATGGGGTAGAAAACCCAGCAAAGCTTCCTCAATATAGATGACCAGCAATATACAAAGATGAAACCCTGAGACATGATCTCCTCCTCCACAATAGCAGACCTCTCCTCCACAAGTGCGCTATCCTCAAGTGTGTGAGTGTGTCAAATGAGGAACACACCTCCTCTATTTATACACTACTCTGATATGTATTTTACACAAGTACATGTAGGTTCGTATTTAACCATTAGGTTAAATACCCCATTATAACTGACTGGGCCGACCCCCACATGGTGGGTCTAATAACCCTAGTTACCACACCCAACTCGGAGGAATAAACATCTCCAGATTTATAGTATAATCACATCGGAGGTATGGAACATCTCCGGAATAAATAATATACAAATATAATATTCTTTGAAGTTACAATATTTCAACAAAACCTCTGTCACTGACAGCTCCAAACCCTATATTTTCTACCACCTTCTCCACTGCACACCTTCCCAAAGCTTCCTGACACTGCTACAGAGAACACAAATGTCAACTCTCTACGTGACTTTCTCCTTTTATAAACCTGACCACAGCTAACTCCCTTGCTCTTCTTTCGACAGTCATTTATCTCAATCGTCGATCCCAAGTGCTGCGATCTGGGCCATTGAATAGGTGGTCCCTATTAAAACCTCCCTCATGTGATCATCCTCCGCCGTTGGATCTCTTCCGTGATCAACCATCACCGTTGAAAAAACAACTATACAAGCAGCAGGCGATTCCACATTGCCCTTTATTTGTTTTCCTTTACCACCTTCCTAGGGTGTGAAACCCTGAGGGATAGCTGCGTTTCCAATAGTTTATGTTTCTATGACCGACCTACTCTTTAACTTGTCAAGCACCTCCATTCTACATAACCCTCTTACGCTGTCGATTTTCCCTTGCCAGTTGATCGATGGTGGGATCCGCGGGCCCTTTAATCATGGCCCCAACTTGGCCTTTCCGCTCGGCTCCTCTTATCAGCAGTACTCCTTTCCTAGCGGGGGGCCTTTGTCACCATTTATTTCTTTCACTGGGCTCTTCCACTGCTGGATCTTTTCCAATCCACGCTACCAGTAACCAGCCATCTCAACTGTAGGATCCCTGGCCCATTCCCGTCCTAGCCATAGATCTCTACTACGCCAAGCTGGGGGGGGTCCTCTATGGTGGTTTTGCGGGCTCCCAAGCATTCTTCCCATACCTCCTTGCCACCCTGTTGAATCATTGGAAGGCAACATGTGGCGGGTGATTTTCAATTTCGTGACCGCCCTTGCCCACCGCTCCTTTGCATTACTTGCAGATATCGTAGAAAGCCAGCAGGATCGTTGATCTAGCGATCAATGGTCAGCTTCCCAAGGAAATTTGCCATTGTTTAATGCTTCCGTCAGGATTCCATTTGCTAACTCCTAGGATAATTCGGTGTTAGAAGCTCATCCCCTCCGTCGATCTCGCTCTCGTTTTGATCTCCACCATTGATTTCCTGCCTCAAGGCTTTCCCAAGCCCTTTTGGTAGATTTTGGTTGCCTTGCTTAGCTCCAGCCGGTAGTCATGTGGCATAACCTCCTTAAAGGATCGGGCACTTCCCCTTTATAGAGCCTTAGGCCCCATTAGCCACAAATTCTCACTTTCTACCCCCATTTCCCCCTTTGGAAAATATATGTGCTAACAAACTTACATTATGATAATACTCATAATTCCATCTGTGTTTTCAGTGTAAACTATTCCTTACAATGCTGATCAAACTCCAGTTTTGTGTCACCGCCCATGATTGGAGCCAGCCTAGATCCAAATCTTAGGCTCTATCAAGCGCTGAGAGGGATCAAATTTACCGAGGTGAAAACCTCTTCTCAGGTATTGCACTCAAGGAGATATTCGAGGAGAAGTTTGCACCTCAGGAGATTTGATCCCTCTCGGTGCTTGATAGAGAATAGGATTTGGATCTAGGATGGTTTTATGACATTCCCTTATGTTGGTGTTAGTCTCTACAAAACATTTAACATATCTGAAATATATTGTTTAAAACATGTTAACGAATATTCTTAAGTACAATTTTATTGAAAATTCAACAAAAAATTCATATTGATTACTTTTTTATTTACCCGATTCATCTCTTTACAACTTTTCCATAAAGGTTTTATGCTCTCTTGCACTTAGATTGTAATGAATCTTATCAAGGTTCCTCATTTTTTGTTGTGCATGACACACATCAACCAGAGAGTTGACCAATCAGTATTAAAGAATCCATTCAAATTTCGTGACAAATCTCTGCTGAGAAATAATCCATAAGCATTTGGGATATCCACAACTACAATATCAATAATCTGAAAGATAGAAGGATTGCAAGCAAGTCTAATCAACACATTTTTCATTTCTCCCAACACTCACATTTGTCCTATCGAGCTGAGTTATTTGTGACTCTGATGGAACATATTTACCATTTAGCCTTCGACAGACTGACAAAGGCATTACATTGGTTGATGCTCCGGAGTCGACCATACAGTTATGGACGTTTTTGTTAAAAATTTCGAAAGTGAGAAGGAATGGAGGAGTAGTAGACTTTGAATTCTTACCTATCAGTGTGGATTTGTTAGCTATTGATTTGCCTTTATCATTAAAGACTGTTTTAGCAGTTGAATTATTTGCGGAAACATTTTTCTGAACATTAGTAGTAACAGAACTAATAGCTGGAGTAATGATAGGACCATTAGGCATGGGATAGATTTGAAGTAAATCATACATGCTAATATTTACATGCACCTTTTTCAAATCTTAATTTATATCGTACTCTAACTTAGAACCAATCTGTGTCAGTTGAGTATTTTTAGCAGGTTGAACCTGTTTGCCAGATTGTTGATTATTGTTATCCTTACTTTGAGTAGAACTGGTTGATTCTCCAGGAGTATTAGTTGATGTTTTACCTCTAGTATTATATGCATGTTGTCCTGCAGGTGGGTCTCTATTTTCAGCTTCCTTACTCAAACTATCCCAAAAATGACCATTCAATTGTTGAGGTTCTAGTGGCTCTTCTTCATTTTAAGACTGTTCCTCTTCATCCTGATCAATAGATTCTTGATTTGAAGAAGTTTCAGATAATGAAAAAACTGCTCGGATGGTATTAAAAATTTCTTCTTGAACCTCTACATCAGGAGGTAAGCTTGGTTTATTGTTAGTAGCAGGATTAGGTCTAAATTGATTTCTGAAGTATCCTCTTGAAGAAGAACCTTCGGAATTTGTTTTCTTTAACCCTACAACTTCATTAGTTAATGCTTGGACTGCATTCTGTAGTTGTTCAACGTCATATGTCTTATCTTTATCCACATTGGATCGTTCTGTTTTCTTACATGGAAAAGTATCAACCTTTCCACTTCATCCAGGCTCATAAGACATAGAGTCTTTTTCAACTTTTATGGCTTCCTCGAAAGTTTCAAGAAGTGTTGTTTTACCTACTCATTTAACCCACATCCCTAAGTATTTAGGCAAAGCAGAAGCAAAGTTTTCAATAATGATGTCCTCGGGTGGTTGTGATGCAGTAGGAATTTTTTTTTTAAATGTCAAGAATCTTTGATTAAAGTCTTTAACTCGTTCCTTGGTTTCCATTTTGATTCTAGATGACTCAAGTGTCAAGGCTGTAGGTGTTTTGTCTTCACCAAATTTGTCTAAGAAGGCTTTATTGAAATATTCCCAATTGGTAATTGAACCTTGGACTAATGAAAAGTACCAAGTTGATGCTCTGCCTTCAAAAGTTAATGGGAAAAGACGACACACTACGTCTTCATGTTGAACATTCATCATTTGAATACCTAAAATAAATTTATCAACGTGTCCTTCAGCTGGCTCTTTGTTATCCGGATTAAACTTTAGGAGAAGTTTATCTGGATGTTTAGGTAATGCATGTTGGACACCAGGTACAGCTACAGTAGCTGTCCTTAGCCATGGAACTGGTGGATTGGGATGATTACCTGCCATAGGTTTCTCTTCAGAATCTGGACACTATCCTGATTAAAACGCTTGGGAGAATCAGGTGGAGAGTCTGGAGGGGATGGTGGTGGACCAAAACCTCATAGATTAAGAAGACCAGGTGCAGTGCATGTTCTAGCAATCCAAGGATTTAGAGTACCACTTAACACAATATCAGTTTCTGTTGATTCAGGTTCAATTTGAGTTAACTGAGTATGATGTTGCTGTCTATGGGGCAATTCGTAATCAATAGGTGGTAAACCAGTTTGACGAGCATAAGCTCTTGTAAAGATTCTATGTGTGTCTATTAAAACTTTGATATTTTGTTCATGTGTAACAGAAGTTCTGACAGTTTTAGTAAGTTGTGAACTACTGATTTCAACTTGTGAATCATACAGTACTGGAGGTTATTGACTGGTTGAAGGTTTACTGTTAGGTTTATCAGCCATTAATCATTAGCTGGCCCTCCTTCTAGCGCCATTTGTTGGCCTGTTTTTCTGACTTAAGCCAACTTAAAGAAATCAAACCCACACAGATTGCTTAAGGCAACTCTCGGTATGTTTGGTATAGTTTGATCTCGCAGGTTATGGTCTCCTGCTACCAGTTAAATTTATTCTCTTAAGGAGAACTTGTAAAATTTAACAAAAATGTAGTTCTAAGCTATTTACTATTTATGAAATGAATCCTAAATCTAATCACTAAATGCAAACTAACCTAATATGCTTTCTTAAGGAAAGTCTTCTATTTTTTTTATTTTGATTTTGTTTTTCTGATTATATCAAATAAACTTCAAAATTTAAACAAACCTAAATTAAATAAAATCTAACTATATACTGCTAGGATTTAAACTATTAAAATAAAATTAATTAACCTATCTATTCTACCCTATCTCAGCTCAGAGTGATTTTAAAAGCTAAATTTAATCATTAACTAATTGTTAAAATATCAGAGAATCAAGTATGATAATAACAGAGATAGAAATATCATCAATCATTCGCCATAAAAATACTCTGCAAAATATATATATCCACACAGTAGGATAAATAGAAAACTATTTTACTCGACTATGAGATTCAATTAATTAATAATTAAATGCAATACCAAATATCTGAACATGAAATAATACTCATTATGAAAGCATTGTACAAATACAATTGCTAACAATTTTAAGTATATAATGTATCATTACTAAATCATTATCACCAAAAACATATCAAACGATAAGATGTAGTAATGGTTGATTCAAATATAAGTAGTGTGTAAATAGAGTAATATCAAATGATGCATACAATCACACATAGGTAAAATTGTATAAGCATAAAATTGATCAGATGATATATTAAAATCAGTATTAAGTTTTAAAAAACTGTAATCAAAACATTAATACCAGTTTAGAAGTCTAGCACTAATCATCCACGGAGAAATCCATTAGAGTAATCAAAACTAGCAGAAAAGTATGATTTCAATAAACATTTCTCTTGTACTCCATAGACCCCTTTACAATAAACTTTCCAGGTTTATATAGCCATAGCTATTAACTCGTCTTAGGTCTCTATACAACAACTTAATTCTAAAAATATGCATTCAGTTATTAACAGCTGTTTATAACATAAAAGCAGAAGATCCTTATCATCATTCTGTTTCCATAAACTTCTTCAAATAGAGGCACCTGGCATGTTTGACTATCCTTTGAGCTGAAATTGTGATCATCAATATGAATGACTATCATATGTATCCTGCTGAATCGAATGGTGATGTGTCCAACCTCTAGATTGTATTCTAGCTGGTGAATGCAAAACTGTCTGTCTTTTAAACTGGCCTCCAAAATATTTGTGACTTACGTATACCTGAAACAATTGACAATGCAAAAATTAATTATCACTAACTGTATGATAATAAGAAATAATAAAATAATAAAACTCTTCCATAGAATTATAGATTCTATAGTTATGTTTATTAAAGTATAGTATTACCTGTCAAGATCAAAATAGAGTATATGTTAATTTTTAATTGCCTTTCTTGCTTCGGCGAGTCTAATGTTCAGCTTTAAGATTTTGAGCTTTTGTTCTTCAATCTGTTCCAGTAAATGATTGTTTATTATCATTTCAGTTTTCCTAGCTTCTTTATACTTTCGTTTCCTCAAATATACTTTCTGCCATCTTTCTACCCAGCTTAACACTTCGGGCCTGACTGTTTGATTTTCCTCTTCTTTTAATGTTGCATATGCTTTGTAGTCTTTCATTTCAGCTTTTAACTATGCAATTCTAGTTTCATATACACAGTCAAGAATCTGCTTGAAGGTTTCTTGTTCTTGATCTTTAGAGTCGCCAAAATGAGGAGAACCAGGTTCATTCTTATCTTGAATAGACTGGGAAATATTTACACCTGAAGGTTCCACTCCAGACTTGTTTGCTTGAGCCTTATCAGCAACCTTTTTTACCAATCGTTGTCTACTATCATTCACACACGAAGCTCTTTCACTATCCTGAATTATCTCAGGAATTGGGAGTGAGACATCTTCATCATTTTCAAGTTGAATAACGATAGGTTCATTGTTTGGTTGAGTAGCTACAGGTGTAGGCCAATTGGTCATACTTCGTGTAACTCTACGAGGTATTTCTGCTTGTTTAGATTTAACTTCATTGCAACAGATCTCTACTAATTGCCCAAGTTTATCAACACATCCTAGTGTATTTTCCTACTGAGAAGTGAGGGTTTCATTGATACCTTCATCCTTGGTTATTTCTCTCTCTAAAATTTGCACATCATCTGGCTTATTAACATCTGAATCTTCTAATGTATTCTCTGTTGCAACGTTGAATCCTCGAGAACTAGGATTTTCTTACGTTTAGCCCGAGTCTTTGGTCTAACTGGTGGCCAGAATTCATTTTGCCCTTAATTATTCTCCATTAAAAATTGTTCCCATGTTCGGCCATCAAGAGATAGCTAGTGTTTGATTAAAGTTTTAATTAATCCATGATGAAAAAGACTTTGATCATGAACCTCCACTGTGCTTTGATTAGCCAAAGCCATCTTATCTAAACTATGGAGTAGAAAATAGGGCAAACTCATTTTATATCCTTTCAATGCCATTAGCAATCAAAGGTAATAAAAACATACATGAGAAAATCGGCCATCATAGGTTATAAACCGAACTATCAATCTAAACATAGGCAGCCACTTGGGTTTCAAGAACTTTACTGGAAAGCCATACCTGTCATTGAAATCTTTAGGAACAAGTATAAGAAATGTTTTCCATTTGTCTTTGTACATTACACCTTTCTTGAACCATTTTTCTCCATCCAATGGTAACCTAGTTACTTCAGCAATGAATTGCTCAGACAAGGTCAACTGTAAATTGCCAATTTGTGCAATTTTTCCAATACAAGTCAGGGAAAATCTTCGTGTAACTTCCACGTTATGGCCACTGAAGCTATTGAAGAATTTTCCCCATCCAATTTTATCAAAGAAATAGGCTGACTTAGGATCCCCAATAAGCCATTCTGAACCCTTTGGTTCGAATCTGCATAATGGTGCCATTTCTTCTTCTAGCAAATTTTCTATTGATTAGGAAACATAGGATGTGGTAAATACCGATGGAATAGGTATCCATGACTTGGTAGACATGATGTCAATCTTTCACTTAGCTTCATTGAAACTCTAGAGTCGTGTTTCAAGCTAATAAACACAGACTCCCATACCCAAACCATCATATTGATACAGTGAAATGATCGTCAAGTACTCTGGGCATTAAATGGAATGATTCCAAACACAAAGTTTGAAAATAGCTATAAGATGGATAATACCTTCATGAGATTTAACTCGAATAGATGTAACCAAAATGAATTTGTGGCATGTACCAAAACTTATAGTGCCAGGTTTTGATTAACACATTGCTTTATGTAAGGGTTGGATGTGACGATTTGAAGTTCCTACACAATGACCTATAGTGATTATACTACTTCAAATCATCAATGATCTTGCATAATTCCAAAACATGGATCATTGTTTAAACTCATTACCAAATATCAATGTCGTACTATACAAATCTTTTATAATTTTGACACGAGTGCATTATATGAAGTAATTAGAATTAGCCTTGATGATATAAATCTTCGCATTGTGGAACCTAATGACCTATGGTTTCAAAAATAAAAAATTAATGAATATAATAGGTCACATTCCCATAGTCTAAATTCACAATTCAAACTTCTAAATGTCATCCATTGAAAAGATTATCATAACGACTTTCATTCATCATTTTGATCAAACATGAATTCTAATGTGAAAAACATATTTACATGGCAAAATTTATTTATGTACAAGGTTAAAATATGATTTACATAAGGTAAGAATAATATTAATATCTACTAAGGGTTAAAAGGTTTATGAAAAATGGTTAATTAACCCTAAGTAATATATATTATCATATGCTTAGTCTTATAAAATCATATCTTAAGAGAAATAAGATAACAAAATAAAACAAGAAATGATAAAATCCAATGCAAACCATGAAACTAATTAATCAATGACTAGCAGAGCATAAATATAATCACTTGAAGTGAGACTGCAAATTGTTCATATTTAACAGCTGCTAGCCAAATCATTTTTCAAACAACCATGAACTTGAATTAAATTCATTTCCTCAATTTTTTTTAATTATCAATACCTTCCTTTAGAGAATACCTTAAGAAAAATTCAAATGATATCTCTGAATTAATTGCGATAAGTTATAAAAGGAATTGATCAATTTTATTGAATAAAACAAAAAAATTGAGAGGGTTGTTGCCTGCCAACAAATGGCGACGACCTGGGCGAACCAGTTATCTTTGTTCATCATTTTAAAAGTTGAAACCAACATAGTCTTAAAATTTCTTCAAAACGAATCAGAAAAACTAAATCTTAACCAGAATCATAATCAAACAACATCTATGGATATTTTTCAGAACCATCTTCATTCCTGTAGATAAATATTTTGTTATAGACAAACTAACAATTCCCTCGTCAAAACAAAATACTCAGTATAAAGGAAATCTACATCATAGTATAAAGATGAACCTACTTATTTCTCTAAAAAAATTTCAAAACCTGCTCCAATTATAAATACTTATAGATTTTCCATTAAACATTATTTGAAGACTACTGTCCAGGCAAGGTAACCTGATAAGATAGTATCATTCACGAGTTCTATCAAGGATAAACAAGCCGGCTCGTGATGAGACCTCTTGTCCCTTGATCTTCCGATCAAGAGCCAGCACCCTAGTGATTAGAAATGATGTTATCTTTAATACAACTGATGATCATGATTAGGCCGGCTCATGATGGGACCTCCTATTCTCCAATCAAAATCTAACTTATGAAAGATAATTATGCATGGAGCAGATCAAAAATCTTAGCAGATAATAAGCAGACTTTTAAATAAATGACTAATGATGCAAATTAATAAAAATTTTCCCATGTACTATGTTTTGAAAAGGAGAATAATCAGCCATCCTAACGTATAGATATACAAATAATGAAAGATTAATCCTGATTGTAAGCGCAGACATTATTCGTAATGATCCCAATCAGATTTAAGAAGAACTGATAAGTCTGATGAAATCTTGAAGACTTATCAATTTCAACTGTTCAGAACAAATGAACAAACTAACTTTTTGGTCCCCATGTTTTATTTATATACAAATACCCTTCTCAAAATTTATTTATTTATTTTAAATAAGATTATTTGACAGAAATTATGTACAGAAAAATTGAAAAGAAATGCTGACAAAAAGATTTTCTCCAATTCTGAAAGGTTAGGAAATGAAATCTGAAATCAATTTTGAGGAAAAAATTATAAAAATATTTAAAATCATAATTCAAATGAAGGTAAGATTGGAGATTGAGAAATGATTTTGGTTTGAAAGAATTTACAGAAAGACTTGTCAAACCATATTTACAACAGCTTGGTATAAATGAAAGAGAAAAACTGTACATTGCAAAAATCAATAACTCAATTCTTATGTAATTATTTACAAAAAGGTAAACTTATGTACAGCAGCATCTACAGATTCAAAAACTGAAAAGATCAGAAGAAATACTTTTTCAACACCAACCCATTTACAGGCAAAGTTTTGAGTTGGCTTTCCAAAGTTTGAAGTCGAAAGGTACTAGGACCTAGCTTTCAAAAATAACGAATGGTCCTAACCAAAAACTTTGAAATTTGGTATGCTTTCCCTTATATTCATGTGCCTTATCCCACTTAAGAACTAAGTCACCGACTTGAAATTATCTGTTAGAACTAGAAGACTGATCGAACCAAGATTTGACTATCTATTGGTGTTTAACAAAATGATGTTTAGCCTTGTCTTGTTCTTCTTCTAATTTTAAGAGAGTATTAATTCTTTTCTCTAGTACTGGACATTCCTCATCTTGGACAGACTGTGCTAGTTGAAGAGAAGGTAAAAATAAATGTGGTGGTAATATAGATTCAATTCCGTAGACTAAAAAGAAAGGTGAATTTCCAATGGAATACTTCGGAGTAACTCTATCAGCCCATAATGCATTGAATAAGGCCGTGTGCCAATTACGATGGTGAGTTGAAACAGTTCTTTTCAAAATATTAAACAAGTTTTTGTTGGTTGATTCAGCTAAACCATTTCCGTGAGGATGGTAATTCGCGGAATATCTAACCCTTATTCCCTTTTCTAACGCAAATTGATTTAATTCAATCGATGAAAAATAAGACGCATTATAAAAAACTAGAGAGTCAGGAACACCAAATCGTGTAATAATAAAAGATTCAATAAATAGAATTACCTAATTACTGTTGAATACTCTTAAGGGTACAGCCTCTGTCCATCAAGTAAAGTAATCAGTCGTTGTTATGATATAATTATGATGTAAAGATGAGGGTGGGTTTATCGGACCAACAATATCAATTCCCCATTGTTGAAAAGGTCTCTCCACTGAAACAGGCTGTAAAGGGAAGGCAAACTTTTTTACTCGTCCTGCAGAAATTTGACATTCTTGACGCTTTCTTACGAAAGTATAAGAATCTCTAAATAAGGTTGGCCAATAATATCCAGCCCTAATAATTTTATGGGCAGTAGTTTCACCTCCAAAGTGACCACCTGCAGGGCCAGAATGTAACTCCTTCATGATTGTTTCAGTTTCATCCTTGTCTAAACAACGAAGTAAGACACCATCTGAATTTCGCCTGAACAAAGTGTTATCAATTAAAAGATAAGGTGATAATTTTAATCTAAGTGCTCTTCTTTTCTTAGGTTCTAAATGTTCAGGGGCAGTACCTGTTTCAAGAAGAGTTCTTAGATCTGAATACCAAGAATCTTGTAGTGGTGGATAAAAATAGAGTTCTCTAACCAGCAAGGTGTCATCAATGTTTATTTCAGAATCTGTGTTTGGAAAATGAGCTGCTTCTATAGCCAGCTTACATAACCCTTGACCTTTAACCACCATTGAAGGTTTAATTTCCAGATCATACTCCTGAAGAGCAGTCATCCATGGTGCTCGTTTATCTCCTAAGTCCTTTTGAATTAACAGATTTCTCACTATAGGAAATGGTACAATCACCTTGGTTCTTGACTTAAGCAGATATGGACGAAAATGTTTAATGGCTTTAAACACAGCAAAGGCTTGTTTCTTAACTTCGTGATAGTTTAATTCAGTAGCTTTGAAGTTTGAACTCATAAATGAAATTGGAACTTCATTATTATGTTGGTTTAGTTGAGTTAAGACTGCTGCTTATGAAATATCATAAGCAAAAGTATACAAAATGAAGTCTTTGCTAAAATATGGGCTAAGCAAACTAGGTGCTTCTGAAATTGCTTCTGAAATTGCCTCTAAAATTCTCTGAAATGACTCCTTTTCGGTTGACCCCCAGTTGAAAACAACATCTTTCTTTATCATTTTTTGTAATGGACGAACTATCTCTGAAAAACTAGGAATGAATCTCCTAACAAAATTGATTTTGCCAAGAAATGATTGCATTGCTTTCTTATTTGTAGGGAAAGTTATTTTTGCTATGGCCTGTGAACGTTCTGGATCAATCATTCCTAGCAAGATTCCTCGCATAACAGCAAAAAATGTTTTCTTAGGATTCAAAGATATTCCATATTTCCTACAACGTTCAAGTACCTTTCCAAGATGTGAAATATGATCAGGCCTATGTTTGGAAAACACTTTGACATCATCAAGGTATACCACTACCGAGTTATTGATTAGCTTTCTAAACGCAATATCCATTGCTCTTTGAAAAGTTGCCCCAGCATTAATTAACCCAAAATGAATTTTACGATAAGCATAAGTTCCCCAAGGGGTCTTAAATGTTGTTTTAAGTTGATCACCAGGAGATACTAAGATCTGATTATATCCTGAGAAGCCATCAAGTAATGATAGCATCTCAGAACCAGAAACCTTTTGTAAAATATGTTCCATGGGAGGAACTGGATAATTGTCTTTTTCTGAGGCTCTATTTAGATTTCGGAAGTCAATACACAATCAAATATCACAGTTTTTCTTCCTCACTAGAACCAGATTTGCTACCCACTGAGTGTGTCTAATGGGAAAGATAATTTTTGCAGTTAAGAGCTTATTAAGTTCTTTCTTAATGGTTGGTTCTAGATTAGGATGAAACTTCCGGAGTTTCTGCTGAAAAGGTTTGGTTGCTTGTTTGATAGGAATGATATGCTGCATAACTTGTGGATTGTAGGTTTTTAAGTCATCATATGTCCATGCAAACATGTCCTTGAATTCTTTAAATAACTTTATGAATGTTGTTTTTTCTGCAAGAGTACAATCTAACCCTAAATTCACAGTTTGTGGATTAGATTCAGTTCCTAAGTTTATGGTTTCAAAACCCATTTGTGAACTGTTGGTTTTACAATTAGGAACTGCTTTAAACTTATCATGCAAATCATAACATTTCTTCAATCGCAAAACATTGTCAGGGATCGATTTTACCTTTTCCATAGCCTGTTCGATTGAACAAATTTCATTTATTACCATAAAGTCATGCAGATTTTCGTCATGAGTTATTTCATTAATTGCAACATCCTTGAATGTATCTTCATTTGTCAGAAAATTCACAATCTGTGCATCATCATCAAAAACTCTCCAGTTAATTATATTATATGGAATTGAAGGTCTAAAAATTAAATCAATAGAAAAGAAATCTGAAGTGAAATTTTCAGACGGAATTAACTTTGAGGCGACATTAGCTAACAAGTTGGCTTCCTGATTTTGAAACCTAGGAATAGAATGAATGTTGAATGCTTCAAAATCTGAAATTAAATTCCATACCTCACGTTGATAGTTCTGTAAATGTTCTGAGATACATTATATGGAATTACGAACCTGTCTGACGACGATTTCAGAATCTCCATAAACGATCAAGGTCTTTATATCAAGATCTATTGCCTTTTTCAATCCTTGAACAATGATTCATATTCTACAATATTGTTTGTACATTCAAATTCCAACCTACAAGCTATACAAATATTATTTCCCTTTGGATCAATTAAGAGGTAGCCAGCTCCTGCACCTTCCTTGGATTTTGATCCATCAAAATATAAAGTCCAAGCTGAACTATCTGCAACAACCTTTCTTCCTATAATATGTACATAATTACTATTGGCACTATTTACAACATTATTCAATGAAGAACCTTGCTGAATCGTAGTAATATTCATAATTTATGAGTGTTTCTTTTTATCCACAAAATCAGATTTGTTAGATTCAAAATTCCCAAAACCACTTTCAAGCATATAGTTTCCCATAATGGATTCTGAAAATAATACTGGCTCACTTGGGTCATGCATCTCTTTGACTGTATGCTTAAAATACCTCTCCCTGCTTATTTTAATCTGGTTTGCTTTTCCATTTTTAGGCAGCCAGAGAGTTGACCAATCAGCAGTAAAGAATCCATTCAAATTTTGTGACTAGTCTCCGCTGAGAAATAATCCATAAGCATCTAGGATATCCGCAACTACAATATCAATAATCTGAAAGATAGAAGGATTGCAAGCAAGTCTAATCAACACATTTTTCATTTCTCCCAACACTCTCACATTTGTCCTATCGAGCTGAGTTATTTGTGACTCTGATGGAACATATTTACCATTTAGCCTTCGACAGACTGACAAAGGCATTACATTGGTTGATGCTCCGGAGTCGACCATACAATTATGGACGTTTCTGTTAAAAATTTCGAAAGTCAGAATGAATGGAGGAGTAGTAGACTTTGAATTCTTACCTATCAGTGTGGATTTGTTAGCTATTGATTTTCCTTTATCATTAAAGACTGTTTCAGCAATTGAATTATTTGCAGCAACATTTTGCTGAACATTAGTAGTAACAGAACTAATAGCTGGAGTAATGATAGGACCATTAGGCATGGGATAGATTTGACGTAAATCATACATGCTAATATTTGCATGCACCTTTTTCAAATCTTCAATTATATCATGCTCTAACTTAGGACCAATCTGTGTCAATTGAGTATTTTTAGCAGGTTGAACCTGTTTGCCAGATTGTTGATTATTGTTATCCTTACTTTGAGTAGAACTGGTTGATGCTCCATGAGTATTAGTTGATGTTCTACCTCTAGTATTATATGCATGCTGTCCTGCAGGTGGGTCTCTATTTTCAGCTTCCTTACTCAAATTATCCCAAAAATGACCATTCAATTGTTGAGGTTCTAGTGGCTCTTCTTCATTTTCAGACTGTTCCTCTTCATCCTGATCAACAGATTCTTGATTTGAAGAAGTTTCAGATAATGACAAAACTGCTCGGATGGTATTAAAAATTTCTTCTTGAGCCGCTACACCAGGAGGTAAGCTTGGTTTGTTGTTAGTAGCAGGATTAGGTCTAAATTGATTTCTGAAGTATCCTCTTGAAGAAGAACCTTCAGAATTTGTTTTCTTTAACCCTACAACTTCATTAGTTAATGCTTGGACTGCATTCTTCAGTTGTTCAACGTCATATGCCTTATCTTTATCCACATTGGATCGTTCTGGTTTCTTACGTGGAAAAGTATCAACCTTTCCACTTCATTCAGGCTCATAAGACATAGAGTCTTTTTCAACTTTTATGGCTTCCTCGAAAGTTTCAAGAAGTGTTGTTTTACCTGCTCGTTTAACCCACATCCCTATGTATTTAGGTAAAGCAGAAGCAAATTTTTCAATAATGATGTCCTCAGGTGGTTGTGATCCAGTAGGAATTTTAATTTTTAATGTCAAGAATCTTTGATTAAAGTCTTTAACTCATTCCTTGGTTTCCATTTTGATTCTAGACAACTCAAGTGCCAAGGATGCAGGTGTTTTGTCTTCACCAAATTTGTCTAAGAAGGCTTTATTGAAATCTGCCCAATTGGTAATTGAACCTTGGACTAATGAAAAGTACCAAGTTGATGCTCTACCTTCAAAAGTTAATGGGAAAAGATGACACACTACGTCTTCATGTTGAACATTCATCATTTGAATACCTAAAATAAATTTATCAACGTGTCCTTCAGATGGCTCTTTGTTATCTAGATTAAACTTCTGGAGAAGTTTATTTGGATGTTTAGGTAATGCATGTTGGACACCAGGTATAGCTACAACAGCTGTCCTTAGCCATGGAATTGGTGGATTGGGTTGATTACCTGCCATAGGTTTCTCTTCAGAATCTGAGGAGCTATCCTGATTAAAACGCTTGGGAGAATTAGGTGGAGAGTCTAGAGGGGATGGTGGTGGACCAAAACCTCCTAGATTAAGAAGACCAGGTGCAGTGCATGTTCTAGCAATCCGAGGATTTAGGGTACCACTTAACACAATATCAGTTTCTGTTGATTCAGGTTCAATTTGAGTTAACTGAGTATGATGTTGTTGTCTATGCGTGTCTGTTAAAACTTTGATATTTTGTTCATGTGTAACAGAAGTTCTGACAGTTTCAGTAAGTTGTGAACTACTGATTTTATCTTGTGAATCAGACCGTACTTGAGGTTATTGATTGGTTGAAGGTTTACTATTAGGTTTATCAGCCATTAATCATTAGCTGGCCCTCCTTCTAGTGCCATTTGTTGGCCTGTTTTTCTGACTTAGGCCAACTTAAAGAAATCAAACCCACACAGATTGCTTAAGGCAACTCTCGGTATGTTTGGTATAGTTTGATCTCGCAGGTTATGGTCTCCTCCTACCAGTTAAATTTATTCTCTTAAGGAGAACTTGTAAATTTAACAAAAATGTAATTCTAATCTATTTACTGTTTATGAAATGAATCCTAAATCTAATCACTAAATGCAAACTAACCTAATATGATTTCTCAAGGAAAGTCTTCTATTTTTTGATTTTGATTTTGTTTTTCTGATTATATCAAATAATCTTCAAAATTTAAACAAACCTAAATTAAATAAAATCTAACTATATACTGCTAGGATTTAAACCATTAAAATAAAATTAATTAACCTATCTATTCTACCCTATCTCAGTTGAGAGCGATTTTAAAAGCTAAATTTAATCATTAACTAATTGTTAAAATATCAGAGAATCAAGTATGATAATAATAGAGATAGAAATATCATCAATCATTCACCATAAAAATACTCTGCAAAATATATATATATCCACATAGTAGGATAAATAGAAAACTATTTTATTCGACTATGAGATTCAATTAATTAATAACTAAATGCAATACCAAATATATGAACATGAAATAATACTCATTATGAAAGCATTGTACAAATACAATTGCTAACAATTTTAAGTATATAATGTATCATTACTAAATCATTATCACCCAAAATATATCAAACCATAAGATGTAGTAATGGTTGATTCAAATATAAGTACTGTGCAAATAGAGTAATATCAAATGATGCATACAATCACACACAGGTAAAATTGTATAAGTATAAAATTGATCACATGATATATTAAAATCAGTATTGAGTTTTCAAAAACTGTAATCAAAACATTGATACCAGTTTAGAAGTCTAGCACTAATCATCCACGGAGAAATCCGGCAGAGTAATCAAAACTAGCAGAAAAGTATGACTTCAATAAGCATTTCTCTTGTACTCCATCGACCCCTTTACAATAAACTTTCTAGGTTTATATAGCCATATCTATTAACTCGTCTTAGGTCTTTATACAACAACTTAATTCTAAAAATATACATTCAGTTATTAACAATTGTTTATAACATAAAAGCAGAAGATCCTTATCATCATTCTGTTTCCATAAACTTCTTCAAATAAAGGCACCTGACATGTATGACTATCCTTTGAGATGAAATTGTGATCGTCAATATGAATGACTATCATATCTATCCCACTAAATCGAACGGTGATGTGTCCAACCTCTAGAATGTATGCTAGCTGGCGAATGCAAAACTGTCTCTCTTTTAAACTGGCTTCCAAAATATTCTCGGCTTAGGTATACCTGAAACAATTGACAATGCAAAAATTAATTATCTCTAACTGTGTGATAATAAGAAATAATAAAACAATAAAACTCTTCCATAGAATTAGAGATTCTGTAGTTATGTTTATTAAATTATAGTATTACCTGTCAAGATCAAAATAGAGTATATGTTAATTTTTAATTTCCCTTCTTGCTTCGGCGAGTCTAACCTTCAGCTTTAAGATTTTGAGCTTTTATTCTTCAATATGTTCCAGTAAATGAGTGTTTATTATCATTTCAGTTTTCCTAGCTTCTTTATACTTTCGTTTCCTCAAATTTACTTTCTGCCATCTTTCTACCCAGCTTAACATGTCGGCCCTGGCTATTTTATTTTCCTCTTATTTTAATGTTGCATATGCTTTGTAGTCTTTCATTTCAGCTTTTAACTATGCAATTCTAGTTTCATATACCCAGTCAAGAATCTGCTTGAGGGTTTCTTCTTCTTGATCTTTAGAGTCGTCAAAAAGAGGAGAACCAGGTTCATTCTTATCCTAAATAGAATGGGAAATATTTACACCTGAAGGTTCCACTCCAGACTTGTTTGCCTGAGCCTTATCAGCAACCCTTTTTACCAATGGTTGTCTACTATCATTCACACACGAATCTCTTTCACTATCCTGAATTATCTCAGGAATTGGGAGTGAGACATCTTCATCATTTTCAAGTTGAATAACGATAGGTTCACTGTTTGGTTGAGTAGCTACAGGTGTAGGCCAATTGGTCATACTTTGTGTAACTCTATGAGGTATTTCTTCTTGTTTAGATTTAACTTCACTGCAACAGATATATGCTAATTGCCCAAGTTTATCAACACATCCCGGTGTATTTTCCTGCTGAGAAGTGAGGGTTTCATTGATACCTTCATCCTTGGTTATTTCTCTCTCTGAAATTTGCACATCATCTGGCTTATTAACATCTGAATCTTCTAATGTATTCTCTGGTTGCAACGTTGAATCCTCGGGAACTGGGATTTTCTTACGTTTAGCTCGAGTCTTTGGTCTAACTGGTGGCCATAATTCATTTTTCCCTAAACTATTCTCCATTAAAAGTTGTTCCCATGTTCGGCCATCAAGAGATAGCCGGGGTTTGATTAAAGTTTTAATTAATCCATGATGAAAAAGACTTTGATCATGAACCTCCACTGTGCTTTGATTAGCCTAAGCCATCTTCTCTAAACTATGGAGTAGAAAATAGGTCAAACTCATTTTATATCCTTTCAATTCCATTAGCAATCTAAGTTGATAAAAACGTACATGAGAAAATCGGCCATCACAGGTTATAAAGCGAACTATCAATCTAAACAAAGGCAGCCACTTGGGTTTCAGGAACTTTATTGGAAAGCCATACCTGTCATTGAAATATTTAGGCACAGGTATACAAATTGTTTTCCATTTGTCTTTGTACGTTACGCCTTTCTTGAACCAATTTTCTCCATCCAATAGTAACCTAGTTGCTTCAGCAATGAATTGCTCAGACACAGTCAACTGTAAATTGCCAATTTGTGCAATTTTTCCATTAAAAGTCAGGGCAAATCTTCGTGTAACTTCCACGTTATGGCCACTAAAGCTATGGAATAATTTTCCCCATCCAATTTTATCAAAGAAACAGGCTGACTCAAGATCCCCAATAAGCTATTTTGAACTCTCTGGTTCGAATCTGCATAACGGTGCCATTTCTTCTTCCTGCGAATTTTCTCTTGATTGGGAAACATAGGATGTGGTAAAGACCGATGGAATAGGTATCCATGACTTGGTAGACATGATGTCAATCTTTCACTTAGCTTCATTGAAACCCTAGACTCATGTTTCAAGCTAATAAACGCAGGCTCCCATACCCAAACCATCATATTGATATAGTGAAATGATCGTCAAGTACTCTGGGCATTAAATGGAATGATTCCAAACACAAAGTTTGAAAACAGCTGTAAGCTGGATAATAACTTCATGAGATTTAGCTCGAATAGATGTAACCAAAATGAATTTGTGGCATGTACCAAAACTTATATTGCCAGGTTTTGATTAACACATTGCTTTATGTAAGGGTTGGATGTGACGATTTGAAGTTCCTACACACTTACCTATAGTGATTATACTACTTCAAATCATCAATGATCTTGCATAATTCCAAAACATGGATCGTTGTTTAAACTCATTACCAAATATCAATGTCGTACTATGCAAATATTTTCTAATTTTGATGGGAGTGCATCATCTGAAGTAATTAGACTTAGCCTTGATGATATAAATCTTCACATTGTGCAACCTAATGACCTATGGTGTCAAAAATCACAAATTAATGAATATAATAGGTCACATTCCCATAGGCTAAATTCACAATTCAAACTTCTAAATGTCATCCATTGAAAAGATTATCATAACGAATTTCATTCATCATTTTGATCAAACATGAATTCTAATGTGAAAAACATATTTACATGGCAAAATTTATTTATGTACAAGGTTAAAATATGATTTACATAAGGTAAGAATAATATTAATATCTACTAAGGGTTAAAAGGTTTATGAAACACGGTTAATTAACCCTAAGTAATATATATTATCATATGCTTAGTCTTAGAAAATCATATCTTAAGAGAAATAAGATAACAAAATAAAACAAGAAATGATAAAATCCAATGCAAACCATGAAACTAATTAATCAATGACTAGCAGAGCATAAATATAATCACTTGAAGTGAGATTGCAAATTGTTCATATATAATAGCTGCTAGCCAAATCATTTTTCAAACAACCATGAACTTGAATTAAATTCATTTCCTCAATTTGTTTTAATTATCAATACCTTCCTTTAGGGAATACCTTAAGAAAAATTCAAATGATATCTCTGAATTAATTGCGATAAGTTATAAAAGGAACTCATCAATTGTATTGAATAAAATAGAAAAATTGAGAGGGTTGTTGCCTGCCAACAAATGGCGACGACCTAGGCGAACCAGTTATCTCTGTTCATCATTTTAAAAGCTGAAACCAACATAGTCTTAAAATTTCTTCAAAACGAATCAAAAAAACTAAATCTTAACCAGAATCATAATCAAACAACATCTATGGATATTTTTCAGAACCATCTTCATTCCTGTAGATAAAGATTTAGTTATAGACAAACTAACAATTCCCTCGTCAAAACAAAATATTCAATATAAAGGCAATCTACATCATAGTATAAAGATGAACGTACTTATTTCTCTGAAAAATTTTCAAAACCTGCTCCAATTATAAATACTTATAGATTTTCCATTAAACATTAATTGAAGACTACTGTCCAGGAAAGGTAACCTGATAAGACAGTATCATTCACGAGTTCTATCAAAGATAAACAAGCCGGCTCATGATGAGACCTCCTGTCCCTTGATCTTCCGATCAAGAGCCAGCACCCTAGTGATTAGAAATGATGTTATCTTTAATACAACTAATGATCATGATTAGGCCGGCTCGTGATGGGACCTCCTATTCTCGAATCAAAATCTAACTTATGAAAGATAATTATGCATGGAGCAGATCAAAAATATTAGCAGATAATAACCAGACGTTTAAATAAATGACTAATGATGCAAATTAATAAAGATTTTCCCAAGTACTATGTTTTGAAAAGAAGAATGATTTATAAATTCAAAAACTTGATAATATAGTGCAAATATCTTACCAATAAAGTTGCTTCCTTGTTTTTCTTTTACCCTTGAAGGATGTCAACAACCCCCCTAATTGTGTGTTTGAATGGAAAAAAATAAATCTCCATAGTGGTGATGTTGTGACATCTACAAATCCCGAAACCACTTTATTGAATGATTGGTAAGTATAAGGATCACAGTCATAAGTAGTGTTTCGGATATTGTACCCATGAGAGATATCTGCAATAACTAGTGCGTACTCCTTTTTAGGAACAAGATTTGCAATATTTGCACAGTCACCTAAAATGACTTTATATTGCACAGTGTCAAGCCCATTCCAAATATAATGATCAAGTGTATCATCAAGTTCAACGTTTGCAAGATGTTGTCTCCTTTGTCATTCTATTTTGGCTCTTTGGATATGAATTTTGAAGGACTCTGGTACTATATCTGTACTCGTATTTGGCATCTACAAGTGAAAATTATCTCTATAAGTAATAAAATAAAAATGAATTGGATTAGAAAATAGATAAAATAGGATGTATCATAGATCAACATACCTTCTTGAATGCAACAATTTTTTTTTTTAAGGTTTCTATTGAGATTGACTCTGGATAGTTGCATCTGACATCATCCCAACTCTTATCATTCAAAATTATAACCATCTCCTCTTGTATTTTCATGTAAATCGTGTGACTGGACAATGAAACAATAAAGAATGTTTACAATCACATATAATAATATAATAGAATACTTAGAACATGACAAAATGTTAAACTCAAGAAAAAAACAACGTACCATAAAAAAACATCAACTTACTTGTCAAATTCATTGCACATTTCCTCCATGGATAATTCACCTGACTTTACCCATGATATTATTGTAGCTATTAATGTTTCATCCTTCACTCCTTGAATTGTTCTCCAAGGTGTAATAGTCATGTCCTCTGGCAGATTCTTGACGCCAGGGCCTGCCTTACCATGGCTCCATGGAACAACTTTACTTTTTTTCACTTTCTGATTTTTTATGCCAATATTATCCCACAAGCTAATATGTCATCAATCAAATCCCATGTTTTCCCAACTATGAATGCCAACTAGAAATAGGCATCTACAGCTCTGAATGCATCACTTCCTTTGACATTTTTTTGTTTCACATTATCCTCTTTAATAGGGATACCTATTTCTAGACAACATTGTTTCCGAAAAATTGCATCAACTCTAGATTCTTCCCCACCACATATTTGCACAAATTCATTGTGGATAAATATCACCCTTTGAATAAATATCATAGTCAACCTGTATTCACTATCTGTGTTATGATCCCGACCATGCCAACAAATTTGCTTCTACATTTGTTAAACCAACATAAATGATGCATTTAACTATTTCAAAAATAGGTTTATTGGGATATTCTTGCGTCAACTCTCTTCTCGCCTCTGCAGAATGATTCCCCCAAAGAACATAATATTTGTAATGAAAACATCTTGTTCGATCAAATTCATCTCTAGTAGGAACATCTTTTGGGTCAACAAGGACTTGGTAGTCAACCACATGTGCATAGGGATTGTGTCTCATCAATGCTTTCAAGTTGTGAATATACAAGTGATGTGGTTTTCTAATTCTAAATTGATCTTTCCCTTCTGTGGGTCTATAAAGTTGATTCACATTCAACTCAAATATATGTCCATTATTAATCAATTTATCCCTCCACAATCGATCTTGAATGGCATTTTGTGTTGACTTGACAATCCCATCCTCTAGATCAACACCTCAAGTAATGATTTCCCTACTACCCCCAGAATTTTCACTCTCATATTTAGGAATAACATTGGCTTTAGTAACAACAAATATCCTCTTTTTATGATTTGAAGGGGTTCCTTCTAAATCAACAATGCCTTAACAAGAATTGAAACACCCTCAACCATATTTCTTTTATGATATTTTTTTGTTACTCTTACCAGCATGAGAAGCAACCTCATTTGCAACAATTTCAACATGTTTATTTGGGCGAGATGAAGATTTAAATGTAACCCTTCTAGGTAGGTACCTGATTTGATTGTCGGATGCCCTTTCCTCTAAGTGCTTGTACTTCTTTAGTTTGAACATTTGAAACTTGTTTCTTCTTCCTTGATTCTTGTCCCTTTTGAACAGCGGCATTAACGACATCCATAGGATTTTCATCTATATAATAAATTACATTCAACATTTTTGAAATCGACATGGAAAAATTCTGCAAAATAAAAGCATTATTGTATTAAATCTATTACATTGTGATATCCAAGTTATAACAAAACCAATTTAAGAATAATATCAATATTCAATCTTACTCTCCCGCTCTCAATCTCATGCACGACCCCTTGACAAAATTCTGTGAAATTTTCTTGAACATTATATTTTGAAATCTTCAAACAATATCGGGTTTTGGCAAAGGTCCTGGCTTGTTTCACTTTTGCATAAACAATTTATGTACCTGCCATCACACATATATCTCTCAACAGTCCCAATGGATGATAATCTAATTGAATATATGGAATTGCAGAAGAATATAAGTGAATACTTTGTGGCTTTCCTTGATATTTTTCCTTCAGATGCCAATAACACTCTATTCTGTCTTCTTTTGTTGCATATTTCCATTCTCTGGCATTCTTGATTTTTAAATCCTCAAAGTTCAAAACTTCGTCTTGAGGCTCAACATTCTCATATGCCTCAAGTATTTTTTTCGATGCAATCATTGCCGCTCTTGATCCAGAAACATTTACATATATATTTCTTGATGTCATTGTCCTTATATCCAAAAGGTAGAATTTTAAAATACAATCAACAAACATTCATAATAAAAAAAAAATCAACATCAACATTCACTATAATTGTAATTAAAAACATTTAAAAATTTTAAAAAATATTTTTACCCCTACCCTACCTTGTCCCTCCTCCCCTTTCGTCATAGATAAAACTAAATAGAAAACAATTAAAAACCCCCTACCCCCTAAACCCCCCACACATAAAAATAAAATATAAACTACCCCCCTAACTTAGGAAATAATAAAAACATTCAAAACAAATTAAACCTCTCCCTACACCACCATCGCCCAACCCCACTAAACTATATAAAAATATATATAATAAAAATTAAAAATTAAAAATTAAAACCTACCCCCTAACGCCCCTAACTATATAAAAAAATATATAATAAAAATTTAAAATTAAAATTTAAAACCTACCCCTTAACCCCCCTAAACTATATAAAAAAAATTATAATAAAAAATTAAAAAATTAAAAATTAAAACCTACCCCATAACCCCCCCTAAACTATATAATAAAATTTTTAAAAATAAAAAATAAAAACTACCTCCCCTAAATGATATATTAAAACATTTTAAAAAAATTAATAAAAATGTTTAAAAATTAAAAATTAGAACTAACCCCCCTCCCTTCCCCCTCCTCCAAATTCAATGATGAATAGTAGGAAATCTAAATGGTTTATATAGCCTAGATTAGGTTTAACATTACTTGTTTTACGAATGCGGGATTAAAAAAAATAAATTGGTTAATGCATTATTATTAAATTCATATAAGATGGGTTTACATGAAATATTACTAATGTTATGAATGTGGGAGTAAAAAAAATGTAAATAGCCATTACTTATTTACAAATTGTATATAAAAAAAATTTCAAGAAACTTTACTAGTCTTATATGTCTGGGATAGAAATATGTAATTAGTTAATACATTATTTCAAAGTTTTTTATATCATATATTATTTTTTTTACGACTTTTATGAATGTGTTGGAAATGTGCGCTTTATTTTTGTAGGAAAATTTTGGAGGGAAAATTTAGAACGAAAATTTTGTAGAGAAGTTTTCGAGGGAAACATTAGGAGGGAAGATTTTGGAGGGAAAATTTCATTCTCATATGTATAATATTGTTGGTTGATAGTTGCACAATTCTACTTTTTGGTGAGGATTGTAGTAAAATTTCATTGTCTTATATATTAATATTTTTCTATAATTCTATCTTTTAGTAAGAAGTTATGGACTCATCTGAATTAAATTCCAATGTTAATGAAGAGTTGTATTGTTCATCTAGCCAAGATACTGGCGGTGCAAGCAATGTAATCAATCATGTTCTTTGTTGTAGTCGAGGGGGTTTCATTGTTACCAATGATACATATTATATTATAAGGAAACAGACACACGATGCAGATACAAGAGACAAGAAGGTGGAGAGAACTCAAGCCTTTGATTACTCAGAAGATGCAGAACAGTACATAAGAACAGATCTAAGTTAACCCAATACATCGGCTCACCAACCTGTATTTATGTTTTACATACAGTTATGTAACCGCTTGTCAGTTTAACCGACCGACCCGACCTATACTGGTCGACACAACTGTCGACATGTTTTACAACTGGGCAGGTGGAGGACCTAGTCGACAGGCCAACTTAGGCTCCTCCAACATCTCTCCAACCACAAAATATTTATTTGTCCCGAAGAAATGAGGAGATGGAAAGATAACTATGCAAAAAGATAAGTTTGGTGGTCACGTCGATGGTTGACTGGGACTGGTGACTGCTTGGAGTTTTTATCGGCAGTTGTGCCTGTAAATTCTTTGACCAATTCTGGCTTTGGGTGCATTCATACATCATCGCCTTTTTCGATAGTCCAATAATATTATAAATGAGTTCGCCATATATTTCTATAGGTACATCAAAGTAGAACTTTCCGTTGTGGCACCTGCTTACTATAAACTGGGCTATGCTTCCTTTTAGGCCGCCGAAGTTGTCTAGCAGAGGTGCATTCATGCAGTGTATAATCGTGGCGGTTTGCAGTTTCTATGCTTCCTTTTAGGCCACCGAAGTTGTCTAGCAGAGGCGCATTCATGCAGTGTATAATCGTGGCGGTTCGCAGTTTCTATGCTTCCTCCATCCAGTGACCGCTCGATTCTTTTCCCCATTCAGTGATTTTGTTCCAGGTCCTTTTCCAATGTGGTTCCCAAACCTTGGCATTCCGGACCAATTGCAATCTGGTTTCCAAGGGAGACTGGGATTTTTCAAGCTCTGTAACCTTTGATACAACGGACCTGGTTGTGGCCTAAGATTTCTTGGGAGCCATTTCTATAGCGACGTTCTCAGGTTCAAGATAGAGGTTAGGGGGCTCCGAGTTCTGGTTTTCAAGTTCATGGCAAAAGAGTACACATGAATTCTCAAGCTCGGGATTTATAGTGGAAACTCTCAACACGGGGGAATGAGAAGTAAATGGTTGCATTAATGGTTGATTTGACGAGGAAATTAAATTTGATTGACAGGCCTTCGGTTCCATGGAGAGTGTATTTCGGCTTTTCTTCTCTGCTTGTATACCGCCACGAATGCTTTTATCTACTACTTCTTTGTCGGTGACACGTCGGTGTGCTTCTTTCGTCGAGTCATGTCGACCAGAATTAGGCCATCGAGGTCAGGGAACGCTTCCATCCAGTACGCATCAGTTAGACTTTTCTTGTCTATGCATATCATGTCGTCGGTCTCTTTTCGCTACAGTTTCGTTCATTACTTTTGCCAGGATTGTTCTTCGAGTCTCTCATTTTTATGTATTTGATATGATTTGTTGTTTGAAAAATTTCTTATAATGGTTCTCTCTGAGGTTAGTTATAACCGTTTTTTTTTAATGCTTTTACGCCTTGTAACGCTTTAGTTGGGAGCCATTAATGAGTTTCTTGAAAACACTCCCTTGTAACGTTTTTAGTCGGATTGAGTTGTTGGGATTGATGTTCTCGACAATATATGGGCTCATCCACTCCGTGTGCAACTTTTTTTTTTTTTCCTTTTATGTGGTTGTTGTATAGCAATGCCAAATCACCAACTGATAGCTTTTTCTGTTTTATATTTCTATCATGCTATGCTTTCTGCTGTTGTTTTTGTATTTCTTGGTGATGTATTGCTATATGTCGAGTCTCGTCGAGCTTCAATAGTTGAACAAGGCATTCTTTTCTTGCATCTTTGACATCAATGTGTAGAACTTAGGCAATTCTTGGAGTTTGTTGTCAGAAGTGCAAGGGGACGACTTCTTCTTGACCATATATGAGCATGAAAGGAGTTTGTCTTGTTGTTCTTTTATATTCCATTATGTAATCCCATAGTACGACAAGTATCTTGTCGTCCCAATAGTCTTTATCAATCTTGCACATTTTTGTTATCCCTTTGGTGAGTGTTTTATTGAATGCTTCAATGACACCATTTGATTGTGGGTGATAATATGTACTTATTATGTGCTCAATTGCAAATTCCTTTGTTAGTGTTTCAATAGTTCTAGAAACAAAGTGCGTTCCTTGCTTGCTAATTAGTGTAAGTGGGCATCTGAATCGTGTGATAATATTCTCATATATGAATTTGGAAGCTACCTCGCTTGAACATGTTTCAACAGGTTCTGCCTCTACCCATTTGGTGACATATTCTACGGTAGTGATGATGTAAGGTGCACCTGTTCGTCTCCCAAGTACTGGGAAAGGTCTAATAAAAGCAATTACCCATATTTCAAATGTTCGACATGGATTTACGGTAATAAGAGGAATTTTTGTTCTTAGCAGAGATCGACCCATTCGTTGGCATCTATCACATTTTATTACAAAGTCTCAACAATCTTTGTGAACTGTTGGCCACCAAAGTACAGACTACAGAATCTTTCTAATTGTAATGTCAGAGTGATAGTGTCCTCCTGCCGGTCCATAGTGTTCTTTTGAAAGTATGTTCTGTCGCTCGTGTTCAAGCACACACCGTTGTAATGCATCATCTAGGACAAGTTTATAAAGAAATACATTGATGAGAGTATAATGTACATATTTCATTGCAAGAATATTCTTCTTATTTTCTGGCATTTCTTCTGGGGCTTGTCCATCCTCGATAAATTGTGCAATCTCTATGAGTTCTGAGGGGATAGCTTCAATTCTAAATAGGTTCGCATCTGGTAAATCATCTTCTATTCATGTCAGCTCCTCTATGGTGACGATTCATGACAAGTGGCCTAGTCTGACGTTTTCTTTCCCTGGTCGAATGATGACTTCAAATTCAAATTCTTGAAATAGCAATAGCCAATGACATAATATTCCATGGTGCAATGGCTTATTGACTAAGTACTTTAATGCTTGATGATATGTGTAGAAGACAAATGGATTAGCCAATAGATAATGACGATATTTCTGTAGTGAAAATACCATGCCTAGTGCTTCTCTCTCTGTTGTGGAATAATTTCACTCTACTTTGTTTAGCTTTATGCTGCTAAAGGAATTAGGGTAGTCCATTCCATCATCACCAGGTTGTGTCAAGATTGTGTCGACTGCTATTCCTGACGCATCGATATGAACATGAAATTTGATCAACCAAGTCGGGAATCAGAGAATAGGTGCTTGAACAAGTTTTCTCTTCATGATGTCTAAGGATTTGTTACATGCCTCTGTCCACTTATACTCTCGATTTTCATTCAATAATTCCTCGAGAGGATACGTCAAGTCAGAATAATGTCTGATAAAATTTCGGTAGTATCCCTTGTGTCCCAATAGGGTTTGCACTTGTTTAGTATTAACTAGTGGCTTCACGCCGAGAATGATTTTTATTTTGGAATAGTCGACTTTTATACCTTCTTTACATACTACATGGCCCAATAGTATTCCGATAGGAGTCACGAAAATACATTTCTTTATGTTCAATGACAATTGGATTTGTCGACAACGTTCAAGCATTAATCGAAGTCACTTGCAGTGATCTTTCAACATGGAGTAAATTGTCCAATCATAAAAGAAAAAAACCATATTTTTGTAGATGTACTCTTGAAATGCTTTAACGAAAATACGACAAAATACATCTCACGCGTTCTTCAGTCCAAAAGGAATGAATTTATATGTGGACGATCTGAATTCACACATGAATGTGGTCTTCTTTTGGTATTATTTAGAAATAGGTACTTGTTTGTACCCGAAAAATCCATCTATGAATGAACAGCACTCATGCCCTGCAACTTCATTAATAATCTCGTCAACGAAAGGAGTAGGGAAAGGGTCAGTGAGTGTTACTTTATCGAGTTCACAAAAATCGACACAGATTCGTATTCATGTCGGGTCATGCTTCTTTGGATGGACGACAATTGGGCTCTCCCATTCTGACTGATCAATAGGATATATGATTCCAGCTGCAAGCATACTATCAATCGCCTTTTTAACAATGTCTTTATATTTATGTGTGAGCTTATATAGTATTTTCTTCACTGGCTTGGTGTCTGGTTTGATGTCAATCTTCATTTCACCCATATACTTTACAATTCCTTTCAAGTATTTATAGTCACGAGCGAAGACATCCTGAAATCCTTTGAGGAGGCTAGTGATGTCAGCAGTGTGCTCTTCGTTCCAGTAATCGACAATTTTTTTCCATTTTCGCTCTGTCATCGTTTGATATGTAAATTTCTTTTATTTTGACCTTTGCGTCCATCCACTCCGAGGTTCTGCTTTCATTGATTGGTCTTTCATCTTCTTTCATCTACATGAATGCTAGCAGAAAGTCTTTTTCTGATAATGATCTTTCTAGTTCTTCCTTTTCTGCAGTCTCCACTTTAAAAGCTACTTTAACTGGCTTCGACATAGCTGGGTGATATTTTCTCCACTAGAAACTCTTTCCGACTGTTTTATCCATTTCTAATCTTATTCATGTCGAATGATGGATATCTTTTGAATGAATGTTATGTCATAAATCTGTTTGTCGAGCAATTGGATTCTTTTCTACTGCTACTTAATTTTCTGTCGGTTGCAAAAACTTTCTAAATTGGTTGCTCTTCTCAGTTAGTTGCTCTTCCTTTGGGGAAAACTGGAAGTCTTTGATGAAATTTTCTTTAAGTTATTTCCAAACAAATGTCTCGCCTCTTGCTTCTTCCATCTTATACCATTTATTTGGCAGTCGTTGAGTGTGTTTGGAAATATATGCGGCCAAGATCTTTCATCTTTATACCCCAGTCTTTTCCACTCTTTTTCACATTTGTCGATATGAGCTTCAAGATCTTGTCCCTGTGTAAAAGTCGAGATTTCTGTCTGAGTTGTCAATTTCTGGCCTCCAAATATTTCAACAAAGTATGTCGATGCAGTAGTCCATGTTTGGAGTCTAGTTTGGTGTGTGTCCCACCATCTCGTAGCTTGACTCGTAAATGTCTCAACTAGACTCTACAATATTCCATGTTCTCCGACATGCTTTAAAACTTCCTCGACATGTGCTAATGGAGATTCTCATTCCTTGTAACGTAGCATAGGAGTACGTGTCAGTTCATTTTTTTCTAGTTCCAGAGATCGATATTTGTGAATTTTCCTCTCGAATATCTTCAGAATGGTCGAGATCGAAAAGCATTGCTTGAATTTATTTTTAGAGATGGCTTCTATTGTCCAACATTCTTTTGCTTGAAGTTCATAATTTTCCAATTGTCAGTTGTAAATTTCTATATCGGAGTTATATCTGACTGATGTAGGGCCTCCGAGGTAGAGTTCTCCCTGTGCATTTGGTTCAACATAATCACCATTGTTATGTACTTGATATAATTGTCTTATATAATTTTTCGTCCTCCATAGGTTCAAACCAAGGTTCTCCCTGAGATGGGAATATTGGTACTATCACCTTTTGACTGTTTCCTTTCAATTTAATGCGACCCTTATCAAGTGAGATCAAGGCTTTCATTTTTCGGCCCCATGGTTGACCGACCAGGGCTGGAAAAGAACTAGCACCATCCTTTGGATTTATGATCTCAAAATATACTTTTGTCTTGATGCCTTTTATGGATGTTTCAATTTCTTTCCATACTCTAATCAATTAGATCAATCCTTGATCAATGAGCTTCAAATAAATGCTTGACTCTTACAGTTGTGGTTGACCTAATTGATCCCAAGTATCACGAGTCATGATTTTAACTTGCGAACCAAAATCGAGTATGACTTGTCAGACATGGTATTCGTGTATGTCGAGGTCAACGAGGGTCGGCATCGTTTTTATCATTTTGATTTAATTGGAAAAAAAATTTAGCTTGTCTTTGCGTGACATATTTATTCTTGATATTATGCAATAAGTCAATTATTTTTCTAGCAGCTTCATCTTTAGTGATTAAATTAAACAATTCATCAAGTGCTTCATGTCGACTTTCTTCGTGATCTTCTTGTGTTGCCAATTCAGAAAATATGTCGGATACATTTTTAAACAAATATTTTTGTTTAGTAGGATTTGGATAATCCTCTTTACTTATTACTTTTATTATTTGAGGATTGTCTTGATCAATGCAAGTACCTTGTCTAGTTACAATTTGCAAATTCTTAGTTCTAATCACACCACATATTGGGACACATGACAAGACATTAACATTCTTTTTATTCGTTATTTTCTCAATCATAGTAGGGAAATACGCCAAGAAGTTATCACCTACTCCACATTTAGTACAAAATTTTAGATCCATTCGTTCTTTATAGGGACACTCAACATGCCCGTGTTCTTCACTGAGACATGTATAACATTGTTTAGTTCATCGAGGTTGGAAATCTCGACTCTCATTGTCGGGACTTCGGCCTCAGTACCCTCCGCATTGGTTGTAGTTATTATTCCGTTGATCATATCTTCTTCCATCATACCTTGGATATCTGACATGTCTATCATTCCATTCATAACGATCATTTCTTTCATTCTCGTCGTTTTAATCGTATCTGTCATTTCTTTCATTTATGTCATTTCGCTGCTCGACATAATTTTTCTGGTACACTGCATGATAGTTTTGTTGGTTGTGGAGCCTGATCTCCAAATTCAAAGATATTATTATTCAGCCGTGTCCATACCGTAGGTTTGGTTATGATCATGGCACGATCCCTAGGGGGTCCGGGCCCATGGTTTTGGGTAACCCGTGGTATTTTTCCCATTGTATTTCCCTTATAAAAGAAAGACATTGTAACATGGCTAGGGTTGATGTATTAGGTTTTATGCATTGTAAAGATCTCTAAGATAAATAAGAGAGACTGTGAGACATTGAAGAGGAAATGCAGTGGCTGTGCTGCAGGTTGTATCCCTTCATTTTGCTGGACGAAATAATAATAAGGACTAACAACTTTAGTGTGGACATAGCCCAAGTTGGGTGAACCACGATATATCTGTGTTTCTCTTGTAATGTGTATGTGTGATTATATTTGCATTTCTATTTATTGTTATTGCTCTGAGATCCTGTTTTTCTAACAATTGGTATCAGATCCAAAGGTCTATTTGGCAGATAAACCCACAGGAAGCTAGGGTTTCTGGTTCAAGTGGGAGTAATGGCAGAAGAAGGAAAGTTTAAGATCGAGAATTTTAATGGCCAAAACTTCCAGTTATGGAAGATGCAAATGGAGGACTATCTATACCAGAAGGATCTATTCCTACCGTTGGGAGGAAGAGCAAAGTAGCCAGCGTCTATGAATGACGAAGAATCAGAGGTTCTTGAAAGAAAGGCTCTGGGAACAATACGGTTGAGCCTGGCTTCGTCGGGGGCTTTCAATATCTCAAAAGAAACGGCAACAGAGGGTTTAATGAGCGCACTGGGTAAGCTGTATGAAAAGCCCTTGGCCTCCAACAAGGTATTTATAATGAAGCGTTTATTTAATAAAAAGATGTTTGAAGGTGGATCTATTACTGATCATTTAAATGAGTTTAATATGGTTACAAATCAACTAAGTTTTGTAAGTGTGAACTTTGATGATGATTTTAGGGCTCTCGTAATCTTGTGTTCATTGCCAGAAAGCTGGAATAGCTTGGTCATGGCTGTAAGTAACTTTGTCTCTAGTTCAAACACCTTGAAATTTGATGATGTTATTGCTGTTATTCTTAGCGAAGAAATGCGAAGAAAAAGCATAGGTGAGACATCAGGTAATGCATTGACCATGGAGAGCAGAGGAAGACAAAAGGAGAGAGGAAAGAGCTAAGGTAATCGTAGCAAGTCTAAAACGGGCAGATCCAAGTCCAGAATGGGAAAGATAGAGTGTTGGAACTGTGGAAAGAAAGGACATCTGAATAAAGACTGCAGATCTCTAAAGAAGAAAGGAGATGCACAGAAGGAAACTACCCAAGAAGCAAATGTAGCAGGTGATGTGTTACAAGATGCTTTGATTCTTGCATTAAATAATACTGGTGATTATTGGGTAGTAGATTTAGGGGCTTCATGTCATGATACACCCCATAGGAAATACTTTCATGATTATGTTCCAAGCGATTTTGGACATGTCTTATTGGGTGATGATGAGGCATGTAAAATTGTTGGAATGGGTAAGGTATGGATAAAAGTTAAGAATGGAACTAATTGGCTGTTGAAAGATGTTAGGCATATTCCTACTATGAAAAGAAATCTGATCTCAACAGGGCAGTTGGGAGATGGCAGCTGTCTATCTACATTTGGAGAAACGTGGTGGAAGATCACTAAAGGATCAATGGTGATAGCAAAAGGAGATAGGGTAGGTATGTTGTATTTATGTCCTCATAATACTGACCATTCTATCTCTTTAGCTTCCACAGGAATAGATATAGCATTGTGGCATCATAGGCTTGGCCACATGACTGAGAAGGGGATGCAGATTCTCCACTCAAGGAAGTTGCTGCTAGATTTGAAGTAGGTAAGTTTGGAATCCTGTGAAAACTGTGTTTATGGAAAACATAAGAGAGTTATATTTCTCAGGGTTGGGAAACAGAAGAAGAATGAAAAGTTAGAGCTTATGCATACAAATGTATGGGGACCAGCTCAGGTATAATCTCTTGGTGGCTCTCATTATTATGTTACATTTATTGATGATGCAACTAGGAAAACTTGGGTTTAGTGCATTAGACAAAAATATGATGTATTTGCTACTTTTAAGAAGTGGAAAGGTTTGGTTGAGAATGAGATAGGAAAAAGGTTGAAGTATCTCAGATCTGATAATGGAGGAGAGTACTACGGCAAGGAGTTTGATAGTTACTATTCATACCATGGGATTCGTAGAGAGAAGACAGTCCTAGGAACACCACAAGAAAATGGTGTGTCAGAAAGAATGAATAGAACGATCATGGAGTGTGCAAGGTGTATGAGATTGCATGCATGGTTTCCCTTATAGTTTTGGGTGGATGCTGTAAATACTGTTGTTTATTTAATAAACAGAGGACCTTCAAGTGCTTTGGATGGTGGTATTCCATAGGAGGCATGGACAGATAAAAAGGTAAACTACTCATTTCTGAGAACGTTTGGTTGTGAAGCATTTGTCCATATTGATAAAGAAAATAGAACAAAGCTTGAAGCTAAATCCAAGAAATGTACCTTTATTGGATATGGGGTTGATGATTTTGGTTATCATTTATGGGATTATGAAAATCACAAAATCATTAGAAGTACAGATATCATATTCAATGAAAAGGTCATGTATAAAGATCAGTTGCAGGGAAAGAAACAGGAAAATGAAAACACAGAGTACACAGTACTTGATGAAATTCAAGAAAATGAAGTTCCAAAGGTGCCAGAAAATCAAGAACAACAACAGGTACCTGAAACTCCTACAATTGCAAGAAGATCTACTAGGTTAAGTAGACTCCTTGAACGATACTCTCCTTTAATGTATTATTTGTTGATGACTGATGCTGGTGAACCAGAATGTTATGAAGAAGCAATGCATGTGGAAACTAGAAAAAAGTGGGAGCAAGGCATGAATGAGGAGATGGACTCATTAGTAGGAAACCAGAATTGGGATCTGGTTCAGTTTCCTACTGGTAAAAGAGCATTGCAAAACAAATGGATTTACAGGTTGAAGGAAGAAGAAGGAGGCAAGAAGCAGTACAAGGCGAGACTTCTTGTAAAGGGGTTCGCTATAGATTTTGATGAAATATTTTCTCTTGTTCTTAAGATGACTTCAATTAGGACTATTTTAAGTCTAGTTGTTGGTGTATATGTAACTTCGGAATGTATTTCATCTATGTATTTCATATATATTTATTGTACCCTTATAAGAGATGTGTTATTCCTCTATAAGGAAGTGTCGTCATGTGTATTGACAAGTGTCGCAAGTGTGTGTACTTGCCAATGGGTTGTTAGACCACCATGTGTGGGGTTGGCCCTGAAATATATATTATATTGTGGATATACCTAGCTAGACAAGTCGGCCCCATAGTGTATCTGGGCAAATAGGTTAAGTATAAATAGAGATCAGGAGATCTCTATTTGATCACTCGGAAACTCACACTTCTCTCACTTAGAAAGTGGAGCACTAGTGAGGAGGAGGATTATTTGCTACTAGGAGACTATCTCAATGTATTTTGGTTGTACTTCGGTTGAGCCATTGCTCTCTCTATCTCTGAGGAAGTTGTGGGGTTTTTCACCTTAGGGTTTTCCCCATGGAAACTCTGTGTCTCTTGTCTCTCATTCTTTTGATTCTTGTGATGCTTGTCATGCTTATTATGATTGTTATGCATTGACTTACTGCACATGTTATTCTCTCAGTAAATATCCTAGAGTATTGTAAATTAATGCTCAAAATTTAACATGGTATCAGAGCTAACCTGAGAAGAAGACATTGTGCAGTGACGAAAACTAGGGTTTCTTGTTAATTAGGTTTCTCTCCACATATTTTGGAAAAGCAGTATAGTAGATTGACTCTACTCATCAAGGAGAATCTATCTGTAGAATCAGAATTCAATTATGAGCATTTTCAGATTTGGCCCTAAAATTAGGGTTTCCTCAAAAATAGGAATTTCTGGAATCTGAAGAGATAGCTAGAAGCGCCTTGCAAAATCGAATTTTAGAGATTTGGATCGAGGTTTTTGGCTGGGTGGATCTCTGGGAAACTCAAACCCTAATTCAGGGCTCTCCTCAGTGAATCCACGAAGACAAAAATGCAGTTTTGAAGGGTGTAGCTTTGTAGATCTTAAATTATGAATACACCAGGTTGATCAACTCATCAAGGCGCATCTTTCCATCCTTTCAGAAAGTTGAAATTCACATTCTGAATTTTTAGGGTTTTTCTGACAAACCCTAATCCGAGACCAGATCCAGTTTTCAACAATTCAAGTGGTAAGACCTAAAAATTTTATATTTCCATTTGAAGTACTGTTTAAGATGTCTCACCACACCAAGCTTGAGGATAAGCTTGAAGGGGCTGATAACTTCCGAGCCTGGAAGTATAGGATTGGGTTAATCCTGGAAGAGAATGAGTTGGACTCATATATAAAAGAAGACATCCCTATCCCAGAGGATGAAGAGGCTAAGATATTGCATAAGAAGAACTTGGTCAAGGAAAAGAGATTCATTGCTGATTCTATCAAAGACCATCTCATCCCCCATGTGTCATCTCTAAAGACACCCAAAGAGATGTTTGACTCCCTGACCAAAGTTATTTGAAGGGAAGAACATAAATCGGAAGATTACTCTGCAGAATCAATTGAAAGGGGTCAAGATGTTGAATGGAGAAACCATTCAATCTTACTTCTCCAAGGTCTTTCAGATCAAGGAACAACTTGAAGCTGTGGATGAAGTAGTGTACAATGGTGAAGTTGTTATGACCACTCTAAATGGCCTACCTAGGTCATGGGACTCTTTTATTCAAGGAATCTCTGCAAGAAAGAAATTGATCTCTTTCAGTAAACTGTGAGAGGAATGCTCGCAAGAAGAAGCTAGACTTGTAGCTCGTGAAGAAAAGATGGGAGGTGAAGATCAAGCTCTCACAGCTCACACCAAAAGAAGCAAGCCCAAGCAGGAGCACTCTCAGTACAAGAAGTCCACTCACTATCACCAAAAGAATAAGAAGGATCTAAGGTGCTTCACATGCAATGAGAAGGGTCACTTTGCTTCATATTGTCCCAAGAACAAAAGGGATAACAACAACATCTCCAGCAAGAAGAAGAAGGGCAGCAAAAGAAATTTCCATGCTCATGCTGTCGAAGATGATGAACCTCCAAAGAAGAAGGCTAGGGAAGAAAGTGATGATAGTGATGATCACTCATCAAGTGAAGGAGAGTATGTTCTAATCTCTGCTCTCACAGGTACTATCTCCCATGGTTGTAATGATTGGTTAAATGACAGTGAGGCTTCCAAACACATGACCGGGTTTAAGGAATCTTTTGTAAACCTATTTGAACATGAATCACCCCATAAGGTGAAACTTGGGGATGATTATCAATACCCAATAAAAGGAAGTGGTGAAGCCTCCTACAACCTAGATTTTGGAAAATCTTTGAAGATGAAAGAAGTCCTTTATGTACTTGGGCTCAAGAAGAATCTTCTCTCCATCTCTGCATTGGATGCAAAAGGCATGAGGGTTGCATTTGTAGATGGCCAAGTCCTAATGTGGCCAAAGGGTAAAACAATCAATGATGCAGTAGTGATTGGAGAGTAAGAGGGAGGATTGTATAAATTGAAGGGTCAACTTGAACATGCCATGGTACATGACTCCATGGAGCCAAGTGAAATTTGGCATATATGACTTGCTCATATGCACTATAGTTCACTTCCAATTGCAAGCAAGGCTATAGAAGATCTTCCTGAAATTAAGACCAAACATGAAGGTGTTTGCAAAGGATGTGCAAAAGGTAAGAACACTAAGAAGGCTTTCCCAAGCAGTGAAAGCAAGGCAAAAGGTATCCTGGAAATCATCCACTCAGATGTATGTGGTCCTATGTCATACAGTTCTCTGAGTGGGTATGTTTACTATGTCTCGTTTATTGATGAATTATCCAAGAATACTTGGGTATACTTCTTGAAGAACAAATAGGGTGTGTTTGATAAGTTCAAGGAATTCAAAACCTTGATGGAGAATCAAACCAACAAGAAGATCAAATCATTCAGATCTGATAATGGTGGAGAATTCACCTAAGGTGACTTCAAGAAGCTTTGCAGTGACTCGGGGATTAAGAGGGAGTTGACTGCTCCCTACAATCCACAACAAAATGGAGTTGCAGAAAGAAAGAATAGAACAATCATGGAAGCAGCAAGGGCAATGCTGCATGACCAGGATCTACCTATGCATCTACGGGAAGAAGCAGCTAGAACAGCTGTATATGTGCAGAATAGAACATCCCACAAGATATTGGACAACAAGACACCAGAAGAGGTCTTCTCTGGTAAGAAACCTGAAGTCAGCCATCTCAGAATATTTGGTTGTCCAGTATACACTCATGTCCCAAAGGAAAAGAGGAACAAGCTAGATCCTTCAGGAAAGAAGGGTATCTTTGTGGGTTACAGTGAAACCTGAAAGGCTTACAGAATATACTTTCTAGGGTTCAAGAAGATTGATGTCAGCAGGGATGTGACATTTGATGAAAACTCAGCATTCATCAAATCAAAAAAGACACCTGTTGAAGTTTATGAAGAACCTAAGGAAACTAGATTTTAAGACACTACCATGATTGAAGCAATTCCAGATGTTGATCGTGAAAATGAAGATCTACAACAACCTATAGATCCACCCCGTGAGGATAAATCTCACAAGAGGAAACCTGCATGGGCTAGAGAGATCATTCAAGATGCAGAAAGATTTGGCATTCCAGAGGAAGAACACAGAGCAAAGAAAAGAACCAGACACATACCAGCTATGTTGATTTACTCTGTGACATTATGAACAAAGAACCTTCCAGTTATGAAGAAGCAGTGGAAAAGAAAGAATGGAAGGATGCCATGGTTGAGGAATACCAATCAATAATGAAGAATGATGTTTGGGATGTTGTCCCAAGACCTAAAGAGAAGTCTATTGTGGCTTCTAAATGGATCTACAAAATCAAGCATGCTGCAGATGGCAGTGTAGAGAAATACAAGGCAAGATTCGTAGCTCATGGCTTCTCTCAGAAAGAGGGAATAGATTATGAAGAAACTTTTGCACCTGTAGCCAGGTATACTTCCATCAGAATAGTACTTTCCCTGGCTGCAGCAATGAAATGGAAAATACACCAGATGGATGTCAAGACAGCTTTCTTGAATGGTGTAGTTGAAGAGGAAGTATATGTGGAGAAGCCACTTGGTTTTGAAACACATGACAGGGAGTCATATGTGTGCAGATTGAAGAAAGCCTTGTATGGCTTGAAGCAAGCTCCCAGAACTTGGTATGGTAGGATGGACAGTTTTCTATCTAGTCTGGGCTTTACCAAGAGTAAAGCGGATTCCAACCTTTACTACAAGGTTGAGGAAGGGAATCCTGTGATTCTACTCCTGTACATGGATGACTTATTTGTAACAGGAGATGACAGATTGATTGCAGATACAAAGAGGAAGCTTGCTGCTGAGTTTGATATGAAGGACCTGGGGATGATGCACTATTTCCTAGGTATGGAGGTGTGGCAGAGTACAGATGGGATCTTCCTTGGAAAAGGGAAGTATACTGTAGATTACCTGAAGAGGTTCGGGATGATGGATTGCAAGGCCATGGCCACACCTATGGCATTGAACTTGAAGCTTCTATGTGATTCTTCATCTGATCCGGTTGATGTTTCTATGTATCGTCAGATGATTAGGTCCTTGATGTACCTGACGAACACGAGACCAGATATTTGCTTTGTGGTGAACACATTGAGCCAGTTCCTGACGGATCCAAGGAGTGTTCACCTGGTTGTTGTAAAGCATATTCTGAGGTACCTAAAGGGTACAGTTGATTATGGACTCAGGTATGAAGCGAATCAAAAGTTTAACCTGCAAGGTTATGTTGATTCATATTGGGTAGGCAGTGCTGCAGATAGGAAGAGCACATCTGGGTGCTGCTTCAATATGGGATCAGGTGTGATCTCTTGGTTTAGCAGGAAGCAGTTCTGCGTAGCACTGAGTAAAACTGAGGCAGAGTATGTTGAAGGCTATTCAGCTAGCTGTGAGGTAGTATGGCTTCAGAAGCTACTGTCTGAGTTATTTGATCTCCTGTTGGATGCTACTGGTATCTTCTATGATAACCAGAGTTGTGTGAAGCTGTCTGAGAACCCAGTGTTTCATGACAGGTCTAAACACATAGAGATCAAATATCATTATATCAGGGATATGGTCCAGAGAGGAGCAGTGAAGCTCCTGTATGTTGCGATGAACGAGTAGATTGCAGATTTATTGATGAAGCCATTAGCCAGAGTGAAGTTCGAGTACTTCAAAGAGAGGCTTGGTGTTCTTCAGATCGATGACACTTCGAGGAAGAAGTGATGGAGACATTTGCTGAAGCCATTACAAGCATGTTGGAAGGAGGATCCTTCACATGGCTATGGATATAAGCGCTGGATGTAAGCGTTGGATGATGAGCATCAGGATGATGTTCTAGTTTCTGCTCTGTATGATCAGTTGGATCATTTACATTTGTGTATATATGCATCAAGATGATGCTGGATATGATCAGATGGATCATTTATATGTATATGTATGTACGCATCATGTTGGATGCTGGATATGATCAGTTGGATCATTTGTATGTATTTTGTATATGCATCATGTTGGATGCTTGGACCATGTATCTGTATTTGTATCAGATGGATACATTGTATGATTAGGTAGATCATGTATGTTGATATGTATCAGGTATGATCAGATGGATCATGTATTTGTTTGCATCAGGCTGATGCAGTGTATGATCAGGATAATCATAGATGATGAGCTTCAGGATGTCGCTCCAGATGACATGCAGCAGGATGTTGCAGTGATGATGATCAGAATGATCATGTGTACATCAGGATGATGTATGGTGAGTATCAGGATGATACTTTATGGCCGTGGATCAGGTTGTGCAGATGAGCATGTTTGGAAGATCCTACAGGTCGGAGTTGTGTACCTGTAACAGCCTAGGATGCTCTTTCGAGACATTGCTTTGGGAGGACATGTAATTTGTGCCCTGGGAGATTTCAGGTTGGATTTTTGTACCCGTAACATCTTGAGATTCTCTTGCGAGGTTTTGTCCTATGGCATGTAATTTGTGCCCTGGGATATTTCAGGTCGGAGTTGTGTACCCGTAACATCCTAAGATGCTCTTTCGAGGTTTTTCCATGACCACATGTAATTTGTGCCCTGGGGAGATTTCAGGTCGGAGTTGTGTACCCGTAACATCCTGAGATGCTCTTGTTAGGTTTTTTGGTGACCACTTGTAATTTGTGCCCAAGGGATATTTCAGGTTGGAGTTGTGTACCCGTAAAATCCTGAAATGCTCTTGCTAGGTTTTGTGGTGGGGTCACATGTAATAAGTCCTGGAGATCTAGACAGGATGAAAAAGGCCTCAGATGCTCTTTAGGGTTCTTGCTAGGCAAGAGACTCTTTAAAGTTTTTTTGATGCACGTAATAAGTCCTGAGGATTCCACAGTATGGCCAGTGATGACGAAGACCTGCAGGTGGTGGGCCTACATTCAGTATGAAAAAGGACTAGCTCTGTAGAACTTCCTATGATGAGTAGAGTCAGATATTGGTTGAGATAACAATAGCAGTGATGATGATGATGACGATGCATCGATGACGATGATCCTAAGAAGAAGACTTGTCTAGAGAAGATCTGTGTTGAGAAATACCTTCCTAGTTAAGAGGGGGTGTTGATGTATATGTAAATTCGGAATGTATTTCATCTATGTATTTCATATATATTTATTGTACCCTTATAAGAGATGTGTTATTCCTCTATAAGGAAGTGTTGTCATGTGTATTTACAAGTTTCGCAAGTGTCTGTACTTGCCGATGGGTTGTTAGACCACCATGTGTGGGGTCGGCCCTGAAATATATATTATATTGTGGATGTACCTAGCTAGACAAGTCGGCCCCATAGTGTATCTAGGAAAATAGGTTAAGTATAAATAGATATCGGGATATCTCTATTTGATCACTCGGAAACTCACACTTCTCTCACTTAGAAAGTGGCGCACTAGTGAGGAGGAGGATCATCTGCTACTAGGAGACTATCTCAATGTATTTTGGTTGTACTTTGGTTGAGCCATTGCTCTCTCTATCTTTGAGGAAGTTGTGGGGTTTTTCACCTTAGGGTTTTCCCCACGGAAACTCTGTGTCTCTTGTCTCTCATGCTTTTGATTCTTGTGATGCTTGTCATGATTATTATGATTGTTATGCATTGATATACTGCACATGTTATTCTCTTAGTAAAGATCTGTTGATGCCTCGGATATCGTAGCATCAATCAGAAAGGGATTCTCCCTGAGAGATGATCCCAATTAGATTATCTCCTGTTTGGTGTAGGGAATCCGTCCGGTTAGCGGTTCTGGCAACCGTGGGTTTGGAGTTTAATTCCGATTATACTGGTTATTGCCCGATCTACCTTTCTTTTGGGTTTAATGTTTTTATGAGATGCAAGTGCCTAAGTTATATCTGATCTAAATGCAGAACTAAAGAAATCTAAGTCTAAAACTGGAGTACATCTACCTATCCTTGCAGGGCACACATTAACAGGATGAGCAATGAGTTGTAACAAATAACATAAGGAAAGAACAGATAGCCATCAATTCTTATAGGTAAAGCTACAGCAAGATAAGAGATCTTTAGAAGATAACTTCTAATTTAATGTAAAACGCATCTATTGCTCATGAAACAGAGATGCAAAATTATTTAATCTAGATGCAAATTAAAAGAGCAGATCTAAATCTAATAAAGGAAAAAAATAAAACTAATTATCCCTGCAAGGAGCATATTGAAAGGATGAACAATGAGTTGTAACAGAGATCTTAAAGAAGGAATGGATAGCCATTAAATCAGCAAGAGAAAGCTACAGCCATGATAAAGATATCAGAAGATAGCTTCTGATTTAATATAAACGCATTCACTGCTCATGAAATGGAGAAATCGTTTGCACAGGAAGGAGCAAAAATCATTAATACCAAGAAATAATTCAGATAGTAGGAATGATCTCACATTACAGTACGGAAGTCATTAGAGTAGTCCAACATACATCCATCCGTCATTCATATGCAAAACGTCCATCTCCAGGCTTTTATTAGAAAATTCGATTTTACAGAACCGATACAAGATAGCTCGTACAGGTTTACAAAATTCCTTCCTTGCCAAAAGTCCTTTCTAATATTTCCTCCCTTCTATTTATAATTACAAAATCGCCCTTTGGGCTGCCACCTAGCATCTTCCACTTGTCATCTACAGAAAATTCTCTCCTCTAATAGACAGAAATGTTACTACTTCTTTTACAAAATTGTTTTAACAGAAAATAGGGACAGCTGTCCCATAGCTCACGCTTTACATATTTGAGAGTTCCAAAATTACAAAATAGCAGAAATAATCCTAACACCAGCGCTTTCCCTGTTGGACACGTGCTTTAGCTGAAGAGAGTCGCTCAACTGAAGTCAGCTATTTCACTCCTGTGCGTGAGCTTCTGCTTGAAGAGGATCGCTCAAATTGGCTTCCGGGGCTGCTGGTTCCTGGGAAGGAGGAATCGAGCCCACTATTTCTGCTGGAATGGCTGCCGGGAGAGAATATTTTGGATCTGCTGTTGCTCCTGCTATTGGTACAGCTTTCTTCTCCTCCTCCGCCATGTAATTATACCACATGCCCGTGTCCTTTATGACTATGTTTGTTGCAGCAGGGAACAAGATTTTCTGAGAAGTCACATTCTTCCTAAGCTCTGCTCCGATGCCTTGAACTTCCGCTACTGCAGCTTGATGCACTTCTTTGAGCAAGTGGCTGTGGACTGACGACATTCCAATATAATGTTGGAGGTCATCCATTGCTAGGACATCAATTTTCTTAACATATTCAGTTTGGATGCCTAGTTCCCCCTTTAGCTCAGCCAACCGCTGTTCTGAATCTAGGAAGTCATCGAGTGATTGCGGGAAGTTCAATTTGCACCTGTCATGCACTTCCTGGATTCTTTGATACAGATCGTTGATTTTATCCCTTGTTCCTTGCACACTGGCTATCAGCTTGCTGCCACAGTTTCTGCAGAAGTCCAAAAGGGCCACATCTTCCTCAAAACCCTCCATAGACTTAAATGGGAGATGCGCGGGGAAATCCCCCTTCCCTTCTCGCCATTTTATCTGGCTCATGATATTTTACTTGACACGGGTATGCTTGGCTTTGAGCCTATGGGCTTCCGCATTAATTTCTTTTAACCTGACTACCATAGCCTTGAGCTTGCAGACCTCATTAGTGATTAGTCCCTGAGTTTCATGCATCTACTTCAGGATACCGCAGGACAGCTCATGGAAGGGAGACATGTCCATTGTTCTACCCTCAGCCTGCTCTAATTGCTCAGCTAATGCCCTCTTGTCTACTTCTAGCTGAGATGCTTTATCTTCCGCTCCATTCTTCTCTGCTTCCATGATCATCATTTGGAGTGATAGTTGGTCCTTTTCCTCCTCCAACTGGTTGTACTTGTTTGATAGCTCTTTATGCTCGGCATACAGACAATTGTACTTGTTCACCACAAGATCCCTGTGGGCTTTCTCATTAGCCACAGTCTGTTGTAGTGTACGAGCTCTCTTCTTCGTCAATACATTATCTCTGACTATCACACCTACATTGTCCAATGATGCTTTTGCTGTCTCTACAGCTGTGGATGCCATAGCAAAGGGATCTTTATCCGTATTCTGCATTATAGTGACCTCTCGGTGGGTAACGATGTCTGCATGGAAGGGACTTTTGATCCTTTCTTCCGATTTGAGGACCATTGCTTTCCTCTTCTTGGCATAGACAAACTCATTCCACTTGGACATCGTATGCTTTCCCGATGGAGTGTACGGGACAATTGGGAGGTCCATAATGTCTATTTCTTCTTCAGCAGGTGGGGTCCGGACTCCCTGAGCTGGATCTATTCAAAAGTTTTGGGTACTAGAGCCGCTTGCTTGAGATGCGTCTATTTCCATGTCTTGGACACCGGACCCGCTTGCTCGGGCATCTTCTCCTCCTTTAATCTCTTCTTCTGCTTTCTGCTCTGCCTCGGCTTGCTCAGCTTCAGCCTCTTTCTGCTGCTGGGCTTCCTTTTCAGCTTCTTGTTGCATTCTGGCTTCCTCCGCCTCCCGCTGCAATCTCGCTTCCTCCGCCTCCTGGAGTAACCTTGCTTCTTCTCTTAATCTGAGATCCTCCTGAGCTCGGGCATCCTCAGCTTCTTTCTCCTTCTGCTGGCTGGTATTCTAGACCTTGGTTGAGCTAGAGCTTGCTCCAGTGCCTTGGCGACAGATCTGCAGCTCAGACATGTTGCTGATGCCTCTGAATGCTTCTTCCTCGGCATCAGGATAGTGAGAGTACTCAAAATGAGCATAGATTTCCTTACAATGCTTGGCCACTTTTCCCTTCCTGTCATTTCTGTGGAATATTACCTCACCGAAGTGGAAACCTTTCAGCTCCTGCACAAACTCTTCGGCTGAGGCAACCCCCGAGAACTTGTAAGCACCTATGCAGAAAGGTAGAGGGGGGAAGAAAGCCTTATGCTATTTGTGGAGCATTGCTCCAATTCCATCCAGGAAGATTTGTCTTACTGCTTCCTTGAGGACCACATAATCTGTGGCATACTGTGGCAAAATGTATGGGGGCTTAGTCCCTCCAAACATTCTGAGGTAGGTGCCTTGTTCTGAAAAGTAAAAATCCCCGTAATTCTCAAGGACTTCCAAAGCATTCTCTGACAGGCAGTTGGGTTCCTCCTTGAATATCTTCTCATATAGGGGCATGATGAACCCCTCACAGATGAGTTTGTAGCTGGGTTTGTAATTCTGAGCCCACAACATCCTGAAAGCGATATAGACTGGGGTGGTGGCCTTATCCCATGTGCAGCCCAATTTGGGGAAGTCTATCTTGGCCAAAATACAATCAATCAGATATGAGGACATAAAAAACTCTGCCTTTTTCAAGGCTAGACCTTCCCTGGCAGCTACTATCATTGAGGCCAGGCTATCTGACAGGATAGTGGCCCAGTCAAACACAGTTCCCTTAAATGCCACGAAGAGGATAATAGGGACCCACTGAATCTTATATACGGTACCATCAGGCATGCCGTAGATTCGGCACAGCATCAAAGCGATCAATCTGAAAGGAGGTCTCAGATTCTGTACGTCATATTCGTCGCTACCTTTCTTTCTTAGATGCTTTCCCGCGACCAACAGCTTTTTGGCCATCTCAACGTTGTCGATTTTTCCCAACCATTCATCAGTCAGAGCTTGTTGGGAGCGGGGAAATTTGTAGGCTGCTGCTAGATATGCGGGTTGAAACGAGGCAATGGCCATCTTCCCGCTGTCATTTATCACTCTTCCTTCGGCATCGGCATGTTGGAGTATCCATCCGATCACCTCAGCACATGGGAATAGTTCAGGGTGGGTAGCAGCTCTGGTTATGCCTGAGGCTTTGATATTTAGATAAATTGGCCCCTCTTCTAACAACATGTCCGGGACATCTTGGTCTCGGATCATCTTGTAAATTTCACCCCATCTGATTTCTGGAGGAACACAAGTGGTGCACCTAGTATCCTGGAGTGAGGTTTCAGTTTTAAGTGGTGCAGGCCTTTTCTCTGTCATCTTAGCCTTCTTCTTCCCACCTTTTGGCATTTTGACTTATCCCTGGTAGCAACCAAATATCTATCATTATAAACACGAGCAACATACTGTGAGATTTTAATAAACGGATTACCCATTTAACCAGGCCAATGAGATATATGAATAAAACTATGAAACTGTATGCCGGGAGCAAATACACTATTCCAAATAAGAAATCTAGATTAAATAATCTTAATTCTTTAAAGGGACAAGGTTCGGAATGCTCCCGAAAGGGTAGGTGTGTTGCGGGAGCCACTTGCTCTCAGCCCGCCTGCCAGGGGAAAAGGGTGACCTTCGTCATGGTGCTTTTAATGATTAGTGGCGGGCGAGTCTGAGGTCGAAACAAATTTAAAAAACTAGACCAGGGATGACCCTTCGTGTTGACACACAGGCGAGGGGTTGTAGCCCAGACGCTATTGTTAAAAAAAAATTGACGGGGCGTCGTATGGCTGGTTTGAGCAGGGGCTATGGCGGCCTATCTTAGGATTAAAATTGGGTAATAAAACTATGCCGGGACTACGGTTTCAGCTTTCGGCTGGGGACATGAAAAGGTCCACGGGGCCTCGGGAGGAACTTTGGAGAAAAATAATAAATCCGTCCGTCCAAATTGACAATTTTCCTTAATCAATATACCAACGACAGGAAATACGAATTTAGACCGCATTTGACGGGAAAAACAGCCCATGACGGGCATTTTGCCCGTCGACATTCAACCAATGCCTATCGTTTTTCAAAAAAAAAAAAAAGAAAAACCCAATAGCAATATGACGTGTAGAAGGGACAAATTTAAAGGTTAAGATCCTACCTGGCACCGACGAGGATAGCTGACTGAGGTGGCCGCGAACGTGGTAGAGCAAGATGAGCTGGAGCTATTTGCGCGGCGTCCAACAGTTGTTTAATCGACACAAGTTAGCAATGGGGTCGGTTCAAACCCCCCACCATTTATTTAAATAAGTGGGGCACGTGTGGGGCTTCAATTCGGTGGGTGGCGCATTAAACTCGCAGTTTTAATATTAGCACGTTGGCGTCACGTCAAGAAATTTCGATCTGCGTGTGACCGCCATTCGCGGGACCGACTCGCGAACTTCACCCGCTACTGCGGCAGGTTAGACTGTATTTCTCCGACGTTTCGGGAGAGAGTGGTGAAGCTTCCTGCCGTTTCGGGAGCACAAGCTGAACGGCTTCCGCAAAAGGATGAGAATGTTCAATTGTTTCGGCGGCCGCTTTTCGGGATGCTATCGCGAAGGCCTCCGAAATTGCGGAGAGTTTTCGCCAATGGCTTCCGTGGTTTCGGGGCGAGTTGGCGAATGGCGCCGCCTTTACGGAATGTTAAGTTGATGGTTCCGCGGCCGCAAACGACTCCCGAAATTGCGGAAAGACAGCTCGAATTGCCCCGCAAAGGTTCTAAGTGTCTCGGCTTTTCGGGATGAAAACGCGAAGGTTTTCGTAGGTGTGGGAGGCTTATGCGAATGGCTTCCGCAACTCCCGGGTGGAAAAGTCCAAAGGATTCCGCAATTTTCAAAGAAAAAACTTCAGATTTCTTTCAAAGTTTCAGGGAGTTTTGACGAATTGTTCCCACCGTTACGGAAAGAAAACCCCAATCTCTCCGCAAAAGGTCGAAAATTTTCTAAGTCTTCTTCGGGAGAGTTATGTAAAAGACTTCCGCCGTTTCGGAAGGATAGCCCGAGAGCTTCCGCGGTTTCGGGAACAAAAGCTGAATGATTCCGCACAGTTTCCTTGAAGTGTTCCGCAACTTTTCAAAAAATTCTAAGTCTTTTTCGGCAAGCTTAGGCAAGTTGTTTCCGCCGTTTCGGGAGGATAGCCCGAGAGTTTCCGTGGTTTCGGGAACAATAGTTTCTAAGTCCTTTTGCGGGAGTTTAAGCGAAAGGCTTCCGCCACTGCGGGGTTTTTAGCAAATCATTCCGCGATTTCGAGGAAGACTTCACGAAAGATTTTCTGTTTGAGAAACAAAATCTTCTGGCAAACTTGGAGTTTCTCATGGCAAGATTTTTCTGTTAAAAAACAAAGATAAAAGCTGGGAATGACCCTTAAGGCGGCCTTTCTGAAAAAGTTTAAAGGAGGGGCCCCAATATGTACAAAATTTTGGGGGGGGTGTTGCTGCAACAACAATGGCGAGTTGCTGGCGAACACAGATCTTTGAAAAAAATCCTCTTCTTGTTCCGAAACCTTATCAAAGACATCCATCTTGGCTGCACTACTCAGCTGAGCATTTTAAATTCATGTGAGGGGAAGAAGGCACTTTACCTGCCAGCCATTGGGGGAAAGGGGAACTTTGACCGAGACATCTTCACCACTCTCAAAGGGCCAACATATGAGATTTATTTTAGGAGGGTCATCTTTCAGATGGTCACTACTGCCGGACTCCACAGGATTCGCAACACTTTCTCATGGACATTATTGCTCTTGTTCCTCATTCGCATGCTGCTTGCATCCTTTTGGACGTTTGTACTTTGGACAGCTTAGCTGTTTGAGCCTTCCAGAGATATTTTCTTTTGGACATGATCTTTGATTTAGGCTCCTCAATCCATAATGTCCTTTTGTGTGAGTTATAAATTTTATTGATTTGATCAAGCCTCACGGATGGAGAGGATCCCATTTTGAGCTGAGCCTTTTGGACAACCCTTTTGATTTTACATGTCTTTTGCTTTTGTCTCAGCCGTGCTTTAATTGAGGCGAGAATCTCTGGAAACCAGACTCTTGAGTATAAGTTATTTTGGCTGTTAGATTTGCAGCATGGAGTCATTTCAATACCCTATGTCCTCGAGCAGTTCTACTTTCCATGGGTCCGACTTTAATAGCCTTCTTGAGATGCCCTTTAAGTGTGAGAGTGGGTGGAGCCCAACGATAGTAATGAAGATGGTCGTGGGTCTCTGCTATTTTGAACAGGATTAGTGTGACTAGCACGGTAGGCTTCCTTCCTTCTAAACATTTCAGCGAGAGCACAACAGACAGAATTCATTCGAGCATAGTTCCGGACTCATGGGTTGCAAGATTTCTTTGAAAGAGCTATCCTCGACGGGAAACTCAACCATAGGGGATTTCAGAAAACAAACTTGTTGCAAAGGTTTAAACGACAATGAAAGAAACAAAATGGCCGAAAATAAAGCAACAATAAAAGAAAACTTTATTTATGTACAGGAAGTCTCAAAGAGACTATGCGAAGTATTGTTTCAGAGCGAGGCCATTGAGAGGAAGGGTTACTTCCTCTCCCTCGAGATTTGTCAATTTGTAAGTGGATGGGCCTAATTTTGCTGAAATCTGGTACGGGCCTACCAATAGATGTTGGAATTTCGTATGCATTCCTTTGCCTTCATGATTATGGTCCCATTTCAGGACTAAGTCCCCAACTTCAAAGCTTCTCTTGCCAGACTTCCTCTTATCGAACCATCTTTTAACTATGTCTTGATGTTGATGAAATCGGTCTTTAGCCTTTTGTCGGGCTTCTTCAAGTTGAAGCAGGGTATTGATCCTGGATTGTAAGGCTTGGTTACCCGAACCCCGAGAGGCTTGGGATAACTGTAAGGATGGGAGTAAGATGTTTAGGGGAAGGATGGCTTCCTTGCCATAGACAAGAGTGACAGAGGAAACACCTAAAGCGTTCTTTGGGGTCACCCTATCTGCCCATAAGGCGTTTGGGAGAGCTACATGCCAACTTCTCTGGTTTTCTATCACAGTCTTCTTAAGAATTCGAATCAGATTCTTGTTTGAGGATTCAGCTAATCCGTTCCCCTGAGGATAATAATTGGCTGAATAATGCAACTTGATTCCCCATTCATAAACAAATTCATTTATTTTGCAAGACGAAAAATAAGTAGCATTATCAAAAACAAGGAAAATTGGAACCCCAAACCTGGTTATGATGTTTTCTTTCAAGAAGCTGATGACCGCGTCTTCGTTGACCTTGCGCAAAGGGATAGCCTCTGTCCACCTAGTGAAGTAGTCAGTAGCCGTCAGGATGTATCGATGTTGCAACGAAGAATTTGGATTAATTTCACCGATAACATCTATAGCCCACTGCTCAAAAGGCTCAGAGATGATGACCGGCTGCAATGGTCCTGCTGTCTTAGGTAACTTCCCAACACTTCTTTGACATACATCACAATTTCGTGCATATGTGTGGGCATCTCGGAATAGAGTGGGCCAATAATAACCAGCTCTCAGTATCTTGTGTGCTGTTGTCTCACCTGAATAATGTCCACCTGCGGGGCCATCATGCAATTCCTTGACAACTTTGTTTGCATCTTCCTTTTCCAAACATCTAAGGAGAACTCCATCATAATTCTTCCTGAAAAAAATCCCATCAACAATTTGATAAGGCGCTGATTTCAAGCGAAGTTCCCTTCTTTGCTTAGAGTTCCAGTGCTCAGGTAGATATCCCTGCTGCAAATAGTGCACCAGATCCCTATACCATGATTGGGGAGTTGTGAAGATATGACACACTTCAACCGAATTTAACTCAGCTTCATTCTTCCAATGTTGTTCTTCATCAGTTGAGTTTCCCGCAAGTAGTTTGCATAGGCCTTGCCCTTTGATGATCGTAGCTGGCTTAAACTCCAAATCATACTCCTGCAGAGCCGTGACCCAGTTCCATCTCCTTTCTCCCAATTCCTTTTGAACGAAAAGGGATCTAACAGCTGGGTGGGGAACTATGACTTTAGTTCTATTCTTCAGAATGTATGGCCTAAACTGCTTGACTGCTTTGAAGACCGCATACGCATGCTTGTCAACTACGGGGTAGTTCAGCTCAGCCCCCTGCAGACCAGTGCTCATAAACGAAATTGGGTATTCGTCCCCCAACTCCACCTTTTGCGTGAGTACAGCTACGAGGGAGTCATCTGAAGCAAAAGTATACAAGATGAAATCCTTATCAAAATCTGGGCTCCTCAAGGAAGGAGCCTTAGCTATGGCTGCCTTGATATCTCTAAATGCGTCTTTCTCCAGATCTGTCCACTTGAATTGCATGCTTTGCTTAACCATCTATTGTAATGGCTTAACAATTTGCGCGAAATCCGGAACAAATCTGCAGACAAAATTGATGGTGCCCATAAAAGACTGCATAGATTTCTTGTTGTAAGGCATTGGAATCTTATTAATGGCTTGGACTCTTTCTTGATCAATTGACACTCCCCCTTTGGAGATGATATGACCTAAGAGCTTACCTTCGGGAATAGCAAATACACTCTTCTTGGGATTCAAGGAAATGCCATATTTCCGGCAGCGATCAAAAATATGCTTTAGATGCACGACATGATCTTCCCTTTTCTTCGAAAATACTGTCACATCATCCAAGTATACAACCACGCATTGTCCACCCAATCCTCGGAAGGCAATATCCATCGCCCTTTGGAATGTAGCTCCTGCATTTATCAGACCAAATGGCATCCTTCGGTATGCGAAAGTTCCCCATTTAGTTCGGAAAGTAGTCTTGAGACGATCTTCTTCGGCTACTAACACTTGATTGTAGCCAGAGAAACCATCGAGGAGAGAAAACAATTCGGATCCTGACACCATTTGTAGGATTTGATCCATTGAAGGTACGGGGTAGTTGTCTTTATCCGAGGCTTTGTTTAAATTTCTGAAATCTACACATAGCCTTATCTCTCCTGACTTCTTCCTTACGGGAACCAAGTTTGCAACCCACTCAGAATGCCGAACTTTGAAGATTATCTTAGCGTCCAGGAGCTTCTTTAACTCCTTTTGGATCAGCGGTTCTAGAGTGGGATGCATTCTTCTCAACTGCTGCTGAAATGGTTTAACGCCCGCTTTCATTGGTATGACATGCTGAATAATGCGGACGTCATACGTTTTCAGATCTTCATAGGTCCATGCAAAAACATCCTTGTATTTTTTAAACAATTTAATGAACCTTTCTCTTTCTCCTGGTGAACAACATTTGCCCAGGTTGACAAATCTTAGTTCTGCCTCGGTACCCAAATTAACTAACTCATGTTGCATTGATGAGCTGTTAGTTTTGGTATTAGCTGGCCTTTTGAACTTATTTTGAAGATCGAACAGCGTTTCGAGGGACCTTACCCCCTTGGGCATGAAATTTCCTTTCTCCTCATCCTTCTTCATCAAATCAACATCATGTTCTTCCTCATCTATTGCAGCTCCTTGAAAGCTATCTTCATTTGTTAGGAAGCTGATAATTTGTTCATCATCATTGAAGACTCTGAAGTTTGTGATGTTATCGGGAACGGAAGGCCTGAAAATCAATTCAATTGAGCACTTATTATTTGATGGCACCAATCTAGAAGCAGATGTTGCTAACAAATCAGCTACAGAATTTTGCAATCTAGGAATTGATTTTATATTAAAAGCGTCAAAATGCATAATTAAATCCCATACCTCAGCCTGATAACCCTTCAAATGAGGTGAGAGACAATGAATGGTGTCCCTTACCTGTCTTACAACTATCTCGAAGTCACCAAAGACCTTCAGGTACTTAACATTTAAGCCAATGGCCTTCTTTAATCCGTGTACCAAAGCTTCATATTCAGCGGTGTTATTAGTACAATCGAATTCTAATCTACAAGACAAAAAATACTTGTTTCTTTTTGGATCCATTAGAACACAACCGGCTCCGGATCCTTCCAAATTTTTAGAACCATCAAAGTATAATGTCCAAAAGATATCTTTAGATCCAACTAAGTTAGTTTTCTTGTGATCTATGTCAATAACTAAATTGACTATGTTACAATCAACATCATCAGTCCGAGAGAAATGAAGGAGATCGGACTATTTATCTGATTCATGGTTAATGGCTTCAGACTGATAATTACCCAGATCCATTTCTAAGAAATAATTCCCCAGAACCGAGGATGAAAAAGCTACGGCCTCATTCTTTTCTTCTAACTGAGTTACGTTTTGCTTCATATGAGGTTCCCTAAGAACTTTAATCTGATTCTGCCTATTCTGATAAGGAAACCATAGGTGGGACCAATCAGTAGCGAAATAGCCACTCAGCTTGGAAGACCAATCCCTACTTAAAATCAGCCCATAGGCTTCAGGAATATCGACCACCATTATGTCAATGAATTGACAGACTCTAGGGTCAGTTGATAGTCTAATTAGAACATCTTTCATCTCCCCAATTACTTTGACAGCAGTCCTATCTAATTGGATAATTTGAGCTGGAGATGGAATAGGCTGCCCATTAATTTTCTTACAAATTGACAGTGGCATAACGTTTGAGGATGCTCCAGAATCTACCAAACAGTTGTGAACATTGTGGTTGAAAATATCAAAGGTCAATAGGAACGGCAATGTCTGAGATTTAGATTTCCCACCGATGCTAGCCTCATTAATTTCGGGATTGTCTTGAGAATCCGTTAATGGAGTGCTAGTCTGGGGTTGTAGAACATGCAGCAGTTTGTCTCGTTGATGGGGCAAGCTACACATGTCAAATATTGACACATTCGCTTTGACTTTCTTGATATCTTCAATAATATCGTACCCTATGTCAGGTTCGCTCCCAATTCGAGTTGGCTGATCTGTTTTACTTGTCGTGACCTTCGGTGGCTGAACTATGGTGTCAGCGCTTTGCTGCTTGGTCGCTGTTTGGATGACTTTTGGATGTGGTGGGATTATTGTTATGTGCCTCCGAGGCGGTTCTTTTGAAACTTTAGGATTCTGAGGAGCTGCGCTTGGCATAGGATCGGCAATTGGGCCTTTGCTGCGAGTAGCAACGTTTACGGTTGAGGGAGAGCTATCTATGGGATCTTCTTCTGTTGATTCAGTCATAGGTACCCAATCCCATAACACCATAGTAGTGTCCGGGGTTGGTTCTTCTAACTCAGGGCTCGACTCCTCTGGAGAATCGTCTTGGTTTGGGATCTGTGAATCTAGCATTTGGTTCATGACTAAGCTCATGGAATTAATCCATTGCGGGCATCTCTTTTCCGAATGTGGTTCTTGATGGAAAGTGCAAAAATTTTCCATGCCGATTTCATTTAAGTTTAACACAGGGGCAGTGTTCATTGGTGGATGAGTTTGATCACCGTATTCCCTTCTTTTATAGAATGGCTTGAAAGGTTTCCTAGATGTGCTAGCAGCCTTGTCTTTCTCGAGATCTACAATTTTATTAGATAATTTCTGCATCATCTTGACTACGTTTTCCATGTCCGTAGATGGCTCTTCTTTACTTCTAGTGAGCAACAAAGGTTTTTTGCTAGCCGCTGGTTTTGGTTCTACATCTAAGGCATGTTTAGCAATGCTATCAGCTTCTTCTTCTACCTTTCTAGCTTCCTCAAAGTTCTCTATCAAGGTAGTTTTCTTGGATCGTTTCACGAACATTGCTATTGGTCCTTCAAGAGCTGTAGTGTAGTATTCAATCAGAGATTCCTCCGCTGGTTTATTAGCTTCACTGAAGTTATTTAATAGCGTTGTGAATCTTTGATTGAAATCTTGAACCTTTTCTTTCTTTTCCATTCTCATGGATAAGAGTTCTTTCATAAGTGTTGCCACAGTTTTTTGGTTTCCGTATTTCTTTAAAAAGCATTTTTTGAATTCATCCCAACTAGAGATCGAGCTGGGTTGTAGGCTAAAGTACCATGATGATACTTTTGGCTCGAATGTATACAGAAACAACCTGCAGACTACGTCTTCATGTTGTACGTTGAAAAGGTTCAGAGCTAAATAGAAACTCTTGAGATGGTCTTCTGCCGAAATGGCCTTCCCAGGATCGAACTTAGGCAAGACCTTTTCCAGATTCTTTGGAAGATTATGGAATGGTCCAGCTAAGTTCAGCGCTCCCCTTGCTCTCCAAGCAGGTACAGCCATGTTTGGACGTGGAGACCCTGGTGGAGAATTGTATGGTGAATTTTGAGGAGTACTCTTTGGAGTATTTGGTTCTTCAAGGTTTTCTTGGTCTGAAATTTTTTCTAAGTTTTCGAGATCTGCCTTGTTAAGAGTGTCTGAAATTTCTTCCAAAGTTAGATTCACAAGTTCCTCAAAACTTTGAAGAAGAATCGAATCCCGGGTATATTGTGGCTCTTTTCTAGGGGTAGTTTTCTTGGGGAGGAATTTGACAGCGTTTAAACCACCTAGCTGCCTAACGTAGGATCTTGTATGTCTTCACAAATCCTCTATTTCTGTAAAAGGGACAGCGTATAATGCTTCTTGAGGTTCAGGATCAGAAATGGGGCGTTCTTGATTTAATAATTCAAGATCTGGGCTGTTTGAAATGCTTTCTTTAAGCAGGTTTTCAGTGTCATCTATGACAGTGGAAGATTTTCCTCTATCAGCCATGCACTTTGGGCCCTCCTTCTAGCGCCAAAAACTGTTGATGCCTCGGATATCATAGCATCAATTAGAAAGGGATTCTCCCCGAGAGATGAACCCAATTAGATTATCTCCCGTTTGGTGTAGGGAATTCGTCCGGTTAGCGGTTCCGGCAACCGTGGGTTTGGAGTTTAATTCCGATTATACCGATTATGGCCCGATCCACCTTTATTTTGGGTTTTATGTTTTTATGAGATGCAAGTGCCTAAGTTATATCTGATCTAAATGTAGAACTAAAGAAATCTAAGTCTAAAACTGGAGTACATCTACCTATCCTTGTAGGGCACACATTAACAGGATGAGCAATGAGCTGTAACAAATAACATAAGGAAAGAACAGATAGCCATCAATTCTTATAGGTAAAGCTACAGCAAGATAAGAGATCTTTAGAAGATAACTTCTAATTTAATGTAAAACGCATCTATTGCTCATGAAACAGAGAAGCAAAATTATTTAATCTAGATGCAAATTAAAAGAGCAGATCTAAATCTAATAAAGGAGCAAAATAAAACCAATTATCCCTGCAAGGAGCATATTTAAAGGATGAACAATGAGCTGTAACAGAGATCTTAAAGAAGGAATGGATAGCCATTAAATCAGCAAGAGAAATCTACAGCCATGATAAAGATATCAGAAGATAGCTTCTGATTTAATATAAACGCATTCACTGCTCATGAAATGGAGAAATCGTTTGCACAGGAAGGAGCAAAAATCATTAATACCAAGAAATAATTCAGATAGTAGGAATGATCTCACATTACAGTACGGAAGTCATAAGAGTAGTCCAACATACATCCATCCGTCATTCTTATGCAAAACGTCCATCTCCAGGCTTTTATTAGAAAATTCGATTTTACAGAACCGATACAAGATAGCTCGTACAGGTTTACAAAATTCCTTCCTTTCCAAAAGTCCTTTCTAATCTTTCCTCCCTTCTATTTATAATTACAAAATCGCCCTTTGGGCTGCCACCTAGCATCTTCCACTTGTCATCTACAGAAAATTCTCTCCTATAATAGACAGAAATGTTACTACTTCTTTTACAAAATTGTTTTAATAGAAAATAGGGACAGCTGTCCCATAGCTCACGCTTTACATATTTGAGAGTTCCAAAATTACAAAATAGCAGAAATATTCCTAACACCACCGCTTTCCTTGTTAGACACGTGCTTTAGCTGAAGAGAGTCGCTCAAATGAAGTCATCTATTTCACTCCTGTGCGTGAGCTTCTGCTTGAAGAGGATCGCTCAAATTGGCTGTCGGGGCTGCTGGTTCCTGGGAAGGAGGAATCGAGCCCACTATTTCTGCTGGAATGGCTGCCGAGAGAGAAGATTCTGGATCTGCTGTTGCTCCTGCTATTGCTGTAGCTTTCTTCTCCTCCTCCGCCATGTAATTATACCACATGCCCGTGTCCTTTATGACTATGTATATTGCAGCAGGGAACAAGATTTTCTGAGAAGTCACATTCTTCCTAAGCTCTGCTCCGATGCCTTGAATTTCTGCTACTACAGCTTGATGCACTTCTTTGAGCAAGTGGCTGTGGACTGACGACATTCCAATATAATGTTGGAGGTCATCCATTGCTAGGACATCAATTTTCTTAACATATTCAGTTTGGATGCCTAGTTCCCCCTTTAGCTCAGCCAAGCGCTGTTCTGAATCTAGGAAGTCATCGAGTGATTGCGGGAAGTTCAATTTGCACCTGTCATGCACTTCCTGGATTCTTTGATATAGACCGTTGATTTTATCCCTTGTTCCTTGCACACTGGCTATCAGCTTGCTGCCACAGTTTCTACAGAAGTCCAAATGGGCCACATCTTCCTTAAAACCCTCCACAGACTTAAATGGGAGATGTGCGGGGAAATCCCCCTTCCCTTCTCGCCATTTTATCTGGCTCATGATATTTTCCTTGACACGGGTATGCTTGGCTTTGAGCCTATGGGCTTCCGCATTAATTTCTTTTAACCTGACTACCATAGCCTTGAGCTTGCAGACCTCATTAGTGATTAGTCCCTGAGTTTCATGCATCTGCTTCAGGATACCGCAGGACAGCTCATGGAAGGGAGACATGTCCATTGTTCTACCCTCAGCCTGCTCTAATTCCTCAGCTAATGCCCGCTTGTCTGCTTCTAGCTGAGATGCTTTATCTTCCGCTCCATTATTCTCTGCTTCCACGATCATCATTTGGAGTGATAGTTGGTCCTTTTCCTCCTCCAACTGGTTGTACTTGTTTGATAGATCTTTATGCTCGGCATACAGACAATTGTACTTGTTCACCACAAGATCCCTGTGGGCTTGCTCATTAGCCACAGTCTGTTGTAGCGTACGAGCTCTCTTCTTCATCAATACATTATCTCTGACTATCACACCTACATTGTCCAATGATGCTTTTGCTGTTTCTACAACTGCGGATGCCATAGCAAAGGGATCTTTATCCGTATTCTGCATTATAGTGACCTCTCGGTGAGTAATGATGTCTGCATGGAAGGAACTTTTGATCCTTTCTTCCGATTTGAGGACCATTGCTTTCCTCTTCTTGTCATAGACAAACTCATTCCACTTGGACACCATATGCTTTCCCGATGGAGTGTACGGGACAATTGGGAGGTCCATAATGTCTATTTCTTCTTTAGCAGGTGGGGTCCGGACTCCCTGAGCTGGATCTATTCCCAAATTTTGGGTACCAGAGCCGCCTGCTTGAGATGCGTCTATTTCCATGTATTGGACACCGGACCCGCTTGCTTGGGCATCTTCTCCTGCTTTAAGCTCTTCTTCTGCTTTCCGCTTTGCCTCGGCTTGCTCAGCTTCAGCCTCTTTCTGCTTCTGGGCTTCCTTTTCAGCTTCTTGTTGCATTCTGGCTTCCTCTGCCTCCCGCTGCAATCTGGCTTCCTCCACCTCCTGGAGTAACCTTGCTTCTTCTCTTAATCTGAGCTCCTCCTAAGCTCGGGCATCCTCAGCTTCTTTCTCCTTCTGCTGGCTGGTATTCTGGACCTTGGTTGAGCTAGAGCTTGCTCCAGTGCCTTGGCGACAGATCTGCAGCTCAGACATGTTGCTGATGCCTCTGAATGCTTCTTCCTCGGCATCGAGATAGTGAGAGTACTCAAAATGAGCATAGATTTCCTTACAATGCTTGGCCACTTTTCCCTTCCTGTCATTTCTGTGGAAGATTACCTCACCGAAGTGGAAAGCTTTCAGCTCCTGAAAAAACTCTTCGGCTGAGGAAACCCCCGAGAACTTGTAAGCACCTATGCAGAAAGGTAGAGGGGGAAAGGAAGCCTTATGCTGTTTGTGGAGCATTGCTCCAATTCCATCCAGGAAGAATTGTCTTACTGCTTCCTTGATGTAGCTAGGGTTTTACCCCTAGCTTGTGCCAATGAGCACCTACTAAGGAGAATGGACTCCTTAGTAGCAGTTCAATAATGATTTAAATGATTAAGCTAAAACAACAATTAACAAACTACTTTAAGCATTGCATGAGACATAAACAAAAGATGTAAAAAATGGTTTTATATGAATGTTACCTTGAGTGTCAAGGTTGATGAAGCCCTTTGCAGTGTCCAAGAGGATGCTCCAAGCTTCAGAATGCTCATTTCTCCTTCTCCAATGTTGGGGATGGGCCAAAGTGGCTCTCAAGGTGAAAATAGTTCAAATGATGAACCAGGGTTTCGAGAGAGATTTTGGCAGAGTAAGGGTGCTTGTGATTGTGGATATGGAATAAGGGATCTCCATCACCTATTTATAGTTTTTTGGTGGTGGAGTGCTGACCCATGGTTTTAGGAAACACATGGTTTTGGGCAGCTGTATAGGGTTTTTTCCTCCTTTTCCTCATTATTTTATATTTTTTATTCCCTTTTTAGGGGATTTTTGCTATTTTTGGAGGAAAAGGGGGTTTTTTAGCCTTTTTTAGGCTATTTTGATGGTTTTGTGGCCTTTTGGAGGCATTTTAGGCCTTTTGGAGGCATTTTAGGCCTTTTGGAGGCATTTTAATGGGATTTTTTGGGATTTTAAGGGAAAAATGGTAGGAAAATGGACAAATGAGCCATATAATGTGGTAAATGAGCTAGTGAGCACTTTTTGGGTGTTAACAGATTGCCCCCTGATGTGCGAGGTCAGGAGCTCATCGTATGGCCGATGGACATCATAAGTCATGAATGGTTTTCCTGGGTATGGAGAGAAGAGAAGAAACAAACTGAAGCCCGGAACAACGATCCCGAACAACTGCAAGAACTAAAAGTACATAACCTCAATAATGGATGAGGGATCATCTGATCATATGGACGAGGCGGGCATACCCATGCTCGTATCAGGATATAACATAACAATAACAATGAGGTCCAAAAAATGGGGACCTGAAATATACATGACCTCAAATACTGACTGAGGAATAATCTCAATATATGGACGAGGCGGGCATACCCATGCTCGTATCAAGATACATGAACAGAACTGTGAGGCCCGAAAAAGGGGACCTGAAAGATACATAGCCACTGTGTACATCATAAGGGTCCCGAGGGGACACAAAATCTGGGACATACTGCTGAGCTGACCATGTCTGTGCTGAAAAACTGATACACTGGAATAATCAGCAGTGCTACTGAATGTGGTACCAAAGGAACTGATGAGCTGCTGGATCAGAGTGACAAGGGGTACACTCGCAATGGTACACTGGACTGGAACTGAAATGGGTACTCAAGGAAGCATATAGCTGGAGGGCTTCCGAATACAATCGCCAACGCAGCCCGGACATCCATGGGAACATACAACTGGGCGTTCCAAAGTGACTCACCAATGTGCTAGAGTCGGGGGAAATCCGGGGTCTTCGACAAACAATGATGGGATATAATCCTACGCGATCCTCAACGATGCGATCAAGGTGCTGAAGTCGAGCATGTGAGGAACAACCACTCAGAGAGGCAATGATGACTCCTCTCAGAATGATCCGTAGGCACTTACCACAGATGGTGATAAGTCCAAGGCGTAGGGACCTCTGGGCCTATCCTCTGGAATAGAGGAGCTGTCGTCGACAGAGGGAGACCTGCAACTATCAAGGCAATGATGTTTCCTTGACAGGAGCGCGAGGTACAAGACCGAAATGTAATAGTGCTGATGGCAGGACTGATAAACTGTGGTGGGACAACTGGGCAAGTAGAGTGGGTGGACTCAAACTTCCTTTGTTCAGAGTATGATAATAGAAATGATCTGGCAGCATATGAAACTGACTAAGGGGAAAGGGATCATAGCTGTAATGAATCTGGGAGGATAACGGGCTGAGGGAGACTCAATGCTGGTGTAAAATGGCATAAGACTGCTGAATACTCTGAACAAAGGCGACCTGATTGGGGGTGCTGCCGAGATGATAGATCAAAGTGCCAGGAGGCACGGGAGGGTACTTCTTCATGGGTTAAGGAACTAGAAGAAGTGTGTGTAAAATGGTACTGTCGTGTGGATTTTACGAGCCCAGGACAGTTCATGCTCGTGGTTGCTTTCAATTTTAAGGAGTCTGAAAGCGATAAGAAGACTCTGAAGTAAAGGAATGGTACTGTCGTGTGGATTTAACGAGCCCAGGACAGCGCATGCTCGTGGTTGCTTTCAATTTTAGAGAGTCTGAAAGCAAGTAAGAAGACTCCAGGGGGTTGCTTTTTCGTAGATTTAGTCTCCAAGGCCCAAAGAAGCATAAAAGGATGCAATGAAGAACTCTTCTAGCCGGTGTGACTAGAGTATTCCTTTTTCGTAATTAGTCTACCAGGTCCGGAAAAGGGTTAAACTTATACCAGATAGACGCCCTTTCAGGTACTTTAACGAGCATGAAAGGAAGCAAGATTGCTCGGCGATCTTTTCATTCTTTTAGGAGTCAGAAAAGAGCTTAACGGAAACTCCCTAAGTGCCTTTTTCGTAAAGGACTTGTCCGGCCCGAAAAAGGGATAAAATTATACCGAACAAAGGAAATGGCCAGGCAAGGAGGAAGTGTTCAATCAAGGTTTAGTAATGATGACCAAGAACGAGGGTAGGTGGGAACACTGATGGACCTCCTTGCGGGGTGGATGAAATGGTGGCAAAATAACGAGACATTTGCAGTATGACAGGAGTGAATGGCTCATGTACAAAATGTGGAACAATCCGATAGCGACCGATGTGGTACGCGAACCGAGGCAGCAAGGTGTTGGGACACAATGTTGAAATTGTACCAAGTGAGAGCGAGAAATGATCTCAAGCATCATCACGAGCTCGGAAAAATGAATCCGGTGATATAAAGGATGTCAAAAACGGCTGACGGCCGATGTGGCACGCAAACCGAGGTGACGGGGGCATTTTGAAAAATGCCCAGAAAATCTGGAGGTGAGAGCGAGAAATGATCTCAAGCATCATCACCAGCTCGGAAAACTGAATCGGATGATATAAAACATGTGAAAATCGGAGAACGGCCGATGTGGCACGCAAACCGAGGCGACTAGTGGCGTCTGAAAAAATGGGTAAAAAATGACAGGACAAAAATAATGCAACGAGGTGACCATCATGACGGTCACGTCGCGCTGATTCCAGTGGTGGAAACGGTTCGGAAAAACAAAAAACAAAAAAGAAAGTACTGTACAACGCAGACCAATGAGGCCGCGGGTTTCTTTTTATGGGTAAAAACGCTTAAGATACAACCCATTACGAGGGTTGCGCAAAGGACGGCCTTCAGAGTCAGCTAAGATGTATGCCCCCTTGCCGAGGTAGGTCTGCACGACGTAAGGGCCTTGCCACATAGATTCAAACTTCCCTTTACCGGTTTTGTCATGGGCTTGGTCATAGGCGAGGACGAGGTCCCCTTCGTGGAAAGTTCGAGGGTGAACATGTTTATCATAACCAGCTTTGGAGCGGTTTTTGGCAGCTTCGATGTTCTGGAGAGTGGCCCGGCGGTCTTCATCGGCTTGTTCGAGGTGCAGCAGACGTTGCTCGAGGGGGGTGGTGTCAGGGAGAAGCTCAACGGCGATCTGTAAGGCAGGGATCTGACACTCGATAGGGAGAACAGACTCTATACCGTGAACTAAATGAAATGGTGTAAAACCAGTGGCGGTCTTAGTGGAGGTGCGATAAGCCCACAAAGCAGGGAACAACATGTGGTGCCAATTGGACTTATGCTTGTCAACTGTTCGTTGGAGGATGGTTTTAAGGATTTTATTGATGGCCTCTACTTGGCCATTCCCTTGGGGGTAGTAAGCAGAGGAAAATTGATGCTCATACTTAAGGAGGGTGGATAACTCACGCCAGACGGCATCTTCGAAGTGCGAACCATGGTCAGAGACTAACTGCTTAGGAACCCCGAATCGGGCGATGACATGGTTGAAGAAGAAGCGGGCAGCAGTGTCAGCGGTACAATTGAAGGTAGGCATGGCTTCCGCCCATTTGGTAAAGTAATCAACAGCGACAACAATATATTTGTGGCCATTGGCAGACTGGGGTCTACATTCCATGAAGTCTATGGCCCACTTACAAAAGGGACCAACGGTGACGACTGGGTGTAACGGAGCAGGAGGTGTCCGGGCCTTGGGGGCAAAAAGTTGGCAGTTATGGCAGTGTTTGACCGCAGTGATGCAGTCGGTGAAAAGTGTGGGCCAGAAGTATCCGGCGCGGACGACCTTTTGGGCGGTGGCCATCCCTGAGAAATGGCCTCCGCAGGCGCCGCTATGACAGTCATTAAGGACGTGTTCAGCTTCCTCATGGGTAAGGCAACGACGAAGAATTGTGTCAACCCCGCGCCGATAGAGGACATCGCCTAAGAGGAGATATCGAGAGGCCTGGTGGCGGATGCGACGGCGTCCATTTCGTGTGACTTTGGGTCTGAACTTCTGCGTGCGTAGGTATAACAAGATATCACCGTACCATGGGTCATCGGACGAGATAGTGAACAGGTGATTGTCGGGTAACTCATCGGAGATGGGTTTGGCCGGGAGAAGGGAAGGGAGATCAGTAATGAGCTGGGCAAGCGCGAGGGCTTTAGTGCTCTTAGGTGTTTTGAAGGTAAGGTCATATTCTTGGAGGATAATGACCCATTTAGCAACACGACCTTGGAGTAACCGCCGGTTTAGAAGATATACCATGGGGTTAGAGTTGGCAACGACTGTGGTATGACTCATTAAGATGTAGTGTCGCAATTTTTGGACGGAAAAGACCACTGCTAGGGCAAGTTTCTCCTCATATGGGTAACGTAGTGGTGGACCGGACAAAGTCTGGCTAACGTAGTAAACGACGTGCTCCTGGTGAGAAGCGTCTTCTTGAACTAAGACTCCCGATACGGCATGCTCGGATGCCGACACGTAAAGGATGAAGTCTCGGGTGAAATCCGGAGGGGAAATCAGAGGAGCTTGTGTGAGGGCCTTCTTGAGGGCTTCGAATGCAGCTTCTGCTTGCGCATCCCAGACGAAGGGTATGTGGGTGCGGAGTAGGCGCAAGAAACCGTGTACCGTAGTGGCATAATCAGGAACGAAGCGTCGGAGGAAGTTAGATCGCCCCTGCAGACTTTGGAGCTGCCGGAGCGTGCGAGGAGGGGGGAGGTCTAAAATAGCTTGGACTTTTAGAGGGTCAACAGTAATTCCTTTTTGGGAAACGATGAAACCCAACAATCGGCCTGCCGGTACGCAAAAAACACACTTGTGTGGGTTCAAGCGAATTTGGTATTTGCGACAACGCAGAAAAATTTGCCGAAGGTCGTTAAGGTGGTCTGATCGTTTCCGGGAACGAGCTGCAAGGTCATCAAGGTAGACTAGCAGGATATGGACCAAGTCGTGGAAGCAATAGGTCATGGCCCGCTGGAAAGTGGCACCAGCATTTTTGAGGCCGAAAGGCATGACGCGATAGGCAAAGGTGCCCCAAGGGGTAGTAAAGGCAGTTTTGTACTGGTCTTCCTTACGGATCTGAATCTGATTATATCCGGAAAAACCATCCATGAAGGAGAGGACCTCATGTCCCGCACACGCATCTATGAGTTGATCGATGAACGGCGTGGGGAAGTTGTCCTTGGGACAAGCATAGTTTAAGTCACGGAAGTCAGTGCATACGCGGATGGTGCCTTGCTTTTTGTTAACTGGAACAGGATTTGAAACCCATGTGGTATAGGCAATAGGATAAATGAACCCTGCCTTGCGCAGCTTCTCAATCTCGGCTTTGACAGCTGGGAGCTTTGAGGGATGGATGGGGCGCTGTTTCTGACGAACAGGGGTTACATCAGGCCATGTGTCAATGTGGTGTTCGATAATGGCAGGGTCAAGACCAGGCATTTCGGTATAAGACCAGGCAAAGACATCACGGAATTCTTTGAAAAGGTGTGTGTAGTCCTCAATCTCTTGTTTACTGCAGAATGCTCCTAAAGTAATGAGTTCAGGGGCACGACCTGGAACAGCAATATCAACTTGTATGATAGGTGAGATGTTGGCCATGTTGCCCTCCTCGAAGGCATCAGGAGTAGGAATAGGGTCCTTGAACCAGTCAACCTTGGTGGGGAGGAAGTCTTTGGATTCGACCGCGTATTGGGTAGCGGTGCTAGAGGAAGACGCTTCTGGGATGAAATAGGAACGGTGGTGCATATCATCCCAAGGATAATCCGGGGCAGTTAGGGCCTCAAGAATCTCCTCATCAGTACGGAAAGTCTGCGTCGTCAAATCGGTTGACGAGGGGGTAGTGGAAGTGTTGGTTGAAGAGATCATGTAGATGATATTAACCTCTTCAGAAGGGGGAGAGACCGGGGGGTAGATCTCCTCAATGGTAGGTGGTGCCGTCTCAAGGTCCAGATTGTTCATCTCATAAAGAGCTGCTCTGTAATCCGGGAGATCGGGACAATGATGTGAATAATGCCCGTAAATACCGCATATGGCGCAGGAGTGGTTGGTACGTAGGGACTTATCTTTAGGCTTAGGAGTAGGGTTTAGTTCGACAGTTGGGATGTTAGGATCGTCATCGAGCATTTGCATGTGCTTCTGCAATGCGGGTAACTGTGGGCATTGGTGGGTCGCATGGCCCAACTCGTCACACAGCGAGCATTTGGGAGGAGCACGAAACACTGGAGGGTTCTTGACTATCTTTGGAGGTGGTACAGCAGTGTAAGGTTGAGGACCTCTGCCCCCAATGGGTTTGGGAGTAGGAGGAGGTGTCGTGGAGGACGAAGGGGTAGAGACACCGGGAGGTGGGTGGGTGGTAGTAGCCATGGGTTGCACCGGCTGGAGAACGACATCGGGTGTCGGCGGGCGAACGGGAGGCGAAAGGTACCATACAGGTAATCCCAAGGTTAACCCAGGGAGGCTAAGGGTAGCCATGACCGGGGCGCTTACTACTCCTGCTGGAGGAACTAGGAAGGGGATCGTATGGATCGGTGTAACACCAATGTGACTAGGTACCAATGGTGGTTTAGGCAACAAGGATGGTTGAGTGTTAGGTGGTAGGTTGTCGTGGGACAAGGTACATAAGTCAGAGACTACGGGCGTAGATGACGGCGGAGGAATGGATTGAAAGGTGGAGGTCATCGGCGCGTCTGAGTAGACTCCAGGCCCCGTAGAGGAAATGAACGAGGTGGTGGCGGGAGAAACAGGTTGTTCAACCATGGGGAGAACATTTTCCGGTGCCGCCGGAGCACTGGGATCATAGTAGGTGAGCTGGTCAATCTTAACCACGCGTCCTTCATGGGGGAACATCATGGTGCGAAAGACAGAAGAGGCAACCGCCCGCATGGCATACATGTAGCTGCGGCCAAGTAGAAGGTTGTAATCCAATTGGGCATTGATTACCTCTATGTCAATAAGAACTGTTTTACCACCTAACTGGACTGGAACGTTGGGTAGAAGGCCTTGGGGCTGGGCCGAACGACCGTCGTAGGCACGTAACGCAGTGGTGGACTGCTGGAGAGGAGGGGATCCTAGCTTCTGCCATACAAATGTAGACATAACGCATGTGGAGGCACCCTCATCGATGATGCACCGATGGATAACAAGATTCCTAACGGAGACTGTAACTTGGAAGGCTAAGCTGGAAGGTAGGCGTGGTTCAGACTGGTCTAAATCGAACGCCATCAAATGTGAATCAGTTGGGTCAATCCCCCCAATGGCGGAAAGTAAAGTCTTGCGCTGGGAAGGGCAGTTCTTCAAGACTTCTAACGCAGACATGGCTGCGGGAGATTGGGCTAGGTCGTCTACGATGTTGTAGTTTGACGCAGCGTGCGCGTTAGGGTTATTGTTGATTCGGCGAAGTGGAAAACGAGGTGCTTTCGCGGTGCCGTCTATGGGAGGCGGAGGTATACGTAACGCCTGATCGGTGGGATGAGCATTAGTGGTTTTGTCCGTGGGATTGGCTTCAGAGGTGGAGCCATATTGGTTCCGACGGGTCTGTAGGTTGACGTCAGCGGATGACATCATCAGTAAGTGGTGGGTACCTGAGTCGAACATGGGTTGATCAGGAGCAGCGTAGGTGATCTGTTGTTGTTGGGGTTGCACGTTAGCTTGAGGGGCCAACGGCTGAGTGTTCACCACGCCTTGAGTCGGTAAGGGGTTTTGCAGCACCAAAGGGGGTTGCTGAGGTTGGGGGGGGTTGGGCGGTGCTTGGGGAGTCGCATGCCCTTGGCGATGGGCCTCGTCAACCCAAAGCTGCCGAGCTCGCTCCAAGTGTGGGCAAGCATGGGTGTAATGTCCATAGACCCCGCAAATAGAACAAGGGTGGTTCGTCCGCAAATTGGGGTTTTTGGCCTGCTTGGGCGGGCGATCAGGGTTGTGATTAGCGGGGGCCGCATTGTTGTTGTCAGGGGGATTAGCCGGTTGACCAGCTTGGTCTGTAGGTTGGTTGTTTCCCCGATTACGGCCCTTGCCGCGGTTCTGTTGGCCCTGGTTACGTTGGTTATTCTGGTTTTGCTGCGGGTTTTGTTGGGCGTAAACTTGCCCTTGGGCAGCGGGTGGATTTTGAGGTTGCGCAGGTGCAGGAGCAGGCTGCGGAGGATGATATGTAGGTTGAGGCTGAGCAGGTGCAGCAACTTGAGGGGGTTGCTGATAGGACTGCGGAGCAGGTTGTGGATGTGCCGCAGGGGCTGCCTGTGGCGGATAATAAGCTGGAGGGGCTTGTGAAGGCGCAGGAGCCGGGGCAGTCTGCTGATGGTAGTAAGGCTGAGGGGCGACTGGAGGAGCATAAGCAGGAGTCGCATACCCAAAGCACTGAGGTGGACACGAAGGTCCATGGGAATGGTGATGTGTCATGGGAGCATATGAGTTGGTTGCTCCAGACTGGGAGGTAGCCCTCGACAGGTCGGGGCCAGGGGTAGGTCGTGCTATAGAAAATGGTTGGGGATGCGAAGAAACACGGCCAATGATACCATCAGCAGCGTGGGATGCCCCCGGCGCATCATGATGGGAGGACTCGCCGCGAGGGGCGTCAGGTATAATGGTATAAAGGTAACCCGATTGGGCGTAAATGAGGTCGAACTGCTGTGCCTTAAGGATGGCCTCTTCTTCAGACTGGGGTCTTTCTGAAGCTACATCCTTAGCAATAATAGGGAGAAGGGATTTGAGGAACCAATCTAGGAAGATACGGTCGTCAAGTTTGATCTTACATAAGCTACGGCGTCTACGCCACTCATGGATGTGGTCCGTGATATGGGTAGCCGTGTTTTGTCTACAAGATAGAAGGATATCAACGCCCGCGTCATAGCGGACAGGCAACTGGAAGAACTGCAGGAAGGTCGAGGCGAGGGAAGCAAAGGTGGCGTGGGTCCCATGTGGTTGCTCGATATACCACTTGGCTGCAGAGCCAGTGAAGGTGCGCTGTAGGAGACGGAGGCGAACAGAGTCGTCCACGATGGAGTTAGAGGAACACCATAGGTGGAAAGACATGATATGGTTTTGTGGGTCCTCACCGGCCTTACCCTCGAACTTAGGGATGTCAGAGGGTAGTTTGGTAGGCATATGAGGCCACATAGGGTCGTGTCGAATAGGATCGTTGGTCAATCTGGCCAGGTCAGGTAGGTTGAGGCTAGCCATGAACGGCAAACTGGAAGAAGGCTGTGACACAGTAGTGCTGTGGACCAAGTTGGGGCCAGTGCCCCCAAGTGGAGGGACAAGATGTGAGGTGGTGCCCCCAAGTGGGGGAACTGAGGTAGTGAAGGATGGTCCAGCACCACCATTGGTAGTGTGAGCCACTGATGTAGTAGGGATAGGTATTCCTGCTGTGGGAATAGGTACCGTGAGGGGAACGGTAGATGGTTGCCCCATGGAGGGCATACCCAACACAGGTGTAGTAACTGGTGTAGTAGTGGATGTGCCACCAATGGTCCCTATGACAAATGGAGTGGAAGTCGTGCCAGCCATGGGGCTAGTAGGGGCAGTATAAATAGGGTTCTCAGACTCTTCGTCAGAATCAGAGGTAAAGTAAGGTGCGTCACTATCTGGTGACGGAGACCTACGTCGCTGACGAGTGGAGTCAAGTGACAAGGCTCTAGATCTGTGATGAGTGGTATCAACGGACAATGATCGGAATCTATGACGAGTGGTGTCAAGAGAACCGTGCTGTGGGGGCTCGCCCCTGAGGCGCCGAGAATGTCTCGGGGACTCAATGGTGACGGATGGTGTCTGGTCTCTGTGGGTTGAGGTGAGTATAAAAACAGCTCAAAAATCCTAATGCAACCGAGTGTGCAGAAGGAGAGCTAAAAAGCAAGGCACTCAGGCCAACAACCAACTCAAAACACCCACTGCAGCAGCTGTGCTACAATAGGTGGAGTAACAACAAAGATGGTCAGAATACCAACAAGCAGCAGGTTTCCTAAAAAAGAAAAATGGTGGACTCACTAGACCAAAGGGAGGTAAAGGAGCATGCAAACACCTAACTAAAAGTATTCTGACTTAACTAAACATATCCTCTGCAAGGTGATGAAATCCAAGTCAGACAATATGAGTAGGAAAGCCAAGTGGCTATGATATCCCCCTACCGGGAGGGACACCGGGTAGTCAATCCTAGAAGAATGGCAACTAAGATACCCCGTTCATGACACGTCCAGAAAGGTGAATCTGCCATTTAGTTCGTTGACCGCAATACCCCTATACAGGGATATCCCGCGAACCGCGAAAGGTAGCCCTTCGGTTACTGAATGGAGTGCGGTATTCCACTCAGGCCTCCGGAACCAGTCTCCCGACTTCAACCCTCCTAAGGGAGAGGCCCTCTGATAAACTGGTCGTGACCGTGCCAAAAAGTACTAGGGGATTTTGGTTCCCTAGTTGGACAACAACTATGTCTCAAGTGAAATAACCAAGGGGTGTTATTGGAAGCCTATCCCCCTGATCCTACCTAACTACAATGATTCTTTTGTGTTCCCCAAGTGGGGTTAGAATGTTGGTTTAATTAGGTACTTTTTAAGGCTCACTTGATTTTATGTGACAGAGTGTGTGCTCGTGAGGTGTTGAACCCAAAAATAGAAGTGCCACCAGGGAGGGCAACTTCCAATCTATCAATAATGCTGAAATTGATTTTTTAAACTTGCAAAATTTTCTGAAATAAAAATACTGAAATTTTAAAAAGATTCTGTAAAAGGAACAGAAATTATGTTGCAGAAAGGCTGTAAGGAAGTGGGCTGCAGGTGGGACAAAGGGCTGTTCAAATGCAGAAAATATTGCAGCAAGAGGGGCTGGGCTCAAAACAGGAAAAGAGCAGAAATCAGACCGCGGGTCTGTGGCGAATCAGAACAGGCCGACCGCGGGTTTGAGGGAAACAGCGGCGGTCAGGTCGCGGCTATCGGGCCAACAGTTGCAGTCGGGACGCAGGAAACAGGGGAAAAGACACAGTCGGGTCGCGGCTATAAGGCTAACAAGCGCAGTCGGGACGCCCGAAAGAGGCAGAAAGCCGCAGTCGGGACGCGTGAAAGAGGCCGACAGGCGCAGTCAGATCGCGGCAAACAGGCTGATTAGCCACGGTCGGATCGCAGGTAACAGACTTGAATCCGCCGGCAGAGCGTCGGAAGCAGTCTGAGAGCCACGGTCGGATCGCGGGTAAAGGCCTGAAAGGCGCGGTCGGGACGCGACTGTAGAGGGAAAAAGACGCGGTATGCGGCGGCCGAAAGGGACAGCCGAAAGGAAAAAATTTAAAAACGGAAACCAGAAATTCGAAAACTAGGGGAGTCGCCAAAACTGTAGCTAGGGTTTTACCCCTAGCTTGTGCCAATGAGCACCTACTAAGGAGAATGGACTCCTTAGTAGCAGTTCAATAATGATTTAAATGATTAAGCTAAAACAACAATTAACAAACTACTTTAAGCATTGCATGAGACATAAACAAAAGATGTAAAAAATGGTTTTATATGAATGTTACCTTGAGTGTCAAGGTTGATGAAGCCCTTTGCAGTGTCCAAGAGGATGCTCCAAGCTTCAGAATGCTCCTTTCTCCTTCTCCAATGTTGGGGATGGGCCAAAGTGGCTCTCAAGGTGAAAATAGTTCAAATGATGAACCAGGGTTTCGAGAGAGATTTTGGCAGAGTAAGGGTGCTTGTGATTGTGGATATGGAATAAGGGATCTCCATCACCTATTTATAGTTTTTTGGTGGTGGAGTGCTGACCCATGGTTTTAGGAAACACATGGTTTTGGGCAGCTGTATAGGGTTTTTTCCTCCTTTTCCTCATTATTTTATATTTTTTATTCCCTTTTTAGGGGATTTTTGCTATTTTTGGAGGAAAAGGGGGTTTTTTAGCCTTTTTTAGGCTATTTTGATGGTTTTGTGGCCTTTTGGAGGCATTTTAATGGGATTTTTTGGGATTTTAAGGGGAAAATGGTAGGAAAATGGACAAATGAGCCATATAATGTGGTAAATGAGCTAGTGAGCACTTTTTGGGTGTTAACACTTGAGGACAACATAATCTGTGGCATACTGCGGCAAAATGTATGGGGGCTTAGTCCCTCCAAACATTCTGAGGTAGGTGCCTTGTTCTGAAAAGTAAAAATCCCCGTAATTCTCAAGGACTTTCAAAGCATTCTCTGACAGGCAGTTGGGTTCCTTCTTGAATATCTTCTCATATAGGGGCATGATGAACCCCTCACAGATGAGTTTGTAGTTGGGTTTGTAATTCTGAGCCCACAACATCCTGAAAGCGATATAGACCGGGGTGGTGGCCTTATCCCATGTGCAGCCCAATTTGGGGAAGTCTATCTTGGCCAAAATACAATCAATCAGATATGAGGACATAAAAAACTCTGCCTTTTTCAAGGCTAGACCTTCCCTGGTAGCTACTATCATTGAGGCCAGGCTATCTGACAGGATAGTGGCCCAGTCAAACACAGTTCCCTTAAATGCCACGAAGTGGATAATAGGGACCCACTGAATCTTATATACGGTACCATCGGGCATGCCGAAGATTCTGCACAGCATCAAAGCGATCAATCTGAAAGGAGGTCTCAGATTCTGTACGTCATATTCGTCGCTACCTTTCTTTCTTAGATGTTTGCCCGCGACCAACAGCTTTTTGGCCATCTCAACCTTGTCCATTTTTCCCAACCATTCATCAGTCAGATCTTGCTGGGAGCGGGGAAATTTGTATCCTGCTGCTAGATATGCGGGTTGAAACGAGGCAATGGCCATCTTCCCGCTGTCATTTATCACTCTTCCTTCGGCATCGGCATGTTGGAGTATCCATCCGATCACCTCAGCACAGGGGAATAGTTCAGGGCGGGTAACAGCTCTGGTTATGCCTGAGGCTTTGATATTTAGATAAATTGGCCCCTCTTCTAACAACATGTCCGGGACATCTTGGTCTCGGATCATCCTGTAAATGTCACCCCATCTGATTTCTGGAGGAACACCAGTGGTGCACCTAGTATCCTGGAGTGAGGTTTCAGTTTTAAGTGGTGCAGGCCTTTTCTCTGTCATCTTAGCCTTCATCTTCCCACCTTTTGGCATTTTGATTTATCCCTGGTAGCAACCAAATATCCGTCATTATAAACACGAGCAACATACTGTGAGATTTTAATAAACGGATTACCCATTTAACCAGGCCAATGAGATATATGAATAAAACTATGAAACTGTATGCCGGGAGCAAATACACTATTCCAAATAAGAAATCTAGATTAAATCATCTTAATTCTTTAAAGGGACAAGGTTCGGAATGCTCCCGAAAGGGTAGGTGTGTTGCGGGAGCCACTTGCTCTCGGCCCGGCTGCCAGGGGAAAAGGGTGACCTTCGTCACGGTGCTTTTAATGATTAGTGGCGGGCGAGTCTGAGGTCGAAACAAATTTAAAAAACTAGACCAGGGATGACCCTCCGTGTTGACACACAGGCAAGGGGTTTTAGCCCAGACGCTATTGTTAAAAAAAAATTGACGGGGCGTCGTACGGCTGGTTTGAGCAGGGGTGATGGCGCCCTATCTTAGGATTAAAATTGGGTAATAAAACTACGTCGGGACTACGGTTTCAGCTTTCGGCTGGGGACATGAAAAGGTCCACGGGGCCTCGGGAGGAACTTTGGAGAAAAACAATAAATCCGTCCGTCCAAATTGACAATTTTCCTTAATCAATATACCAACGACAGGAAATACGAATTTAGACCGCATTTGAAGGGCAAAACAGCCCATGACGGGCATTTTTCCCGTCGACATTCAACCAATGCCTATCGTTTTTCAAAAAAAAAAAAAAAAAAAAAAAACCCAATAGCAATATGACGTGTAGAAGGGACAAATTTAAAGGTTAAGATCCTACCTGGCATCGACGAGGATAGCTGACTGAGGTGGCCGCGTACGTGGTCGAGCAAGATGAGCTGGAGCGATTTGCGCGGCGTCCAACAGTTGTTTAATCGACACAAGTTAGCAATGGGGTCGGTTCAAACCCCCCACCGTTTATTTAAATAAGTGGGGCACGTGTGGGGCTTCAATTCGGTGGGTGGCACATCAAACTCGCGGTTTTAGTATTAGCACGTTGGCGTCACGTCAAGAAATTTCGATCTGCATGCGACCGCCATTCGCGGGACCGACTCGCGAACTTCACCCGCTACTGCGGCAGGTTAGACTGTATTTCTCCGACGTTTCGGGAGAGAGTGGTGAAGCTTCCTGCCGTTTCGGGAGCACAAGCTGAACGGCTTCCGCAAAAGGACGAGAATGTTCAATTGTTTCGACGGCCCCTTTTCGGGATGCTATCGCGAAGGCCTCCGAAATTGCGGAGAGTTTTCGCCAATGGCTTCTGCGATTTCGGGGCGAGCTGGCGAATGGCGCCGCCTTTACGGAATGTTAAGTTGATGGTTCCGCGGCCGCAAACGGCTCCCGAAATTGCGGAAAGACAGCTCGAATTGCCCCGCAAAGGTTCTAAGTGTCTCGGCGTTTCGGGATGAAAATGCGAAGGTTTCCGCAGTTGCGGGAGGCTTATGCGAACGGCTTCCGCAACTCCTGGGTGGAAAAGTCCAAAGGATTCCGCAATTTTCAAAGAAAAAACTTCAGAGTTCTTTCAAAGTTTCGGGGAGTTTTGACGAATTGTTCCCGCCGTTACGGAAAGAAAACCCCAATCTCTCCGCAAAAGGTCGAAAATTTTCTAAGTCTTCTTCGGGAGAGTTATGTAAAAGACTTCCGTCGTTTCGGAAGGATATCCCGATAGCTTCCACGGTTTCGGGAACAAACGCTGAATGATTCCGCACAGTTTCCTTGAAGTGTTCCGCAACTTTTCAAAAAATTCTAAGTCTTTTTCGGCAAGCTTAGGCGAGTTGTTTCCGTCGTTTCGGGAGGATAGCCCGAGAGTTTCCGCAGTTTCGGGAACAAAAGTTTCTAAGTCCTTTTGCGGGAGTTTAAGCGAAAGGCTTCCGCCACTGCGGGGTTTTTAGCAAATCGTTCCGCGATTTCGAGGAAGACTTCACGAAAGATTTTCTGTTTGAGAAACAAAATCTTCTAGCAGACTTGGAGTTTCTCATGGCAAGATTTTTCTGTTAAAAAACAAAGATAAAAGCTGGGAATGACCCTTAAGGCGTCCTTTCTGAAAAAGTTTAAAGGAGGGGCCCCAATATGTACAAAATTTTGGGGGGGGTGTTGCTGCAACAATAAGATCCTAGAGTATTGTAAATTAATGCTCAAAATTGATGTCAGCAGGGATGTGACATTTGATGAAAACTCAGCATTCATCAAATCAAAAAAGACACCTGTTGAAGTTTATGAAGAACCTAAGGAAACTAGATTTCAAGACACTACCATGATTGAAGCAATTCCAGATGTTGATCGTGAAAATGAAGATCCACAACAACCTATAGATCCACCCCATGAGGATAAATCTCACAAGAGGAAACCTGCATGGGCTAGAGAGCTCATTCAAGATGCAGAAAGATTTGGCATTCCAGAGGAAGAACACAGAGCAAAGAAAAGAACCAGATCACATACCAGCTATGCTGATTTACTCTGTGACATTATGAACAAAGAACCTTCCAGTTATGAAGAAGCAGTGGAAAAGAAAGAATGGAAGGATGCCATGGTTGAGGAATACCAATCAATAATGAAGAATGATGTTTGGGATGTTGTCCCAAGACCTAAAGAGAAGTCTATTGCGACCTCTAAATGGATCTACAAAATCAAGCATGCTGCAGATGGCAGTGTAGAGAAATACAAGGCAAGATTCGTAGCTCATGGCTTCTCTCAGAAAGAGGGAATAGATTATGAAGAAACTTTTGCACCTGTAGCCAGGTATACTTCCATCAGAATAATACTTGCCCTGGCTGCAGCAATGAAATGGAAAATACACCAGATGGATGTCAAGACTGCTTTCTTAAATGGTGTAGTTGAAGAGGAAGTATATGTGGAGAAGCCACTTGGTTTCGAAACACATGACAGGGAGTCATATGTGTGCAGATTGAAGAAAGCCTTGTATGGCTTGAAGCAAGCTCCCAGAACTTGGTATGGTAGGATGGACAGTTTTCTATCTAGTCTGGGCTTTACCAAGAGTAAAGCGGATTCCAACCTTTACTAAAAGGTTGAGGAAGGGAATCCTGTGATTCTACTCCTGTACGTGGATGACTTATTTGTAATAGGAGATGAAAGATTGATTGCATATACAAAGAGGAAGCTTGCTGCTGATTTTGATATGAAGGACTTGGTGATGATGCACTATTTCCTAGGTATGGAGGTATGGCAGAGTATAGATGGGATCTTCCTTGGAAAAGGGAAGTATACTGTAGATTACCTGAAGAGGTTCGGGATGATGGATTGCAAGGCCATGGCCACACCTATGGCATTGAACCTAAAGCTTCTATGTGATGGTTTATCTGAGCCGGTTGATGTTTCTATGTATCGTCAGATGATTGGGTCCTTGATGTACCTGATGAACATGAGACCAGATATTTGCTTTGTGGTGAACACATTGAGCCAGTTCCTGACGGATCCAAGGAGTGTTCACCTAGTTGTTGTAAAGCATATTCTGAGGTACCTAAAGGGTAGAGTTGATTATGGACTCAGGTATGAAGCGAATCAAAAGTTTAACCTACAAGGTTATGTTGATTCAGATTGGGTAGGCAATGCTGCAGATAGGAAGAGCACATCTGGGTGCTGCTTCAATATGGGATCAGGTGTGATCTCTTGGTTTAGCAGGAAGCAGTCCTGCATAGCACTGAGTACAACTGAGGCAGAGTATGTTGAAGGCTGTTCAGCTAGCTGTGAGGTAGTATGGCTTCAGAAGCTACTGTTTGAGTTATTTGATCTCCCATTGGATGCTACTGGTATCTTCTGTGATAACCAGAGTTGTGTGAAGATGTCTGAGAACCCAGTGTTTCACGACAGGTCTAAACACATAGAGATCAATTATCATTATATCAGGGATATGGTCCAGAGAGGAGCAGTGAAGCTCCTGTATGTTGCGATGAACGAGCTAATTGCAGATTAATTGATGAAGCCATTAGCCAGAGTGAAGTTCGAGTACTTCAGAGAGAGGCTTGGTGTTCTTCAGATCGATGACACTTCGAGGAAGAAGTGATGTAGACATTTGCTGAAGCCATTCCAAGCATGTTGGAAGGAGGATCCTTCACATGGCTATGGATATAAGCGTTGGATGTAAGCGCTGGATGATGAGCATCAGGATGATGTTCTAGTTTCTGCTCTGTATGATCCATTGGATCATTTACATTTGTGTATATATGCATCAGGATGATGCTGGATATGATCAGTTGGATCATTTATATGTATATGTATGTACGCATCATGTTGGATGCTGGATATGATCAGTTGGATCATTTGTATGTATTTTGTATATGCATCATGTTGGATGCTTGGACCATGTCTCTGTATTTGTATAAGATGGATACATTGTATGATTAGGTAGATCATGTATGTTGATATGCATCAGGTATGATCAGATGGATCATGTATTTGTTTGCATCAGGTGGATGCAGTGTATGATCAGGATAATCATAGATGACGAGCTTCAGGATATCGCTCTGGATGACATGTAGCAGGATGTTGCAGTGATGATGATCAGAATGATCATGTGTACATCAGGATGATGTATGGTGAGTATCAGGATGATACTTTGTGGCCGTGGATCAGGTTGTGCAGATGAGCATGTTTGGAAGATCCTATAGGTCGGAGTTGTGTACCCGTAACAGCCTAGGATGCTCTTTCGAGACATTGCTCTGGGAGGACATGTAATTTGTGCCCTGGGATATTTCAGGTCGGAGTTGTGTACCCGTAACATCCTGAGATGCTCTTGCAAGGTTTTGTCCTATGGCATGTAATTTGTGCCCTAGGATATTTCAGGTTGGAGTTGGGTACCTGTAACATCCTGAGATGCTCTTTCGAGGTTTTGCCATGACCACATGTAATTTGTGCCCTGGGGAGATTTCAGGTCGGAGTTGTGTACCTGTAACATCCTGAGATGCTCTTGTTAGATTTTTTGGTGACCACTTGTAATTTGTGCCCTAGGGAGATTTCAGGTTGGAGTTGTGTACCCGTAAAATTCTGAAATGCTCTTGCTAGGTTTTGTGGTGGGGTCACATGTAATAAGTCCTGGAGATCTGGACAGGATGAAAAAGGCCTCAGATGCTCTTTAGGGTTCTTGCTAGGAAAGAGACTCTTTAAAGGTTTTGTGATGCATGTAATAAGTCCTGAGGATTCCACAGTATGGCCAGTGATGACGAAGACCTGCATGTGGTGGGCCTACATCCAGTATGAAAAAAGACTAGCTCTGTAGAACTTCCTATGACAAGTAGAGTCAGAGATTGGTTGAGATAACAATAGCAATGATGATGATGATGACGATGCATAGATGACGATGATCCTAAGAAGAAGACTTGTCTAGAGCAGATCTGTGTTGAGAAATACCTTCCTAGTTAAGAGGGAGTGTTGATGTATATGTAAATTCGGAATGTATTTCATCTATGTATTTCATATATATTTATTGTACCCTTATAAGAGATGTGTTATTCCTCTATAAGGAAGTGTTGTCATGTGTATTGACAAGTTTCGCAAGTGTCTGTACTTGCCAACGGGTTGTTAGACCACCATGTGTGGGGTCGCCCCTGAAATATATATTATATTGTGGATGTACCTAGCTAGACAAGTCGGCCCCATAGTGTATCTAGGCAAATAGGTTAAGTATAAATAGAGATCGGGATATCTCTATTTGATCACTCGGAAACTCACACTTCTCTCACTTAGAAAGTGGCGCACTAGTGAGGAGGAGGATCATCTGCTACTAGGAGACTATCTCAGTATATTCTGGTTGTACTTTGGTTGAGCCATTGCTCTCTCTATCTTTGAGGAAGTTGTGGGGTTTTTCACCTTAGGGTTTTCCCCACGGAAACTCTGTGTCTCTTGTCTCTCATGCTTTTGATTCTTGTGATGCTTGTCATGCTTATTATGATTGTTATGCATTGATATACTGCACATGTTATTCTCTTAGTAAAGATCCTAGAGTATTGTAAATTAATGCTCAAAATTTAACACTAGTGGCAGTAGAATATTTGCATCTTGAACAGTTAGATGTAATAACAGCCTTTCTCCAAGGGGATTTGGAGGAAGAGATATATATGTAGAAACCGCAAGGGTATGAGGTCAAAGGTAAGGAGAACTTGGTATGCAGGTTGAAGAAGAGCTTGTATGGCTTAAATCAAGCTCCAAGGCATTGGTATTTAAAATTTGACAGGTTTATGATAGAATAGGGTTATAGTAGATGTCATTTTGACCACTGTGTTTATTTCAAGAAGCTAGACAATGAAATATATATTATCTTGTTATTGTATGTGGATGACATGCTTGTTGCAGTGTCTAACATGGAGGATATAAATGTGCTCAAAAGGAAGCTATCTAATTCATTTTCGATAGAATGAGTATTGAATTCACATATCTTAAACCATTTGGATTGCTTATTCTTCAAATTGTATGGACAATCATTTGTTGTATGTAAGCCATAATATTGACAGATATCACAGAAACATCTTATTCGAACAAGTCGGACATCTTGTCGTTGATCCTCCATACGGCAATTGTCTTTTGTATGTCTTGAAGTAGAACATTTTGTACACCATACTTCCAGTCCTCTCAGACTTATATCTCGGATATACTGCTGCATACTATCTAGTCATTATTCATTATGTCTGTCGACAGGTACCAAAGGATATTCATCATCCATCTCGATTTCCAGGGCCTTTGTCAAAGCGTTTTCATATGATATGATGTTTTGCCAGCGGACGTGCACTTTGATTTTTCATATAAGTCCAAAAACGAACCATTTGATTAACAATTTTTCTTCAATGTCGTAATCAATCTGGTTCAAGAGATATTTAAACCTCTTGTCATATTCTTTGACAATCTCTTTTGGTCTTTGGACTGTTGTCTTTAATTTCTTGGCAGCAAGGTATTTTGCATCCGAGGTTTTGAAGAAATATAGGAAGGTTTGCTTGATTTTTTCCTTTGTCTCATTTCGTGTTTTATCGATGTAGCCCATGTACTATGTGAGTGTTATTTTTCGAAAAGAGCCTGCAAACTGAGCCATCTGACGTTCTTCACTGGTAATTATATTGGCTTCCCATGTTGATTCGCACACAAACTAATGTCTTCGAGGATCTTCATCACCCTCGTAGAACAGAAGGTGAGCTGTCATATGCGACATGTCTGCTACTTCGACCGATAAATCGATTAGTGGGGTCGGTGGATTATTACCGGAGACAGGATTTGGTGCTGAGTTAGCTTCGATGGATACAATTTCCAACTGATTATTGATAATAGGTTCTTTACCTTCACTTCCTGTGTCTGGAAATTCTATCGGTTCCTTGGGTGTCGGAAATATGCTTTCTTCTACTGCTTCTGTCAAAATCTAGGAAAAATTCTGTGCAATCGGAAATTTTCTTATCTTTGGTGGTTCCGATGAACTCAATGATTCAGTTAATGTTGGTAGTGGCAGGGGGTGCTTCTGCATGCTCTGAGTAGAGTAGATGGAAATTTCTATTGGAGAACTAGGGCTGGAAATTCACCCATTTTCCTTCTTTTGGTCGATGAATCAATAGTCTATTGACTTCATCACCTTCATTACTTCATCAAATCCAAATTCCCGACTGGTTAGCATGGAGTCCCAGATCTTCTTCGACAATGTCTTTCACTCGAATGCTTTGAGTAAGATGTAGTGGAGAAGGGGGATTTATTACCTCAGGTATATTAACTTGGATAGCACTACCTCGCTCTATCCACAAGTATTCATCCAGGGATGATTTTAAGAACTCCCCCCAAATTTATATGGTAAAAAAATTGGCGAATCTCCCCGATATATAGGAAAATTTGAAAGCGATTTTATCAATAATATAATATGTATATATAATTTTTTGGCGAATCTTTCATTTTATTATATGATATTGTAAAATCTTGGCGAATCTTTCACTAAATTATAAGATATTGTAAAATCTTGGCGAATATTTTACTGAATTATAAAATATTGTAAAAAGTTGACGAATATTTCACTAAATTATAAAATATTGTAAAAATTTGGCGATTATTTCACTGAATTATAAAATATTGTAAAAATTTGGCGAATCTTTCATTGATCTATAAAACACATTGAATGACAGTCTGCTTGTTAATTATGAGTTCAAGGCTTCTTCAAATGTTGAGTTCAATTGCTCTATTTCAAGTTTTGGTCTCAATACCAAATGGTGGTGGCCTTAATGAATCCTTGATATCCAAGCAAAGCCGAGTAGATCTTGGAGACATGTATTCTAAATGTGGGTGTTTGGAGGATGCACATAAAGTGTTTGGCCAAGTGCCAAAGCGAAATACAACCTCATTGAATGCAATGCTTTCAAGATGTGCTCAACATGGACATGGCAGGGAGGAACATTATCAGAGGGGTTCTTCGGGTGGAGATTGTCATTCATAGCTCTGATGACGTTAGCATTGCATCTTCTTCTTACTTACAATTTTTTCCTCTACTACTTGAGTTTCTAGAATCTATTTGTAGTCCTCCCTGCAATTATTATAGATTTCTTCTTTTTCTTCTTTAATAGTCTTGGGAGATGACTTTTTTGAATTGCTTAAATCAACAAAGGAATTGCACCCACAGACTATCCTTCAATAGATTGTGTGGCTACCCTAGACTGTTTTTGATACTTCAAGGCAAGTTTGTACATAGGTTTTAAGCTAGGCATGTTCCTTAGGTATTTTTCTTGGCACATACTTTGAATAACATTATAGTGATTTTGTTGGCATCCTATAGTGTCGAATATTGGGGGCTATCTTATTGTTGTGTCATACTTTTGGACAATGTAACTTTTTTCCATCTAAATTCCTCAACACTAGTACCATATCTAAATGTTATACCATTTGTTGATACCATATCTAAATGTGTCTAGTAGTTGATTTTGATTGTAGATGTTGTATTTTTTGTTGATATTGGTGTGTAGATGTTATTATAACCCATGTTAGAGATTTTATTACAAATTGTTTTTTTCTATTGATTAGAGTTTCCATGACATGTGGGGACTTGGACCTTGACAAACCGATAAACTAATAGAATCAGACATTATGCATCATTTTGGCCTTCACTAGCCAATTATGCCCATGGAGGCTAGGAAAATTTTGAGCCAATTGGACTAGAGGAATGTTGGTCTCGTGCCAATAGGTCTCCTATGATCAATGCATAGGAACCTAGTGCATAGACCATTTTTCTCTTCGCTTAGCTATGTAGAGCTCATTTATTTTTCTGAATAACGATAAGTATTTACAAAGAAAATATACAATCAGCATAAACAAATCGAAAAAGTGAAGACAATTAATTCATGCAAATAAAAGGTAATAAAAACTTATTTTCTCGAACCCTAAATCAATGGAAATCAACTAAATATAATATTGATTCAAGCTACAACAAAGGGTTAAATCAAGCATCAAATGAGAACTAGAAGCATTCAAGGGTCTAACACAATAATTAACCAAAATACATGCAAACTCCACAAATCGACAAAATGTTTCAAATAAAAGCAATAAACAAACCATAAAAATTTGCACAAAATATTTGAGATAAACACCAACATGGTTTCATGTACTTGAATGAGCTCATTCTTGCTTAGCGAAAGTGTAGTCAAATTAGTTATTTATCCTTCAATGTCAGGACACTATCTATGTGAAGAGATAGCTCCTAGGCCTAGCTTTGTCAAATTCCAGTGTCATTTCCTATCACATAAAAAAAGAGACAATGTAAAAGATAAATATAAAAACATCAATCTTAAAATAAACTGCATCAAGGAAATGTATGTCATATCATCAATGTATAACAAAAAAGTACAATGTAGAATCTATTTTTAATTAAAATGCTAGCTCAAATTTACATATAATGATCACCCGCAAGGGTCCATGGAACACCTATACCAAAATAAGACTCAAGAGTCTCTCATGTGTATTGGATCATATACAATATTAGGTGAAATCCATTTCCCAATTCACATTCTGGGACTGGTCCTCATTTTCGGCACTCTAAACATGACCTTCTTCGAATGAGCCGTCATTATGATCCTCAACAACATTATGTTCCATATCAAATTCATTAGATAAATTTGCCATATTGTTTTCTCCCCTTCTTTCACAATTTGATCGCCAGAGAGCTACTGCTCTTTCATATGGAAAATTGTCAACCTCATACTTTGTTACATATAATCTTAAGCATGTATCCACATTTTTATCAAGCTTATTCCTCAACTTTGAATTCAAAAATGTTAATGCACTAAACATTCTCTCATCCTCCACTGATCCCAAAATCATGGTTTGACATAAATCTACTAATTTGAAATACTCTGACATATGTTGCAGTAGATATTCACTACCACTGAGTGTAGTCCACAATTTTGTAATTGCACCATATTCTAGAGCATTATCCAACTTAGAAAATTGCTGCCACATTGTATCAGCAAAGCATCGGGCTTGATCTTTCAATTTTTGTCCATCTAAAATACCTTGAATATGTTCTCCTTGTATCTCGGTCTCTCGACAAAAATGGCTTTGGAAAATCTTGATTTTAGCTATAAAGTCAACCTTTATAGTTTTTGAACATTGACGAGTGTTCCAATATTGAGGGTATACCACAGACATGGCCTCCAACAATTCAACTCGAGGAAATCGTTCTCTTATCTCTGATGATAGTGATTTTGCAATTTCTATCAAGCTGCGCCTCACTGAAATCACAACATTGTCAAATTGTTCTCTTGACACAGGGCACTCTTTGGTGGTTCTTCCTATTTTGTCATTATAATAAAAAGGAACCATATACCCACGCACTGCCATACATAGAAACCCTTTTTCATCAAACTTCAATAAATTTTCATCATTTTCAATATTGATTATCTTAGCCCAATTTGTAAATGCTAGACCTGTAAAAGAATCTGCCTTCATATACAAATTATCTAATGCAAGGCATGCTAGTTTTCTAGCATTTGTGTATTCAGCAATATACATCGTGCGACTCTGAGACATCTTCACGAGGCTATTCATTTCATGAAGCAGAGGAAGAACTCCAGCCAATGTTAAATATGTCTCTATATCAGTTAATAGAAAGAGAAGAGTTTGAGCTTTTTCTACACTTAGGCGATGTTCATACATCACCCCTACCAAGGATGCATATTCATCGAATAGTCTTTGAGCTGGTCCCTTCAGTGAGATCCATCTTGTATCAACATCTTTTAATAGTTTGTTTCCATTTGTAACACCGTCAGCAAATTTTTTAAACTCTGAAAACCGTTTGGGACTCCGACAAAAGTATGCATGAACCTCACGTACAAGATATTCAACTTTTGAAACCAATGGAAAGTTGCTCACTATTTTAAATGCAAGATTCATTCTATGAGCCATACAATGAATACCAATCATATACGGTGAAGCTGAGAGTTGTAGTCTAGTACAAAGGCCGTTCCTTTGTCCCTGTATTACTGATGCCCCATCTGCTCCAACGCATACCAACTTTTTTGCGATCATTGAATGATCCATACCACCAGTTTCTTTCAAAGTATTAATAACAAGTTCATAAATGTTTTCTGCTGTAGAACTTTTGCTCATTTTATGAATTCCAAGTAGATAGGAATTCCTTATATGGTAATTGACCGTATAAATGCTCATGCAAATCCATGCAGTATTATCAACAGCTGTAACTTCATCCAAGGACAGTGACAAAAATGTTGCATTCACAATCTTCTCTTTCATATCATCCTTTTCTACTTGAGATAGATATTTTCCCCATTCCCAACCACTCGTTAAAGACCAATGAGAAGATGGAAAATTTGGCACTTGAATAAAAGATAGATATTTCATCATTTTTGGATAATCTGTCATAGGACGACTGTTGATCTCTTCTGTCTTTCTGGTAGACCCGGGCTTGCGGTACTTTTAGACCAACGGAACCCTTAGCTCACTGGCCCTTTCGGCAACAGGTCACAGAAGCAACCTGAAGTCTCACCCGAAGTGATTCTAATGGGTGGCAGAAGACTCAAGTGTCTTCCACCGAGTTCCGAGGAATCCAAGGTGCTTAAACCCACCTTAACCCCTTCCTCAGGAGCTGACTATCTCATTCTATCACTCCGGCTCCGCCTCTGTCTTATCGCATTACGCAGGGAATGCGATAAGTCTTCCCCTTCTGTGGAACCGTCTAGCGATACCTAAGATATCGTAGGCGCGATATCTTCCCCTTCTAGCTCCCACGGTAAGTGATTCTTGGCCACTTCCTGGATTAATAGGTGGTTTCGGCTATTCTTATCCTAGCACTGCAGTTAGCAACAGCTTTTAATCTCCAAGCATCACCCTGGCTAATGAACTTGACCCTTGATATCTCGCAACAACGTAACTAAGTAGAATATTACTTTGAGCAATGTCTAAGTAGACCATTCATGCCTTATGTTCAGTTCATACTCGCACATTATCCTCTGTTTAACTATTATCTAGTTCACTATGAGGTTAGCTATGATTATCACGATTGTTATACATCACTCAGAAGTTAAACTGATGACCATGTACATTACTTATAACAGAATGAAGCAGTCATATATAACACAGACAAGTGAATGAGAGCAGCAACTACACAAGTACAATAGTGCGACTTAGATAGGCACGTTGTACTCCCAGGGCGAGAACTACGCCCAGGGGAACTGCGGTTCTTGTTTACAACTCTGAAGAATAAACACAGTTCCTTTCCACTCTTTACAACACAGGTCTTCTGGGAAACTCCACCTCAGTGGGAGCCCTTCTCTATAGACCTCTTTTCTCTTCCTGCCTTTTACAATGCACTCTCTTTCTCTCACAATCCCTGCGGATTGCACTATCTCTCTTTGACTCTATATCTTTTACCACTACGTGTATGTCCAAGATACTCGTAATCACTTTCAGAGTCTACTGACATTACAATATCATGCTACTATTCATCTGAGAGTATATCCAGTACTCCTTTTTCATATAGTAATTGCTTAATGGACAGATTTAGAGAATTCAGGTGCTTACCGCGATAACCCTTGAAGAAGTACCGTTCTGCTGCGCTGAAACTCTTTCTCTGATCAACCGCGAACTCTGTGATGAAGCCTTCCAGCAGACTCGCAAGCCAGAAGTCTACTGCGCGTGAGATGGGGTTATCGACACCTTTCAAGGTCTGACTCAGCTCTGCTGTCCAGACAACTTCTCGATTCTTCTTGACACCGTTGTTGTCAGCAAGCTTTGATAACCAACCATATAACTCAATAGCATAAGTTACGAAGAATATCTCATGGAGATCTGTAAAAATGTGCTTCTGTAGCCAAGCCTCAGTGCTCAGTCTAGGATTCTTGTTTTCTTTTGCAGCAAACTCTCTTTCTTTTGACTCAACCCACTGGTTAAGTTCTTGCTTGGTAGGATGCCAACAGAACATCAGCTCAATGTGTTCAAACCGGTAACGGAACCATTTGTTGATCTCTTCTGTCTTTCTGGTAGACCCGGGCTTGCGGTACTTTTAGACCAACAGAACCCTTAGCTCACTGGCCCTTTCGGCAACAGGTCGCAGAAGCAACCTGAAGTCTCACCCGAAGTGATTCTAATGGGTGGCAGAAGACTCAAGTGTCTTCCACCGAGTTCCGAGGCATCCAAGGTGCTTAAACCCACCTTAACCCCTTCCTCAGGAGCTGACTATCTCATTCTATCACTCCAGCTCCGCCTCTGTCTTATCGCATTACGCAGGGAATGCGATAAGTCTTCCCCTTCTGTGGAACCGTCTAGCGATACCTAAGATATCGTAGGCGCAATATCTTCCCCTTCTAGCTCCCACGGTAAGTGATTCTTGGCTGCTTCCTGGATTAATAGGTGGTTTCGGCTATTCTTATCCTAGCACTGCAGTTAGCAACAGCTTTTAATCTCCAAGCATCACCCTGGCTAATGAACTTGACCCTTGATATCTCGCAACAACGTAACTAGGTAGAATATTACTTTGAGCAATGTCTAAGTAGACCATTCATGCCTTATGTTCAGTTCATACTCGCACATTATCCTCTGTTTAACTATTATCTAGTTCACTATGAGGTTAGCTATGATTATCACAATTGTTATACATCACTCAGAAGTTAAACTGATGACCATGTACATTACTTATAACAGAATGAAGCAGTCATATATAACACAGACAAGTGAATGAGAGCAGCAACTACACAAGTACAATAGTGCGACTTAGATAGGCACGTTGTACTCCCAGGGCGAGAACTACGCCCAGGGGAACTGCGGTTCTTGTTTACAACTCTGAAGAATAAACACAGTTCCTTTCCACTCTTTACAACACAGGTCTTCTGGGAAACTCCACCTCAGTGGGAGCCCTTCTCTATAGACCTCTTTTCTCTTCCTTCCTTTTACAATGCACTCTCTTTCTCTCACAATCCCTGCGGATTGCACTATCTCTCAACAGGTCGGCCCTTGTTTTCTCAGGGATGTTCAGACTCTGCAACAACAAAAGACTTGACTAGCCTCTACCTGATGTCTCTGTCACTATGTGGCCAACCCTTTATCATATAAAAAGACTCCTATATATAGATGGCCCGAAGGTCTCATCGTAGTTACAAAACTGTGGGCCTTATCCCAACAGTGACTCAACCCTAACCACTTACAGTCAACTGGATGTACTTCCATGGCCGCCTTCTGTCTCGTCGCCGCTTCCTGCAGTCCTTAGTCTTTAATGCATCGGCCCGTCGCTTCTTCTTGGTTCAAGCAACGCTGACTGTAGTCCTTCTTCTTAATGAGGGTAGCTGAACCCTCTCTTCATCTTCGGCGCTTTTATTACGGTGGTTGAGCTCTCCCTTCGGCCTCTTCTTTGTACCACATGCTTGACTCTTCTGTACCTATCACCGTGATTCCCGCCGGAATTAGCGCTACGGCGATATCTTTGTCTTACCGCCCAAAATTGGTACTTTCTCTCCAAAAATTAGCAGCTTCCCAATTGCTGCGGAAGTTTCCTCCAACAACGACCATTGGATAGGATGTGAAATACAATGCTTAATTGTATCGACTTCGATAACAAATTTTTTTCCATCATCTTTCCGAATTGAGAAGTGATGGTTCCTCCACTTTCATCTAGTTTTCTCTTATTTATTAAGTATTTATTGTATTCCTCTTCACATTGGAGATGTCGGCTATCAGATTTCCATCTAACAGTAGATTTCTTCTCATCATTTCCAGTTTTGTTATCATACACCTTCCCAACATGCTTCTCTATTGTGTCCAGCTTCATTTGCAATTTCACTAGCTTGCCCTGTTTCCAACTACATGAAATGCATTTAACTTCTCGTGAGGTCTCATTCTTATTTGTTGGAGGTATCGGTTCAATAAATGGGAATCTTGATACCCAATCAGATTGGAATTGTCTCCCGAAGTCCCATCGGCCTTTTTTCCTCTTCAGTGAATGGTCTATGTCACCTTGCAAGGAAAAATCTTCAACATTTGAGCTACCAATTTCTGAAGAAAATGCATTTGCCTCACTTTGATCACTAGAGGAATGTATTCTACCATCCATTGTATGTTTTGCAGAGGCATCCTCCAAAGTGTTGACATCTCTCTCACCGATACCTTGCTCAAGAGAGCTTGAACCATGAATATGATGTGGATGATTGGATTGATGTTTTTGAAAATATGACATTACATCCTTTTGTCTTAATGTTTTATTTTTCTCTCCATGATCCATGTTTGACATCTTGTTTCTTACTTAATGTTCCACAATTGATATTCCAAATCAATATAGAAACCAGAAGGAGGCCTGCATGAGAAAAATGATATAAAATTAGTACAACTGCAATTCCCTACGAGGAGGTTGGTCCTCCACAATTGCACCAAAAATATACTAAGTGATTAACCTAGGGGCCACTAGAACAACAGGGAACAAACAACACACCACAATAAAAATTTTCCTAAGGTTGTGGTGATGGGGTCCCTTGTGCTCCTGATGAACTCACCTCGCTGCCGCCGTGACTGGCAGGTCAGGAGAGTAGCCACTTTGAAGAAATTTTGATAAAAGGATGTGTTTTAAAAATATTTTTGAAAAATATAATCAAACAATCCTATGGCTCTCTAGACTCAACAAAATTGTGCATATGAACCAAGACCAAATTAAACTTGGAAGACTTGACTCAAGCTCATAAGAGTCAAGTAACTATGCATAAGGTGCTATACCCATATCTAAGAATGAGATCATTGTGTGATTACCAGAAATAAGATCATATGGATTACCAGAAATAAGATCATATTTCAAGATTGCAGGATTCTGAAGGAGACTGTAGTGGCACAAGCTGTGGCTGTTATCCAACACTACAAGACACCTGTCAAAGAGATTAGAACTCGACCTGTGAGTGAGGAAATGATCGATAAAACCATGCCGTGGGCATATTTTGATGGTGCTTCTCTTGACCATCGATCGGAGTGTGGTGGGGGTGGAGTCCTTTTCAAAACCGAGTCTCATTTCTTTCATATCGTGGCTGGTTTGGGGAGGGGATCTAACAACTATGCTGAACTTATGTCTCTTAGGCTGCTGCTGTTATTTGCACTTGAACAAGGATGTCTTATCTCTTCAGATATTTGGCGACTCCAGGATAGTTATTGACTGGGCAAAGGAGATTACTCATTGTCATGTGATGGTACTCATACCTATACTGGAGGAGGTAATACGGTTAAAACAATCATTTAATCATATTACATTTACACTTGTCTACAGGGAGAGGAATGGGATGGCCGATCAGCTTTCCAAAGAAGCGACGCAGCAACATTTAGCACTTGGAACTTGGAGGATTACTATTCACTCTATTGGGGGCACCTACAGTTATTACCACAGACCATTTCATGAAGCTATAGAGGCACGGAATTGAGCAATAGCTCAGATTTTGATGACCAGGGATGGACGCCTATTTTAATTTCTGTAACAGTTTTTGTTTAGTTGTATGGATATATGCCGGCTGTAGATAGCAGTTATGTGATGGTCTGATACAGTAGTCTATCTATAATCGGATAAATGCGGGCTGTATGAACAGCTGGACTCATTGTTTTGAAGTAGTATGGAACTTTGGACTTGATATTAATATGGGACAGTAAATATGTGTCAATGTAGGGATCACAGTGATCCTAATACATGTGCAGAATGTAATTTTGTTCATCTTTTTGAAATAAAATTACGACTTTTTCCAAGGAAAAAAAGGTCACAGCAACTATTAGGTCACAACAACTATTTGTGTAGAGTTAAGCCATACTCATGAAAGTTTTCATTTAAACAGAAAGATAACAATGTTCTCATTTTATGGTAGCCTTCATCCAATCCTGGGAACTTGGCACTTGGAGGATTACTATTCACTCTATTGGGGGCACCTACAGTTATTACCACAGACCATTTCATGAAGCTATAAAGGCACGGAATTGAGCAATAGCTCAGATTTTGATGACCAGGGATGGACGCCTATTTTAATTTCTGTAACAGTTTTTGTTTAGTTGTATGGATATATGCTGGCTGTAGATAGCAGTTATGTGATGGTCTGATAAAGAAATTCCCTTGTTTAAATTGATAAGAAGTACTTTTCTAGGTAATTTCAAAGCTTAATTTGATTCTTAGACCATTTCTTCTCAGAAGGCTGAAGGAAAAGGTTGAAGAGTCCCTGCCTAGGAAAAAGGAGATAATTTTGTATGCAAATATGAAAGAACATCAGAAACATATCCAAGATCATTTAGTAGTGCTGATACATTCTGAGGTGGAATAAGTGCTCCAATGGTCTGTCCCAGTGATGTAATCGTTCGAGTGCTTGTTGGTTACAAGGATACATATCTTCATGTCTTTTATTAATTCAGTGATCACAGAATAATAATGGAGAACAACTGGCAGTCAAAGGATTCATTGGAGGCAGAGATTCAGCAGACAGATATTATTTCCAGATTCTTAGGCACAAGATCAAAAGGCAGAAGATCGATCCACATTTGAAGAAGCAGTTCCAGCTAATCCTATATTTTGAGGATTAGAATAAGCCTTAAATTTCTTAGAACCATTCTGGGCACTCTATAAAAAATCCCTACTAATTATCTTTAAATTTTGAGTCAGCAATTCGATCTCATCATCTCGAGACAATTAAGGATTTGGTCAATATCTTCGAGCAACATTTAAGCACTTAATATACAGCTGGCAGAGAACCTAAAGACACAGGATTATTTCTAGATCTGATGGCTTTTAAAGTTCAATTGTTTCCATATTTCCAGGACAAAGATTAAATTATCCAAATTCAAGGGTGAAATTAACAGTCAAAGGATCAAATTTGCATCCCAAATATCCAGGAGCTCGATGCGCATCTTCAAGTGGCATTTGAACATTCAAGACAGAAGAGATCATTTCCAGATTCTTGGCAGCAAATCAAAGATTTAGGATTTATTACTCGAAACTTGCAGGAGTTTGCTTATTCAACATTTATATATTTTATCATTGAATGTAACCGAGGTTTTGAGTGGGAGAGACTGAGAGGGCTGAGTTCTAAGTTTCAGAGACATACTTTTAAACTCTGTTCTTAAACTCTGCTTTTTATGTCTGTATTTTCATGATAGAAGATTCCAGTGAATGCAATGTTCAGATTATGTTTTCCTTCTATATTCATCTACTTTTGTTTTCCTATTTGAATGAGATGATCATTGATATAGGATATATTAATGGTTATGCTTTACAGATTCCCGAGTAGAATCTAATTTTGTGATCCTACATATATGTGCAGAATCTAATTTTGTTCATCTTTTTGAAATAAAATTACGACTTTTTCCAAGGAAAAAAAGGTCACAACAACTATTTGTGTAGAGTTAAGCCATACTCATGAAAGTTTTCATTTAAACAGAAAGATAACAATGTTCTCATTTTATGGTAGCCTTCATCCAATCCTGGGAACTTATCAAAGTAAATATTCAAATCCCCTAGGAAAACATAGGGACTTTTTAATTTATTATGTCCTTGATAGTGGTATGATCCGTCTGTTTCCTAATCTGCTATATCTATGAAACTTAACTGGAATTGCTACATATCTTAAATCCAAGCTAAACATTGGACACTAATTTTCACACTTTGTCATTGATATTTCTCAAGGGTCTATTTATTTGCTTGGGAAAAAATTACTTGGAGATAACTTTTATAATTATTGTTCATATCAAAGCCTATTCCTAGTACCTCATCTCACTCTTCTACCAATTTTTTGAGTCCTCCAATTTTTTTACCCAATGCCACCACCCCAGATCATACACTATCATTCATGTACAACAAATCCTTCCAGCATCAACTAGGTTTCCTATTTGTTCATAATTATCAAATTAAATCTAAAATCACCACCCTAATTATGGATAATGGTAGCCAAATAAATATATTTTCCCATGATATTTAGTCTCCTATCTGCAACTCCCCACTACAGACCATCAAACTCCATATCAGGTTTGGTTACAAAATATGCTCCTCATCTAAATGTCACTGAGCATTATGTTATCACCATTTCCATTGGGGCATTTCAATATACTTTGGAATGTGATGTGTCTCCTCTCAATTGTGTATATTTACTACTGGGTTCCCTTACCAAATTATTCGTCATTCCCTATATGATGCTCACCACAACACTTATAAATTTTTTAAAGATGGAAAGGCTTGTGATCTCACATCTTCTATAACCCATTCACCTTCCTTGTTGTCCAACAATGTTGATGTGTTCCATGTCAATCTTCACAAATTCATGTCACTATGTGTGGTTAAATGGGTTAAGATTGATAATGACTCCCATCCTTCCACACCCTATATGAACCTAACTCCTCTCCTTATGGTTCCTCTACTTTCTTCATTTATGTAAAGGAATCTGGTGCATGGCATCTTGTTACTTATTATCATGATCTCAATGAAGTGACTATAAAAAATTGATACCCATTTTCTCACATTAATGATTTGCTTATCCATCTCAAGGGTGCCCAATTCTCATACTCACAAGTAACATCTGTAAGGCTCGCTACAAGTATTATAGTATATAACTAGCATATATTATTATGTTAGTATTAGGTATGTGATTCAATTCTAGTCTATAAACATAGTTGGAATATAGCAGTAATCATCCCAACTAGGAGGTATCCAATGCCATGATATGGACTCTAGCATATGATCTAAATGCACTTGAACCCCTCAACTAGATATTCATGCCCATGAAACTGAGTGAAATCCCAGACTGAGTGATATTCTCTGTGATTATAAATATAAAATAACAGACTAGAACCTGGTGGCCACTACAACTAGGGGGCAAACAGCACGCCAACTAAAAAGTCCTAAGTATACAAACCAGGCAAACAAAGATGCCTTCCGGAGAAGAGTCTGGGATGATGAGGGCCCAGAACAGATCAACGAAGGAAGAAAGACAGTTACCCAGGGTCCACAATACAATGACTAAGGGTGCAAGCGCTGGAATCACCCAACCGCCCTCCCAAAGACCTGCAAGGGATTTCCTCCCACGTCTGTCTTAGGTACAGCAGATATACCCTCTGCTGTCACCTGTGTATGAACCTAGAGTCAGATACTAAGGCTACCACAACACCGAAAACTCCTGGGGGAACAGTCACCGGTCGAATCAGAAAGCGTGGGCAGGGTAGCTAAGCCCGAAACTCGAAAGAGTCCCCAATACGCAATCCAATCCTGGCGTATGCTCGAACAGAAAGTAGGAGGAGTATTCCCAACAATCTGATCTCGCAATGACCTACTGCATAGATCCCAGGCAAGTTTTGAGTGAAATGGGTTTACCTGTGATAGTCTCACTACAATTTTTGCGTAATGTGTGATCTTGAGTGGTTTAAGGTGATTTAAACTCAAGATCCTAACCAAAACTAATTGGTGTAGTGTACCCTAAAAAAGAAAAATGTTTCTATTTCATTTTATTAAAAAGTTTTTAGGGCTGTTATTACTCAAAAAGGGTAGTGCTTTTGTGTGGCGTGGTTGCAACAAGGAAACAAAAGTGCCATAAAATCAAAACTTTCTACAACAAAGCTCTTTTTCATTTTTTCATTTACTGGAAAGAATAAAAGAACAATCAACTAAATTATGATTCAATAAACTGACCACAAACAATGTTTAAATACAAGAATCAATCACTAAACAAAGTGCTGGAAAATATTGAAGTGTCTGGCCATATTCCCAAAATAATGAGGTTATTCCCAAAATAATCCTTCTTAGACTCATTTTCCATTAAAAACATCTAAAATCCATAAAGCATTGCATCTCATGGCCATATTTCAACTATGAATAGTTTACCAAAGGACATTATAATGTTTTTAGTAACAATGATGGGTGTATGCATCTTGATAATGGTTAGGACAGTATAAAAAGATCCTTGGTCATTTAACAAATATTCTTTGGCTCAAGTGTGGTGAAATATGCATTGCAACACCACATAAGACCTTTCTATGGAATATTTGGCCTCTAATTGGGATATGGCTATGATTAATTCATTTTGGGGACCCGTGATGGGTCCAGGGGCATAGACCATTGTTGAAAAGGAAAAAAAGGTCCTTCACAGGAAGATTAACCTTCTAGGACTTACACATTGTGAGTCGAGCCCCAATCATGAAACATGTCCTCTCTATGGTGTCTTTGACTCCTAAGTGTCATTCCATGTGTCTATATGGTGTCCTTGACTCCCAAGTACATACCCTTATTGGATTTCAAGTGGTGTCATTTCTGCTAAAATGTAATAAATTATATTCTAACATTATATGTTGAGGTATAAGGCATGCTTGATGTCTATATGGTCTATAGTTATACTTAATGGGACTAATAATTTAACCCAATACTAGGTCATAAAATATTGCTTCTTTCTTCATAGCCTTTGGACTTAGTTGTGCCAAAATGTCCCTTAACCATATGGCCCTCATTTTGGTTCAAAATTATTCCCTTGAGAATGCCTTTTTGTTTGGATCATTCTCTGTATTTTCTGATGACTGGGAGATTTTATCTGACATTAAGCAAACTCCTCGCAGTTCAATCAATACTTGCTTGAGTCTGACATTAGCAGAATTTTCTCAGAATCTCATGATGAGAGAGTTGAGACTATCATGCTCAAATGTATGATCTTTTTAAACCACATAGTCCTGCAAGCCAATATGTAAGTTGTGTTTGGGTCTCACCCATAACAATTGAAGAATATTTTCGTGCTCATGCTTTATATGCATAGGATACACACCCTTTACATTTTGAATAGTGAAGATGTTTTCTTGAGGGTGAACAATGATCTAAAACAAATAGGGGTTAACCTTCAATGATCCACTTTCAATATTTTTCTATTTAAATGCCATTTCTGTCAATAATTTCCATTCTTTTTAATATGATATGTTCAAGAATGTTTTAACTTCACATTCTCATGTGCCCTGCAAGTGTTCACTTGGGTCTTATTGAGGCTATAGTTCTAATATGTTCATGAAATTCTAAGTAGAGATTGGAAGCAGATTGCAACTGAAGCCTTGCCATCAATTCTGGGTCTTTTTTGGACCTTAAACCAACATTAATAAGTGATTTTTTGTGTGTTCTGGACAATCATATCAGTGGTAAAGAGACTTAAAAAAATTATGGGCATGAATTTGGACAAGGGAAGCAATTCTGGGCCCTTTAAACTAGCAAATAACCCATATTTCCCCTAAATCTGGGCATGCTCTAAGAATTCTGGGGCTAAGAAGTTGAAAGAGTATAGCAATAGGAGAATTGAAGTTTGAGATTCAAAGCCTATTATTGCAGAATATAATCTCAACCTTGTACCACATTCAACATAGCTTTTGATTTAATGGATAGAACTTGGTTGGTTGGAAACGATTTCATCTTTGGTGAGAACAATATTGGTAGACACTTTATATATTGGACTACTCTATGGATGCCTCGCAGTTCTGGTAGCCCTGCAACATACTTTGGCACACAAGAGGATCATCTTTTCAGGCAAGTGTAAGGAACAATAGGATCATTTTTTTAGGCAATGGGATTATAAGAACACTCCCAAACTATATAGGTGCTAGAGATCCTTAACTCATAAACCCATCTGGTTTAGTTTATATGCATAAGTTTATATCAAATAGAGTTGTTCCCTGACTTTAAGGGGAAGGCGATGGAACAGACGCAGGAGGACATGCAGGAATGAATTTTAAGGGGATGCAACTTTCAAGTTTAAATACTATTCTCCAAAATAACACCTCTGGCAACACTTACTATATAGCATGCTTAAAAAATAGACACTTCTAAAAATAGACACTTCTAAAAATAGAACCACCATCCATTACTTTCTCAGTTCTGGCCTTAAGTCATATATCAAATAGAGCTGTTCCGTGAATTTAATGGGAAGGCGATGGAACAGACCCAGGAGGACAGGCAAGAATGAATTTTAAGGGGATGCAACTTTCAAGTCTAAATACTATTCTCCAAAATAACACCTGTGGCAACACTTACTATATAGCATGCTTAAAAAATAGACACTTCTAAAAATAGAACCACCATCCATTACTTTCTCAGTTCTGGCCTTAAGTCATAAACAGTAGCAGTAAGCAACCTGGGCATATATCTTTGTAATAACACAGTAAGCAGGGGTTGAATCTATTCCACTGCAAACAATCGAATCTACTACTCCAGGTGAAAGATCTTATCTCTCTGGAGTCTGAATCATGTTATTCACTGGGCTGCTAAGCCGTTTAGTCTTATTGGGTGACCCCTGATCTTATCTCTCTAGAGTCTGAATCATGTTATTCACTGGGCTGCTAAGCCGTTTAGTCTTATTGGGCGACCCCTGGGAATTCATCCAAGACTTTAGATCTCCTTAGAATTAAGGAGGAGACTGATTGGAGAAGAAGGCAGTCCAATCAGTATCCTAAGCCATTTAGTCTTATAGGGCGACCCCTGGGAATTCATCCAAAACTTTAGATCTCCCTAGAATTAAGGAGGAGACTGATTGGAGAGGAAGGCAGTCCAATGGCTGGTTATTTGTCTTTCCCATGCCTGCTGCTACAGCAGGTGCCCAGAATTCATGGATTCTGTGATAGAGGGGAGTCTTTGTGGAATTCTTTGGTGGGATGGCTTAAAAGAAACCCCCAATTGCAGTAGGACACTGGAATTATTGAACATCAACTTCATGGTTTGGAGTATTATAGAGCCAAATGAACTGAAATTAGGGAAAATTACAATTGAGATAAGCAATATAATAATTCCATGAAGATGCATTTTCAATGTTCCAGAACATCTGTTGCATATGGGACTTCACCTTTCATAGTTTGGCAAACAACATATCTGGTATTATAGTTGAAGAATCCATTTCAATTCTTTTGTATACACATTTTATTAAAAAATTGTATGATAAGATAAGATTTATTGGCATTTATGTAGTTCTTATTTCTGCAATTTATTCTGTTTTGTTCTGGAATCTGATCTTATTAACTCAATTTATCCAATATTCCATAGGGATATACCATCATGCTTAACAATTGAGTTACATTTACATAAAATTAAATAATTCACACCATTCATAAATAACCCTTGAATTATTTATAATCCTTGTTTGTCCCCTGAGCTTACAATTTTGGAATTGGAGGAGGATCTTCTCAACTCAGGAAGGTAAACCCATGTTGGAATTATTGAAGATACAATGGAACAGTGGATAATATGGAAAATGCAACAATTTCCATTTCTGGAGGTTCCTTGAATATTTTGTTCATAAATGACACGGAGATTGTCTCAAAAAGTAGATGGCATCAACCAAGAAAGCATTGCTACCCCTATATTTATGACACATAGCAAGTTAGAGGAGGTCAACATCGGGGTAGGATTAATTTTTAAGTAGACATGGTTGGCTCAACTTGATTTCAAACAATCACCTTCCAGAAGGAATATGTTTTTATCCAAAGGGATGATGCATTGTCTTTAACATTCAATTCTATCATTGCATGTTCTCTCTCATATATTGCCTACTAGATGGTTCCTCTAGGATTTTGTTGGTGCAATCTAATTCTAGGGAGATTCAACTTTCTATGTGAATGCTTGGTTTACAATTATTATAGTAGATGACGGTTTTAGTGGTCATTTCTGGCACTTTTACACTCTCAAAAGGTTAATCTTATGATAGAGTACACTCATCCCTATGGATGATAAATTACACTGTAGCATTAGGAATTGTAGTCTAGATCACAACAAAGGGGGTTACTCAGACGATTTCTACAGGGTACTACTAGAACAAATTGGTCACCTATGTTACAGCAACCATCCCTCCACCGATTTGGATCCATAGAGATCCACATCCGGTATATATAGAGCTCAAAAACATGTCCACTAAGAAATTCAAAAAAAAAGGGAAAAAATAATAATACCCTAGAAAAAATGGACACCATCTTTTCAAATACAACTAGGAACACTTAAATCTCCAAAAGTTAGTAAATATCCTTGATAGCTTTGTTTATGATATAGTTGTAGATAGTACATGTATATTATTGGATAGTGAATGGTTAAAAACATGAAGATGTCACCATATAACTCGATAGTTAACTGGTTGGTTAACCAATGTACTCAATTTTGAACATCAGTATATAAATGTCTATAGGCTTCAAATGATTTCAAGGGTTACAAAAAGCCTGATGTTATCAAGGGATGAATCATAAAAAAATGTTCATTGACTGCAACTTGTTTAGCCTCCCAATGATAAGAATTTGCCTCAACATTGCATTAGTGAACGTTATTCCTGAAACTTGAATATTAGTGGCCTATTCTTATTCTATAATGGAAATTAATGAGACATGCTACTACTGATCTATATTCTACAGTGTAGCTTCATAGAAACAACGTAATTTGCAATCAATTCTACATATATATATGGGTTGATAAGGACATATATATTTTGAATAAGGTTAGCCGTGTGCAGGATGTTTACTGAGCATCTTTTCTAGGTGAATGCAAATTTCTTGACACTAAGAGGACTTATTGTATGACTTGAAGGAACTAGATGCTTCTGAAAACAAATGCATGCACAGGTTTTGAGTATCAAGCATGCACAATATGGTGTAAACATACATTATATGACAATGAAAGATACGATACTGTGGTTGTGGGTTTACATTTTGGGTCATGTATTTTTTCATCTGGTTGCAAGGAGACTAGGGCAGAGGGGTTGAACGAACACTAAAAGGCTGGGTACAAGCAATAGCCAAATGCAAGAGGTAAGCGTCAGAGGTTTATGCATAGAGACAGAGACAGGAGCATAGATCGGATTCATATGAGACAGAAACTGGAGCATAGATCAGATTCAGAGAGGTTTATGCACTTCGTATAAGACAGAGACAGGAGCATAGATCAGATTCATTTATGGCAGCATAGAGACTTCAGGTCAGATGAGATTCATAGAGATCCATTCATATGAGACATACAGGAGCATAGATCAGATTCATTTATGCAGCATAGAGACTTCAGGTCAGATGAGATTCATAGAGATGCATTCATATGAGACAGAGACAGGAGCATAGATCAGATTCATTTATGCATCATAGAGACTTCAGGTCAGGTCAGATCAGAGGAGCATAATACCCTATGCCTTGTCCTCAGGTCAGATTTCCCACAGCTATGTGAACATTCAATCCATGTAAAACAGATGTCAGATTGAATTTTAAAATTCATGTATCACTACAACAAGTATTTGTTAGAAGGAGAGGTAGTTTATCCTAGATGTTCCAGTGATCAGTCATGACTCTTTCATGAATCATTCATTTACTTCAGAATCCAGATATCAACTCCTGATTTACATTCATATATTCAAAAGGTATTCTCCAAGAATGCTTGTCAAACACCCCCAAACAATCAAAGGTATCTCTCGTCCCACCAGTTTCCCATTATTAGCATAGGCATGAGTTTATTTGTGACTGCATGGGCACCTTCCTATACAATAAAATTTTGTTTCAATTTCCCAGTAAGTGTTGCAATGCCTCTGGTCAGACCTTTGGCAACCATATGTGCTGCATTGATGGTTTCTCTGGCTTGGATCATATATCTTCAGCTACAAATTGGTCTTTGGCGGATGTGCCTCAAAATCCAACTTGCACACGTAGTAAATATCTAATAGCTAGTGAAGTTTAAGCAAATAATCACTTTGCATTAGATCATTGAGACATTTCTTCCATGACACACCAGCTTCCATTCTACCTGTGGTCTACTATCCCACCCAAATGGAAAGTCTCAGAAGAGGATGAGACTGGATGCCAGTCCTGTAGGACCCCTCCTTTATGGTCCCCTTGAACTGAACCGTCTGCGTCTTCCGTAGGATCCCTCCAGCAAAGCTCGTTTCCATTGGCGAAGCAACCGTTAGCTTTGCCACCCAACCATAGGCTCATGCTTTCAGTCGCATGGCCTCCCCCGAGCTTTGGGTCGTAGAGCTCACACAATTATTTCAGAAATTCAGCTTGGGCTTCCCTTCCCACCAGGATTTCTAAGCCAAACCCTTAGATAGCAGCAAGTCTTTGAGGCATTCGAAAATTACGACAATCGTCCAAATTATGGGTCCCTTACCCATTCCTTAAGCCTTCCTTATAAAGGGAATTCTCCTGCGACACATGTCGCTTCATGCATAATTAAATATTTTTAATAATTTAATTAATTAAACACTCACCCATCCAAGTGTCAGTTTCTCTGGGAAGTGCACCTACATCCCTAAGTTTGCTCTAGTTTGTCCCCCAGATATTTTAATCAACTCCTAGCTTTTAGTTGACTAGGTGTCTAATCTATTTTGCTCCTAAATAATAATTTCTATTATTTTAAATGCTCAACAAAATATAACTATTCATGTGCAAATGTCTTAGCTATTGTTATGCATTTGCTAAGCAATAATCTAGAGTTATTCTCCTAAGTTTTTATGCAATTTAATTTAACAATCAAATTCACTAGGATCTCGATGCCGCGTCGTTGGGCTCCTGGTTCCTTAATTTTTAATTCTCTGATATGGCACCACTCCGTCGGGTCCGATCATCCATGGTTTCCATTCCTTGGCATGGTACCACCTCGTTGGGTCCTTGCGTCCATTCTTTCCGTTCTCGACAGGGTACCTCATCGTTGGGCCCTTCTGCCACCATATTTCCGTTTTGACTTGCGGGAACTCTTGTAGGGATTTTAGGAATCGTTACCATCCATCCTCCGTCTACATGCTATCTAGGGACTAATGGCGCTGAGGAGTGAGTCCGTTCTCACTGCGCGCCCCTCAACTCGTACGTGACCAGCTCCGTCGTGGCCCACCTCGTACGTCCTCACGCATTCCTCTTGAGCAAGCGGATCAATGCTTATCTGCTCATGCGTGGTATTCTTGTCGGAAGTTGACATCGTCGTCGCTTCCCCTGTGTGTGATTTACCCGTACTCTACGACCCTTCATATTCCTTTGTGTGTCCGTCGGTGAATCGTTTCACCTGTCGCTACACACATTTCTCACAAACGTAAATTAGTGGCACTGTCCTCAATAATCACAATTTGGTTTATAAATCTGTTGCTTCATTAAGCATCTATAATTTACTCAATCATTACTCATTCGTCTAATCACGTAATCAATTGCACAGCTAGTCGTTAAGCATCATTCATATGTACAATTTTCATATCAAGGTCAATCGTTAAACAACATGAAATCGTCCATTCACAATAACTACCCAAATGCACATATATCAATCAATCGTAATCATAAATATACTCAAAGTAAAATCATAGGGTTATTTTATTAATGTTTCAGACAGTCAGGTGACTCAACAGGTGCCCTCAATGTCTACAGTAGTCTAGGGGCACTACATAGATCAAAATTCCATAAGACTGCTTCCAAATCCCCAAATGTCGCTTCTCAATTCGATAGGATTCCTAGGGTTGGAACTTAACGGTTTAGTCAAACATAATAAAATTTATCTCTTAGTCCTTTTGTGAGTATCAATACTCGACTATGTAGTGCCCCTAGACTACTGTAGACATTGAGGGCACCTGTTGAGTCACCTGACTGTCTGAAACATTAATAAAATAACCCTATGATTTTACTTTGAGTATATTTATGATTACGATTGATTGATATATGTGCATTTGGGTAGTTATTGTGAATGGACGATTTCATGTTGTTTAACGATTGACCTTGATATGAAAATTGTACATATGAATGATGCTTAACGACTAGCTGTGCAATTGATTACGTGATTAGACGAATGAGTAATGATTGAGTAAATTATAGATGCTTAATGAAGCAACAGATTTATAAACCAAATTGTGATTATTGAGGACAGTGCCACTAATTTACGTTTGTGAGAAATGTGTGTAGCGACAGGTGAAACGATTCACCGACGGACACACAAAGGAATATGAAGGGTCGTAGAGTACGGGTAAATCACACACAGGGGAAGCGACGACGATGTCAACTTCCGACAAGAATACCACGCATGAGCAGATAAGCATTGATCCGCTTGCTCAAGAGGAATGCGTGAGGACGTACGAGGTGGGCCACGACGGAGCTGGTCACGTACGAGTTGAGGGGCGCGCAGTGAGAACGGACTCACTCCTCAGCGCCATTAGTCCCTAGATAGCATGTAGACGGAGGATGGATGGTAACGATTCCTAAAATCCCTACAAGAGTTCCCGCAAGTCAAAACGGAAATATGGTGGCAGAAGGGCCCAACGATGAGGTACCCTGTCGAGAACGGAAAGAATGGACGCAAGGACCCAACGAGGTGGTACCATGCCAAGGAATGGAAACCATGGATGATCGGACCCGACGGAGTGGTGCCATATCAGAGAATTAAAAATTAAGGAACCAGGAGCCCAACGACGCGGCATCGAGATCCTAGTGAATTTGATTGTTAAATTAAATTGCATAAAAACTTAGGAGAATAACTCTAGATTATTGCTTAGCAAATGCATAACAATAGCTAAGACATTTGCACATGAATAGTTATATTTTGTTGAGCATTTAAAATAATAGAAATTATTATTTAGGAGCAAAATAGATTAGACACCTAGTCAACTAAAAGCTAGGAGTTGATTAAAATATCTGGGGGACAAACTAGAGCAAACTTAGGGATGTAGGTGCACTTCCCAGAGAAACTGACACTTGGATGGGTGAGTGTTTAATTAATTAAATTATTAAAAATATTTAATTATGCATGAAGCGACATGTGTCGCAGGAGAATTCCCTTTATAAGGAAGGCTTAAGGAATGGGTAAGGGACCCATAATTTGGACGATTGTCGTAATTTTCGAATGCCTCAAAGACTTCCTGCTATCTAAGGGTTTGGCTTAGAAATCCTGGTGGGAAGGGAAGCCCAAGCTGAATTTCTGAAATAATTGTGTGAGCTCTACGACCCAAAGCTCGGGGGAGGCCATGCGACTGAAAGCATGAGCCTATGGTTGGGTGGCGAAGCTAACGGTTGCTTCGCCAATGGAAACGAGCTTTGCTGGAGGGATCCTACGGAAGACGCAGACGGTTCAGTTCAAGGGGACCATAAAGGAGGGGTCCTACATTTGGTATCAGAGCCGGTCGAGCCTTGAGGGCACCGGACTCATATTATTAAGGGGTTGTCGGTATCTTCGTCAAGTTGGATTTCACTGGAGTAGCCGAATAGTCCGCTGCTGCAACTCAACTTTGGACTCGACCTCCAAATCAGGTTCAATTGCTTTAATATTGTTTTCCAAGTATTCTGAGTTTTATACCTTTGGATTTATGTTTGGAAATCAAATAAAATTTACAGTTTGAATCAAGAAGTTTTATCGAATTTTAAATGTTGTTATTGTGGAGCGAATCTATGAATTGTAATCAGTATGTTGCAAATAGACCTACAGTGTGAATCGATCTAGTTTTCTGATAAATCATAAACTCTGTTTTTGATGTTCAAATCTATAAACCCTCTGTAAACAGTACTCTTTCTGGATTTCAATTTCTGGTTGTGGGCATTTAACATTTTAAATCTCAGATCATGTAAAGTCTGCGTGTTCTTTAAAGTTTGATGGAGTTCGACATTTCACTTATTTTTTATTAAATCTCAGGTAGTGAGAAGTCTCAGATCGACTTTTCCTTTGCAAGGTTGTGTGGCATCTGACATTTTAGATCTCAGATCATGTGGTTTAAAATCTTAAATTCTGTCATGTGAAGTCGACCTGTGAAAAGACGAGTTCCGTGAAGACTCTGCATGAACATTCCATTTTAATTCGGTCTCAGGATTGTTATTAATGTTTTAAATCTTAACATTCTGTCATATGATGTCGAACTATGCACTGATGCATTCTGATTGTTATTTAAAATCTTATATTCTTGATATTATAGAAGTCCACCTGTATAATGATGCCTTTAGTGTATATACTCTGCATTCACAATCCCTTGAATTCGATTTCAGAATTTTATTATTATTTTTAACTCTTAAACCCTGTCATTATGGATGCCGTTCTGTGCAAAGACGGGTTCAGGGATTACTCTGTATCACATTCCATTGAATTCAAATTCCGAATTTCATTATTTTTTTTTTTTTCTTAACTCTTAAAATCCTGTCATTATGAATGTCGATCTGTGCAAACGATGCGTTCAGGGAGTACCCGGTAGTATGGATGCCGATCTATGCAAGGATGCATTCAATGTATGCTCTGCGTTTACATTCCATTTAAACTCAGATCCAGAATTGTCGTTATGGTGTTAAATCTTAATTTGTCATTTGAGGTCAATAGTGTGCTCTGTGGATGCTCTGCATGTACATTCCATTTAATTTCGGCTCCAGAATTGTTATTATCATAATAATTTGTCATTTGATGTTGATCGGTGTGTTCCGTGGATGCTCTGCATCTACATTCCATTGAACTCGACTTCAAGATTTCATTATCGTCTTTAACCTTAAAATCTTGTCATTATTGAAGTAGAACTGTACAATGATGCGTTTAGTGATTCCATGGAAACTCGACTACAGGTTTCTTAATATTGCTTTACATCCTAATTTTGTTTATCTTAAGATCTCAGCAGACAGGGAAGGGTACTCTGCATTCTTCTTTCAAGGATTTCATCCGCAGTTTGAGAAATCATGTCGCGGAAGGCATTCAACCACCCAAGCTTTGAAACTGAAGAGTAATGCTCCACTCGAAGTAGGCGCGGATGCAGTGAATGCACAGTAAAACTCGGTAACTGACAGTCGACACATAGTTCTATATTAATTATGGTTGGGTTAACCACACAACGATTCAACCACTACTACAACAAATTTCCCAACCTCAAACTCAACGATCGAATCAGGTTCAACGTTTTTCAGATTTTGTTTATCAGTATTTGAGATCAATGTTTGTTTCTATTTTGGATTTGTAATTCTGTGTATTTAGTAACTCTGCTAAATTGTATACACCAATTTTAGAAATCGAGAATGCCTTGGGAAATTCAAGCTCTGACGGTATCAACGTTTATTATGGACCTGTGTAAATACACAAGATATAATTTCGATCGTGATAATTTTTATTATAGATCTGGGTAATTAGATCGAATTCTCATGTTGAAATATTTATGATAGAGTTGTGATAACCCACACAGGCCCGTTCCCAACCGTTTTAGCTCCCACTTCACCTGCAATCTATTCCAGATCACCGCATATTAATATAAACATTACAGATCGTAGCCAATCGATCTTTTCACATTTGGTTTCCAGATCATTGCAATTTGGTATTACTCCGGAACTGCCTCCGTATGGGTATAGTTTTTAAAACCATAAAGATCTATAGTTACTACAAATTATAAGATTTCTGTTCTCTTACCCTAAAAGGGATCTGTGCTTTTCTTTTTTTTCTTTTTTTTAATTTGAAGTTGAATGGTTTCATTTTAAGATCTCTGTGTTAAATTGTGCTCATCGAATTCTGCGATCCGGTCTCAATTATATATTTATCACCTCTGTATCAGTCTCAATTATATATTTATCACCTCCAGGTATCAGTTTGAACATACCGTATACTGCAATCGAATTGCACCCACCCCAGAACTCTGAGTTATATGCATACCCGTTTTCGATAATCTGATCTCTGTTGATATTATAACAAGGATTTCATTGGAGTTATACTCAATTCACTTTTACCTGTTGTTATCTATAACTGGATTCTGAATCCGTATTAATGCTATTTGTACTGGCTGCAGTCTTGATCTTATGCTATATTTATAAAATCCTTCCTTCACCAGATTAGGGATATTCAAACTCTAGATCTCATTTGCTTGCCTTCTTTTAGAGTTCGATTTATATCTTTCGATCTCACACAGCGATCCCGACAATTTATATGTATTTCCAGGAATTCTTAACCCAAATTGGAAGTTCTGACTTTCAAATTCACTATGTTTTTTTTTCATTTCGAAAATGTGTTTCCATATTTCATAATGCGAATTGTAAATCTCAGAATTTCAAAATTCTCTGTGTTCATCGAATTTGAAAACGTGTTTCCAGAAATCCATGACACGAAGTTTTGACTTTCAAATTCACTCTATTTTCTCTTTTTCGAAAATGTGTTTCCAGATTTCATCATGAGAATTGCAAATTATGACTTTCAAAATTTACTGTGTTTATTCATTCCGAAAACGTGTTTCCATAAAATCTTGACTGCGAGTGAGTAGATCTGTGATAAATATTAAGGATCGAATCCTAGAAATGGTATTTAAACCTTGTTGTGTGTTTTATTTGGCAAATCGTACATTGGTTAGCCACAATAACTACAACATGCTTGTTTACATGACCATAGATATGCCGAACCATATTGTTAATGAAGCTGCTGCAGCATGTTCATGTTATAAACCCTGTTGTATGTTTGTATTGCAAATCGTAGCCTTAGCAAGAGTATTTACAGCATTCCCAGTTTCGTATTCATCTCAGTGTATTATTACATGTTTGCAGAAGCATTAGGGAAATTAAAGATTGGTGCATTTAGTTTCTAAATTATTTATTAAAGTTTGGTTATGTGTGCATGTTAGCAAGACAATCAATCAAACCTAGATCTGACTGACCAAATCATGAACCTTGAACAGATCCTCTAATCAAAAAAAAAAAAAAGGAAAAGAAAACTCTATGCGCTTTACTTGCGTCATTCTACCAGTGTGACTAGATACATCAGAACTCTAGAAGTTTAGATCTGGGTATGAGTGTGCCAGATCTCTATCTTGAATTGTTGATTACGCCCACTACCTCCTGAAATATTCCTTTCTTTTCAAAGTAATATTTTCGGAGGACTAGAGTATATAAGCAGGCCATCGGAGTTAAACCCTTGCCATCTGACAAGCGTCCCTGTATTACCAATTTTCAAAACACCGTAAAAATTTGTGAAGGATGTTCTTGATGTCAAATTACTTATGCCCAAGCATGTTTTCGATGGGGAGTCTATCCGTGCTACCTGCCGAGTACCGACAACTAAATCTCGTTATCTTGTAGCAAAGATGTCTGTATAGTGTATTTATACGTTTTAATGCGAATAGAGTAAATCTTGATTGAGTTTCTGAACTATTGGGAAACAAGTCTTGTTCAATTTATATTTTATGTTTGTATCAATCGAAATTCAAGTCGATTGATGGAAATTCCATAAGTATATAATGAGAAATTGCAGACATAATCTTTGTGTGATGCGCAGAGCTTGAATGAAGGTTTATTTACAGAGCATCGATGGCTGTTGTGCGTCGTAAAGGCAGATCGACAGTACAAGATGATTGGTTATGGATGCACAAGCATTCGGGAGTTAGTGGTTTAACACTACAGCGCCTGTTCATTTGAGTGCTAAAGGTTTAATGTTGAGCACCAAAAAGTAAGTTCTACCGGGTGGAGGGAGAAAGTGGTGGAGTTTGCCATGTATGGAGGGTAAGGTAAAACTAGTAAAGGATTGCTAGTTTAACTCTGTGATATATTTGGTTTTGTGCCTAAAACAATAGATCCGAGAGGTAGAAATTCTAATTTTTTTTTATATATATATATTTGGAATTGTAAAACCAAGGGAATTGTATATTGTTCATATACACTTGATAAAGATCCTCTATGATGGCCTTGGATGGATTTAGGCTATCAGGATCGATCCCAATAATTGTTTCCCTGCGTGAAACCTTTCTAATTCCTCCACTGGGCACGCAGTTAACTTAGTTGGAGGACTAAGCCGCCGAGCTGTGACTTACGTCTAGGAGTAGACACCTGTCATAGTGTTATCTGGCCAGAGTCATCTATGCGCATTGTTTTAGCCCTCACTGAAAACCGACATCTAAGGAACACTTTCCACGAGTTGGGACGCTAACCTAGCCTTGATTGCCACCAGATTCCTTCACTCCTTCCTGTGTGGACGAGTTGGTAGTAATTAGGAGGATAGGGAGATAACACCTGTTCATCCGTGGTCGAGTTACTCGTAACTCCTGGCGGTAGGAATAACATTTTAGAGATGTAAACTTTTATTATTTTCAACCGAAGTTATCCCTGGCTAAGTGATAAAAATTCATAGCAGTAGAGTGTCTTTTGGTGACTTGACACTTGTAAAATTACTATCGTTGTGCTGGGTTGTTTTTACCAAACTCGAACTGCCAAAAGACCAGGAGTGCAATCGAAGAACAAACTCAGTTAAAACTTAATTAAATTATGTTGCGATGGGAGTATATCTTGAGTTGAGTGCATTAACGGATATGATAGCCATTTATTTAATTGAAGAACAGGAAATTAGGAACATATTTTATAAATAAAGTTTTTACCGAATATGTTATTTAATCTTGATTTAGTGCATTGACGAATATGATAACTATTTATTTAAAATTGAAAGATAAGAAATTACAAACCTACTTCATAAATAAAGTTTTTTTTGCGGAATATGATTAGTTTCATAATACTTTAAAAAGCTATTATATTTAATGTATTTAAATATGGGTTGAGCTAGAATCATAAATCTTACTACATTCTTTTGGGAGGACAGGTTGACCTAGATCTAAGTTGGGTTATTTTAGAGATAGATTCTTATATAAATTAAGGATGCATGTTCCGGATAGGAATTATATTGGCATAATTTATTATGTAAGCATTGCATTCAAGCGAATTATATGAAGGATTAAATATTTGGTTTATGTTTCATGGTTCTCTTTATAGGATAGTATGAAAGAATAATCCATTATTATATTCTAATACGAATTCTTATTCAGACATTATGAAATGACAATATAATATTTCATAATATGTAGTTGAATGAAATAAATATATGTTTACATAATACATATACATTTAAATTTGTATATGCTCATGCTTCGGTTATTTCATAATGGCTTTTGGACAGATTCAACATATTTAACCTATAAAAGAAAAGAGAATGGGATGAAATATATATGCTCATACCTCAACTATTTCATAATGGAAAGTGGAATGAAACTAAGTGATGTGACGGACACTAGCTTATGTAAATATAAAGGAAAAAATAAATGAAATATATATAGAGAGAGAAGGAGAGAGAGATAGGAAGTGGAATAAACTTATGTATATTTAATGTACTTAATGGTGGTTAAAATAATGGTTAGAAATTAAATGATAAATATGAAGGCCATTAATTATATGGATTTTAGAAAGAGTTTATGCTTACAAATTATATGCTAGGTAGATTGTATAAAAATGTCAATCAGGAAAGGTCGTTAGCTATATAAATGTTAGGTGACCAGTTATTCAGTTAACATATATTTCCAATTATGACTTCAAATGAATGACTTAGAATCAGCCTAGTTTCTAATTATTGGTTTATATTAATGAGAATGAAAAGTACGAACTTGATGTGACCAAACAAAAGTAAAGGAAAAATTCTTGATTGGAAAAATCCACCGAGAGGGCCAAATAAAGATGATTCTCGGAAGACGAAGTATGGAGACGATTAGCATATTAAATTAAATTCAATGAAGCTAACTTTAAGTCATGATCAAACCTTGATGAAAAGACAACCAACCTTGATATGGAACTCGATGACGTTAAAGAAGACCCACAATGTGCGACTCGATGAGTATGTCGAGGTAGTCCTATGACAACATGAACGATGAAAGGAGGCAAGGATGTGATAACCTCGTTAACCTCGAGTATTGATACTCACAAAAGGACTAAGAGATAAATTTTATTATGTTTGACTAAACCGTTAAGTTCCAACCCTAGGAATCCTATCGAATTGAGAAGCGACATTTGGGGATTTGGAAGCAGTCTTATGGAATTTTGATTTGGGACAATTTGAGGGTCTCTCCTGAAATGTCAAAACCGTGATTATATCTTACCGCATATTTTATGATGTTTACCTTCTCGTCCTGGAGGGAGGATAACCATTTTGATTTAAGTCCTTGCTCAGATCTGTTATGCTTTTGGGTGGCTATTGATGCGATGCAACTTGTAGATAGTGTGGACATTGTAAGCCTTCGTGGATGACTAGAAGGTATAGAAAAATCTAAATTTGGACTAACAATTATGAAGTATTATTGGATTTTCATTACGCGAAATTATGACTGAGTTCCTAAGGAGGTATTGGAACCATACTAGATGATATAGAAAACTAATGATTAGAACCACTAGTGCTTTTGGCTATCATTGTTTGAGAAGAATAGAAGAGAATGACAAAAAGATGAGAGTATAAATTTAGGTAAAGACTAGTGTCGAAAGTACGAGAACAAAAGTTAACTTCGAGATGAAGTTCTATTTAGGAGGGGGTGTATGTAATGCCCCTAGAATGACTTTGGACCTTAAGGGCACCTGTCGAGTGACCTAGCTGAACAAATTCTATATAATGGTCTTTTGAGCCTTGTTATGTATTAACTGATTGAGGAAAACCTGATGATGGGAATGACGACAATCATTGATAAATGAATTAAGGAATTAAATTATATGTGTGGAGTGGTATAATTGATTGATTAGTTCTTGCTTAATGATTAGCCCTGATTGATCAAGTCAAAGTGCAAGAGGACAGTTACAGTCTTAGCTCTACGACTTGGGAGGACGCAACTGAGATGCGTCATAGCTTTCCATTTTTTTTTTTATTCTGAACTTCGGGACGAAGTTCTAAATAAGTAGGGGTGTATGTAGTGCCCCTAGACTACTGTAGACATTGAGGGCACCTGTTGAGTCACCTGACTGTCTGAAACATTAATAAAATAACCCTATGATTTTACTTTGAGTATATTTATGATTACGATTGATTGATATATGTGCATTTGGGTAGTTATTGTGAATGGACGATTTCATGTTGTTTAACGATTGACCTTGATATGAAAATTGTACATATGAATGATGCTTAACGACTAGCTGTGCAATTGATTACGTGATTAGACGAATGAGTAATGATTGAGTAAATTATAGATGCTTAATGAAGCAACAGATTTATAAACCAAATTGTGATTATTGAGGACAGTGCCACTAATTTACGTTTGTGAGAAATGTGTGTAGCGACAGGTGAAACGATTCACCGACGGACACACAAAGGAATATGAAGGGTCGTAGAGTACGGGTAAATCACACACAGGGGAAGCGACGACGATGTCAACTTCCGACAAGAATACCACGCATGAGCAGATAAGCATTGATCCGCTTGCTCAAGAGGAATGCGTGAGGACGTACGAGGTGGGCCACGACGGAGCTGGTCACGTACGAGTTGAGGGGCGCGCAGTGAGAACGGACTCACTCCTCAGCGCCATTAGTCCCTAGATAGCATGTAGACGGAGGATGGATGGTAACGATTCCTAAAATCCCTACAAGAGTTCCCGCAAGTCAAAACGGAAATATGGTGGCAGAAGGGCCCAACGATGAGGTACCCTGTCGAGAACGGAAAGAATGGACGCAAGGACCCAACGAGGTGGTACCATGCCAAGGAATGGAAACCATGGATGATCGGACCCGACGGAGTGGTGCCATATCAGAGAATTAAAAATTAAGGAACCAGGAGCCCAACGACGCGGCATCGAGATCCTAGTGAATTTGATTGTTAAATTAAATTGCATAAAAACTTAGGAGAATAACTCTAGATTATTGCTTAGCAAATGCATAACAATAGCTAAGACATTTGCACATGAATAGTTATATTTTGTTGAGCATTTAAAATAATAGAAATTATTATTTAGGAGCAAAATAGATTAGACACCTAGTCAACTAAAAGCTAGGAGTTGATTAAAATATCTGGGGGACAAACTAGAGAAAACTTAGGGATGTAGGTGCACTTCCCAGAGAAACTGACACTTGGATGGGTGAGTGTTTAATTAATTAAATTATTAAAAATATTTAATTATGCATAAAGCGACATGTGTCGCAGGAGAATTCCCTTTATAAGGAAGGCTTAAGGAATGGGTAAGGGACCCATAATTTGGACGATTGTCGTAATTTTTGAATGCCTCAAAGACTTCCTGCTATCTAAGGGTTTGGCTTAGAAATCCTGGTGGGAAGGGAAGCCCAAGCTGAATTTCTGAAATAATTGTGTGAGCTCTACGACCCAAAGCTCGGGGGAGGCCATGCGACTGAAAGCATGAGCCTATGGTTGGGTGGCGAAGCTAACGGTTGCTTCGCCAATGGAAACGAGCTTTGCTGGAGGGATCCTACGGAAGACGCAGACGGTTCAGTTCAAGGGGACCATAAAGGAGGGGTCCTACAAGTCCCAAGAGACTTTGCGAGAATAGATACCCCTCTGACCAGGCAGCTAAGCCAAAAGAAGTCCATGTCATGCAGTGAATCCCCTGCCTTCGGGACATGTTTCTTGAAGCAACATCCAAAATGAAAAAGAAATAGTTTTTAATGTGCAGTTAAGACTTTATCACAGAATTAAGTAAAATCTTGGAACAAGTTTGAGGATCACAGTATTGTTCTACATTTATTATGAATCTTGTAAAATTCTCAACAATGCTTCTACCGGTTAATTGCATAGTATTTTCTTCAAATCAATACTAAAATACAAACGAGTTCAATAAGGTCATGGTTCAGTAGTCAAGATGGTGGCATGTCAGGCCACCGACCAAAGTTTAATGCCCCTCCAAAATAAGAGTAAGAAGATGGGAGCAGGTGGTGCATGTCCTAGGTGACTTTCACAGAATAGTGCCCCAATGTCACAGCACCTTATAGCCAAATGGAAGTGCTTGTGTTAATGGTTTGCCCCTTGAGAGCCATTCTGTTTGCACAAGCAGACCATTTGCAATGACCAACCTCTTTGGACAAGTTGCAATAATTCTACTAAGATTTATTTTAACAAAAACACCCAAATTGTGTACCAGAGTGGAGCCAGTCTCCCAGTTCCTGGGCAAAATATGAGAGGGTGCAAACAGCAAAAAGCTCAACTGGACCGACAAAAGTTTCAAATCAGGAAACTACCGAAAATTTTGTGCAGAGCTGGAGAAGCAGGGGAGGCTAAGGCATCCCAACATCCTGACACCCTTGGCACATGTTCTAGACACAGATGGTGTTTTCCTTTTCTACGAATATGTTCATAAAGGCAGCCTCTCAGACTTTCTTCACACCAGTAATGTTTGTATATTGGATTGGGCATCACGTTGCAACATTGCTATAGGTGTAGCTCAAGGTTTGGCTTTTCTACATGGCTGTCAACAGCCAATCATCCATCTTGATCTCACTACCAAAAACATTCTTCTAAAGTCTTTAAGAGAGCCACAAATAGGTGATATTGAGCTTTGCAAGATTATGGATCCTTCCAAGGGCACAGCGAGTATTTCTGCAATTGCTGGCTGAGTTGGATACGTCCCTCCAGGTATACTCCAGCTACTCACTTATGCCAAAACAGTAGATGTTGCAGAACATACTATTTTATAGTTATTTTTGGCTATATAAGAGACATCATGCTACAATGTTCTTTCCAATCATAGCTCATTATGATTTTAGAGCTTCTCAAGTAAATAGGAGTCATGATGGTCAGATTAGGGAAAGTCTACAGGATGGATCAGAATGTCTGATACAAAAGTTTATTTTTTATTAGTGTTACTTATGTTCTCAAGATGGAGATTATGACTTAGAAAGTTCAATGCTTGCATAATTCATAGTGTATATATTTTTGGTGGTAGAAGCTGTTAAGGATAGGGGCCGTAGCTATAAAATGCTTTTGGAATTTTGAAATTATCCATATTTTCTTCCCCTGCTATAAACTGCTACATATTAGTTGTTTTAGTCAAAGTGTTGATTACAAGAAGATATGCCAATGAACACACCAGTGAAACAAGATTCGGTAGACTCGGGGAGTCTACTTGGCCCAGCTCTGAAACAATTCGAGTCTTTTCAATTGGGCCAAACGTTGTCAAACCTGGTAAAATTCACAAATTTGCCAAGACACTGAGTTCGACGAAGTATGGATGGGTTACTTGTTGAGAATAAATTAGCCATCCCAATGGGGGCTTCTACTGTCTCAATAGGAGGCTCTGATTTACACTGGTGTCTATGTGCTTGATAAGGATACCAACCAAATAAGCAAAGAGATTTTAAGAGAAGAAAGAATACTTGGGAACTTAAACACATAAACTAGCTAAAAAATTCCAATATATCGGAAAGATAATTGCCCAAACAACAAGCCATGAAGGGACACTTCCAAGGGTGCTACGGGAAAGGTAGACTGAGGATAAAAGCACATACCTTTGAATTGAATTCTCGAAACCCTTCTGCAATGTACAGCCAAACCTCCAGATACACGCGTGACGCTACAAACTGGTAACACGATTCTTCGATTCTTTGAAACAAACAGTCAAAATGAGCCATGGGCGATTCTAGGGGTTTTATTGGCACTCTAGCAGCCAAATCGCGGGCGAATTGGACTCCAAAACAGCTATTTCCTCAAATTGCGGGCGAACCATAGCTCAAAAAAAAACCCATGCCAGAAATTGAGGGCGAACCATAGCTCCGAAAAAACCCATGCTATAAATTGAGGGCGAACAATAGCTCCAAAAACCGGCATGCCAAAAATCACGGCGAATGAATTTACAGGAAACAACATCCCTAAAAATCGGGGGCGACTGGTGCATCCAAGGAAAAATCAATGAAAATAAACTGGCGAAAATCAATTTTCCCTTATTTCTTCCACAAAAATCGCGGGCGACTGGTTTCTCCTATAAATTCCTGCTAAATACGATTTTGGCTATATAGTTTTTGAATATTTACAAAACAATAAATAGTGGGCTATTAAAATTAATTCTCAAAAACCTCTTTTACATAAAAATTCGCCCTAAAAAAAATTGGAAACCTTCTAAATTCGCCATTGGGCTAAATTTCGCCCCTAAAATCATCCCTGTATTCATCCATTGGTGATAGATATTCATCAACGCCCTGATCCTTGTGGGATCGACCGAACTCGGAATATTTCCTTCTGCATATGTCACGATACCTGGTCCTCGTTTCTTCTGGAGCGCACTGGCCTGCTCTTTCAGTTCTTCTCATCTTTTTCTTCTCTTCTCCCGCTCAATCTTATGGATGTCCGGAGTGTTTTTATGACTCATTGCTCTATCTTTTTTGAGTCTGTCCGATCTCTCACCGTTGGTCATGTCTCCTTTTCATATGTCGATCTTTTTCATGTATCTACTCCATCAGAACATGTTTTTTCACCCCCCCAATGTCGGCCTAAATTTATCTAGGAAACTAGGGAAGTGCGGGACTTCATTTGCTCAGAAAATACTCCCACTCGTGCTCTTGTATAAATTTCTTCCATGCTCATTCTTTCTCTTCCAAATTTGAATTTGGGAGCAGCAGAAGCAACAAGGGTCGGGTCTTGACAATATGGGCAGCACCTTTTTTGATTAAGAATTTGAACAAAAGAGTTGGCAAGGAACATAGGAATTGATTGGTGAGTTCGGTGAAAAATATTCTCCTTGCGTTGTCAACAGACACTCGTTCTTCAACTGTGTATTCTTCATAGAACTTGACAGAAATCTTCTCGCACCATTCAAACATATTTGTATGACCTTTGTTAATCATCTTTGTGATTAATACGTGCTCCTTTTCATCTACTTGTCTTCTCATCCAGGAGCTTCTTCAGCAGAAGCAACATGGATTCCACGAACTTCTCATGAGTCTCAGAAAAGAATTTCTCCCTTGCTTGAGCAATCGTCAGCTTGTTTCTTTGCACATAATTTTGCAGGTAAATAACGATCTTTCTCTCCCACCATTCTTTAATCTCTTGCTCTGATATCATTGATCATGCTCGCTATCACTTTATGTATGCATCACCGACAACAAAACTGATGTTGTAGTCAAGGGGGTTGCATTGTTACCAGTGATTCATAGTATATTATAAGCAAACAGACACAAGATGCAGATACAAGAGACAAGAAGATGGAGAGAACTCAATCCTTTTATTACTCACCAAGATGCATAACAGTACATAAGAATAGATCTCAGTTAACCCAATAGATTGGCTCACCATCTTATATATATTTTTTACATACAATTATGTAATTGCTTGTCGGTTTGACCGATCGACCCGACCTATACTGGTCGACACAACTGTCGACATGTTTTACAACTGGTCGGGTGGAGGACCTAATCGAGAGGCCAACTTAGGCTCCTCCAACATTCTTCAATAAATTCCTAATTATGAAGATTTTTAAGACACTAGTAATGAAGGGAAAGAATGTGATGGTGATGATGATGATGATGAAGATATTCCTCCAAGTGGGGATCCTAAAGACAGTAAGCAAGATGATGACAATTTTCCTCCTACAAGGATTTTCAAGGCACTAATGATGATTTTCCTGAAAGAGAGGATTTTGATGGGATTGATGATGCATTTTCTGAGCATGCATGTACAAATAATGTTGATGGTTTTCTTCATAGAAAGGATTTTAATGGGACCAATGATAATTCTCCTCCTAGCTACAAGTATTTTAATGGGACAAATGATGATTTTCCTCCCAGCGAGTATTTTTATGGGACTGATGATGATTTTCCTCCAAGTGAGGATTTTAATGGGACAGATGATGATTTTGGTGACGACGAAAACATCAATAATGGTCAAGATGATTTTCCTCCAAGCAAGGATTTCAATGGCACCAATGATGACTTTCCTCCAAGTGAATATTTCAATGGCACCGATGGTGACTTTCCTCCAAGCAAGGATTTCAATGGCACAGATGATGAATTTCCTCCAAGCGAGGATTTCAATGGCACCGATGATGAATTTACTCCAAGCCAAGATTTCAACGGAACAAATGATGATTTTCCTCTGATCAAGGATTTCAATGGAACCGATGATTATTTTCCTCTAAGCGAGGATTTCGATGGCACCGATGATCATTTTCCTCCGACCGAGGATTTCAATGGCACCGATGATCATTTTCCTCCGAGCAAATATTTCAATGGAACCGATGATCATTTTCCTCCGAGCAAGGATTTCAATGGCACCGATGATCATTATGTTGACGATGAAGCCAATGATGAAGACAATGATTCTCCTCCAAGTAAGGATGTTACAGGAACCAATGATGAAGAAAATGATTCTCCTCCAAGGATTTTACAGGAACCAATGATATTAATGTTGAATCTCAAGAGTTCCCTTTCAGTGAAGAATTTAGTGGCACCAATAGTGTTGATGGTCACATTGATCTGTCAGCAATTGATCAACTTATTAGTGATCATGACAATCATTTTTATACTGAATTTGTTGATGATATTTTCAATGAGGGGGGTCATATGCCTCACAATGAAAACATTCATTCTAATGAGATTTTTTTTGCAGACATAATGGTCCAGGAAAGGCTACGACACAATCCAATAATGAGTAGGATTAAGTGTAGGACTAGACCTTTTTATGCCAATCCAAAGCATTCTAGTTATACAAGGTCTAGGAAAGGTTTTCTCACAAGTACAAGTTTCGTTAATCATTTGATTTTGAGTGAGTGTTGCCACAAAATTTGTTTGAAAGGTATAGGCTACAATTATGCCATGGATAAAAGGAAGATGTATTTATCAATGAACAAAAGTATGCAAAATTCATATTTAGTGGGGTGCATGATTTCTACAAGGAAGGGTTATGATTATCGCGTTGTAAATGTTATTCTTTGTAGAAAGGCATTCAAACAGATTCACTCAATTGGTAATGTTTTATTATCAAGAATCCAAACAAGACTGGATAAGGATCCTACATTTTATTTTGATGATTATCAGGGACAAATTACTGGGCCATCAACACACACTACAATATCATGGATGCATGATTTATTTTCCAAGCATGGAGAGAGTATGCCAAACATACAAACAATACACATTCCATATAATTTCACAAGGCTGGAAATCTACAACTTATACAAGGATTATGTTCAAGGTGGTCAAGGAAATGGTAACTTCATCAGATATGCATATTTCACAAGAGTATGGAAAAAGAAGTTCAACAACGTCTGCATTCCAAAGAGGTCAATGATGGGGATCTGCAGTACATGTGCTTATCTTAAAGAAAGAATGGATAGATAAGAAGGGATATAAAGAGGTATGTTTACAAAATTGTTTTTGATTTTAGATAAATGTCAATTATTAAAACTAGTTATCAATATTTTTTTGTTATGCTGTTTGTAGACTCCATAATCAATGCACTAAAGAACATCACAATCAGCAATCAAATGAATGAAAAAAGTTGCACAAACATCACAAGAAGCTTTATGATGCTCCAAAAAAGTATATGGGTTTGATAATTGATGGCATGGATCAGAAAAAAACACTCTTGCCACATTTTGTCCATGTGCCAAAGAATTTAAAGGAGGAAAATTTTATTCAGTTTCACTTGGTTGGGTGTATTGTTTTTAATGGTGAAATGATTCCAAGGGTTTACTTTACAGCTCCAAATATTCATAATGATGAAAATTTGACCATCACCATAATTTACCATGCACTTACTCATTGGCCTGGTGATCTTCCTAAATTTCTATATCTACAATTGGACAACACAAGCCGAGAAAACAAAAATCAGGTCGTGTTTGGTTATCTAAGCATGCTTGTTGAATTGGGAATTTTTAAAAAGATAAAAGTTGGTTTCCTTCTTGTTGGGAATACACGTGATCATATTGATCAAATTTTCAGCCATTTTTCAAGGACAACGAGGAGGAAGAAATTCGGGAGCCTACCATCATTGATTGAAATTATAGGAAAATCATACTATCCATAGCCTATTATATAGAAATTGGAAGAAATTGTTGACATGTGAAGATTTATGTTTGGATCACATGGTGAAGAAAGGTACATTGAAAAACTTAATGACATTAGCTTTCAACATCAATTTCGTATTAAAAAGATTGATGAAAAAACACAACTGTGGGGAAAGAAGTACTCAAATAGCACATAATGGGGACTTTCATCAAGTTTGGGATTTCTGAAATTCATCCCAAATTGTCAAATGTATGCTTCAAATTTATTGTTATTGCAATCATCTGCAGAGATTCATAAAGCAAGGAAACCTAGTAGAGATGTTGATTCTTCTCAATGCTTGGAAGAAATAAAAAATTCTATCAAAGATACACATGAGTACTTTGATGTTTTTAATTGTATTTGGTGGGAGTCTTTTTTCATGGAGCAAAGTGGTATAATTTCAAACTCTACAAATCTAGATATATATTTGAAGTCTCCATTTGCTTGGCCACAAAGTTTATCAAATGAAAATGAGGTAACAAGTGTTGAAACTCGAGGTGTTGATTTTTCTCAAGTAGAGGAGAGAAAAATGTATATTGGCTCTAGAAGATCATCTGCAAAGCATCAAGAGATGGAAGACCTTTATAGGGGATCAGTACAAGATATCAAGGAGGGTTGCATGATTGCAGTTTTGGATACAAATGATGCACGTCATTATCCATTCTGGATTGCAAAAGCTATGAAGGTTAATAAATAAAATGAAGAAGTAGTATTAGTAGAAGTACATTGGTATGCAACAGATACACACCCATTTGATGGTGTGTACAAGGAAGAGATGTTGGTTGAGAAAAAGTTTTGCAAAAAGAGAAAAGGAAAGGGTCAAAAAATAAATCGCCGGCAATGACATATTGAAATTAGAGGAAGTTTATATATTTGTTTATGGTTTCAAGTTGATAAAGAAAGACACTCTTTGCTCCAAGACTATAGAGATTATCAAGAGGTTGTTTCCAAAACAAGAAGTTGCAAGATGGGAGTTTGTTAAATCAAGACGTAGATCCCGAAGGAATATGACATCTGAAATGATGAGCATAGATGTAGACTCAAATGGTGCACCCATTGATAATAGAGAAGAATATGGGTCATCTACATCTTCATCCAGTCCTTCATCTGCAAAAAATGTAGATTCTGATGGGGTGTCAGAATCCATGGATGCATTTGAATAATTTCACATGAAGCATTTTAGATGTTTGTTATTAGTATGATGTTTGTAATTGAAACTCTAAAGGATTTTTTGAATATTTATATGAATCATTTGTTCTTGTATGGTCTAATATATTATTTCATTATGAATCACATCATAATTTATTTGTTTCTATATGTTAGAGTGGAAATTATTTATGAATTTTTGTTTTTTGTTTAATATGCAATTTTTTTAAAAGTTGTAATTTATCTCTTGAAGAATATTTTTTTTTTCCAATTTAGGGGTTAATTTTAAAGTTTTTGTAAAGAACAGTATGGGATGTTTAGGCCATGACCCTATTTTTTACCCTAAAAAAAAAACCATGTATACTGGTATCAACACTTTTCTATTTGGGGGGTGTTTTTGGTGTTTTTTTTTGCCAAAACCATCGTTTTTATGGCTAGAGTTCTCGTTTCATAGTATATGTGGTTAATTTTATACTTTTTTACCAAGAATTTCTTAAAGGATTACTTATGTCAGAGGCTATACAAGTTAGGTGATTTCAAACTACTCATATATTTATGATGAAAATGCTAAATCCATATCTCGACTAACCACAGTGTATTTTACAGTATAACACTTATTTAACATAAGTCATTCTTTGCAATCAATCAAACACATCCACACTTAGATAGGGTACAATTCTCAACATATTTGTTATGTTTAGGTTCTAGTTCATTATTTATATTTAGAAGACAAGACTAACTAACAAATCCAAACTATCTCAAGGGATATAAGGATAGTCACGTACTTCCTTAGGTATATATCCATTGTATGATAATCTTGTCTATGTCACAATGAATCCCAATACAATAAGACATTTACTACCCTTGAGTTTTCTTGCATGCAAATATGTGATATTACTTAAGCATTTAATTAACTCTATTGCAACTATTGAATTAAAACAAGAGCATACTTAAATCATGAAAACATTATAATTAATAGAAGCCATTATGAGTGAACAATGGCAATATAATAAATAAAGAATATTTGTGCACATAATAGAATGAAGTAACAATAACACAATAAATTAAGAGTATGTAGCTCAAATAGATCAACTTAGGTGTCTAAATGTGCAATTTCAACTTTCCACCCAACCATAAGTACTATGTCCAGTGTATACTCTTTCATATGAGAGGCCACCCTTGAGCTAAAAAAGGTATCCACTAAAGTGAAGTTTCATCAAGAAATCTTCTCCCAAGATTCCTCAATCCATCCTATAGACCCATGGCGTTGATGGACTTATTTAGCAAACAAAAGTCAAATGTCAACTCTAATAATTAAGTCATAAAATATTATCAATGAGATAAGCTCATTCATATAGTAAAGATGAATCCACTTTTAATTAATGTTAGAGTTTTCAGCTCGTGCTAATAAAGTTCTAATTCAGGCAATAATTATGGCACTCACTCTCAACTTTTAAATGACCGTTTCCAGCTTCTAATAAAACACGATTTCAATTCCCAATCCTTAACTTAATTATTAAATATTAAAATTAACTTCTAATAAATAATTTAAAGGGAGTCCAATTCCCAATCCTTAAATTAACTCTTAGATACTAAACTAAGCTCTAATAAAATATCAAGAGCTTGATTCTCAATAATTATTATACTTTAGCTCTTATGGACTTGCCTTTTTCCAAATCAATGAAGTATAATCCTTTATATGTAAAATGTAAAGGGAGTCCAATTCCCAATCCTTAAATTAATTCTTAAATACTAAACTAAGCTTCTAATAAAATATCAAAATCTTGATTCTCAATAATTGTTATACTTTAGCTCTTATGGACTTGTCTTTTTCCAAATCAATGAAGTATAATCTTTTATATGTAGAGTATAATCCTTTATAAGTAGATTATGATTACTATAATCCAAGTAATGTTCTTAAGAAAGTCCTCAACGTAAATTTGCAGTATGGTGAGAGGAACTCAATGTAACACATAAGAGAATTGTATGCAAACTCTCGACTCTTGGAGAACTCAACACAGAACATAATAGGGTTCCACGTAGAGTATAGAAAAACTCAACGTAGAACATAAGGAGAGATCCTGGGATTCTATAAGATGCAATGCAAGCACAAAAGTGAAGAACATGAATTCGGATCTCTACGAAGAGACCTCTCCCTATGCTTCTTTGAAAACAACTTAAAATGTCGTGGCGGTGCTCGAGAAAGAGTTCACTTTTTTCTTAAAGTCGTCAAAATATGCTACGATTTTGGGTGGATGTAGCAATCTTTTCTTATTTTTGCAAATTCTAAATTTAATTATGTTTTAATGGCTGTTTGGATCGTAAAAATGGATTTAGCACCATAAAAAATTTAAAGTTTGACAATTATAATCAGGATTTTTTAAAGTTTCTATCGTTAAATAGTGCCTAAAAAATAAAAAAATTCTGTTCAAAATCATTGAACTTTTAAACTATGTGATGCTACTCCCAACATATCCCAAAGGAAAATAATGGGTCTAATGCATTAAATACTTTGTTTTCTTCCCTAACGCTGAGTTGCAAATTTCCCACATCAGGGTTGGCTCTGATCTCGTCCAGGCCGCCTCCCTCTCCCATGCAATGTATGTTCAAAATGATATTGACAATCCCCTTTCATTAATGCAACCCTTTTCTTGTATATCCTCTTTCGTAGACATCAATCCAAAAATATGGGATCTCTCTTAGAGACTAAGATAAAAGATGGAGCGAGTTATCAAAACCGTCCCTCTTTATTAGAAACCTTAAGCTATAATATTGTAACAACTCTAGCCATAATCTGCTTATAACTAAATCGCAACTGTAACTCTCTACCTTATTAAGAGTTGAATACTATTTGTCACTGCAGTATTGTATATTAATAAAACAATGATATAAAGAACAACTTTAATTAATGCATCATAAGGATAAAAGTAACCCTAATAGTGTGTTCAAGCAAATGATCTAGTTATGACGATAATAGTAACACACCTGGTAGTAACCTTTAGTGTACTAGGAGGTCATAGGCTCAAAGTAATAAGTTTTTTCTTATCATTCTCTAGCTCTTAGGTTTTGATGATAATAATGATAATGATAATAATAATGATAATGATAATGATAATGATAATGATAATAATGATAATAATAATGATGATAATAATAATAATAATGATAATGATAATGATAATGATAATAATGATAACAAGTGAAATAGCAGCGATGCTACTTATACCTGCCTCTAAGAAAGATTTAAATTTCATTTATAAAAGTTTAGTAAATATATTTAAGTTTTCAATGTAAATATACCTATCATTGGTGTAAGCACTATATGTATTTTTTGTAATGTGGTATTTTAAAAAGTTTAGATGTTAAAATATGTAAATGTATTTTTCAACTATATTTATTATAATTAAATTATATAATCTTAATAACTAATATTTGTCATTTAAATTCTATTAACTTTTCTCATTTTTTTAAAATATAAAAAAAAATCAATTTTGTAATATATAAAAAAATTAATCTTGTAATAAGATTTGGTGACATTCTTAGATGTTTTATCATAGGAAGTGATTTTGACTTTTTCCTTTCTTCATTTAAGTAATGAATATTACATTTACAATGAATATGGATGCTCCAATGACTTATATATTATTGATCATTGCAAATAGTCGGAGAAGCCTACAAAGAACTTGCTCAACAGTATCGAAGCCCATTTACCCTGCTCTATTTTGAGCTCATACAATGATGCTCTCTTTATTTTTGAGGTGAAAAGGATTGTTGGTCATCGTAAAGGTAGGCATAGGTGGTTGGAGCATTTATAACAAAGGTTCAGTAAGTGAGGTGTGTAGCAAAAGGTTGGTAAAACTACAAGTACTTCTAATTTTACTTTTCCATTGTAAGTAATATTCATATTAAATCTGATGATGAAAAAGAAACTCTACAACTACAACGGACATAGATATATATTTTGTTGTTTGAATGATTCTAAGTATTGTAATACAAAAAAGTGCATGAAAAGATTGAAGTATGGATTGAGCAAGCTAAGAGTTGTGGAAGCCAACTAATGTTTTCACACAATTTTTAGCTACACGGATTGGACATTGATAATTTATTATAGTAATATATAGTAGTAGTTTGAATCCTCCACAATCAACTAATGCCGCTAATCAGTACCCCTTGAGGTTAATAACTATTCAGTTATAGAATCCGGAGAGGGAAGCATTCTTATCAAATGTTTTCTTGGATAAGGCGCCGATATTCTGCTATATAATTATATTATAATTCTTGGTGTTATATATCTTTCAATAATGAATAATGGTGGCGATGCATTCCATCACAATTCACAATCTTATCTTTCAGTTCTTGGCATGAATGTGCTTGATTTTTGGGGCGTGTATGGCCTGTAGGAAGACCAACTCTCTCAACTGAATTTGAACAATTCCACTTCACGTACAGCCTCAGATAGAATGTTCACAGAATTTTGCACTGATCCACAGCTCCTACGCATCCACAGGTGGAGCTCTTTCTCTGGCTTCCATTTGCATTGATCCACTGTTCCTATGCATCAAATTCAAGTTCATGACCTTCACGATCAGTGTATTCTCTGTGGTTTTGGGCTACAGCTTGTCCACCTTCACGCACACGGGCAACTCAAAGCTCCCACATGCCGGATCAATGAGGAGTTAACTATTGCATAATTGCTCCTTGTTTTCAGTCTCTGGTCCAACAAGAGTCTCCAAAATATGGCATATGATAGTGTCACTTCCTTATTTCCTTTTCTAGCTAGGATGTGCAGTTTGAAGAGTGCAGCTCACGTACGGTGAGGTCGTAGCTTCATTCACGGAGAGATATGTATCTCACTGTAGAATCTCATGTCTCAAAAATAGCAAAGGGTGGATGTGCTTGCAGCTTCATTCACACTCTAATATGTATCTCACTCCCACGCCTCATCCAACAGTCATCGAGTGATACAAACCAAGAGTTAGCTCACATGATGGAAAGAGACAGCTCAAAATATGAGTCTTCACCAGTGCAACACACTGTGAATGGAAGAGGAGAGAGCTCACGCCAGCAAGGAGCAATAACTTCACATACCAACAATTCGGTGGAGAAGAGATACTAGTTACAACACGCAGAGGACATAAATTAGAGTTTAGTCACAGCACTTGGTAGAGTGTGTTTGCAACAATAGTGAGAGGATAGGATAGTCTTCAAAGAGGACTTCATATCATCCACAACAATATTTAAACTTCACACTCAACACAAAAACCAAAGAATGGCACATGTAATCAGCTTGCATACATCATCTAGAGAGTTTTCACACTCATGAATGCATCGGCTCATTGATACAACACATTTTACACACTAGTATTCTATCTTCCTGAAGAGTTCCTTCACATCTCTATGAGTGCCTTCGCAGAAATGAGATCACAGCTCATGCAGCATAGAGGAGTGTTGCCAGAAATAAATGGAGAAATACTTACAGAACCGAATGTAGGAGTGCAGGACCACGTTACAGGATAACAGCGTTGCACCAATATTTTCCACGATGAGAGTCTTTACCACATATTTCACTAAAGGATTTCACCAGCGCTTCACTATATGATACAGGAATACGACAATGAGCAGTCTTCAAGTTACGCAGCAGGTTGGAGAAAGCAGCCTTTAAGCAACAGATTTCTTGTCGTATTTATCTGTGATAGTAGAGCAGTTTCTGTTGAACGCTATTCTCGTTAAGGGTAACAATCTGGTGGTGTCTGGTCTCCAAGCTAGTATCTTCACTTCAACGCTAGTCTTCTCCTTCACGCAGTCAAGGGAGGAGAGGTCACACCTTACATTGAGTGGTCGCAGCTCATCAAAGATGATGCAATAGCTGCTCCATATCTTTCAAAGAGACTCTCTATGAGCAGTCTATGCACAGTAAATGATAGAAGGAAAAATTCAAGAGCGGCTTCCTTCTGGTTCCTTCTCCAACGAGGAGAGAGATATTTGGCAGCTTACTTCGTTGAAATTTACAACAGATTTGAGATAACGTGAGACCAACAAAATCAATAATGTTCAATGATATATATCTTGGTAGCAATCTTCAATGTGAACAAGAGAGAGCCCACGATGAAATCTTCATTTCAAGACAGTAGCTTCAATTTATGGTCAGTGCTAAAGGGAGCATCCACACCACAAGACACCACGATCAGGAAACATTCAGAAGCTACCAACACTCTTCTCCCGCGCAGCTCTCCTCTTAGCAGGTCTCACACACAACCAACCTAGCTGTGTAGAAGTGTAAGGGATGCTCGCTCTAGGAGTGATTCTCCACACAGGTCTTCATTATTAGAGCTCAACGCACCATCAATTTTACAGTCAATTAGCAATAAGATGAGATGGGTTCACCATGGTCTCTGCAATGCATGGGTGATATTGGTGCACAAGAATGTCTCCACAATACAACAATCGGAAGAGTCTTCATGCAAGATGGTCACAATATTAAAAAATGTGCTATAGTTATGAAGACACACATTCTCAACATTAATAAAAACAATTAATAAGAACAATTATTATTACCACTAAACTGCAAATATAATTCTAAATTCTAAATTGTTAAGCGTTCAAAATATAAATAAATTAAAATGTAATTTGGAGGTTGAATATCTGAAGGCTACTAAGCCTCACCTCTCCACGCCACGATGTCTCTCCTCCTCCGCGTCATGACCTCACCTCTTCTCCACCTGTCGAGTCCCCCATTCTCCTTTCTCCTCGGCAGCCCACTGCCTGGTTGACCACAGGGAGCTCGCGTGAGCCTGGGCTGCATGCATGCCACGCGGGATGCATGCACGCCCCTCCCGCAGAGGCACCCACTCCATGAAAAAGACACTCAACGTCTTGTGCGCCAGTCTAAGGGATTATTATTTTTTAAGTTTTTGGAAGTATTTTGGTGGACATGAAGTCGATTTGCAGTGGTGATGGAGCCTGGGCGCGAAGGAGAGAATGGCGAGCCGTCGGTCGGTTCGTCCTGTTTATTGAAATATAAGGGCTAACATAAGGTTTTTTTTTTCTCTGCCACTTCCTGGTTTGTCAACATACTGGGAGGTTTTTAGGTATCTATTTGTGATTCCTGTGTCATTATACAGTAATGTAACACTTGAAAATATGAAAACAAATGTTGAGCTTGTAAATTTTCGGTGAAGAATAACTACTTTGTTGCTGCAGCTAATCTTTAAATATTGTGTTTAATAGATTTTTGGGTTTTCTAGTTTGGATCTAAAAACAATTTTGTGAGCAGAAAGCGTGGAGGCAGTGATCCCTAAAAACAACTCTACTCTGCCCTAATCCTTGTATTATATCTTGTCCTTCCGTTGAATGGATTCATGGATTAATGATTTGTCATTCCCATTTTATTTTCTGTCTTCATATTGTAATGATATTGTGAAAGTTTATCTTTTTTAAAATTTTATGCATCCTTCATCTGGCACATCTTCTCTTCTGAAGCATAAAGCATTATTAATACACCCTTATATCCTCCTCTGAATGAAACTCTGTTATGAAACACAGAGGCAAGGCATAAATTCTTCCTACCTTAGGGGAATGGGAAAGAGGCCATCAATATTGCATTAGCATCAGCTTTGAATATCAATGATGTGGTCTTGTGCATGTTCTTATGTGAACTGTGGGTCACTAAAACTTTATGGGCATGCATAATAGGTAACATCCAACAATATTGCTCAAATGCACAACACATTTTCTGGTCGCTGTTAAAAGGATTGAAGTCTGCAGACTCTAGAGATTTATGAATCCCAAAGAGAACGCGTTGGGCACAAGTTACCATCCATGCATATATCGAACTCCGGTTGTTTTCAATCTCTGCATATCTTTTTTTTAACCTAGTCGTAGTTCATTCGTTGCACATAATTAAAAAGAAGTATTACAATAATGGCGCCTACAATAATCAATAATCATACAATAATCAATAATCAGTATGGTGACTGATCTTTGCAGACGAGCTATGGTCTTGTGTCAGTGTAAAATTCCATACACTAAATATTATTATTACATATACCATGTGGCAATTTAAAAAAATAAAAAATAAAAAATTATTTTATTATTATTTAAAAAAAAATGTCACGATTTAGTCAAAACAAACTCAAGAAGAAAATAAAATAATAAAAAAATTAATTTAGAAATAAATAAATAAATTTTGCATTTGATAATAAAAATAATTAGTAAAATAAAAAAAATGTTTTGTTGTATGCTAAGGATAAATAGTTCAATAAATTATTTTACCAATACCATAATCAAGTTAGTAATTTGTAAATATCATTATTTAATTATAAAATAATCCATATAAACATTATTTATAAATTAAAATACTCAAATGAAAAGCTTATATGGAAATACAAGTAAATAGTTGTTGAAGATTTCGATGTAAGTAATGGTAACTAATATAAAAAAAACCAATAATAAAGTGCGGTTATTGATATTATTGCTTAATTCATTGTTGAAATATATACACTTTATATTAAAAAAAATCAGAAGTTAAAAAAAAAAAAAAGTTTAGTAACTTCATCCATGATGGCTTAATCAAACATTAAGTCATTTAGTTCATTAAAATGAACTCACTTTAAATTTACTACATTTAAATTTAAATTAAGGTAATCCTAATTAATTTTAAAACTATTACTATATACTTTGTATAAAAATCATCATGTGTAAATACCCAATCTTGTGAACTTAGCCAAAGCTTTTATGAGATATTTATTAAAAATAAACAGTAAATATGACTCGAGTCGTAACTCTTACATTAGTCGTGATCTCTAAAAACTCAAAACGGTTCCAACTGTAGAAAGGGGGTTTGAACTTAGCACTGCCCTTGGAAACGTCATTCTGATTCATACGGTTTGGAGTAAGGTGTTTGTGTTAGTGACGTGACATTGTTAAAAACTTGATGAAGACCTTTAAATATTCATACACGTGTAGATGCACAAAGTGGTTCCCGGAATCCTGAGGAGACATATGGCAAACGTAGATACACAAGGTGGTCCCCGAGGAGATGTAAAAACAGGAAAAGAGAAATACCATAAGTAAGCAGCGTTCCCGATAACTTTATTAAAACTTGTCATTAAAACCATTCAAATCAGAAAGACTTTCCTTCCTTGGCCCGTAACTTCACAATAAATGCACCCAGTCTCCAAAGAGCCAGGTGGCATTATAACCTATTTTTATAATTTATTATATTTTAAATTAATTTGCTTTCTGACAATTATTTTGCATACCAAGGGAAAATAGTCATTTCAATGATTTTGACCAATCATAAAAAAGTAATACGAAATTTTAAAAATTTTAAAAAATATTATTCATTTCAAAAAAATAAAATTAATAAACAAAATGGTGTAAACTTTGAAAAACGGGTGAAAAATTTAGTTTAAAATTAGAATGTCAACAACATGGTTGATGAAGCGATCACTATATAACTTGCCGGAGGAGGCAGGTATAATAATAATGATAATAATGATAATGATAATAATGATAATGATAATAATAATAATAATGATGATAATAATGATAATGATAATAATGATAATAATAATAATAATGATAATGATAATGATAATGATAATGATCATGATAATAATAATAATAATAATCATGATGATAATAATAATAATGATAATAATAATGATAATAATAATAATGATAATAATAATGATAATAATCATAATCATGATAATAATAATAATAATAATAATCATAATCATAATAATAATAATAATAATCATAATCATAATCATAATAATGATAATGATAATAATGATGATGATGATAATAATAATAATGATGATAATAATCATAATCATAATCATAATAATCATAATCATAATCATAATAATCATAATCATAATCATAATCATAATCATAATCATGATAATAATAATAATGATAATAATAATAATAATCATCATAATAATAATCATCATAATAATGATAATGATAAATAATCATAATCATAATCATAATCATAATCATAATAATAATAATGATAATGATAATGATAATGATAATGATAATGATAATGATAATAATAAGAAGAAGAAGAAGAAGAAGAAGAAGATTTGATAATAATAATAATAATAAGTTTTGATGATGATGATAATAATAATAATAATAGGTTTTCATGTATAAACAAACAATGCTCCATTTGCTTTATCATGCAACAATGCATTGTTTTCACAATACTAAAAGGGTAGAAGTAAAACTCATAATCTTACCTACCAACTTAGCTTATTACATGAACATTCACAACCGGCTTCATTTCTGCACCCGAATGTACCATGATGACAGCTAGTCATCATTAGTTAGGTTCTCAAGGATTTCGTGTCCTCTAATCTCTCCCTCTAGTGGATACGGTCACCCCTCAATTTAGTTGCATTGCACATTCAGTCTCCTAGGTTTATTTTTCATTAGATTGACCTTTACAATTATTGATACATATGGCATCACCACACCATGGCTAACACATGGTGTCACCATGGAATCAAACTGCTATCCAATGCTAAAATGTTCACTAGCAAGGCCTTGGCCTTGAGCTCCTCTCCAAGAACTAGTACACAATCATATTTACATCTTTGTATTCCAATTACAACATTAGGGGTCAAGGACGAGGGATATTGTAAACAAGAAAGCAATGGTTATGGCATTGAATGCCACTATGAAACTTTTTTTATTTTTTATGAGTTTATTTTAAATACTAATAGGAAAACAAATAAATCATGCATTGGTATTAATATTAAGAATTTACATACTTGAAATTTCTACTATGAAGGGTTTTGTATGATTCACCTTTCGTTACAAATTATGATATTCGAAATAATATGTTTTCTCCAAACTCCTCCTTGGTAAGTCTCTATTGCAAACATATCACCTCAAAATTTTGGCAAAACAATGAAAGAGTGATTAGTTTTTTTAAAACACTTTATGAAATTAGTTTTTAGAAAAATAAATTCCCACTCTTTTTTTAGTACACAGTAAAAAAAAATTGTGAATTCTTTTATTTTTTATTTTCCACATATTGGTGTGCTTATATATACAGGCGCACTCATGACACATAACAAAAAACACACTATTTCGATATATTTTCGTTTAATTTTTTCCAAAAAATTGGTGCGCCAGTAAGATATGCGTGCACCGGTGTGCTATATTTTCAATAACACACTATATTAGCATACAATAGAGAAATAAATAATTAAAAATCATTCACTAGTGCGTATGAAAAAATATGATTGCACTGGTGCATTTACATATATTAAGCACGTTGATGTCAATAATATTGAAAAAGGCATAGTTAATTATCCACTATCAAATATAGAAGATATTTTCTTGTGTGGACATTTTTGCGGATGTTTCAAGAAGGTGCGAAAGTGCTTTAGATTCACTGGTGCATTTAGTTAATCGGGACACACCAGTGCATTTGTATTAATAAGCCGCACTGAAGTAATTAAAAATACCTATGAATGTATGTTTGAACTGAAAATGATATATTCATCGCAAATATTCCTTTAGGTTTCAACCACATCAATTGATATACTCCATAGTATACATATGCGACTTAAAATCACTTATTCGTAAAAAATGGATTGAAAACTATATGGGAAGCTAGATTGTGATATGGTTTTCAATATTTATTTTAGGACTATAGACACGTATTGATTGTTGATTTGACTCAAATGCAAGGAGAAAATGTTGTAATATCAAATGGCTAATTCTTCAAATTCTAGCTCATTCCATGATATTGTTCAAATTTCATCAAGTTCTCCCTTTCGGTATCTAGTAAGTCCATATGTTATTTATATTTTGATTATATAATTGAATTTATTTTATTTATCCATGTGAATTTGAATAAAAATGTATTCAATTTTGCAAGATTCTGATTTAGGATCGAGTTCAAATGCACAAAATATTCCACCAGTTGAAAAATGTTGCAATCTCTTATCAAGAGAAAGATACTACAAGAAGATGGTAGGTGAAAATGGACACTATCATTTGTTCACATTTTTACAGGTGCATTTGTTCCCATCGATGTGGGCATATGGGCATCATTTTTGCATTGAGTATGTCGATGATGGATATGCCACACAAGATTGTGGAGTGAAAGTTGAGTTTTACCAATATAACTTCATGCTATCCACCATGATCAAAACCTGATAGGGTGGAATTTAGGTTACATCTAAACGATACAAGAGATCATTCGAGTGGACTTCTCATCTTTCCAATGTGTTACTTTTAGGTTCAACTGGTGGGACACCTTAAACCAGAATAATGTAAAGGAATATCGTGATCATGGGATGATATCTATCAACTCTAGAAAGATGTGGGATGAAACTAAGGAGCCTTATGTTATTCCAAAACACCACAACAAAGTGTTTTTTTACCTGGATGTGTTGGATAGGGATTGGTGGTTCGTATTAAGACATGACCCTAGATCAAAACATATTTTTGAGAACCATATTCCTAACTACGATAATATTAATATTAAATATAATTAAATAATATAATATTTCTTATTTTATCTTCATAACAACCTCATATAAATGCTCTAAGGAATAAATTAATGGTTATTTTACCCTATATCAAGTTGGGACTCAAAGTAATGGGTTAATAGGGGGTCAATTTTTGTTACAAGATGTTGATTTATAGTTGTTTGGTCCTCTAGCTTCTAAGTGGAATCACTATTTAGATGGGTTAAAAATGTGGTATTATCCTTTCTCAACATGACAATCAATTGTCTTGGTCTTGGAATGAAGCTTTAGGGAAAGTGTCTACTAAAATGTATTATGATGATATTTTTATGATCAATGAGAGGAGGATTATAGGTGGTGGTACTCTCCTATTTGGAAGTGGAACTGTCCTCTAAATGTCAAGTTGTTCATTTGGATCGTGTTGGCAATTGAAAATATTGACTTGAGATAATTATCTAAAGAAAGGGGGTAATGGTCCTAATATTTGTTTGTTGTGTTGTTCAAGAGAAGAAACTGTGAACCATCTCTTTGTACATTGTTCTTTTGTTAAACATGTTTGGAATGAGGTCAAATATGATTTAAATATTTATAGATATTGGCTATCTACTTATTTTGATTTTAGTCTTTCAAACTGGATTGCGGACTCATTTATATCTAAGCATTTAAATAATTGCCATGTTTCATTACTTGGGGTATATGTATCCATAGGAATCTTCTAGTTTTTGAAAATGGACCAAAAGATGTAAAGCTAGTTGTTACGAAAGTGTTAGGATCTTATAAAGAAAATTTAATTGGAGAGCGTGAAATTCCTATGAAATATTTACAACCCCCTTTGATAAATTGTCATGTTCCAGTTGTTTTTTTTATGGGGCATGTCAGGGTCAGTTGAGGTAGTGTGGATCTGGGATGGTTCTTTTTGTGGAAGAGGGTAATTTTTTCAATATTATGCTTAGTTTTTGCCTTGGAACAAATTCTAGAGCAGAATTGCTTGCACTCTAGAGCTACAATGTGACTAATCACCACAATGGGATTATGGGACTATGTGCTTGGTTTGGAAATTTTACCAATATCTGTAGGTTTTGGTGTAACATCAAACATTACAATTTCCTTTTCCAATTCAAGGAATATTGTAAGCCTAAATGCCTTTGGGGATTCAAAAGTTATCACTAATTGGGTCTCTAGGAAGGATCGGTTGGAAGCCCAAGATCATATTGTTGACAAGATTCCTTTTTGGAATAATATTTTTCTTATATCTACACTGAATTCAATTCCTGGGTAGACTCCATTTCAAAGGATGCTCTGAGAGTTTAGGAAGTTTTTATCTACTACGAGCAACTCTTGAATGAGGAGTTATTTTATGAAGGGTCTTGGAAGGTTTATTAATCTAATGTTCTCTTAGGCTTGATGGCATATTTTTCTAGGTCTCTATTTTGTTATGAGTTGGAGGATGGACATGTTGCATTAGTATGCTGGTATGGAAGGGATGTTATTCATAGTTTGATGTAATTTTTGGTTCTTTTGGTATAGACTGTTTCTTTTCGTAATGTAAGTACAGTTTGATTTGAAGGAACAATGAACGTTGATGTATACTTTGATCTTTTTTTAATATCAAGTATACAGTTTTTTTGGAAAGAAAAGGTCCTCTTATCCCTTATTCATGGTAATTACTACAACAATTTATCTACCACAAATTGGGAAGATATTTCTAGAAATTATTCCTTCCATTTCACTAGTAGGTCTTGAAACTCCTCCTTATATGCATTCCACTTCAAAATTCCCTTGTGAATTCTAGATGCCTTCATCTTCAAAATTCCTTTATGAATTCCCTGAATGCGGGTGATGAGATGAGAAGGAGTGAATGCGAACCCAGTCACGTGACACAAGGGCACACAGATGGGCTCTGTGGCACTCCAAAAAGCAAGGAATTAAATCGAAGGCCTCCCCAAGGACCTATTCATTAAACCCCTCAATTGGTGATGTCCCCTCTGTTCGGATATCCATCATCTATTTCGGGATACATATCTATTTCAGGATCATCTATTTCTGGATACATATCTACTTCAGGATCTTGCATGATCTATTTCAGGATATGCAGTCCAGTCACCAGTTTGATGCCTCCAGCACCTTATCCACCTTCTTCTAGCACCCGGGAGCCACTTTCCACAGAGTTTTAGCCCTCCTAAGCTGAAAGGCGCCCTCTTCTCACCTACTGACAGAGAAGGGCGCACTTGTTCACCTACCACTGCAGATTCACTCCAGTTACATTCAGTTAGCTCCGATTCTGATTGATTTCACTCCGATTTCACTCCTGACTAACTGTTTCACCTCCGATTGACCTCCAGTTCGATTAGGTGACTTGCTCTGACTCCAGTTAGCCTCCCATGCGCCCCCACTGAGCCTCCAGATCCTATATCAGTGCTACACACTTCAGTTACATTTATTATGATCAGTTAGACTCAGCTTGACACCTGGATGACTGGTTGTTGTGATTGATGAGCAACACCGATGATTGATGAGGACTCCTAGATTGAGTCAAGCTACTCCATTCAGTGATTCGAATGACCTCCTTAGGCAATTTGAATTGCTCTGTTCATTGTAACATTTTGTATTGTAATTCATTCACCCTTTCTGGGATAGAGAGCACTGCTGCATGTTTTGCACAGTTTTGCACCATTTCTTCTATGTTCATCTGTTGTGACTGATTTATTTGTTCATTAGATCTGCTGTGACTAACTTTACATGGTATCAGAGCCATTGCAGGGACAAGATCTCTTTTCTACAGGTGTTTATACAAGAAGATTTGACTGAATTGCTAAAAATTGCAAAAAGTTTGGCATGAGATATCTCAAGGGCATTCGCTCCTGTGCATGCAAAGCTTGAAAAATACTCCAATACCACTCCAGAAGCTTGAGTTACCACATAATTCCTGGATCTGATACATTGGACCTATTCAACATTGCTTGAAATCCAATCCCAGGTGTGATGCAACTCTCAAAGGGTGGATTGTTCGACCTTATTGTGATTGTTCTTATGTGATTTGCAGGTTAATTATCTCCTCCAAGTGCACTCGCTACATTCTGCATGCAAGCTTCCCTACAGCATCTCCATTCGCTATAGTCTGCATGCAAGCTTCTTCTTCATCATTTGACTCGCTCCTAGCAATGGAATACTCTTCTTCAAAGCCTATCCTCACCCCATTCAATTATTTTGATTGGAAAGATGATATGGAGATCATATTACGTTCAAAAGGATACTACCGAGTCACTCTTGGTCTTGAATTGGAGCCAAACAATGTGGCAGAAAGAACCAAACACTACAATAAGCTTGATGAAGCTTACGGTCTTCTTTGTCTCTCCATCTCCAAGGATCTTCACTTCCATCTCAGCGGATTGAAGACTCCAAAAGCCATATGGGAGCAACTTGAGACACTATTCGGCAAGCAGGATGAGCTTAGGGCTTTTCAATTAGAGAATGAATTGATTGGCCTTAATCCTGAGAATTTCGAGAGCATCAATGAATTCTTCACAAAATTCAAGAACTTGAACTTGCAATTGAAGAACAGTGGTGTTATCAAAGAGGATAAACAGTTGATCCTCTCCATTCTAAGCAAGCTTGGGAAAGATTATTCGGTATTTGTCTCCACTTTCAATTCCGGTCGGCTAACTACCCCGAATTGGAAGATGCCTACCTTGAATGCCTTCATTGAGTCCGTTACGAAAGAGCATGACAAGTTGATTCAAATGGGGTCCATAAGCTCCAAAGATTCAGCCCTATTTGTTCAAGGACCCAAGATTTCGAATGGTAAAGGAAAGCTAAAGAAGGAGAAGCCCAAATTCGAGCCTCACAAGCAAAAAGACAAAGGCAAGCAAACGGATGCACCATCCAGTTCAAAATCCAAGCAAAAGGGCAAAGAAGGTAACCAAAAATCTAAATGTACTTATTGTAACCGTGGCTTTCATCTTGAAAGTTCATGTATGAAGAAGACTATAGATCAAATGGCCCTCCTTTTGGAAAAGAACAACATAACCCTTCCTGACGGTGCAAGGAAGAAGGATCGGAATGACGATCATGAAAGAGGACAAGCACTCATGGCAACGGTTTCGAAGCCCACTCTCTTGATAGATTCGGGTGCATCAAATCATATGGCTGCAAATATTGATTCTTTTTCCTCATTCGATCCAAACAGCTCCATCCCCATCCATTTGGGAGATGACTCAAAAATTTCTTCAAAGGGCAAAGGTACGATTCATGTAGATCATGGATGCTTTCAGAATGTTCTCTATGTGCCTTCTTTAGCTTCGAATCTCCTTTCTGTGTATCAAATGACACATACTGGTGATCCAAAGAAAGTCACATTCAGCCCTAATACAGTTGAAATTTCTGATATCAAAAGTGGAAGACTAGTTGCGGTTGGAAAGGCAAACCACACTGCTAAATGTTATGAGTTTTCGCACTTTATTCCGCTTGCAAAGCCCACTGCTCTTCGCACACATGGTAATGAGGTTAGTAGGCTTTGGCATGAAAGATTTGGACATCTAAATTATAAGTATTTGCTGCTGCTATCAAATAAATCCATGGTTGATGGGCTTCCACAACTCCGTTCCTCGAAGGGAATATGCTCCGGTTGCATTATTGGGAAGCACCCCGAGCACAGATTCGACCGCGGCAAGGCTAGCAGAGCCTCTACTATTTTGGGATTGATCCATTCTGATATCAGCGGTCCGCTGCCCCATATGTCATTAAATGGTTCAAGGTATGTTTTGACATTTATTGATGATTATTCTCGCTTTACATGGGTATTCTTTCTCAAAAACAAGTCAGAAGTGCTTGGAAAATTCAAGGATTTTAAGGCTTCTGTTGAGACCACCACTGAGAGCAAGATCAAAGCTCTTAGATCTGATAATGGTGGGGAATATATCAAGTCCGAGTTGCTGCAACTTTGTGCCCAAATCGGAATCAAGATCCAACATACAGTTCCCTACACACCCCAGCAGAACGGTGTAGCGGAAAGGAAAAACCGGTCACTGAAAGAGATGGCTACATGCATGATTGAATCTAAAGGTTTGGCTGCAAATATTTGGGCTGAAGCAATCAATGTTGCTGCATATATACAGAACCGAGTTCCACATTCATCCGTGAAAGGTATGACTCCTTTCGAAGCATTCTTTGGTCAGAAACCGGATGTGTCAAATTTGAGAGTTTTTGGCTCTACTGCATGGGCTAGAATTCCTTCTGAGAAGAGACGAGCTTTGGATCCACAAAGTATCGAGTGCATATTGATAGGATATGGGGAAGAATCAAAAGCATATAAACTCATGGATATCAGATCTAAAAAGATATTCATAGAGCGCAGTGTGCAGTTTGAAGAACCGCTTCAAGAATTGCAACTAGTTGAGGAGAAAACTGCCGATTCACCGCCTTCACCAGAAGAAGATTCGAGCAGCGATAATGAAGGTATGAGTTCTGATATTTCTGATATTGTAGCAGCATATGATGATCATGACATATCAGGTTCGGAATCCGACCATTCAGATCCCCCTCAGTTACCAAAGTGGGCCCAAAATACTCTACAATCTGCTGGTTCGAATCTTGGAAATCCTGCTGATCCGAGACGAACAAGAGGAGACTTTCAAAGGGCAGGTATGGCTCTTTCTATTGCTGATCCATTTCTTCCTGAGATTTGTTATTTGATGGCTGGTTCAGATCCCCAATCATATTATTCAGCCCATCGAGATCCGAGATGGAAAGATGCCATGGATGAAGAGTACAGTTCTCTTCAAAAGAACAATACATGGGAGCTAGTTTCTCTTCCACCTGGAAGAAAATTAGTGAAGTGTAAATGGGTCTACCGTACTAAAGTTGCTGCTGATGGCACTATCAGCAAATATAAAGCAAGGTTGGTGGCAAAAGGTTTTTCCCAAGTCCAAGGAGTGGACTACACAGAGACCTTTGCACCGGTTGCAAAGATGGATTCCATCCGCCTTGTTTTAGCTATTGCCGCATCCAAGCACTGGGAGGTGCATCACATGGATGTGAAGAGTGCATTTTTACATGGAGACCTTTCTGAAGAGGTCTATATGCAGCAGCCAGAGGGTTATACATCAGATCCATCATTGGTTTGTAGATTGAAGAAGTCTTTGTACGGGTTAAAACAGGCCCCAAGAGCTTGGTACGCAAAGATGGACTCCTTCCTTCTTTCTCAGAATTTCCAAAGATGCAAATCTGATCCGAATGTCTATCTTCAGCGAGTTAAAGGTAATTTGTTGGTTATTGTACTTTATGTTGATGATCTGCTTATTACTGGTAGCACACTTACTTCAATAAACAAGCTAAAAACTGCCTTAAATCTAGCTTTTGACATGAGCGATTTGGGCTTGCTGAGTCACTTTTTGGGCTTGGAGATAGCTCAACATTTCGATGGGATCACTATATCTCAGCAAAAATATGCTTCCGACCTGTTATTGAAGTTTAATATGGCTGAATGTAAGGCAGCCCCGTTCCCATTCCTCTCAGGAATCAGTCTTGAGGAGGGAGATTCCACACCGCTTGCAGATTGCAGTATGTATCGACAGTTGATTGGTTCACTACTTTATTTGACACATTCACGGCCTGATATCTCATATGCCATGAGTGCCGTGTCAAGATATATGCAGCAGCCACATGAGCTTCATTGGCGAGCAGCCAAGCGGATCTTGCAGTATGTGCAAGGTACGAGACAGTTTGGCATACATTATGCTGCAGATTCTGAGCTAGATTTCATTGGTTTTACTGATTCAGATTGGGCAGGTGATAGCATTGATCGGAAGTCCACTTCCGGTTATGTTTTCATGATTGGTCATGGTGCTATTTGCTGGTCCAGCAAAAAGCAAGCAGCCATTGCACTTTCTTCAGCAGAGGCAGAGTATCGAGGGGCAGTCAATGCCTGCATTCAGGCAGTTTGGTTGCAGGGTATTCTTTCCGAGTTTGGTTTTGGTGGCACTACTTCGACTGTCCTATTTTGTGACAATCAAAGTGCTATCAAGATCTCCAGAGATCCAGTTCAGCGGCAGAGGACCAAGCACATTGAGATTCATATGCATTACATTCGACAGTTGGTGCATGACCGCACCATCATTCTGCAATATTGCCCTACTGATGAGCAAATTGCAGACATCTTCACCAAGAGCTTCACTGAGAAGAAGTTCTCTTACCTCCGTTCACTGTTGGGGGTGAGTTCCATCATGGTGGAGACAGATTGATTCATTATTATGCTTTAGACTTGAGGGGGGGCTTTCTTCCCACTGGGTTTTCCCTCTTTCCTCACTTAGTTTATTTTTCAGCATTTTTTGGATTATTGTATTGGGGTGACCTTTGGTCTTAGTTACCAGGGCCCCACATTATTTTAGTTGGCACATCATAGTCTAGATTGAGGGGGGGTGTTCGGATATCCATCATCTATTTCGGGATACATATCTATTTCAGGATCATCTATTTCGGGATACATATCTACTTCAGGATCTTGCATGATCTATTTCAGGATATGCAGTCCAGTCACCAGTTTGATGCCTCCAGCACCTTATCCACCTTCTTCTAGCACCCGCGAGCCACTTTCCACAGATTTTTAGCCCTCCTAAGCTGAAAGGCGCCCTCTTCTCACCTACTGACAGAGAAGGGCGCACTTGTTCACCTACCACTGCAGATTCACTCCAGTTACATTCAGTTAGCTCCGATTCTGATTGATTTCACTCCGATTTCACTCCTGACTCACTGTTTCACCTCCGATTGACCTCCAGTTCGATTAGGTGACTTGCTCTGACTCCAGTTAGCCTCCCATGCGCCCCCACTGAGCCTCCAGATCCTATATCAGTGCTACACACTTCAGTTACATTTATTATGATCAGTTAGACTCAGCTTGACACCTGGATGACTGGTTGTTGTGATTGATGAGCAACACCGATGATTGATGAGGACTCCTAGATTGAGTCAAGCTACTCCATTCAGTGATTCGAATGACCTCCTTAGGCAATTCGAATTGCTCTGTTCATTGTAACAGTTTGTATTGTAATTCATTCACCCTTTCTGGGATAGAGAGCACTGCTGCATGTTTTGCACAGTTTTGCACCATTTCTTCTATGTTCATCTGTTGTGACTGATTTATTTGTTCATTAGATCTGCTGTGACTAACTTTACACCCTCGACTCGGCACCAGGTGACTTCAATGTACTTGGTTTAGGTGGTTCCTACATGTGGCTTTAAGAAGCCCTAACTGTTGTCACCTTGGCTCATCGATTATCATGCATCCCCATCTCCGGCGCATCAGTTCAATGTTTCACAACCTCCATAGACCAGCGAATTGGGATCCTCCCGCCCTCTAGTTATTTATGTTCATTGCCACCCATCTGCTAGTTTCTCTCATGAGTTGGATTCGGCTCCACACAAACATTCTACAGACAGTGCTCTTAGCCCATTCTCTGGCTCTATCCATTTAGTCTTCGATCATGAGCAGGACGAAAGGTTCAAAGGAAAGAGGAAAGAAAATCAACACCAAAAATGATGCAGAGGACATGGAGAAATGATATGGGAGGAGGTCACTATCCCAGTCCGTCTACTGATAGAAAATTGGGAGGCTAGGCTATTGGCGGACCTCATCTCCACTAGATGTCCTGGTAAGCAAATTGAACCCTACTGGCTTAGTAAGAATATGCTTGGGCTGTTAATGGAAGACTTACTTGCCAACTGGGCGACCACTAGAAATTCCACCCAGACATTGAAGGCCACCCTGCCCAACATGGAAGCCATTCTGGGTAGCTTGGAGGGCACCTTCAATTGGAAGTCCTATGCTCCTTCCAGATCCTCCCCACGCAAAAACTCTGGTAAGACTAGCTACAGATATCTCTCCTCCGCGATAAGGACAAGCTATCATGTTCAACTGAGCCCCTCCAAAGGTAAAGTGCCTTTGAACTTCCCCATCCCCACGACCTTCGGTCTTTTTCTATCCAAGCATGTCCGCAACGACTAGGGGTTCTTTCCCTTCAGGAAGATCGCACCCCTTCCTCTGAAGTTGTCGTCGAATGACTCCATCGCGGAGGAGTATCGTCACTGCTCCATCATGGAAGAATATCCTACTAAAACTTAGGATACTGTTGCGAATGCCTCTCCGGATGTCCATAGCCGAGAACGCTCAAGCCTCTCCCTGTGTTTTCCAGATTTTATTTCTTTCCATGTTTAAAATTGGTTTAGCTTACAGTTTCATAGGTCCACACAGACAACTCTTTTTTACAGCATTATCTTGGACTTCACACACAAGTCAAGATTTTTGTAATTTTGATTATTATCATTTGGATCTCTTCATGGTTTTGGGTTGGTGGCTTCATTCTTTTAGGCCACCATAGTTTGTAAAAATGCATGTATTTTGGACTCTTTTAGATTAATAGAATTTGCATCTTTACAAAAAAAAAAATCCTTTATTAATTATTGACACGTCCACCCCTCCTTTTTATAATATTTTCTAGACACCTCCATCCCCTTTTCATATTCTTTAGCAATATCAATTTTCTTAGGGATTTCTCTCTTCAAATGTTCTTCATTATAAACATACTCCATAGTGCAACTGAGAATATGGTTAGTAGTGATTAGAAACAACTAAACCATGACAAGGAATCTCAACATAGTTCTGAACAATAGATTTAGAAATATTACAACAAATGGTGGGATTCCACAATGAACATAAAGGATAAAATTTTGATATATCATTGGTTTCCCCCAACGGTGAAGACTTAAGATGTTGTGCACACAAGTGTGCATGGGTTCAAATCCCACAACCAACATTTTATATTAGATATAAAACAACGTCCATTAAAAGAGATCCCTGAACAATTGATATAAAAAACAAACTTTAGGAATAGATAAAAGTAGGTTCATAAAATAAAAAGAGAAATAGTTGCAAATCAATTACTCCGTGCCTTCAAATTATGTTTATTGTTAAGATATGGTTTAGATATTTATAAAAAATTTAGTATATATGATATTTTTTTGTTATTTATTTATTATTACATATAAAGAAGTTAGCCACTTTATTTTTCGTTAAAGTGGTGTTAAAATTATATATATATATATATATATATATACAATTAAACTAAAGTATCGTATACACACACACACACACACACATATATATATATTGGAATAATGAGAGGGGAGGGGTGAATCAATGTTCACACAATTAACCATTTTTAAAAACAATAAACGTTAACCTTATCAGTTACCATTAAACGATGATTGCATACAATACTTATAATCGGTAGAACTAATCAATAATGCATCATAGCAACAATAGATACACAGTACACCATGATTTAAGTGGAAACCCAATCAGGAGGAGACCACAAAATGATTTTCTTGTATAATATAAAGATTACATTTATAGAAAGAATCAACTTCCAAGATTATCTAGCACCGACTAGAAGGAGGAACCAATCCACTGATTTACATGTACCAATCTAAAGGAAGCTTCACCTCCTTGTAATATCCCCAAATTGGAATTTTTCTCAATTTAGTCAATTTTCAAAACTTGGACTAGTAAAGTCCCAAACTGTCCCAAATGATCCCAAATATTTTCGAATGGTGTACGGAGTGGATTGAGATGTATTTTGACACATTAAAGAAGTTATTATATGCTTGTACACTTTCCAAATACTTCAGAAACTTTTGTTTACAATTAGAGAATGAAAGGAAGAATTACTAGGAAAATCGTTGTTGAAACCCTCTAGGGTAGAAGGCTCCAAAAGACTCCTAAGTATTTAGAATTAGAACTGAGAGTGTTTGAAGGGTATTGATACATAAAAATTAATCTTATTTATCCTTAGAAACTCTCCAAATTCTTCTACAACATTCATTTAACTTCAGGAGAAATTAGGGAAATTTACTAGTAAATTCGAGGTTCAAACCCCCAAGGGTAGAGGTCACTAATGGCTTCCCAAATGCAGTACGACCCTCCCAAATTTAAGAACAGAAACATGTATTAGTTAAAGTACTTCAATTTTCACCCAAATACATATTTAATCAATTTCTAATGGCTTTTTTAACTCCCATAAATCATAGGTTTGTGGGCATGTCTTCACATAGGGGGAAATGATAGGAAACTTCACCACTTGCTATGAAATTTGAGATTTATGTTCCAAAGGATTATGTAATGTATATGAAACTTCTTCAGGAAATTAATGACTCTCCATAAATCATAAAAATCACAGATATTAACTGGTACAAATCGAAATAAAGCAACTTCAATCTCTCACAACAAGATATAGGGAAACTGGCACCATTTATGCATTGTTTGGTACTTTTACATAGTTTCACTTGGTATTTTGACCTGAGAGTATTCTAAGCATTAAATATAGAGTATATATATCATATTAAAAATAAATGGAGTATATTGTACACTCACAAAGAGATCATCATCTCACCAAGTGCACCCTTCCTCCAAGAGCCAAAATATGCAGAGAAATGTGAGACGAAGATGGGAACAAGTTGAAGAACAAAGAATCACGAGCTGCCCTGTAGCTTCAACCTGAAACAAATAAATCCATTTTATCTCCAAATGAAATCTATTAATGGCCTCTCCAATTTCCAAATAGGATGGGAATCTTTCACCCTCAAAATTGGTACTAAGGCAAGTAGAGTAAACACTACACTAGCATGGACACGCTAGAAACTCTCCAAATTGCAAAGATGCAAATAAAAATGATCAAAATATCATTTCCTTCTTTGTTCTTGTATTTTATAAACTTCTCAATTCCTTCATGGGTCGAATTCCTTCCAAAATTCTCATGCCAACTCAAGTTGGGAAGAGATTCCAATGTGTGCCACTTGTCCAACAATTCCTAGTCTCCATCTTCCCTCTATTCGAATGGGGAAGATTCTTGGTTTCCATAACTCCATTGTCCACCCTATTGGAGTCTATTTTTATCCCTTAAATGTCATATATGTCATATGTCAGCAATCAGGTCTGAAATTTGTCATAGGTTTCATAGAATCTTCATCATTGTTGTCATAGGAGTTAGGTAATCTAACTCCAAGTGTCACAATTCTCCTAAGATGCCTCTTCCTCTTCCATGGGAGTTATTCTTCCACTCCAATTCGAAATTACATGACTAATTCCATGAATAATGCCTCTTAAACTCCCCCAAGTATGTTACCCTTCATCTTGAACTCGAATTGGTGAGAGAATCATGCCAATTGTAGTGAGGAATCTTGCGACATGTGGGTCCCACAACCTCTTATGTTTCGTCATGATCCAATGCCACCTTATTTTCTTTCTATTATTATTTAATTGACTCATTTAATGTGAATTTGTAATTCTAACTTCATTTTGGATCTTGTATCTCCTTTACTCCAACTTTTAATGATTCCACCCCCAACTTAGGGAACTAGTAATTTTCCTCCATGATAGTTCATTTGGATGGGAATATTACAAAATTAAAATTGGGAATTTTCTCTTGATGTGACCCACCTTGTCCGTTTGGATCTAATTTTTCATTATTACCAACTTGGACATCATGCTTGGAAATCATTTGACCCTTAGCATCAATTTAACAAACTATCATGACTATGGCCAAGAGGCTTAGGCCATTGTGACCTAATGCAAATTTTTGGGACATGACATCCCTAATTTACCAGCACCAACTGGAAGGATGCTTCAACTCCCTGATTTATAGGCACCAACCTGAAGGAAGCTCTAACTCTATAATTTACCAACATCGATTGGTTTGAGGCACCAACCTCCTGTGAGCACCAAATCAAACTCCTTTCCCCTTCTTGCCACCATATTGAATCCTATTGGTTTTGTTACACTAATGTTATATTTTTCTAGTCAATGTGTTTCATTAAGCACTGGGACTTTGCACATTGATATGCTCCAACTTTTGTCTTCCTCTTTTAACTGTGATTTCTTTCGACTTCGTACTAGAGTCTACTTTAGCCTTTGTCTTATCTTACAACCATGACTTGCACCTCTTTCATTTATATCTCTCAATATTGTGACTATGAACCCCCTTTGTCTTCATAATAGTGACTACAAATTTGTGCCTCCTTTGTTCATAGTACTATGACCATACACCCTTTTTCCTTCTTAACTGTGACTTATACTAACTACAACTTCGCGCTCCCTTTGTTCGCAATACATCGATCATGAGCCTCCTTGTATTCAGACCTCTTTTATTTATATCTCTTAATACTATGACTATGCACCCCCTTTGTCTTCAAAATAGTGACTATGAATTCATGCTTCCTTTGTTCACAGTATTATGACCATACACCCTTTCATCTTCCGAACTGTGACTTATACTAAGTATTAATTCACAGTCCCTTTGTTCACAATACAACGATCATGAGCCTCCTTGTATTTGCAGCTGCGACTTATACTAACTTCAACTTCGCACTTCCTTCGTTCACAATACAATGACCATGCACCCATTTGTCTTCACAACTATGATTGCGACTTCGCAAGACTCTGCTCCATATAAACTGGTTATTGATCTCCTCAAATCCACATATATTCGTTATTCTTTTTCAGAGCCTCATTCTTTCATCTCGACACAAACATGAGAAGGTTGTTTCACTTATTTATACAAGTGTTGGAAGGGATAACTTGAATATTTTCAATTTATGGTCATATAGGCTGACTTGGTTCATCATTTGTACTAATTTAAATTACATCGTTATATAGACCATTCATAGAGCCACCATTCCCACTTCATATCCTTCATATGTGTAGGAAAGTTCCCATGACTTGGTGGGACTTGCACACGTATATTTCTCTTTTACAACCTTGTTGATCTATATACTTCTTCAGACTAACTTCGAAACACAATCCTTCAAATCTGATCTGGTATGTTAGGTAATACTGCACCCTGTTTGATATCAATGACAACCTTTTATGTCTAACAATATCCCCTTTGGCATTGATGTAAATACCAAGTAAAACAACCTCCGCTTGAGAGTGAGCTCTTGCTTTGATGTTGATCATATTTGAATTGTGAATCCTCATTCTATGCTTCCTAACTTCTAGCTTTCCTTTTTCTTCACAGTTCTACTCTCCCTCACTTTGACTTCCTTGTTTTACTTTCAATATCCCCCTTTGACATCAATGGAAATATTTTTCTCATTCCAATTGTGCTACTCTTCCCCTGAGCCTACACCTTCTCCTTTGTTGTTCAATAATGAGTCTGTCAAAGGTGTCACTCCTAGTTTGTATCTGAGAATTTCAAAGACCTCTCTGGGAAGTGGTTTAGTAAAAATATCTGCAACTTGTTCTTTTGTGGGTACATATTCTAGTTTTATAGTTTGATCTTCAACATGTTCCCTTAGGAAGTGATACTTGATAGGAATGCATTTTTTCTTTGAGTGAATAACAATATTCTTGGATATACTTATTTCATTGGTATTGTTGTATAATATTGATATTGGTTGGTTAGACATCACTCGAACATTCTGTAGAATCTTCTTCATCCATAGAATCTGTGTACAACATGCAGTTGTTGCAATATATTCAACTTCAGTAGTGGACAAGGAGATAGAGGCTTGCTCCTTTCTTAACCATGACACCAAACACTTTCCCATAAATAACGCACATCCACTAGTACTCTTTCGATCAACGATACATCCTTCCCAATATGCATCAGAGTATGTTGTTAAAGTAAAAGTTTTACTTTTGGGATACTATAGGCCAAATTCCAAGGTTCCTTTTAAATATTGAAGTATTCTCTTTACTACTTGAATATGATTTTCTTTTGGATTAGATTTAAATATAGACACTACACCAACTTCCTACATGATGTCAGGCTTGGTCATAGTTACATATAATAAACTTCACATGATTGATCTATACAGGTTTTTATTTATTTTTTCCTATTCATCATCCTTGCTTAGTTTTGGATCCTGTGACCATTCGAGTGTTTACTGGCTTGGATTCCTCCATCTGAAACCTTTTGAGCATATCTTGAACATACTTGGATTGAGATATAAATATGCATTTTTCTGACTATATAATCTGCAATCCTAAGAAGAATGACAATTATCCGATCATTCACCTTTCGAACTCATTTTCCATGCTTTCACTGAATCTTTTGCTCATGCCATCAGTGCTACTCCCAAATATAATTTCATCAACACATATTACTCTAATGATCATTCCATTTTCTTCTATTCGGATATCCACATCATCTATTTCGGGATACATCATCTATTTCGGGATCCTGCATGATCTATTTCAAGATATGCAGAATCTAGGGTTTTGCATGCACAGGCATGCATCCCAGTCACCAGTTTGATGCCTCCAGCACCTTATCCACCTTCTTCTAGCACCCGGGAGCCACTTACCACAGAGTTTTATCCCTCCTAAGCTGAAAGGCGCCCACTTCTCACCTACTGCCAGAGAAGGGCGCACTTGTTCACCTACCACTGCAGATTCACTTCAGTTACATTCAGTTAGCTCCGATTCTCCCTGATTTGAGGCTAGACTGACTGTTTCACCTCCGATTGACCTCCAGTTTGATTAGGTGACTTGTTCTGACTTCAGTTAGCCTCCCATGCGCCCCCACTGAGCCTCCAGATCCTATATCAGTGCTACACACTTCAGTTACATTTATTATACTCAGTTAGACTCAGATTGACACCTGGATGACTGGTTGTTGTGATTGATGAGCACCACCGATGATTGATGAGGACTCCTAGACAGAGTCAAGCTACTCCATTTCAGTGATTCGAATGACCTCCTTAGGCAATTCGAATTGCTCATTCATTGTGACAGTTTGTATTGTAATTCATTCACCCTTTCTGGGATAGTGAGCACTGCTGCATGTTTTGCACAGTTTTGCACCATATTTTCTATGTTCATCTGTTGTGATTGATTTACTTGTTCATTAGATCTGCTGTGACTAATTTTACATGGTATCAGAGCCATTGCAGGGACAAGATCTCTTTTCTACAGGTGTTTATACAAGAAGATTTGACTGAATTGCTAAAAATTGCAAAAAGTTTGGCATGAAATATCTCAAAGGGCATTCGCTCCTGTGCATGCAAAGCTTGAAAAATATTCCAATACCACTCCAGAAGCTTGAGTTACCACATAATTCCTGGATCTGATACATTGGACCTATTCAACATTGCTTGAAATCCAATCCCAGGTGTGATGCAACTCTCAAAGGGTGGATTCTTCGACCTTATTGTGGTTGTTTTGATGTGATTTGCAGGTTTATTGTCTCCTTCAAGTGCACTCGCTATCTTCTGCATGCAAGGTTTCCTACATCATTTGCATTTGCTATAGTCTGCATGCAAGCTTCCTCTTCATCAGTTGACTCAATCCTTGCAATGGAATACTCTTCTTCAAAGCCTATCCTCACCCCATTCAATTATTTTGATTGGAAAGATGATATGGAGATCATATTACGTTCAAAAGGTTACTACCGAGTCACCATTGGTCTTGAATTGGAGCCAAACAATGTGGCAGATCGAACCAAACACTACAACAAGCTTGATGAAGCTTATGGTCTTCTTTGTCTCTCCATCTCCAAGGATCTTCACTTCCATCTCAGCGGATTGAAGACTCCAAAAGCCATATGGGAGCAACTTGAAACACTATTCGGCAAGCAGGATGAGCTTAGGGCTTTTCAATTAGAGAATGAATTGATTGGCCTTAATCCTGAGAATTTTGAGACCATCAATGAATTCTTCACAAAATTCAAGAATTTGAACTTGCAATTGAAGAACAGTGGTGTTGTCAAAGAGGATAAACAGTTGATCCTCTCCATTCTAAGCAAGCTTGGGAAAGATTATTCGGTACTTGTCTCCACTTTCAATTCCGGTCGGCTAACTACCCCGAATTGGAAGATGCCTACCTTGAATGCCTTCATTGAGTCCGTTACGAAAGAGCATGACAAGTTGATTCAAATGGGGTCCATAAGCTCCAAAGATTCAGCCCTGTTTGTTCAAGGACCCAAGATATCGAATGGTAAAGGAAAGCTAAAGAAGGAGAAGCCCAAATTCGAGCCTCACAAGCAAAAAGACAAAGGCAAGCAAATGGATGCACCATCCAGTTCGAAATCCAAGCAAAAGGGCAAAGAAGGTAACCAAAAATCTAAATGTACTTATTGTAACCGTGGCTTTCATCCCGAAAGTTCATGTATGAAGAAGACAATAGATCAAATGGCCCTCCTTTTGGAAAAGAATAACATAACCCTTCCTGACGGTGCAAGGAAGAAGGATCGGAATGACGATCATGAAAGAGGACAAGCACTCATGGCAACGGTTTCGAAGCCCACTACTCTCTTGATAGATTTGGGTGCATCAAATCATATGGCTGCAAATATTGATTCCTTTTCCTCATTCGATCCAAACAGCTCCATCCCCATCCATTTGGGAGATGACTCAAAAATTTCTTCAAAGGGCAAAGGTACGATTCATGTAGAACATGGAAGCTTTCAGAATGTTCTCTATGTGCCTTCCTTAGCTTCAAATATCCTTTCTGTGTATCAAATGACACATACTGGTGATCCAAAGAAAGTCACATTCATCCCTAATACAGTTGAAATTTCTGATATCAAAAGTGGAAGACTAGTTGCGGTTGGAAAGGCAAACCACACTGCAAAATGTTATGAGTTTTCGCACTTTATTCCGCTTGCAAAGCCCACTGCTCTTCGCACACATGGTAATGAGGTTAGTAGGCTTTGGCATGAAAGATTTGGACATCTAAATTATAAGTATTTGCTGCTGCTATCAAATAAATCCATGGTAGATGGGCTTCCACAACTCCGTTCCTCGAAGGGAATATGCACCGGTTGCATTATTGGGAAGCACCCCGAGCACAGATTCGACCGCGACAAGGCTAGCAGAGCCTCTACTATTTTGGGATTGATCCATTCTGATATCATTGGTCCGCTGCCCCATATGTCATTAAATGGTTCAAGGTATGTTTTGACATTTATTGACGATTTTTCTCGCTTTACATGGGTATTCTTTCTCAAAAACAAGTCAGAAGTGCTTGGAAAATTCAAGGATTTTAAGGCTTCTGTTGAGACCACCACTGAGAGCAAGATCAAAGCTCTTAGATCTGATAATGGTGGGGAATATATCAAGTCTGAGTTGCTTCAACTTTGTGCCCAAAGCGGAATCAAGATCCAACATACAGTTCCCTACACACCCCAGCAGAACGGTGTAGCGGAAAGGAAAAACCGGTCACTGAAAGAGATGGCTACATGCATGATTGAATCAGAAGGTTTGGCTGCAAATCTTTGGGCTGAAGCAATCAATGTTGCTGCATATATACAGAACCGTGTTCCACATTCATCCGTGAAAGGTATGACTCCTTTCGAAGCATTCTTTGGTCACAAACCGGATGTGTCAAATTTGAGAGTTTTTGGCTCTACTGCATGGGCTAGAATTCCTTCTGAGAAGAGACGAGCTTTGGATCCACAAAGTATCGAGTGCATATTGATAGGATATGGGGAAGAATCAAAAGCATATAAACTCATGGATATCAGATCTAAAAAGATATTCATAGAGCGCAGTGTGCAGTTTGAAGAACCGCTTCAAGAATTGCAACTAGTCGAGGAGAAAACTGCCGATTCACCGCCTTCACCAGAAGAAGATTCGAGCAGCGATAATGAAGGTATGAGTTCTGATATTTCTGATATTGTAGCAGCATATGATGATCATGACATATCAGGTTCGGAATCCGATCATGATGATCCTCCTCAGTTACCAAAGTGGGCCCAAAATACTCTACAATCTGCTGGTTCGAATCTTGGAAATCCTGCTGATCCGAGACGAACAAGAGGAGACTTTCAAAGAGCAGGTATGGCTCTTTCTATTGCTGATCCATTTCTTCCTGAGATTTGTTATTTGATGGCTGGTTCAGATCCTACATCATACTATTCAGCCCATCGAGATCCGAGATGGAAAAGTGCCATGGATGAAGAGTACAGTTCTCTTCAAAAGAACAATACATGGGAGCTAGTTTCTCTTCCACTTGGAAGAAAATTAGTGAAGTGTAAATGGGTCTACCGTACTAAAGTTGCTGCTGATGGCACTATCAGAAAATATAAAGCAAGGTTGGTGGCAAAAGGTTTTTCCCAAGTCCAAGGAGTGGACTACACAGAGACCTTTGCACCGGTTGCAAAGATGGATTCCATCCGCCTTGTTTTAGCTATTGCCGCATCCAAGCACTGGGAAGTGCACCATATGGATGTGAAGAGTGCATTTTTACATGGAGACCTTGCTGAAGAGGTCTATATGCAGCAGCCAGAGGGTTATACATCAGATCCATCATTGGTTTGTAGATTGAAGAAATCTTTGTACGGGTTAAAACAGGCCCCAAGAGCTTGGTACGCAAAGATGGACTCCTTCCTTCTTTCTCAGAATTTCCAAAGATGCAAATCTGATCCGAATGTCTATCTTCAGCAAGTTAAAGGTAATTTGTTGGTTATTGTACTTTATGTTGATGATCTGCTTATTACTGGTAGCACACTTACTTCAATAAACAAGCTAAAATCTGCCTTAAATCTAGCTTTTGACATGAGCGATTTGGGCTTGCTGAGTCATTTTTTGGGCTTGGAGATAGCTCAAAATTTTGATGGGATCACTATATCTCAGCAAAAATATGCTTCCGACCTGTTATTGAAGTTTAATATGGCTGAATGTAAGGCATCCCCATTCCCATTCCTCTCAGGAATCAGTCTTGAGGAGGGAGATTCCACACCGCTTGCAGATTGCAGTATGTATCGACAGTTAATTGGTTCACTACTTTATTTGACACATTCACGGCCTGATATTTCATATGCCGTGAGTGCCATGTCAAGATATATGCAGCAGCCACATGAGCTTCATTGGCGAGCAGCCAAGCGGATCTTGCAGTATGTGCAAGGTACGAGACAGTTTGGCATACATTATGCTGCAGATTCTGAGCTAGATTTCATTGGTTTTACTGATTCAGATTGGGCAGGTGATAGCGTTGATCGGAAGTCCACTTCCGGTTATGTTTTCATGATTGGTCATGGTGCTATTTGCTGGTCTAGCAAAAAGCAAGCAGCCATTGCACTTTCTTCAGCAGAGGCAGAGTATCGAGGGGTAGTCAATGCCTGCATTCAGGCAGTTTGGTTGCAGGGTATTCTTTCCGAGTTTGGTTTTGGTGGCACTACTTCGACTGTCCTATTTTGTGACAATCAAAGTGCTATCAAGATCTCCACAGATCCAGTTCAGCGGCAGAGGACCAAACACATTGAGATTCATATGCATTACATTCGACAGTTGGTGCATGACCGCACCATCATTCTGCAATATTGCCCTACTGATGAGCAAATTGCAGACATCTTCACCAAGAGCTTCACTGAGAAGAAGTTCTCTTACCTCCGTTCACTGTTGGGGGTGAGTTCCATCATGGTGGAGACAGATTGATTCATTATTATGCTTTAGCTTGAGGGGGGGCTTTCTTCCCACTGGGTTTTCCCTCTTTCCTCACTTAGTTTATTTTCAGCATTTTTTGGATTATTGTATTGGGGTGACCTTTGGTCTTAGTTACCAGGGCCCCACATTATTTTTATTGGCACATCATAGTCTAGCTTGAGGGGGGGTGTTCGGATATCCACATCATCTATTTCAGGATACATCATCTATTTCGGGATCCTGCATGATCTATTTCAGGATATGCAGAATCTAGGGTTTTGCATGCACAGGCATGCATCCCAGTCACCAGTTTGATGCCTCCAGCACCTTATCCACCTTCTTCTAGCACCCGGGAGCCACTTACCACAGAGTTTTAGCCCTCCTAAGCTGAAAGGCGCCCACTTCTCACCTACTGCCAGAGAAGGGCGCACTTGTTCACCTACCACTGCAGATTCACTTCAGTTACATTCAGTTAGCTCCGATTCTCCCTGATTTGAGGCTAGACTGACTGTTTCACCTCTGATTGACCTCCAGTTTGATTAGGTGACTTGTTCTGACTTCAGTTAGCCTCCCATGCGCCCCCACTGAGCCTCCAGATCCTATATCAGTGCTACACACTTCAGTTACATTTATTATACTCAGTTAGACTCAGATTGACACCTGGATGACTGGTTGTTGTGATTGATGAGCACCACCGATGATTGATGAGGACTCCTAGACAGAGTCAAGCTACTCCATTTCAGTGATTCGAATGACCTCCTTAGGCAATTCGAATTCTTCAGTCATTGTGACAGTTTGTATTGTAATTCATTCACCCTTTCTGGGATAGTGAGCACTGCTGCATGTTTTGCACAGTTTTGCACCATATTTTCTATGTTCATCTGTTGTGATTGATTTACTTGTTCATTAGATCTGCTGTGACTAATTTTACATCTTCCACTTTAATGCAGATGTTGTTGTTTGCAATTCCTCTTATGTATCCTTGTTGTCAAAGATATTGGTTCAATCTTGCATACTATGCTCTTGGTTCCTGCTTCAACCCATACACTGTTTTTTTTAAGTTTACATACATGATCCTTATTTTCTGAAAGTTGGAATCCTTTTGGTTGCTCAATATAGACTTCCTCTTCTAATGTTCCATTCAAGAATGTTGACTTGACATCATCCATTTGATAAACTTTGAAGTTTATGTGACATGCCAAGGCTAGAAACATTATTATAACCTGCATTCTTGCTATAGGTGCAATTGTTTCTTCGAAATCAATTCCCTCTATCTACACATAGCCCTTGCATACAAGTCTTTCCTTATTTCTCACCACATGTCCAACTTCATTTTTTTATTTTTAAAAATCCATTTGGTCCCTATCACATTTTTCTCCTTGGGTCTAGGAACAAGTTCCCAGGTTTCATTCTTTTCAATTTGATTATATTCCTCAGTCATAACTTTAACCCGTTATTTGTCATTACCTGCTTCTTCAAAACAACTAGGTTCTATTTGTGAAAAAAGAGCAAAATTTACCTCTTCAGATACTTTTATCATTTTTTTGCTTCTTGTTTCCACTCCTACATATTTATCACCTACAATCAAATCAAGGAAAACTGTAGGGGAAAAATTTAGTCCATGGGCTATTTTTCCTTACTTTTTTCCAAAAAATATATTCGCCAATTTGCATTTTTTTAAGCCTTGTTTTGCCCACTTTTGATGGGGAAATTTTTTTTCACTCCTAAAATCACAAATTATTATATAGACTATATAAAATCTTTAGAAATTTAAATAGTTTTACAAAAATATGGCCAACTATTTTATAGTTGACATTTTAAGAATTGGAATATTCACTAAGGTTTATACACTTTTAAATAAGTATGGATCCTTAAACTTTTCCTTGAATCAAATAATCAGGATGATTTATTTTTACATTTTTGGACGATGTTTTGTATCCCATCTAATTTTTGGTTCTCTTTCATTTTCTTCATTTTTGAGTTCGTCTTCTTCTTACAGAACTTCTTCTATTTCCACCACTGGTTCTAACCTACTTTTTTTCTTTTCTAGATCTATTGAATGCTTCTTCATCAACTTTTACATCTGTCAATTCTAGCGGTTCCAATAGTTTCCTATTGTATTCTAATTCCATTTTCTTCATAGAAGTTCTCAAAAAATCATCCGATACATATTCTCCACCATTATCTGAATGAATACTATTGATATTAAAATATGTTTAGTTTTCAACCATCTTCTTGAATATTCTAAAGTTATCAAAAGCTCAAGAATTTTCTTAAGAATGAATACCTAAGTCATTCTAGTATAGTCATCAATGCAAAACATAAAATAATACTCTATGTTCAAAGTCTTTGTTCTTGCTGGCCCACAGAGATCGGTGTGTATCACTTCCAGGGGTTTTGTTGTTGAGTATTCTTTTTTTTTTAAGCTTGTTAATGTCATATTTCCATCTTGGCAAGGTTTGCATATAGTTCTATCATTTGTTATGATTATAGGAATATCTCTCACAACTCTCTTCTTACAAATATTTAATAGATTGTCGAAGTTAATATGTCCCATTCTTTTGATCCAAAGCCAACTTTCATCAACTTGTCCCATACAACATCCTTCCATTTGTATCTCATCCAACATATATACATTGGTGGAGGTCCTAGGTGCTCTTGTTACCAATATTCCCGATTTTTCTCTTCTTATTTGACATTAAAACAAGCGTATGTCCTTGATCATAAATCTAGCTTACACTTATGAGGTTGTGCTTCATGTTTTCAATCAATAACACATTTTTTGATTCAACATACTTGTTTCCAAGAGTGAACATGCCTCTTCCAAGTATATTTGTCATGTCGTCTCCACCAAAGGTAACACTTCCTATTTTTCCTTTCTCAAAGTTTATGAATTTGTATTTGTCTCCATTCATGTGCTTCAAGCATCCTTTGTCAACGTAATAAGTGTTTTCTATGGTTTGGGCATGTAAAGCTAGGTCATACTTTTCAGTAGGTGGATTTTCCCTCTGATGTTAATTGCTAGAGAGAATTCAATTTGAGTCTACAGTTGAGGGTTGTATTACCAAAATTGTTACATTTATAGCACTCAATGTTGAATTTGAGAGGTTTGAAGGAATTATCATATCTAATTTTGAATATTTTTTACTAATTAATTTTACTATCGTGATAATTCTTGGAATTTTCACTAATGACTCTATTGCTTTCATATGCCCTGTAGTGAGCTGCTTTATGACTGAAATTTTTGCACAAAAAATAATAGCCTGAGAAGCAAATTTGGTACCTTTCTACAAATGATCTTCTTGATGTTTTTTCTTTATTGTTTCTATCATACTTATAAGTCATTTGGGTTTCCATCCTGTCATTGTCCTTCTTGAGTTTATTGTCTTCAATTTTCAAGAATTTTTTTGGTTACATCTATATAGGTTCCGACTTCTGAAATATTTCCTATTTTCATCTTCCTTGATTCCTCATCAGAATTATACCATAGTCCTATCTTATTTTTATTTGGTTTTTTACTGTTCAAAATATCCTTTAGTGTTTTGGAACTATTGTCATATTTCGATTGGTAATTTAACTTAGAGTTTATCATTTGAACTTCCCTTTTTAGAGGAATAGTTTATGTTTCTAGATTCCCTTTTATTCTCTCTATTTCCTTCTGATGGGTTTCACTATTATGACATTGTCTCAAATTTCCCTCTCGTTGCACTTCACTGCTAATCAACTAATCTAACACTTTAGATATGTCTTCAGTTTTCTGTTGATAGCCTAATTTTGAATCTTGTAATTATTTTCTTAACATGTCACTTTCAGCTTCCAACTTTTCACTTACTATTCTTCTCTCTTACAACCGATTCGTCAATACTTCTTCAATTATTCTTGCTTCTTCAAGTTGTGTTTTCATTAGAGGAAATTTGGGTAAAAAATGGTCCTCCTAAGGAAAATAATAAGAAAATAATAAAATAATTGTAGAGAGAGAGTAAAAAAACTACTTTTTTGGATTGTATTTTCAACTTATCTCCGTGTAGGTTTACTCAAATTTCAAGCGGGAGGACTCGTTGGATGCATAATTAAAATATTCATCCAACGAGTACCCATGTTGCATACTTTTAACAACATACACACCATGAAAAATTAAAAATCGTGTTTCTAGTGAGAGAAAACACGTTTTTTAATGTATTTTCAATTTTTCATGGTGTGGATGTTGTTAAAATTATGCAACATGGGTACTCGTTGGATGCATAATTTAATTATGCATCCAACATGTCATCCTACTTGAAATTTGAGTTAACCTACAAGGAGATAAGTTGAAAATACGATCTAAAAAAAGTAGTTTTTATTTTTTCTCTCCAATTCTTTTAGGTGCTCCCTTATTGAATTTTAAAGCATTTTGATTGGCTAATACATGATGACATGGAATTTGTATTATTTTTGGAAGGCCCATTTTAGATTGAAATTTCCTCTAATGCAAATTACTGATAATATTTTCATCTTATTTTTCTCTCACGATTTCTATTTTAAGTTTGAAAATGTGTTCTTTTAGCTACTTGTTCTTCTTCCTTTCCATTCTCAGATCATCCAGTGCAATGACACGTTCACCCTCAAGGTCTACTTCTGCTTATTCAATATGATTTTCTTCATCGTTGTCTTCATGTTTTTATTCATGCTTTCTATCGGTGGTTTACGGATCTTCACTTTTTGTCACTATTTCCACGAAGAAAATTTTGTTTGAATCATTATCACTATCATATTCTTTATCAAATGAGTTGTTATCATCTTTGGAATATAAAATTTTATTTTGTCTATCGGGATGATTGTTCCTAGTGTTCCCTTTCTCGTATCTCATTTCCTTCGTTTTGTGATGAGGAATATCTTCATCATCACTATTTTTTATTTTTCCGTATGGAAATTTTGAATCATAATGGACAATTTTTTCACAATTAAAACATTTAAAGGGTAACTTACCTCTAAAGTTTCCTAATCCTCTTTTGAGTTTTCTAACAAAGTTCACTTCTTCAGTGTATGATTCATTGTCTGAATAGTTGCATGATTTGAACCCTTTAGTCCTTGTCTTCTTGATTTCTTTGAATGTTTCCTCATGTCTTGAAGTTCCTTTGCCTTTGTCTACCCTAATTTCATATGTCGTGAGAATTCCGTGTAGTTATTCCATGGTTAAAAGTTCTAGGTCTCAGGATTCTTCAATTCATGATACCTTTGGGTCAAATTTCATTGGAAGGGTTCTGAGTACCTTTTGTACAACATTTTTTTCTCTTAGTTCTTCTCCTAATCCTCTGATAGTGCTTACTATTTCTTCAACACAAAGAAATTATGTTGCAATGTTTTCTTCTTCATTCATTTAAATTTTTTCAAATTTTCCCTTATGTGTTTGAGTTTAATTTCTTGACTCCATCGTCTCCTTGATATAAGTTTTTGATATTATCCCAAATTTCCTTTGCTGAGGTGATATGCATAACCTTAACAAGTTATATTTCTGGCAAACCACTGAAGATTGCCTTTATAGATTTTTCATTATTATGATACAATTTCTTTCCATCTGTGTCAATGGGGGGACCTCTTGAATTTTGAACCCGTTAATAACGACGATCCAAACCTCGATCCCTAGAGACATCAAATATGCATGCATCCTTAGACTCCATAATGCATAGTTATTTCCATCAAAAGGTGGAATTCTGATTGAGTAAATTCCTTCGTGTTTTTCTAAGGATCTTCCTTTTGGTGGTTAAACTATAATATAAAGGAAACCACTATAATGCCAATTGTTGGAATACTAAGAGGAAAGAGGTGAATTAGTATTCGCACAATTAACCACTTACTAACACAATAAATTTTAACCTTATCAATTAACATTCAACAATGATTGCATTTAATATATATCATCGGTAGTACTAATCAGTAATGCATCACAGAAACAATAGATACACACTACACCACAATTTATGTGGAAACCCAATTGGGAGAAAACCACAAAAATGGTTTTCTTATATAATAACAAGATTACATTTATAGGAAGCACCAACATCCAAGATTCTCCAACACTGACTGGAAAAAGGCCCCAACCCCTTGATTTGTAGGCACCAACTTGAAGTAAGCTCCAACTCCCTGATTTACTAGCATCGACTGGAAGGAGGCTCCAACCCCTTGATTTACAGGAACTAACCTGAAGGAAGATTAAACTCCCTAATTAACTAGCACTGACTGGTTGGAGGCACCAACCTCCTGTGAGAACCGACTCACACTCCTTGCCCCTTCCTAATACCCTGTTGAATTCTGTTGGTTTTGTTACACTAATGTCAATTTGTTTTAGTCAATTTGTTTCCTTAAGCATTGGGAATTTGCACATTGATTTGCTCCAACTTTTGTCTTCCTCTTTTAAATACGATTTTTTTTGAATTTGTACTAGAGTTTTCTTTATCCTTTTTCTTTTCTTGCTACTGTGACTTGCACCTCTTTTTCTTGTATCTCTCGGTACGATGACTATGCACCCCCTTTGTCTTCACAATAGTGACTATGACTTTGTGCCTCCTTTGTTCATAGTAATACGACCATACACCCTTAGTTTTGCTTCAGAACCACAAATTATACTAACTACAACTTCGTGCTCCATTTTTTCACAGTACATCGATCATGATTCTCCTTGTCTTCGCACCTCTTTCATTTATATCTCTTAGTGCTACGACTATGCACCCTCTTTGTCTTCACAATAGTGACTGTGACTTCTTTCCTTTTTTGTTTAGAGTACTATGACCACGCACCCTTTTTAATTCGGAACCATGACTTATAATATCTACGACTTCATGATCCCTTTGTTCACAATACAATGATCATGAGCCTTTTTGTCTTCGCAACTGCGACTTATACTAAATGCAGCTTTGCACTTCCTTCGTTCACAATATAGAGACCATGTGCCCCTTTGTCTTCAGAACTATGACTTCGAATTCGCAAGACTCTGCTCCAAATCAATTGGTAAATGATCTTCTCAAATCCCCATATATTCGTTATTCCATTTTAGAGCCCCATTCTTCCATCTCCACACAAAAATGAGAATGGTGTTTCACATTTTTACAAGAGTTGGCAGGGACAAATTGAATGTTTTCAATTTACAGTCCTTTAGGCCGACTTGTTTCATCATTTGTACTACTTTAAATTACATGTTTATATAGACCATTCATAGATCCACCATTACCACTTCATATCCTTCATCTGCGTGGGAAATTTCCCATGAATTGGTGAGACTTGTTCATGTGTTCTCTTTGACAACCTTGTTCTATATACTTCTTTGTACTAGCTTCGAAACACAGTCCTTCAAATCTTATCTGGTATGTTGGGTAATACTAAACTCCATTTGACATCAATGAAAACCTTTTATGCCCAACATATATATATATATATATATATATATATATATATAAAGGTTGATGGGGAAGAAAAAAAATTCTTCATATTTGGAAAAGCATTATTCATGAAATGTATATGGAGAGGCATAATGGGTAAGGTCCTATGGAGTGAGGTTGTACGATGAAAGTATTTCAAGAAAAATTCTGTTACAAAATGGATTATACATCCCGGTAAGAAAACAACAAATGCTTCAAACATTTGGAAAGGATTAATTGATACTATTCTTCATCTTGAGATTTGGATGGCTGGGAATGTTGGAAATGGACAACAAATTCATTTGGGAAAGGATCTTATGATTGGAGGTGAAGAATTTTGTAAATTGTTTCTTGAATTAGTTACATATTTGAATCCTTTCATTTCAATTATTTGGAGCATGTTAGGATACCTGAGGCTAGTCATCTTGATTCCAATTACTGGTTATGGGCCGAGGATTTAGGTATATAGGGTGATTTTTCTTTAGAATGGATCCAATATATTAAAGGATTTATTCATTGTGGGATCAGATTGACTAACAGTGATGATCAATTAATATGGTCCTGAAACACTACTATAGATCAAGTAACAACTAAATTGGCATATGAGGCTATCATCTCATCCTTAGTAAATACAATTGACAAATGGTGGTATCATACTTTATGGAAGTGGTAGTGTTGTAATAGAGGGGGTTGCATTGTTACCAATGATACATAATATATATAAGAAAGCACACAAGATACAGATACAACAAGACAAGAATATGGAGAGAACACAAGCCTTTTATTACTCAGCAAGATGCAGAACAATACATATAAGAACATATTTAAGTTAACTCAATGGGTTGGCTCACCGGCCTATATATATATATGTTACAGACAGTTATATAACTGCTTTTCGGTTCAACCGACCGACCTGACTCAACATGTTCTGGTTGACATAACTATCGACATGTCTTACAATGAGTCAGGCGGAGGACCTATTTGACAGGCCGACTTAGGCTCCTCCAACATCTCCCCCACCTCAAAACTTTTCTTTTTCCCAAAGAAATGAGGAGATGCAAAATTGTTAACTGTGCAAAAAGAATAGATGTAGTTTTTACTGATGTTCATGAAGGGAACTGGCCGCTGCTTGCCGATGGACACATACTTCAACGAGAGATTCAACAGAGATAGACAATTGGTGCTAAAAATATTCCCAGGTGTGCAGCATGTTTTGAATATCTATGGTTAATGTGGTTAAGATCGACAAGTTTTCTACTTTGTCCTGAGTCGACTTGTTTTGTAGGTTAATCAAGTCATGAAAAAAAAGATTCACTTTGTCATCAGCGGTTGAAAGTAGTCTTTGAAGATATGGTCGGATATTTTCAAGTTTAAAGAGGCTAGTCCAAGCTTGACTTATCCATTGGTATTCATGTTTTTCTAACTTTTCCAGTTTCATGTTTTCCATGATAATCTGGTCATTGATAGATTGGATTATAGATTCATCGCCTACTTGTCATTGCAGGTGTAGGTTGCTGAGTAATTTGCATGTCCGTTGCATTTCTTTAAATACATTTCCGTAATGAGTATACCAGTTGCTCAAGACTTCAGTGACTCTGGATTCCTGATCATTGTACTTTCTTAACTAGATGTGAGTTGAGGTGAATGTTGTGTATTGCATTGCCAGTAAGGAGGATGTTTCTATGGCCTGTTCTTTTCGATTCTTGGCGAGTTCATATTTTAGTGTTGACATGACAGTTTCAAGTATTTGGTATGCTTTGTTGAGTGTACTTGTTGTGTTAGAATTTGAAGGTAGCGGGACAACTTGATGTGCTAAGTATTCACACTTAGCCAAAAATGATACTTGGTCCTCCTGCAGTTTTTGGATGTGTTCTTGGATCTCAACGTGTCTATGTATTTGTTCTCGGTGAACTGCATCTACAAGTAAGTCGATATTGTCCTGTGTTGATTCTTGCAGGTTATATGCGGATATTGGCCCAAACTAGTCGAGGTGCACATATAGGAGACTCTCTTGTTGAATATACTGAAGGTGTTGCTGCTGTCTCTGCTTGTGTCGCTCTTTTTCTTGTCGCCTGTTTTATTTTCATTGATTCGTCTTTTTCTTTTCTTATGATTTTTCTGTAGCCTCTATCTATGGTGCTGGTTCTTTTTATGGATCGGCCGATGCAGGTGATTTATTTGCATCTTCTTGTGTAGTGGCGATAATTTGTTATGTCTGTGCCTAGATGGTTGGTTCTGATTATGTTCTTGTTTTTGCTTGTTTTGAAGTATTGTCTTGTTCTGGAGCTACTGTGTTTGCTTCTTCAAGTTCTGCTTTCTTGGTTTCCTCTGGTGCTGCTAGCACTATTTCTTCTATAGCGGTTGTGTTTAATATTTCTATTGGATTTACAAATTGTTGAGCTGCTGATTTTGGAGAGGCTCCGTCGGTAGGGGTAGGGGATGAAGAACTAAGGTCAACTTGAGTTGATGGTGAAATGATCGGCAACGAAGGGGGAACTTCATCTAATGGTGGTGGAGGATGGGGGTTAGGGCTGCTAAATGGAACCAGATTGACTTGGGGTGACAAGACTTCAGGGATCAGTGTTTCTTCTTCGACATGGTTATCAATTTATGGTGGAATATCAGGTGGGTCAACTAAATGTTGAGGAGGTGATTGATCTTCCATTTTCGGTTTGACTGGAAAGGGAATTAAGGATGAGGTTTCTCGAGCAATAATATTACTGGTCAGGTCGGGATTTCATTCTAGACGTGTTTCGTGAATCTCGATCACATGTGGTGTTGTGCATTTGGCTAGGGATAGCAAGTCGGCTATGGAAATATCAGGGGGGAGAAAATTCGGTCGGGAAACTGGAGTCGGCGAGAACCAATTTCTTGGTGATGAGCTCGCTCCAGTTAGGAAAGATGTATGGAAGCTGGGATATGAATTGGTTTAGTTCATTATCACCTTGAATATTTTGTTTGAGTGGAAGGGGAAGGGTCTACACAATATCTGGAATTGATTTGGGTGCAGGTGCGATAGATGTTGGAAGTGTAGGGAGAATGTCGTCCTCCATCACAATGGTCAGGGTTGTTGGAGGGGGGGATTTTGAGTTAGGTCGACATGGGGTTCAACCGTAAGCTTGATTTTATTCTGTGGTGTTGGTCGACTGTAGGAGTTTTCCTCTTCCATGGATTTCTTAAATTCATCTTCGACAAGTATTTTGTGTTTGGCGGCGTTAGCTAAAATCTAAGTTACAATATCATAGAGTTAAGCCTCATCTTCCTCTGTCAGTTATCGAATGATAAGATTTCTTTTCCAGTTTCCTTATTCTTTGGGATCCCTTTGTTGTCGCACTTTAGATATTTTTTCTAATAACTGTTGGATGTTGTCGATGGTGAGAATGTATTCTGGAAGTGGATTATCTGACTGAGTTTTCTCATCCGAATGTTCAGCTGTCTCATGGGGTCTTGATGTGCAACCATTGCGATTGAAAGGGGTTCTAGATTCATTTCGACAAGTGGTTCATCTTGGAGGGTGAAAGTATTCATATAGATTCGACATTGATAATCCTCTCCCTTCTTTGAATCTATCAATGGTTCGACTATGGATAAGTCAATTCTTCGTTCCTATGTAGGAACTTCCATTCTCGTGCTTGATTGTCTGCTTAGATCTGTGAAAACTTCCTCAGCCGAAGGGTAGTAGTCAAGTAGTTATGCTATGTCTTCCGCACCCTGCAAATACCAGACCGAAGTGTGGTCTAGCGCCAGTTGGATATGTGTTGTCGAAGGTAGACTTCGTCAGATGATTTGAGGCACCCTTCATCTTGCTGTTCGGAATTCAATATTTTGGAACCAAGTTTCCAACCAAAGATTCACTATCAAAGGTCCAAGCCAACTCCCTCTGGGTGTAAAATAGCAGAAATTTTCCATTAATACACTTTTTTTTTTATCTGCAAATTCCTTGCTTCTTGTCGGCCTAAGGTGAGCCATAGCAAACCAAATAATCAAGGACGGGTATCGAATGCTTACACCCTCTTCTTGGAATTTGTAGCAGATGGTTTTGATAATGTTAGCCAAGTGTTCATCCCATTTGTATACTTTTCCTTGCATCGCCATCTTTTGGACCACGTCCAACAAGTCGATTTTAAGATCAGAGCCTTGACCAGAGATTGATAGAGTGATCGACACAACTCTAGCAGGGATTTTATAGTTATCATAGATTATTTGGTTCAACATTATCCCTCTTGATTTCTTTTTGGAAATTGTGCCTGTGAATTCTTTGACCAATTCTGGGTTTGAGCACATTGGTACATCATCACCTTTTTTTGAGAGGCCTGTAATCTGATAAATGATTTCACCATTTATTTCTACAGGTACATCGAAATAGAATTTTCCGTTGTGGTTCCTTCTTACTATAAAATGAGCCATAATGTCTTTCAAGCCACCGAAGTTGTCTAGCAAAGGTGCGGGTATGTACTATAGAATAGTGGTGGTCCGCAATTTCTGTGCTTCCTCCCTCCAAGGACCATTTTTTTCTTTTCCCCAATCAAGTATTTAAGTCCAGAACCTCTTCCATTGTGGCTCCGAAACCTTAGCATTTCAGATGAGCTACAGCTGGGTTTCTAGTAGTGACTTGGCTTTTTTGAGCTCCCTTATCCTGGTTGTTGCTGACCTAGTTATCGTATGAGATTTCTTCAGTCCCATTGTGTTTACAAGGTTCTCAGATTCAAGAAACGGCTCAAACAATTCGGATGGCTCTATATTTTGGAGTTCAAGCTCTTAACAAAATAGTATCCAATAGTTCTCAAGCCCCATATTTATAGCGTAATTTTTTGGCATGGGGGAATGTGAAGTAGATGGCCCCATTGATGGTTGATTTGACGAGGAAATTAAATTTGAGTGACAAGTTTTTGGTTCCTCATTGGGCATGTTTTGGATTTTATTCTCTACTTGTCGGCTTCCGCAATTGTTTTTCTTAATTGTTTCTTCAGTATGATGTTGGTGCATAGTTTTGGTCGTGTTGTGTCGGCCAGCAATAGGTCTTCCTGTTTTGGGATTTCTTCCATATTGAACTCGTCGTCCAGATCTTTCGTGTCGACACCTTTCATGTTGTTGGGCATGTGTCAGGATTTTTTCTTTGCAGCTTTGTTCATTGTTTTTGCCAAAATTGTTCCTCTAGTCTCTCTTCATTGTGCAACTTTTATGACTTGTTGTTTGAAATATTTCTTATAATGTTTCTCTCTTAAATTAGTTGTATCCGTTTTTTTTTTGGGGGGGGGATGCTTGTTGGAGAGAAATTCCGCAGCATTTAGGAAGCTGCTAATTTTGGGAAGGATAACTAATTTTGGAGAGAAAGTACCAATTTTGGCTGTAAGACAAAGATATCGCCGTAGCACAAATTCCGGCGGGAATCACGGCGATAGGTACAGAAAATTCAAGCATGTGGTACAAAGAAGAGGCCGAAGGGAGAGCTCAACCACCGCAATAAAGGCGCCGGAGATGAAGAGAGGGTTCAGCTACCCTCATTAAAGAAGAAGGACCACAGTCAGCGTTGCTTGAACCAAGAAGAAGCGACGGGCCGATGCATTAAAGACTAAGGACTGCAGGAAGCGGCGACGAGACAGAAGGCGGCCATGGAAGTACAGCCAGTTGACTGTAAGTGGTTAGGGTTGAGTCACTGTTGGGATAAGGCCCACAGTTTTGTAACTGCGATGAGACCTTCGGGCCATCTATATATAGTAGTCTTTTTATAGGATAAGGGGTTGGCCACATAGCGATAGAGACATCAGGTAGATGCTAGTCAAGTCTTTTGTTGTTGCAAGCCTGAACATCCCTGAGAAGACAAGGGCCGACCTGTTGAGAGAGTGCAATCCGCAGGGATTGCGAGAGGAAGAGAGTGCACTGTAAAGGCAAGAAGAGAAAAGTGGTCTATAGAGAAGGGCTCCCACTGAGGTGGAGTTTCCCAGAAGACCCCTGTTGTAAAGAGTGGAACGGAGCTGTGTTTATTCCCCAGAGTTGTAAGCAAGAACCGCAGTTCCCCTGGGCGTAGTCTTTGCCCTGGGAGTATCAATGTGCTTATCTAAGTAGCACTATTGTAATTGTGTAGCCATTGTTCTCATTCACGTGTTTGTGCTATATATATGAATGCTTCAATCTGTTATAAGTAATGTACATGGTCGTCAGTTAACTTCTGAATTATGTATAACAATTGCGATAATCATAGCTAACCTCTTTGCGAACTAGATAATTGTTAAACAGAGGTTAATGTGCGAGTAAGAACTGAATATGAGGCATGAATGGGTTATTTAGACATTGCGCAAAGTAATGTTCTACCTAGTTACGTGTTGCGAGATATCAAGGGTCGAGTTCATTAGCGAGGGTTAGGCTTGTAGGCTGAATGTTGTTGCTAACTGCAGTACCAGGATAAGGATAGCTAAGACCACCTATTAACCCAGGAAGCGGTCAAAGTTCGCTTGCCGCAGGAACTAGAAGGGGAAGATATCGCACCTACGATATCTTGGGTATCGCTAGACGGTTTCACATAGGGAAAGACTTATCGCATTCCCTGCATACCGCGATAAGACAGAGGCGTAGCCGGAGTAATGGAATGAGATAGACAGCTTCTGAGAAAGGGGTTAAGGAGGGTTTAACCATCCTGGATGCCTCGAAACTTGGCTGAGGACACTTGAGTCTTCTTCCTCCCATTAGAATCACTTCGGGTGAGACCTCAGGTTGCTTCTGCGACCTGTTTCCGAAAGGGCCAGTGAGCTAAGGGTTCTGTTGGTCTAAAAGATTACCGCCAGCCCGGGTCTGTCCAGAGAGAAAGGATCAAAGATCAACAAATGGTTCCGTTGCCGGTTTGAACACATTGAGCTGATGTTCTGTTGGCATCCTACCAAGCAAGAACTTAACCAGTGGGTTGAGTCAAAAGAAAGAGAGTTTGCTGCAAAAGAAAACAAGAATCCTAGACTGAGCACTGAGGCTTGGCTACAGAAGCACATTTTTACAGATCTCCACGAGATATTCTTCGTAACTTATGCTATTGAGTTATATGGTTGGTTATCAAAGCTTGTTGACAACAGCGGTGTCAAGAAGAGTCGAGAAGTTGTCTGGACAGCAGAGCTGATTCAGACCTTGAAAGGTGTCGATAACCCCATCTCACGCGCAGTAGACTTCTGGCTTACGAGTCTGCTGGAAGGCTTCATCACAGAGTTCGCGGTTGATCAGAGAAAGAGTTTCAGCGCAGCAGAACGGTACTTCTTCAAGGGTTATCGCGGTAAGTACCTAAATTCTCTAAGTCTGTCCATTAAGCAATTACTATATGAAAAGGGAGTACTGGATATACTCTCAGATGAATAGTAGCATGATATTGTAATGTCAGTAGACTCTGAAAGTGATTACGAGTATCTTGGACATACACGTAGTGGTAAAAGATATAGAGTCAACGATTCATCTTCTTCTGAAGAAGACAGCTCAGATCACCCGAGACAGCAGAGTCAGAACCCTAGGACTCCTCAAAAGCCAGTCGGAACTCAGAATAATCCCGCAGGAACCCCGTCCAGTAGCTCTTATACAGCGAATACTACCGCTACACCCTCCACATCTACACAGCCGAGTGGTAGTCATACAGCAAACCAGAACCCACCATCTAGAAACAGAATGGGAGATGATATGAAGCTACCAACATTCAAAGGTACAGGGTCGGAGGACCCTGAGCAACACTGGTTCTTATGCGAAGCCATATGGACCATTAAGCAAATACAAGATGATAATGTCAAGCTTGTCCAGCTGGCCACCACATTTAGAGAAAGAGCATTAACTTGGTATATGAAGTATACCACTGGCCATAACAGAACGCTTGCACAGGTTAGAACTGCTATGATTAAAGAGTTTAAAAAACCTAAATCCGAGTCACAATGCATAGCAGAACTTAAAGATATTAAACAATTGCCTACGGAGACGGTTTGGGATTTTGACCAGAGATTCAAGACCCTCATTGATCAGGTAAGCTTTGAGCTTGCGCCTCAACAGCATAAAGAATGGTTTATCGCAGCAATATTACCACACATCAGACTTCCGCTAATGCAACAGAAATTAAACACACAAGATGAAGCATTAGAAATGGCAATGAAACTAGAGGCTTCACCTCTAGCAGAAACTAGCACCGGTATCACTAATCTGCAAAATCAGCTAGCTAACCTCACCTTACAGCTGCATGAAATTAAGAAAGGAAAGGAGGTTGCGCATGAAATTTGGTGTACTAAGTGTAAAGCGCAGGGACACAGTAAGGATAACTGCCCTGTCTTTGCTGACTATATCGCCAGTGGAGCTCCTAACCCGTTGATGCAGAACCAGGGGCCATGGTGCGAGATTTGTAGAACCAGAGGACACAGTCCTCAGGAATGCCCTCTCCTTCAGAAATATGTGCAGACACCAAAGAACCTATATTGCAACTTCTGTAAATCTGTGGGACATGACGAAAATAATTGTAGAGCTTATGAGTTAATGATAGAAAGGAAGCATGACCTCTACAGAGTTCAGTCAGAAGCATCCGGACCAGCAGTACGTGCACAAACTGATCCGAATCAGGGAGGCCGTGGAGGAAATTTCAGAGGCCGAGGACGCGGAGGAGGCTATGAACCTGGCCGTGGCCGTGGAACTATCACCTGTTATAACTGTGGAGGCACAGGACATTACGCTAGGGACTGTCAGAACCCTACTACAACGTGCAAGTATTGTAAATCTTATGACCACACAATAGAGGAATGTCCCATACTGATAGCTAAGATCAAGGACGCCAAGCCAGCAACCAATCAGACTATCCAGTTTATCGCTGCTGAGCAGAACGAAACCGAACCACGGGTCAATATTGTAACTCGCAGTGGTCTCTCCACAAGCAACATATCGCAGGACGTGGAAAAAATGACAGGAACGCAGTGGGTGCGCAAAGATCCAGGAAAACCTATCCCACTTGATCTACAGAAGAATAAGGAGGCATTTCAACAAACTAAGACTTCCTTTGCTGAACAAACACCGCCCAGATCACTATTATTACCATCTCAGGGTATACCACGGAAACCACCGCAGGATGTTAGTACTACGCAGATACCACAGGCTAGCACATCTGGAAGATGTGACGAAGAGGAATTGACCGGGAGTGTACAGTCCTTCTTGCAGAGTTGTTTGAAACTTCTAAGAAATGGGAAAGCTGTAGAGGAACTTCAGAAAGTTATTGACCAATGTCAACAGAGCCCTTCTGTGAGCAATACACAGCGCACCATTCACCATATAATGGGCCATACAAGGACAGGAAGAGAGATGAGGCTCACAGCGCAGATCGGACTATTTGAAATGGATGAGGTTATCCTAGACTTAGGTTCAGAAGTAAATGTCTTGACTAAACAGACATGGGAACAGATGGGAAGTCCAAAACTAAGCAGATCCCCTATCCATCTCAGACTAGCTAATCAGCAGAGAATATCACCGATGGGTCGCCTATCGCATGTCCCAGTGGACATCGACGGAGTTCACACATATGCCGATTTTGAGATCATAGAAATTATTGGTGACACCAAACCCTATCCAGCTCTATTAGGTATTGATTGGGCTTTTGATAACAAGGCTGTTATCAACTTAAAGAAAAGGCAGATGACATTTGAAGATGCTCAAGTCCGGGTCATCGCACCATTAGACCCTCTACAGGGTCCTCGCTACATTGAGCCAATCAAAGCAGAAGAGGAGGTGCATAACATGGAAAATTTGTACCAAATGAATTCTAATCAGGCAGATTACATTGATCCTACAGCTGATGGACATATCAGCTGGAGATGTGATAGTTCATGCACATCAGATTCAGATGTTGGCTTAGAGAATTGGCAAAATAGACTCCACGAAGTTTCTATCCGCAGATGCGCATTCATGACTAAATCACTGCGATGGACTGGGACAGAAAACAGGTATATTCCAACTTTTGATGGATTAGCAGATGTTAATGATTTTTTGCAGCAGTTTGAACAAGAGATTCCTTAAGAGCAGAGGATGGAGGTTTTTGACCTTGCAGTTCGAGCCACACCTGCAAGATGGTGGTACACACACAAGGAACATATCGCATCATGGTATGATTGTAAGAGATTGATGCGCATTAGATTCTCTAAAGAAAGAGACTCTACACAGCGGAAATATACAGGGGAGAGTGATCCCAGAGCACACATTAGGAACTGTGAACAGAGTTGGCTAGAAATTCCAGCAGAAGAATGGGTTCATTTGTTTATCCACACACTGGATACAGTTCCACGGAATTGGTATACAGAAACAAAGCTAAGAAAAGGAACTATCTCATGGCCTACTATGATTGAAAACTTTTTGGTCACGTTCAGTTTTGAATCTGAGCATCCAAGCATTGATCGGGCCTTGAAGATCATAAAGACTAAAATATTTGAGGATTGCCCATTACCAGCGGATTCGCAACCCGAGTGGGCTATCCAGATGGAACATGCACTAGAATGTTACAACTGCGCACAAGACTCAAGCGATGAGGATGAAGATCCTCGCAGTATCAATATCGCAGAAACAGAAGGTACACGTGAAGTTGAAGGCCCGCACTTAGAAATCCCAGCTGTAACAGAACCAATCAAGATTAGAAAGAGCAATATTGGCACAGAAACAGACCCTAAGTTTGCCTCTATTGGAGATTATTGGGATGATGAGACAATTGGCCAAATCACAGACCTATTACATGAGTATCAGGACCTATTTCCTACCAACTTTACAGAAATGAAGGGAATAGTGGGTGACCTCGGAGTCATGAGAATACCGCTTAAGGAGGACGCTAAGCCGGTTAAGCAACGTCCATACAGGTTGAATCCGCGGTATAAAGCAAAAGTAAAAGATGAAATAGATAAGATGCTAGCAGCAGGAATCATCGAACCTGTTGAAGAAAGTGAGTGGGTTAGTCCCATGGTAGTACAAGAAAAGAAAACAAAAGGAGACATCAGGATCTGTGTCGACTTGCGCAAACTGAATGATGCATCGCTGCATGACCCATTTCCGACACCATTCACTGATGAAGTCTTAGACAATGTTGGAGGACAAGAAATCTATTCATTTACTGATGGCTTTTCAGGCTATCACCAGATAAGAATCCATCCAGACGACAGGCACAAGACCACATTTGCGACAGAATGGGGCTCCTTTCAGTATACGGTAATGCCCTTTGGTCTTAAGAATGCCCCAGCAATTTTTTCTAGAGTAGTTGTTGCTGTCTTTAAGGAATACATCCATCAATTTCTAGAAGTTTATTTTGATGATTGGACTGTATTTGGACTAGTCAAGAAGCACATAGGAAACCTGCGATTAATGTTTGAAAAATGTAGACAGCACCAGATTTCCCTTAACTTAAAAAAATGTATATTTTGTGCGCCTTTTGGTACGTTGTTGGGTCACATTGTGTGCAGACAAGGCTTGATGGTAGATCCTGCGAAGATCGCCATCATTGTCAATTTACCAGCACCTAACTCAGTAAAGCAGCTGAGAACTACACTTGGTCATACTGGGTATTACAGAAAGTTTATCAAAGGTTATGCCAAGATTACCGCACCAATGGAGAAATTATTAAAGAAGGATATCAAATTTCAGTGGAATGAGGAATGTCAGAAGAGTCTTGACGCTCTAAAAGAAAAAATGGTTACAGCACCTATTCTGGTATTTCCAGATTGGAACAAGCCTTTTCATGTTCATGTGGATGCATCTGGCATCGCACTGGGCATTATTCTCACGCAACCAGGCGAAGGGGGTATTGACCACCCTATCGCATATTCGAGCAGGAGACTATCGACAGCTGAGAAGAATTACACCACCACAGAGAGAGAAGGGTTAGCAATGGTGTATGCCTTACAGAAATTTCGGCACTATTTATTGGGTGCCCCGTTCAAGATGTTCACCGACCATTCTGCATTAAAGTACTTGGTCAATAAGCCAGTGTTAGGGGGAAGAATATGCAGATGGCTATTGTTGTTCCAGGAATATGATTTCGAAATCATTGTTAAGCCAGGAAGACTAAATGCAGGACCTGATCACCTGTCAAGGCTAGACTCAGGTGAAGAACCAAGTAATTTAGAGGACAACTTGCCTGATGCGCAATTGTTCTCCATTCAGGTCGCAGATGAATATTATGGAGACATAATTCAATTCCTTACTACAGGGTGGGCACCACCTGAGTTTACCAAGCAACAAAAGAAACAATTAGTGGTGAAAGCAGCAGACTTCACCCTGATTGCAGGACACCTCTATAAGTTAGGACCAGATGAAATCTTGCGCAGATGCGTTATGCCCCACGAGAAACAGACCATTCTTAAGGAAGCACATTCGGGCATCGCAGGAGGCCATTTCGCAGGGAAGCCTACCGCTCAGAAGATCCTAGCAGCATGACTATGGTGGCCTACATTACATAAAGACAGTAAAGAGTTTTGCAGATCATGCGATATCTGCCAAAGGACAGGAAAGCCCTCCAGAAGAGATGAAATGCCGTTGCGACCACAGATAACACTACGCGCATTCGATAAGTGGGCCATAGACTTCGTGGGTCCTATTAACCCCCCAGGAAAACGAACTGGTGCGAGATATATAATTACAGCAACAGAATACCTCACCAGGTGGGCTGAGGCAAAAGCAGTCAGGAATTGTGATGCTGCTACAGCAGCACAATTTCTTTTTGAAAACATCATCACTAGATTTGGATGCCCAGTGACTTTGATGAGTGATCAAGGCACACATTTTTTGAATAGCACCATAGAAGCCTTGACAGAGGAATTTGAAATACAGCACCATAAGAGTACACCTTACCACCCTCAAGCCAATGGTACGGTGGAGGCTTTCAATAAGATATTAGAACATGCTCTTACAAAGATTTGTAACAGTCAAAGGGATGACTGGGACCTCAGAGTTAATGCTGTATTATGGGCTTACAGGACCACGTGTAAGAAACTAACAGGGCACACACCTTTCAGCCTGGTATATGGACAAGAGGCTGTTATGCCTATGGAATACATCTTACCCAGTCTAAGGATTGCTCAGCTTACAGAGATGGCTGATTCTGATACTTTAGAGGAGAGATTGGCACAGCTGCTCAATCTGGAGGAAGACAGATTTATTGCAGGATTCCATCAAAAAGTGCAGAAAGCACGAGAAAAAGCTTGGCATGATAGGCATATCAAGAACAAAATCTTTCAGCTTGGAGACTTGGTACTCCTTTATGACAGTAAGTTTATAAAGTTCCCTGGAAAATTCAAAACTCATTGGTTAGGACCCTATCAAATCCAGCAAATAACAGATGGAGGTGCTATACAGCTTTGTACTATGAGTGGGGAGTTTCTTCCTACCCTGATCAATGGCAGTCGGCTTAAGCTGTATCGCGAAGGCCATGCCACCTCCTAGCCCTAGCCCAGGAAGGAAGCAAATGGTGCAGATGCTCAGTGTAGTTGAAATGAAGCATCGCACCCTAAGGAGTCTACACCGGGAAATGCTTCAGATAAGAATTCGCAGCCAGTTTTCCTGGTGGTTGCGATAATTTTGATAAGAGGCGAGTTTTTGGCACTTTCCACTTCCAGACGATGCGATATCGTATCGCAGAGGACAGAAAACAGATTGATGCGATATCAAATTTTGAATTGATCAGAGGGCTAGTCACTTCGCCATATGACAAGCATTAACTGCACGGCTGACAAGTATCTGTTGTACTAAGATTTGGCAGCAGTACGACGATTCTTCTAGATTTGGAAAATCCGATGCGACATCACTCCGGCGCACAGTTTCCCAGCGAAATTTCAAACGGTGTTTGCAATAAATAGGCGCGGGGTGCTGTCTTGTCTATGCATTAAATACCGCCAACGGGTCCAGTCACTGGTCCGTTTCCATTTGAAATTCCGCCTGATGATAAATACACGTTCTATTCAAAGCACGGGGCTACTTAGTCATTTTCACCAAAAGAGTTGAGCGCAGTTGAGCCGAGCCAAGCGTATTCTTAGCAGAGTTCCGAACAGGGAAACTAGAAACAGTTGCAGACTCTGATTTGCATTAAGATTAGCAATCATAGGAAGTCCAGAGTACCACAGGGGAAGGCGCCTCGCGCCAGACGAGCCTCTCGAAGACGTGTTGCAGAGATTCCAAAGGGGTGGAATTGAGTGCGCTATGACTTCAGTTGTGGCGGAGAAAGGAAAGAAAATTGCTGCTGGCTCTTCGACCATACGCCAGTCGCCGAGAACCTTAGCTAATATGGAACGTAGCGAGACCCTGAATAGCACAGAGTCAGAAGAACCGGAGCAGGAACTTCCGGAAGAAGTTACAGTCACTACCATATACTTCCCACCGAGAGTAGAGAATGCGCCAGCAATCGTCCTTCCAAGAGACTTTAAATATGAACTCATACTCCCGCCGCTGGATAACCGAGTGAAGGAAGAAGGTAACTTGTGGGGGAATATGCATGCTGTTAAGTTTACTGATTATAATCTGAGAGATTATACGCTGTACCCACAATTCCGCCGCGATCGTTATATGACGATTCAGAGGAACCCAAGGACACAGCACGATGAGTTCGTCCCCATGGACCATGTAAGCCATTTAGTACCGTCGGGACTGCTCAATCTCCTGGAGATTCCACACTTTGGACGGGGCCCGGAGGTCAATGCTGTGGTGCGGACGCTACTTTCATGCGTGCATGGCGGTTACTTATGGTTGGGTAACCGAATAGATGTCAATGTTGACCTCATTCACCGCATTACCGGTCTGTCGAAGACTGGTTTCGACCCACAGATAAATATTGATGGTGCCACAAAGGATACCAGGCTCTCAACCAAGCAGGTTGCGGAGTATAAGCTGCAAAGAGGAGGTCGCGCCTACGATGTCAATTCAATACAGGATGACGCCTTGCGGTTTACTGTTAGTCTGTTGGCCGGAAAACTCCTTCTCAAGGTGAGGCCGAAGGAGGTCACAGGCTCAGTTATCCGCCTAGCGATCGAAGTCATAAACGGTAAACCTTACAACTGGAGTTTATTTTTGTTAAATAGTTTCTTTCAAGACTGTGCGCAGGCGCAGCAGGATCCACTTCACAGCTTCCACTTCTCGTGGCTGCTGATCCTTATGGCTTTCATTGGATGGAAAGAGCCGCCCAATTCGTAGTTTCCACAACTGCCGCCAGGGGCGTGCAGAGGGTCGAGGTACTCCAATCTTTGGGCGAGTAGTCACCCAGAGAAACACAAGAATAACGCAATGGTATTCCATGAATATTATACGCTATTGCTTGAATCCGTCGCAACGATTCCGCGTGTCGACTCGCCGGTCGTTGATCTTTATCAGTCCAAGCTGGAATTTAAAGTCGACAGGGATAAAACCTACATCAGACCCAAAGGATTCAGGAAACATAACGAATGGGCCCCCGGCCCATATCGCATGGAAATCCAGCAGGTCGAAGATACCATTAAGAACTGTTTCGACGAGGACATGAAACAAATGTATGATGATCTATCCTCTGGCCTAGTTCCAGTTGATCCCCCAGCTGAGGATCCAGAAGATGTTCAGGAGGTAGATCCTAAAGACAAGGAGAAATAACCAATGGGTTCTAAGAGAAAGGCTATTGAAGGCCCTTCTCCGGTGCGAGCAAAGAAGAAGAGAACAAAGGCGGTTACTTCCGACGAACCGCAGGCACCAGTCATGACAGAGGATGAGTATGATCTCATCGCCAGCCGAATACAGGAGAAGATGCGGGATAAATTCGCTGCGATTCAGTCATCGCAGGATCGTATGCGCATCAGCCTCGACAACAAACTGCGAGAGTTGAAGGCAATTACTGAGAAGACTGCTTCCATGCAGATTCAGCCAGCTCCAACTACAGTCGCAGAAAGTTCGCAGCCCCCTTCGCAGAGCAGAGAAGAAAGCATTGCAAGGGACCGCACGAACATTGTTCGTATACCGCCGGGAAGTATTAAGTTCCCTATACCTATGGAAGTGCAGATGGTTCATCCTCTTGAGGTGAACCTACCAGAGGTACCTATGGATCAGTTGTACGAAATTTTCCAGCAGATAGGCACGGAGCTGAGGCACAGAGAACAAGTCACATATGAGCAAAATGTTTTGCTGTCTAACGACAATGTGCAGCTCATTGCGCAGCATGAGGCAGAGAGTGCCCAGTTGACGCAATATGTTCAGCAAGAGCAGGATGTCTCTCTTGTTTTAAAGAATATCGCAGCAGAGCTTCCGCAGTGCGATATCAGGCCTGAGTTAGAAATAACTCAAAAGATCAGAAAAATAGCGGAAAGAGAAAAGGCTCTAGATGAAGAGAAGAGAAAGATGTAGGAAGAATACGAAGCAAGGATTGCTGCACTAGAAGCAAATAAGCCACCTACTCCAGAGGAGATCCAAGAAGCACGAGTGCAAGCTTTCAGAGTTGTACAAACACAGATGCACTGTCGGGTGGAAGCAGCAGAGGCCATCCTGGAGGATGCATCAAAGACATGGCTGGAGCTAGAGGAGCTCCCACAGAAAGCCGAGCTCGATCAGCACATTAAGCACTATGAAGATGTGATATCAAGAGCTGAAGAAGAGTACAAGGGCTTGAGTGCTCTTGCGAAGATAAGAAAGAAAGGAGAAATCACACAAATTCAGCAGCAGGTGCAGAAATACAGAGAACAGCAGATCAACCTGGCTAACGAAGTTAGCCCGCATGAAAGCAAAATCGCACATCTGGTTGATGAACTGGAGCAAAAGGTGAAAAGCTTCACCTCAAGTAAAGGAGTCATTGAGGGCACAGAGGACTCCTTGGTAACCGCTGAGCTGCTCAGCGCAGCGCAGGAAGAAGTAACACACATGGATGAAAGTATTAAAGCGCTTAAGGCACAATTCGCAGCAATCTCACGAGCAGCAAAGGATAAGCTTAGGCAGATGAATCAGGCTGTTGTTGCAAGTGGCTCGGGGACGAGCCACAAGTAAGTGTTAGGGGAGTTGTTGGAGAGAACTTCCGCAGCATTTAGGAAGCTGCTAATTTTGGGAAGGATAACTAATTTTGGAGAGAAAGTACCAATTTTGGCGGTAAGACAAAGATATCGCCATAGCACAAATTCCGGCGGGAATCACGGCGATAGGTACAGAAAAGTCAAGCATGTGGTACAAAGAAGAGGCCGAAGGGAGAGCTCAACCACCGCAATAAAGGCGCCGGAGATGAAGAGAGGGTTCAGCTACCCTCATTAAAGAAGAAGGACCACAGTCAGCGTTGCTTGAACCAAGAAGAAGCGACGGGCCGATGCATTAAAGACTAAGGACTGCAGGAAACGGCGACGAGACAGAAGGCGGCCATGGAAGTACAGCCAGTTGACTGTAAGTGGTTAGGGTTGAGTCACTGTTGGGATAAGGCCCACAGTTTTGTAACTGCGATGAGACCTTCGGGCCATCTATATATAGTAGTCTTTTTATAGGATAAGGGGTTGGCCACATAGCGATAGAGACATCAGGTAGATGCTAGTCAAGTCTTTTGTTGTTGCAAGCCTGAACATCCCTGAGAAGACAAGGGCCGACCTGTTGAGAGAGTGCAATCCGCAGGGATTGCGAGAGGAAGAGAGTGCACTGTAAAGGCAAGAAGAGAAAAGAGGTCTATAGAGAAGGGCTCCCACTGAGGTGGAGTTTCCCAGAAGACCCCTGTTGTAAAGAGTGGAACGGAGCTGTGTTTATTCCCCAGAGTTGTAAGCAAGAACCGCAGTTCCCCTGGGCGTAGTCTTTGCCCTGGGAGTATCAATGTGCTTATCTAAGTAGCACTATTGTAATTGTGTAGCCATTGTTCTCATTCACGTGTTTGTGCTATATATATGAATGCTTCAATCTGTTATAAGTAATGTACATGGTCGTCAGTTAACTTCTGAATGATGTATAACAATTGCGATAATCATAGCTAACCTCTTTGCGAACTAGATAATTGTTAAACAGAGGTTAATGTGCGAGTAAGAACTGAATATGAGGCATGAATGGGTTATTTAGACATTGCGCAAAGTAATGTTCTACCTAGTTACGTGTTGCGAGATATCAAGGGTCGAGTTCATTAGCGAGGGTTAGGCTTGTAGGCTGAATGTTGTTGCTAACTGCAGTACCAGGATAAGGATAGCTAAGACCACCTATTAACCCAGGAAGCGGTCAAAGTTCGCTTGCCGCAGGAACTAGAAGGGGAAGATATCGCACCTACGATATCTTGGGTATCGCTAGACGGTTTCACATAGGGAAAGACTTATCGCATTCCCTGCATACCGCGATAAGACAGAGGCGTAGCCGGAGTAATGGAATGAGATAGACAGCTTCTGAGAAAGGGGTTAAGGAGGGTTTAACCATCCTGGATGCCTCGGAACTTGGCTGAGGACACTTGAGTCTTCTGCCTCCCATTAGAATCACTTCGGGTGAGACCTCAGGTTGCTTCTGCGACCTGTTGCCGAAAGGGCCAGTGAGCTAAGGGTTATGTTGGTCTAAAAGATTACCGCCAGCCCGGGTCTGTCCAGAGAGAAAGGATCAAAGATCAACAATGCTTCATGCCTTGTATCACTTCAGTCGGACGTCACTAATGATTTTCTTGAAAAAACTCCCTTGGAATGTTTTCAGTCAGACTGAGCCGTTGGGATTGATGTGATCGACAATATATGGACCCATCCACTCTGTGTGCAACTTATTTGGTTTACCCTTAATGTGGTTTTTATATATCAATGCCAAGTTACCAACTGACATATATTTTTGCTTGATATTTCGATCATGCCATGCTTTGTGTTGTTGTTTTTGTATTTCTTGGTGCTATATCGCTATCTGTCAGGCCTCCCTGAGATTCGATAGTTGAACAAGGCATTGTTTTCTTGCATCTTCGACATCAATATGTAATACTTCGGCGATTCTTGGAGCTTGTCATCAAAAGTGCAAGGGTACAACTGCTTCTTGACCCTATACCAGTGTGAAAGGAGTCTGACCTGACGTTCTTTTATATGCTCTTATGTATGCCCATAGTATGGTAGGTATCTTGTCGTCCCAATCGTATTTATCAATGTTGCACATTTTTGTCAACCCTTTGGTAAGTGTTTTATTGAATGCTTCAACGGTTCCATTTGATTATGGGTGATAAGACGTCTTATTATGTGCTCAATTGCAAATTATTTTGCAAGTGTGTCAATAGTTTTACAGACAAATCGAGTACCTTGGTCGCTGATCAATGTAAGTGGGCATCCAAACCGTGTGATAATATTTTCGTATATGAATTTGGAAGCTACTTCACTTGAACATGTTTTGACCAGTTCTTACTCTTCCCATTTGGTGACATATTCCACAGCAGTGATGATATAACTGGCACCTGTGCGTCTGCCAAGGACTAGGAAAGGTCCAATAAAATCAATTTCCCATATTTCAAATGTTCGAATTGGATTTATAGGAACAAGGGGCATTTCAATGCTTGGAAGAGGTCGACCCATATGTTGGCATCTATCACATTTGTGATCCGGATTTATGTGGGAACGAAACAAAAGATAGCATATACAGAATCATACACAGAGATATATTGCAATTAACACAGTGATACAGTAAACACATATTCTATTAAATAGTGGAAATAGAACAGACTGTAAAATACAATAGCTGGAATGGTGGTAGCTATCTCTGAGAAGAGATGTGGCCGCTATGCTCATTCGTGCCAAGATGAATACAAAGAGAGGCCGAAAGGGCCTATTTATCATAAGCATGAGGGAAAGAATCCCAAACATCCAAAAACCTAACCCTAGAAGATGAACCGTCATAAAGTTTGCGGCCCCAAGGTGGTTAGTTGAACAGTCAACTTCTCGGGGTCATAACTTTTGCATACGATCTCCGTTTAGGGCACTCGGTAGCCCGTTGGAAAGGCCTAACCGAGATTTATAACTTTTGACTGGGCCCAAATGCATGCTGTTGGCAACCATTTGGTCCCCTAAATCACCAAAAAATGTCATTTAGGGCCTCAAAATGGCTCCGGAAGTTCAAGACCCAAAAAACTGCTAAAAATAGTAATTTACCAAAATTGCCAAAAGACTGTTTTGAGACAGTTGGAAGAGGTGGGCCGCCACCGATATCCACCTGGATCAATCCTCCCTCCTTAGGAAGCAATGGTCTCCATTGCGTTAATTCCCTTATCATATGTCGAGCTGTGTGTCGAGTTGAGCTCTTGGTGCGACATTTGCTGAAGTGGAAAGGTTGCCTTACTTTGACATCTTCAGAGGGTTGTAATTGTTGTCGATGGATGCGCTGGAGTTGTTCAACAGTTTTGGTTGTTGTGGTATCCTTGGTATGCACCGGTGTGGATGGTTTCTTTTTGGAGGAGCACCTTGAATGCGTGGCCTTGCACTGTAGAGGTACCCGAATAGGCGATGCGGCACTGAATTTGTGTTCTTGTTTCTGCTGAGTAGAAGGATAATCTGCAGAGGTTGTGGATGTCTCCGCGATCTGCAGAGTAATTTTTAGGGGCGAAATTTCGCCAATTGGCTATTTTTTGGGATTTTATTTAAAAAATAAATTCACCATTTAGTCATTTTTAGTCTCTAATATCGCCTATATTTACGTAAAATATGTTTTTTTGTCGTAATATTCGTCAAAATTTACACATTTCAGTAGTAAATTGCATCTTTCATATTTAATATTCGCCTACCTATTTATAGACATGTTTTTTTCATTCCAAAATAATCGCCTATGATACTATACTTAACTAAAATATTAGAATCCTTTAAAAATACCCTGGCGATCTGATGTTCACCTTTAGTGGCAATTGCGAATAGGGAAAATTTCCCAGTGTGGGAGATTATCTTCCTTCCCTGCTCGTTTGGGGTAGGTGCAACTATCTCTGGTATCCGATAGAGTTGTCCTCCCAAAGTGACAATGACACTGCGAGGTCATGATTCATATACAGCATGATGCTTCCACATATATGGTTGTCTTAAAAGAATATCACATACTTCGAGTGGGGCCACATCACATAATACCTCATCTTTGAAGGGCTTGATGCCATATGGTAGGCAAAATTGGTGACTGACACGGATCCTTCGTCCTTGGCTTAGCCATCCAATGGTGTATGGTTGTGGGTGTAGCGTTATTGGTAGCTCCAATCTCTTGATGACTTCTTCTGATATCAGGTTCTTCTGGCTGCCGCTATCCACAACAAAGTGTAGGGGAATTCCCTTCACCCACATCTGTGAGTGGAAAAGGCGCTCCTCTGCCTCGGACTCTTCAGGCTCCTCTGGCTGAATCTGTGTGGTGGCAACAATGGAACTGGGTTCTGCATCAATGATCTGCTTCCCTTTTCACGCGGCTGTGAAATTAGGTTCCGAGTCAGAATCGGAACTGGGATCTGATTCTGAAGCTTTGATCTCAGCCACCAATGATTGTTTTGAGCGACAATCATCAGTGTTGTGCCAGGGACTTTTGTGGAACTCGCACCACTTCCCGGTGTCCTTCTTTGTCTTTTCTTTACCCTTCTTCGCCTGTGGTTGGGACTGGTTGTCCTTTTCCTGCCCCGTGTTCTGCGAGCCAGAGTTTCCCTTGCCCTGCTTCTGCGCAGGTCCGAAGTCATGCTTGTTCTTTTGCTGAAATTTCTGCTCAATTTTGACAGCATATCGATAGGCGGGTCCGAGTGAAGAGATTTCCAGGAAATCCATCTCTATTCGAATGTATCGGTGTAGGCCATTGCGATATTTCAGTACTAGGTGTCGCTCGGAGTCCTTGATACCTAGCTTTGTGCGCAAGGTATGAAATTTGTTGGTGTACTCCGACACCGTTTGGTCCCTCTCTTGATGCAGAATGGTCCATTTTGTGTACTGGTCATCATAGTTTCCAATAGGGTAATATTGTTCCTTGACGACATCTATAAAAGAGGCCCAAGTGGGATTGGAATATTCAAACAATCCAGACTTGTCTGATGAGTTTTGCTCACAATAAGTTTCCCACCAATTTTTGACATGGGGGACGGCCTTGAGGAGTGCAAAGACGATCTTTTCCCTGTCGGAAAAATTGTGGACAGAGAAATACCCTTCTAGTAGATTCAACCATTTATCTAGGGCATCGGCATCGATTTGGCCTTCAAATAAAGGGATATCAAAATTAACTTGTACCTTGAAGGGAGTTGTATCTCCGAAATGGCTGCTCGTTGAGGGTGCATTTGCCGTTGTTGGCATACGTTGAAGGATCTGGGCGAAATTATCCATCATCTCGTTCCTCTGTCACGCGAGGGCTTCCTCGAGCAACAACTTGATAGGATATACTGCTCCATCATCTCTCTTTTCTTCCACCATGGGAGGCCGTTTGGGACGGCGAGAGTGGTCTTCCCCAAGTGAAACTAGTTCGAGACCCAACTCTCCGTATCCTGACCTCGTCGGGGACATGCACCGAGAAACAATCAAAGAGCAGACCGCTCTGATACCACTGATCCGGATTTTATGAGCAGAACGAAATGAATACAGATTATTATCAGATGCTTAACACAAAATAACAGAGATACAGTAAAACTGGTTTTCTATTCAATAAGGAAATAAATCAGAATTGTAAAATACGATAGCTGGAATGGTGGTAGCTATCTTTGAGAAGAGATGTGGCCGCTATGCTCATTCGTGCCAAGATGAATACAAAGAGAGGCCGAAAGGGCCTATTTATCATAAGCATGAGGGAAAGAATCCCAAACATCCAAAAACCTAACCCTAGAAGATGAACCGTCATAAAGTTTGCGGCCCCAAGGTGGTTAGTTGAACAATCAACTTCCCGGGGTCATAACTTTTGCATACGATCTCCGTTTAGGGCGCTCGGTAGCCCGTTGGAAAGGTATAACCGAGATTTACAACTTTCGATTGGGCCCAAATGCATGCCATTGGCAACCATTTGGTCCCCCAAATCACCAAAAAATGTCGTTTAGGGCCTCAAAATGGCTCCGGAAGTTCAGGACCCGAAAAACTGCTAAAAATAGTAATTTACCAAAATTGCCAGAAGACTGTTTTGAGACAGTTGGAAGAGGTGGGCCGCCACCGATATCCACCTGGATCAATTTGCTTACAAAATCTCAACAGTCTTTATGAACTGTCGGCCTCCAAAGTCCAGAATGCAAGATCTTTATCGTTGTGATGTCGACCTGATAATGTCCTCCTTCCGGTCCATAGTGTGCTTCTGAAAGTATATCCTATCGCTCGTGTTCAAGCACACATCTTCACAGTATGTCGTCTAGGCAAATTTTATAAAGGAAGCCATTGATGAGTGTGTAAGGTGCAACTTTCATTGCAAGAATCTTCTTTTTCTTTTCTGGCATTCCTAATTCTAGAGCTTGTCCATCCTCTAGGAATTGTGAAAAATCCGTAAGTTCCGAGGGGATAGCTTCAATTCTAAACAAGAGTGCGTCTGGTAAATCATCTTCTATTCCTGTCGGCTCCTCTCTGGTGTCAATTCGAGACAAGTGGTCTAGTCCAAAATTTGCCTTCCCTGGTCGGATTATGACTTCAAATTCAAATTCTTGAAATAGAAATAGTCAACGACATAAAATTCCATGGTGTAATGGCTTATTTACTAAGTACTTTAATGCTTGATGATCTATGTAGAATAAAAATGGATTAACCAATAGATAGTGACGGTATTTCTGCAGTGCAAATACCATGACTAATGCTCCTCTTTCTGTTGTGGAATAATTTCTCTCTTCTTTATTTAACTTCCTGCTACTGAACGCATTAGGGTAATCCATTCCATCATCACCAGGTTTTTTCAATATTGCGCAGACTGCAATTCCTGATGCATCAATATGAACATGAAACTTAATCGACTAATTTGGGAATCGAAGAATGGGTGCTTCGACAATTTTTCTCTTTAGGATGTCAAATGAAGTGTTGAACTCATCAGTCCACTTGTACTCTTGATTTTCTTTCAATAATTCCTCTAGGGGATACGTCATGTCGGAAATATGTCTAATAAACTTGCGGTAGTATCCCATGTGGCCCAACAGGACTCGTACTTGTTTAGAATTGACTGATGGCTTAAGGTCGAGAATCATCTTAATTTTTGCGTAGTCAACTTTGATTCCTTCTTTACATACTGCATGACACAATAGTATTCTGACAGGAGTCATGAAAATACATTTCTTTATGTTCAGCGACAGTTGGATTTGTCGACAACGTTCAAGCATTAACTGGAGCCATTTGCAATGGTCTTTTAGCATGGATTAAATTGTCCAATCATAAAAAAAAACAGCCATAGTTTTGTAGATCTATTCTTGAAAAGATTTCATGACAATACAAGAAAAGACAGCTGGTGCGTTCTTCAGTCCAAAATTAATGACTTTATATGTGAACAATCGGAATTCACATATGAACGTGGTCTTCTTCTTGTCTTCTTTAGCAATAGGTACCTGGTTGTACCCGGAAAATCCATTTGTGAATGAATAGCGCTCATGCCCTGCAACTCCACTAATGATTTCATCAGGAAAAGGAGTAGGGAAAGGGTCAGTGAGTGTTACTTTGTTAAGCTTGTGAAATTCGACACAAATTTGCAATCATGTCGGGTCATGCTTCTTCGACTGGAAAACCATTGGGATCTCCCATTCTGATTGATCAATAGGATATATGATTCCTTCTGCAAGCATACTATCGATCTCCTTCTTGACAATTTCTTTATATTTATGTGCGAGTTTGTAAGGTCTTTTCTTCAATGGCTTGGTGTCAGGTTTGATATCAATCTTCATTTTTCCCATCTCTTGTACAAGTCTTTTCAAGTCTTTATAATTGCGTGCGAATGCATCTTGAAATTATTTAAGGAGGTTGTTGATCTTTGTAGTTTGTTCTTCATTCCAGTAATTGCCATTTTTTGCAATTTTTGGTCTGTCGTCATTTAATATATCAATTTCTTTGATTTTTATGTTGGCATCCATCCACTCTGGAGATCGGTTTTCATTGATTGGTATTTATCCTTCTTTCATATCCGTGAATGCTGGGGGGAAATATTTTTCTGATTATCTTTTTGGGTCTTCTTTCTCTGCAGTCTCCAATTTGAAAGTTGTTTTGACTGGATTCGACGTCACTGGATGAACTAATCTCCACTAGAAACTCTTTCCATTGGTTCTTTCTGTTTCTAATCAGAGTCGTGTCGAATGTTGGATTTATTTCGACTGAATGTTACGGCAGACAGTTGTTTGTCCAGAAACTAGATTCTTTTATGTCGATACTGCATTTTCTATCGGTTGTAGGAACTCTTTGATTTGGTTGCTCGCCTTAGTCAGCTTTTCTTCCTTTGGGGAAAATTGGAAGTCTTTGATGAAATTTCTTTGAGTTCTTTCCACGTGAAAGGCTCGCCTCTTGCTTCTTCCATCTTGTACCATTTATTTGGAAAGTCGTCGATTGTGTTTGGAAAGAGGTGTGGCCACGCTCTTTCAGATTTGTCAATATGAGCTTCAGGATCTTGTTCCTGCATGAAAATCGAGACTTCTTCCTGAGCTGTTAATTTCTTGCCTCCAAATATCTCGACAAAGTCTGTCGACGTAGTAGTCCATTTTTGGAGTCTCGATTGATGTTTGTCCCACCATCTCGCATCTTTCCCTGTAAAGGTCTCGACTAGACTCTGTAATATCCCTTGTTCTCCAACATGTTTTGAAACTTCCTCGACATGTACTGATGGAGATTCTCGTTCCTTATATCGCAATGCAGGAGTACATGTCGGTGCATTTTTCGCTGGTGTAAGAGTCAGATATTCACAAATTTTCCTCTCAAATATCTTCGGAATGGTCGATATCAAGAAACATTTCTTTACTTTCTTTTTACAGATGGCTTCGACTATCCAGCATTCTTTTGCTTGAAGTTCATAGTTTTCTATTTTCTAGTCATAAATTTCTGCATCGGAGTTATATCCAACTGATGCAGGGTCTCCAAGGAAGATTTATCCTCTTGAATTTGGTTCAACATAATATTCATTGTTATTTACTTTATATAGTTGTATTATATTATTTTCTTTCTCCATAGGTTCTGACCATGGTTCTCCTTGAGATGGGAATATTGGTACTATTACCTTCTGGCTGTTTCCTTTCAATTTAATGCGACCCTTATCTAGTGAGATCGAAGCTTTCATTTTTTGGCCCCATGGTCGACCGACCAGGCCTGGAAATGAAATGGCTCTATCCTTTGGATTTATGATCTCAAATTCTAATTTTGTCTTGATGCCTTTTATGGATGTTTCAACTTCTCTCCATACTACAATCGGTTCAATCAGTCCTTGATCAACAAGCTTCAAATAAATGACCGATCATTGAAGTTGTGATCGACCTAGTTGATCCCAAGTATCACGAGTCATTATGTTAACTTGCGATCCAAAATCAAGTATGACTTGTCGGACATGGTATCCTTGTATCTCGAGTTATACGAGAGGGTCAGCATCGTTCTTATCTTTTTTATTTAGTTGGAATTTTTTTTAGATTGTCTTTGCGCGACAGATTTATTCTTAATATTATGCAATAGGTCAATTAATTTTCTAACAGCTTCTTCTTTAGTGATTAAATTAATCAATTCATTGAGTTATTCATGTCGAATTTCTTCATTGTCTTCTTGTGCTGCTAATTCAGAGAATGTATCAGATGCATTTTTAAACAAATATTTTTGTTTAGTAGGATTAGGATAATCCTCTTTACTTGTTACTTTCCTTATTTGTGGTTTGTCTTGACCAATATGAGTACCTTGTCTCGTTACAATTTGCAACTTCTTTGTTCTAATCACATCATATTTTGGAACACACGACAAGACATTAACATTCTTTTTATTTGAAATTTTCTCAATCATAGTAGGGAAATCCTCCAAGAAGTGATCGCCTAATCCACATTTAGTAAAACGTTTTAGATCTATGCGATCTTTATAGGGACATTTTGCATGTCGATGTCCTTTGCTGAAACAAGTAAAACATTCTCCAGGTCTGCAAGGTCAGAAATATTGACTTTGATTGCCACAACCTTGGCCTCAATATCCTCCGCATCGGTTGTAGTTATTATTCCGCTGATCATATATTCTTCCATCGTACCTTGGATATCTGTCGTTTCTGTCATTCCAGTCATAGGGTTCATTTCTTTCATTCCTATCGTTTCAATCGTATATGTCGTTTCTTTCATTTATGTCGTTTCGGTACTCGACGAAGTTTGTTTAGTACACTGCATGATAATTCTTCTTGTTCTTCAAGTTCAGATGGCATTCTACTATAGAATGAGTACTAACTTCTCAAATATGACACCACTTAGATTGCTTGTTCTTCAAATTGTATAGGTATTCATTTGTAGTATGTAAGTTGTAGTCTTAACATGTATCACAGAAACACCTTGTTTGAACAAGTCAGACATCTTGTCGTCGGTCCTCCTGACGACAAGAGTCTTTTGTATGTCCTGCATTAGAACATTTTGTACACCATGCTTCCGTTCCTCTTCGGTTGATATCTCGGATTGATTGATGCATACTATCCATTCGTTCTTCAATGTGTCTATCGACAGGTGCCAAAGGATATTCGTTATCCATCTTGATTTCTAGAGCCTTTGTCAAGTGTCTTCGTATGAGTTGATGCTCTAGCAGCGGATGTACATTTTAGTTTTTCATATAAGTCCAACAAGGGACCATTTTATTAAGAGATTTTCTTCAATGTCATAATCAAGATAGATCAAGAGGTATTTAAACCTCTTATCATATTCTTTGATGGTCTCTGTTAGTATTTGGACTGTAGTATTTAATTTCTCTGCAGCCATGTATTTTGCATCAGAGGTTTTGAAGAAAGATAGGAAGGTTTGCTTGATTTCTGCCTTCATTGCATTTGGTGTTTTATCGATGTAGCCCATGTACCATTTGAGTGCTCTTTTTTGTAAAGAGCCTGCAAACTGAGCCATATGACGTTCTTCACTGGTAATTAAATTGGTTGCCTATGTTGATTCACACATGAACCAATGTCTTCAAGGATCTTCATCACCCTCGTAAAACGGAAGGTGAGATGTCATATGCGACATGTCTTCTGCTTCGACCAATAAATCGACCGGAGGGGTCGGTGGATTATTACCGGAGAAAGAACTACTTGTTGGTTTAACTTCGACGGGTTCTATTGCCAAATGTGTCTTGGGAATGAGTTATTTACCTTCATTGCCAGTGTCTAGAGTTTCGTTCGGCTCATTGGGTCTCGGAAACATGCTTTCTTTGACTGATTCTGTCTAAATCTAGGTGAAATTCTGCTCGATTGGGATTTCACCTCTTCTTGGTAGTTCTGATGAACTCAATGATTCAGTCAATGATGGTAGTGGAAAGGGGGGTGCTTCTGCATGCTTTTAATAGAGTAGATAAAAATTTTGTTGGAAAACTCAGGATGAAAAGTCACCCAGTTTCCTTCTTCTGGTCGATGAATCAATAGTCTATCAACTTCATCGCCTTCATTACTTCGTCGACTCCAAATGCATGACTAGACAATGTGAAGTCCTAGATCTTCTTCGACAATATCCTACACTCAAGCACTCTGATTTAGATGTAGCGGAGAAGGTGGCATTAGTACCTCAGGTATATGGACTTGGAGAGAACTACCACTCTCTATCCACAAGTATTCATCCATTGGTCACAAGTCTTCGTTGACGTCGCTTTCATCTCAGGCTTGACTTGAATCCGATAGATTTCTTTCTGCATCTGTCATGACACCCAGCCGTCGTTTCTTCTGAAGTGCACTTTCCTGCTCCTTCAATTCTTATCGCCTTTTTCTCCTCTTCTCCCTTTCAATCTTCTAGATATCTGGAGTGATTTTGTGACTCATTGTTCGATCTTTGTCCAATCTATTGGATCTTTCACCACTGGTCATGTCGCTTTTTCATCCATCGAACTTCGTCATGCATCTACTCCATCAGAACAAGTTTGGCTACTCCCCCAATGTTGGTTTTTTTCGAACAATCGACTCGAGTGGACGCGAGCATGAACTCCCTAGTCCAAGCGGATCAAGAAAAAATAGAGACACAATATAGAACTACTTTCCTAGATCAATTAGAGATCAAGGTAATTATATTCCTTACCTTCAGATTCATAGATCCTTATCCTCTTTTTTTCTCCAAGCTTTGTGGTCATCATATTTGTAGTTGTAAAACCTCTCAAAGCACATAGAGACAAACGAGCACTAAAATCATATATAAACACTAACTGGTCTAAGTAAACAGTTAAGGAAGTGAACTCTAAACATCATTAACACAAACACATTTATGGAAAGAGATTATATTACTGTAAATGAGTGAGAAATACATAGAAGAGAGATGATTACAACCCAAGCCTTAACACTGCAATCTTCTTCCAACAAGCCAAGCTAATGCCTCCAAAGGAAATGTATGCCTCCTAAGAGATGGATAGGGATCACCTAGGTTAATTCCACCAGCATGTAAGTGCTATAGACTTCCTACCTTTGGAATGGAGAGGAGATTTGTATTTATAGTACAGAGTGGATAGAGTAGGTTGAGGATCATGGGGAGAGGACTAAAGGATCCTTCCTTGAGTTTAGGGAACTATAGGACAACTCACCTACAAGTTAGGGATAAAGATCCACCTCATCCACCTTCTAGAATTCGCTTGAAAGCCACCTTTATCCAATTTTACCAACACCAACACATGCTATATGAGGGAAACTTGCGCCTCAGAGGGAAAGTGTAGATTTCACAAAGGAAACTTGAGCCACCAACAAAGTCTGTCGGATGGAAATCTGTGCATGAACTAGTGGGGCGTTGCTTGCTAGAAGTAAATCTGCGTTGACCCAACTAGAAATGTTGGACAAAGGTCATCAACATGCTCTAATTGACTACTTGATCAGGAATAAATCAGGTATCAAGGAACTGAGTTGACATGGGTCTCATGATGACGAGATTTATGTGTAATAGAATGCCCCCCAATGCATGAGGCTGGTAAAATAAGGCAAGTGAAAATATTTGAAATATGGATGGCAAGGACTTGTTGGATGGAATATGTTGCTGCAGTACAACTGACTCTAAGATACACGTCTCATATGACGCATAACATGGATGTCGACCAATACGATGCAGATCCATGGTAGTAGGGACTGACTGAACACAATCATAGCTACTAAACACAATTGTATATCCATGATGAGATGATAACACATCCACGACCAATACAAAGTGGATCCATGTACTATGACAAAAAATCTCCATCACAACCTGGGTAAGATATGATTTTTCCTAGGGTCTTCAAGCCGAACCCGTAATGATACAAATCTATCCATGTGATTACAATGTCTTGGAGTCGAACATGGTAGAAACCACTTGATTACCGGTCATTAATGTATACCATTAACAAGGGAGAGGGAAATCACCATTGATGTCAATGATCCCCAAGGTATCTGTGAAGAACCTGTAATAATTAATTAATGCAAATACATGAGATATCAGAAATAATAGAACTCAGAATCACTTTTATATTGATCATGGGCCACTTTGAGGGGGCAACCTCCTTTGAGCAAGCTCAATACAATTAACTTCACGGTCCTTCAATGACCTCAACACACACTTATATACTAAGTCTATGCCCAATACTATGAGTCAAAACCATGGGACATATAATACTACGGGGCGACTTACAAAGCATATGCGTCCAATACTATGGGTCAATACCATGGGCTACTATAAACTATGGATCAACAAATACTACGGGACGACTTACAAAGCATATGCGTCCAACAACAATATACTAACAAAGTAAAGAGAAGGGTTTACACGGGTTCCTAACATCCCCTCTCCCTTAGAAAAAGCTTTTTCCTCAAATCTTTGGTTGGGGAAATTGATGCAGAATCTGAATGAGTGGTTCCCTAGTAGCATCCTCAGGTTGCATTTCAGGCCACTGACACCTTTGTAGTTTCATGGAGGATTTCTTGGAAGGTTGTAGATGAAGAAGAACCATATCAGCTGCGTGAAAAGTGCACTCAGAATGGTGTTGATCAGCTTGTTGTTGCAGTCGAATTCTAGCCATGTGAAGATTGTCCTGCAAAATGAGAAGAATCTGATCGCAGTTTTGAAGAACCGAGTCAATTGCCTGAACTGGGGAGTTGCTAAGGGTGTATGGAAGAAGAACTGGCGGTGTTTGTCCATAGACTACTTCATATGGTGTCCTTGTAGATATGGTATTGTACCACCAAAGCACTTCTAAGAAATCCATATAAATAGTTGGCCAAATCTGTGTAGGGATGGGAAAGGGTTTGAGCAGTCCCAAAAGAAGTGTCGTTTCACCCTTGTTGAACTAGAAAGTATCATAGTCAGCCACCATCTGTTGAATTGTCATTTTTAGTCCCTGCCAAAAGAAGTTACATTGTTCCCGGTCATACATTTTGAAGAACCCAGAGTGCCCTACTGATGAAGAAGCATGGAGTTCATAGAAGAGATAGCCCTGCTAAACATATTGCAACCAATTTGGAACAAGCAGAGAAATAGTTGTAAGAGAAACTGGGTCATCAATTGTGCGAGAAGGAGTATCTACCACCATATTGTCCTTACCCTTATTGTAAGTGATCGCATAGGGATAACCCATGAGTTGGATAACCCATTTCAGGTGTGTTGGGGAGGAGACCCATTGTTCCAAGGAATTTTCTAGACTCTGGAGATCAGTCTTGATGCAGAACTAATTCCCTAATGGGTATGGCTTCCACTTCTGTACTGCATGCAAAATAGCTATCATTTCCTACTGAGAGGTAGATGTGGCTAAATTCTTACCGGAAAGGTCTCTCGAAGGCAGCAAGTGCAGTGGTTCAGCAAAGACACTTGCATATCTATCCACGGAAGTAGTGGAGACTGTTGATGGGTGCATCTGAATGGAATGGAGCTGAGCGATGACACCATGTGAATTCTTCTTAAGGAGTTTTTCCAGGCGATGTGAACTAATGATGCAGAGAGACCCTGGTTGTAATCCCATAAATTTGTGTTGTGCCCCATTGACTGAAAACTGCATCCGAAGTTCAGCAAAATCCCATAAGATGGGGCCAAGTGTGTGTAACCATTGAACTCCCAAAACCACATCACATCCGCTTAAGGACAAGGCGAACATGTCAGAGCGCAGGTTACAATCTTCCATAGAGATACGCACATTGTGACACTTCCCCTTGCAAGGTAAGGTGCCCCCATTGGAAACCATGAATTCAAAGTGGGATTAAGGATGGACAAAACAATCAATGTGTTTGGAAATCCGAGGGTCAATGAAGTTATGAGTGCTACCAGAATCAATGAGTATGGTAAGAGGGAGCTTCTTGAAGTATCCCCTTACCCGCATTGTTTGTGGGGTGGTGACGTCGGTTACAGCATGGAGAGAGATCTCAGGTGGGTCGTCCTAATATGCAGTGTCAACAGGTGGGTGTTGAATGTCAACCTGATCATCTACTGTAGCTAGAGCTTCTTCATTAAGTTCAAAGGCAAGCGAAGAATCCACATCCAAGAGATAGAGCTTTTGTTGAAGACATCTATGTCCCCGAGTGAATTTCTTATTACAATTATAACAAAGCCCTTTTTCTCAGCGTGCTTGCATCTCTGTTTCAAACAAATGCTTGATAGGAGTTGGTCGAGGAGCAGGCGTGATGGGAGGTCGTTGGGAACCCATATTTCTGAAGGGAACAAAGGTGGGTTTGGAGCATTGTTGAGCTACGATCTTATCCTCGGCCAGCTTAGCCAACCCTAGGACTGCCATCATTGTGTTGGGACATAACATTTTGACCTCTGAGCGGATTTCATCCTTGAGACCACTGATAAAACAACTCCTATAGAATTCATCAAACAATCCTTTTGTGTGTGTTAGAACATTTTTCCACCTATGTACATTAATCATTTATTAATGATGATTAATTAGCCCAAGTGATTAATGATTACATCCCTAAGTTGATTAGCTACTAAATGGTCAATTATCATGAACTAGATGGCAAATGTGAACAAGTGCTGAGTCAAACCAGCTAAGTGGAGCGCTCCCCAGGGCAATTAATGCACTCAGCATGCCTAGAGCGCCCTCCTCAGGTCATTTAATGCACTCAGCATGCTTCTCTTCTACCTAGGGCGCATTTGCTCTCTTTGTGGACAATCTTGCCTTGTTTTGTCACATTTTTGACCAATTTTAGACTCCAAACCTCTAGCCAACCAGTTTCTTCACATGTGTGAGGTCACATGGGCCTGTCCAGTCGTTCCCAGCATTCACACTGCAGATTCGAACCAGTTTGGGATGGTTTGGGATATTTTGGTCAACCTAGGGGGGTTTGAGCTTTTTCTAAGCTAGATCAGTGTGAACACTCCAGATGGATTCGAATTCTTCCAGATTTGTATATATGGGTGTTCTTAACCTTTGTTATGGTTGGACAGTTAATAATATTGACATTATTCACCAATTCATGTGTATTGTTCTTCATTCATTTAAATTTTTTTTATGCTAATTCTTGCAAATGTTGTGCAATCTTTCACCAGTGAGGAATCCACCACCTATGTACATTAATCATTTATTAATGATGATTAATTAGCCCAAGTGATTAATGATTACATCCCTAAGTTGATTAGCTACTAAATGGTCAATTATCATGAACTAGATGGCAAATGTGAACAAGTGCTGAGTCAAACCAGCTAAGTGGAGCGCTCCCCAGGGCAATTAATGCACTCAGCATGCCTAGAGCGCCCTCCTCAGGTCATTTAATGCACTCAGCATGCTTCTCTTCTACCTAGGGCGCATTTGCTCTCTTTGTGGACAATCTTTCCTTGTTTTGTCACATTTTTGACCAATTTTAGACTCCAAACCTCTAGCCAACCAGTTTCTTCACATGTGTGAGGTCACATGGGCCTGTCCAGTCATTCCCAGCATTCACACTGCAGATTCGAACCAGTTTGGGATGGTTTGGGATATTTTGGTCAACCTAGGGGGGTTTGAGCTTTTTCTAAGCTAGATCAGTGTGAACACTCCAGATGGATTCGAATTCTTCCAGATTTGTATATATGGGTGTTCTTAACCTTTGTTATGGTTGGACAGTTAATAATATTGACATTATTCACCAATTCATGTGTATTGTTCTTCATTCATTTAATTTTTTTTATGCTAATTCTTGCAAATGTTGTGCAATCTTTCACCAGTGAGGAATCCACAGTAGCTAGATTCAACTGTGCTTGAGATTTTACATGGTATCAGAGCTCTTGGAGCTAGAATTCGAACCAGCAGACTGTTGTAGTGGATTGCCAGAAACAGTGGAGAAACCACATAATTCCTGAGGCCATTGCCTTGAGCTTACTGGAGAAATCTAGTGGCTCCTCTCAGGTGTGATGCTCTCCCGAATGCACCCACTATCCATACAGGGTTCGAATCTGTGAGTGTAGATCCCTCCAGAGTGATTTGAGAGTTGTTTGCAGGTATTGGAGTTCAGCATTGTCAGCAAGTGCGAATTGCAGCAGAGTAGAATGGAGCCATCTCACCCAAACGTGCTCACTCCCTTCAACTATTTCGATTGGAAGGCAGAAATGGTGATTTTGCTGAGATCCAAGGGTCTCTACAGAATCACGATGGGCACTGAGGTTGAGCCAAACTCAGCTGTGGAGAAATCCAAGTTTTTCAACAGAATGGATGAGGCATTTGGCCTCCTTTGTCTCAGCATTTCGAGAGACCTCCTGTTTCATGTAGAAAGTCTAGCAACTCCAAATGAAGTGTGGCTCAAGCTTGAGACACTGTTTGGAAAGACTGATGAGATGAGAGGCCACCAGCTCGAAAATGAGCTTGTCTCACTGAGCCCAGGGAATTTCGATTCCATCCAGGACTTCTTCACCAAGTTCAAGAACTTGGTCTTGCAGATCAGACAATGTGGCATAGAGAAGAAAGAAGAACAGTTGGTGTTGTCCATTCTCTCAAAATTGGGTTCAGAATACTCAGTTTTTGTGTCTTCCTTCAACTCCACAAGGCTCACAGTCAGAGGTTGGAAGATGCCATCCTTGGCTGACTTCATGGAGATGCTAACTCAAGAGCAAGACAAGCTGGTCTTGATGGGGTCCATCAAACAAAAAGATCAAGTTCTTGCAGCTGGAGATTCGAAATGTGGAAGAAGCAAGCAAAAACCCAGGGTTTCGAAACCTCAAGAGAAGAAGAGAAAGGATGAGAGGCCCAAATCCTCTGAGGGGGTTTCGAATCCTGTCAAGAACAAGGGAAAGAAGGCTGAGAAGACGAAATGTAGCTACTGTCAAAGAGGTTTTCATCCAGAGAGCTCATGCATGAAGAAAACCATAGACACCATGACACATCTCCTACAGAAAAATAACATTCCTCTTCCTGAAAGTTCCAAGAAGAAGGAGTGCGCTTCTGAAGACAAGGAGAGCTGCCATGCTTTGGTGGCTAGCTCATCTCATTCACCATTGTTCATCATTGATTCAGGTGCCTCAAGGCACATGGCTTCCTCAAGAGACTCGTTTTCTGAACTTGCTCCCTACAGTGGTCTCTCAATTCGAATGGGAGATGACTCAGAAATCCCTGCTCATGGCATTGGGAAAATCTCTATGGAGAATGGCTTCTTCTCCAATGTGCTGTATGTGCCAAACCTTGCAGCAAACTTGCTCTCTGTGTACCAAATGACACATACTGGAGCAGCAAAGAAGGTGGTCTTCACTCAGGATGAAGTGGAGATATCAGAAGTTTCCACCGGGAAAATTGTTGCAAAGGGTGTTGCAGACCATGACATGAAGATGTACATGTTCTCCCACTTCCTCGAATTTTCTTCACCAAGTGTGCTGCTGTCACATGGGAATGAGACCAGCAAGCTATGGCATCAAAGGTATGGGCACCTAAACTACAGATATCTTCAAGTTTTAAGTAAAGAAAATATGGTAGAAGGGCTGCCCCAAATCAGATTTTCGAGTGGAACATGCAAGGGTTGCATGATTGGGAAACATCCTGAAAGGAAGTATGACAAAGGGAAGGCTAGGAGGGCTGATCAACCTCTTGGGATAGTACATTCTGATCTCATAGGGCCACTCCCCACACCCTCCTATGGCTGCAGCAAATATGTGCTCACCTTCATCGATGACTACTCAAGGTACTGCTGGTTATTTTTCCTTAAGCAAAAATCTGAAGTCTTTGATTGTTTCAAGATTTTTAAGAGCATGGTTGAGAACTTCAGTGGGAAGGCCATGAAGATTTTGAGGACTGATAATGGTAGAGAGTATGTCAACAACAATTTGCAGCAGCTCTGTCAAGAGCATGGCATTCAAATGCAACACTCAGTGCCCTACACACCTCAGCAAAATGGTGTTGCAGAGCGCAAAAATAGAGCACTAAAAGAGATGGCAACTTGCATGTTGCAAGCAAGGGATTTGTCTCCTAAATTATGGGCTGAAGCTATGAATTGTGCAGCATATGTTCAGAACAGGGCACCACACAAAGCATTGCAAGGAATCACTCCATTTGAAGCTTGGATGGGCCACAAGCCAAATGTCTCACATTTCAGAATTTTTGGCTCAAGGGCTTGGGCCAGAATTCCACCGGAGAAGAGAAAGGCATTGCAGCCCCAAAGCAAGGAGTCAATCATGGTTGGGTATGCAGAGGATTCAAAGGGCTACAAGCTCTTTGATCCATCCACTCACAAAACTTTCATTGAAAGAAGTGTCAAATTCGAAGAGGAAGAATTTTTGCAAGCTAGTGAACAAGGTGATGGGGAATGCTCATTCCCTCGTCTTGATGATGAAGTAAGTAGTGATTCATTCTCTGATATTTCTGATTCTGAGATTGCTGAAGATGATGTTGATATGGATTCTGAACATATCCCCCCTTCAAGGCCCAAGTGGGCAGAGAAAACAATTCAAAGTGCCGGAGAGCTAGTGGGAGATCCCCAAGATGCTAGGAAAACTAGATCTCAATTTCACAATTCCTTTGCATATAATAATTCTGATCTGAGTGAGGCCTGCTATTTGATGGTTGGATCTGATCCAATGTCATATTCAGAAGCATGTACAGACCCAAGGTGGCAATCAGCCATGCAAGAGGAGATGAACTCACTCCATGAGAACAAAACTTGGGATTTGGTCCCTCTTCCTCCCAAGAGGAAACTAGTGCAATGCAAATGGATTTATAGAACCAAAATTGGATCTGATTGCTCTGATCTGAAGTATAAGGCCAGGTTGGTGGCTAAGGGTTACTCTCAGGTCCAAGGAGTGGACTATACAGAAACATTTGCACCGGTGGCAAAGATGGACTCCATAAGACTAGTTTTGGCAATAGGGGCTTCCAAGCGATGGGAGATTCATCACATGGATGTAAAAAGTGCCTTTCTTCATGGGGATCTGAATGAGGAGATTTATATGCAGCAGCCTGAAGGTTTTATTTCTGATCATACACTTGTTTGCAGGTTGAACAAATCACTCTATGGGCTCAAGCAAGCTCCTAGAGCATGGTATGCAAAAATGGACAATTTTCTGCTATCTTTGGGGTTTGAGAGGTGTAAGTCTGATCCAAATGTGTATATGCAGCATGTTAGTGATCTGATATTGATTATTGTACTGTATGTTGATGATCTTTTGATCACTGGTAGCTGCACCAAAGAACTTGACTCAGTTAAGAGAGCATTGCACAGTGCATTCTCCATGACCGATCTAGGATTGCTAAAACAATTTCTGGGCTTGGAGATTGATCAATCTATGAATGGAATTTCTGTATGTCAGTCAAGGTATGCTTCAGATTTGCTGCAGAAATTTAAGATGGCTGAATGTAAGTCTGCAAAATTTCCATTTCTTTCAGGAGTTAAGCTTACAGAATGGGGTTCTTCACCACTAGTTGACAGTTCGTTGTATAGACAACTAGTTGGGAGTTTGTTGTATCTTACACACTCTCGACCAGATTTGTCTTATGCTGTTGGGGCTGTTGCAAGGCACATGCAAGAGCCTCATGAGATCCATTGGAAGGCAGCCAAGAGGATCCTTCATTATGTTCAGGGTACTAAGTCTTTTGGTATCCATTATGCTGCTGGTTCATCCCTTGAACTAGTAGGATTTACAGATTCTGATTGGGCCGGTGATTGTATTGATCGGAAGTCAACTTCCGGTTATGTCTTTATGCTTGCACATGGACCTATATGCTGGTCAAGCAAGAAACAGAGCACTATTTCCTTATCTTCAGCTGAGGCCGAGTACAGGGGAGCAGTCAATGCAGCCACACAATGTGTTTGGTTGCAAGGTATTCTTGCAGAGTTCGGGATTGTCTTTGATTCACCCACTATTCTTTGGTGTGATAATCAAAGTACAATCAAGATTTCTACCGATCCAGTACAGAGACAGAGGACCAAGCACATAGAGATACACATGCATTACATTCGGGGTTTGGTGCATGACCGGATCATAGCATTGCAGTATTGCCCATCCAGTGAGCAAACTGCTGATATCTTCACCAAGTGTTTTACCGAGAAGACCTTCACTCACCTTAGATCTTTGCTTGGGGTGAGTGATGCATGGTGATGATTGGTGTATTTTGATATATGCCACATGTCCATTTTAGAGGGGAGGTTTTATTTCCCATGTGGTTTTCCTCCTTACCTTGGTTACATGGACAAATAAATTTTATGATGTAAAAGGTGACTTGAGCCTAGTTGCCAAGGCCTTAATTTTTTATATTTCACTAAGTCTAGCTTAAGGGGGGGTGTTAGAACATTTTTCCACCTATGTACATTAATCATTTATTAATGATGATTAATTAGCCCAAGTGATTAATGATTACATCCCTAAGTTGATTAGCTACTAAATGGTCAATTATCATGAACTAGATGGAAAATGTGAACAAGTGCTGAGTCAAACCAGCTAAGTGGAGCGCTCCCCAGGGCAATTAATGCACTCAGCATGCCTAGAGCGCCCTCCTCAGGTCATTTAATGCACTCAGCATGCTTCTCTTCTACCTAGGGCGCATTTGCTCTCTTTGTGGACAATCTTGCCTTGTTTTGTCACATTTTTGACCAATTTTAGACTCCAAACCTCTAGCCAACCAGTTTCTTCACATGTGTGAGGTCACATGGGCCTGTCCAGTCATTCCCAGCATTCACACTGCAGATTCGAACCAGTTTGGGATGGTTTGGGATATTTTGGTCAACCTAGGGGGGTTTGAGCTTTTTCTAAGCTAGATCAGTGTGAACACTCCAGATGGATTCGAATTCTTCCAGATTTGTATATATGGGTGTTCTTAACCTTTGTTATGGTTGGACAGTTAATAATATTGACATTATTCACCAATTCATGTGTATTGTTCTTCATTCATTTAATTTTTTTTATGCTAATTCTTGCAAATGTTGTGCAATCTTTCACCAGTGAGGAATCCACAGTAGCTAGATTCAACTGTGCTTGAGATTTTACAGTGTGATTGGCTAGTTTCTCAAATTTTGTCTGATACTCTCTCACTATGCTAGTTTGGTGAAGTTTAGTGAGTGCTCCTGTGAAGTCGTCAAAAGCACTAGGACCAAATCGTGGCAAAAGGAGTTGGCAAAAATCTGTCCAGTTTGGCTCGGGATGAGCTTTGATGTACCAACGGTACCATTGAAGGGCTTCCTGTTCCAAATGAAAGGATGCAAGTGGAACTTTCTGAAGATCAAAAGTATTATGCAGACTGAAATATTGTTCTGTTCAGTATATCCATCCAATCGGATCAGTACCATTGAAGCAAGGAAAATCAAGCTTCGGCCCACAAAAATTGTTGGAAGAAGAGAACCTGGTGGCTGCAAAAGATTCTGGCTGTTGGTTATTGTTCATGGCTGAATGCTGAAGATGGAGGCTGAGAAATTTTTCATCCAGATCTTGGATTTTGGTTTGGATGGTTGCAAGTGCTTCCTCCATGGTTTTTGCTCTTGCGTGGGTGACAATCACAACCATGAGTTTTTTTTTTTTTTGGAAATGGATAGAAAAACCCAAACAAAAGCTTATTTAGTAAGGGAAAATTTGGATTTGGGAAAAACTCAGATTGGTAATTGGGGTTTGACTAGGATTTGGACACTTTCTGATGGACAGGGAGAAAAAAATGGGGATTTCAGAAGCAGGGTGAAAGAATGATAAAATTTGGTAGAGAGGACAAAGAAGCAGAATTAGGAAAGGAACACAATGGCAAAATTTGAAGGCGTTTGGGTGAAAATTGAAGGAGTTATGGCAAACCCTAAAAATAGACAAATGTAGGATTTCTGGTCTTAGGAAGTGGAATTTGGGATAGGGTCTTCAGGAATGAAATATGAAGAATGGGATTGTAGAGATGTCAGTGAAGTTTCAGGGAAAACAGAGTTAAAACAATGGAGATATGGCCGAAATTTTATTTATTTAATTTTTTTTTTTTTTTTTTTTCCAGAAATGGATCGGCAACGGCGGTGCGAAAGGGATCTGCAATAGATGTATCTGCAACAGTGCGGAAGGGATCGAAAAATGGCTGGATATGAAATGAAAACTAGACATGGAATGACTTTCAGAATAGATCTGAAACGGTTGGATCTGGAGCGGAAGTGATCGGCAACAGTTGAGCTGAAAATAGATATGGACCCCAGGTATGTGCGGCTTCCTATCGGTTCAGGGGATTCACTCGGCCACCAATGCTGTCTGTCAGCTTGTGAATTGGGGCAGTACCCCTCACTCCACGGTTCAGGTAAAACTGATAACCGCTTTGCCACAAACGACAGCTCTTGGTTTACCTCACGGCTGGGAACTAGTCAATCGGGTAGGGGTCGTTGCCCTTTTCGCTGGCAGGTCCTCTCAATGGGCCAGCTACTTTGGGGTTCATGTGGTACTCCTCACAATGATTTTTAGGGATTATTCCCAAGTACTTCCCATAGTTAGGCGAATAGGGATAATTCCCATATCCAAACTTGCAACAGATGCGAAAAAAAAATTTGGTAGAAATTCCATCCAACGGGCCCAAGAAAGTGCTTTGATACCAGATGTGAAGAACCTGCTGTTAACACCCAAAAAGTGCTCACTAGCTCATTTCCTTATTCACATGACCCATTTATCCACTTTTTCACCATTTGAGCCTCTAAAGCCAACAAAAGGTCACCAAAAGACCTTAATACACCCCTTTTTCCACTCAAAATGAGTATTTTTCCTAAAAAAGCATAAAAAAAACCCTCAAAAAGGGTCCAGAATTCCCAAAAATATTAAAAAGGGAATAAAAATATTCAAAATATTCAAAAAAGGAAAAAGGAGGGAAAAGGTACCTAAACCATGTTGGTCAATACCATTGGTTTCCACAAAACCATAATGGTATTCCCCACCACCAAAAACTATAAAAAGGTGGTAAGGGCTCCTCACTTTACATCCATCCATCTTCCTATTCTCATGCTGCCAAAATCTCCCATGAGCTTTTGGCCATTGTAGATACCTTGGAGAAGGGACCTTTGGAGTTTGGAGCTGCTCACCCTTGGAGCTACTCAACAATCTTCATCACTTGGAGGTATTATCATTGCAAGCACTTGCTTGCCCTTATTTTTAATACAAAGTTATTCTTTATTCTATTTCTTGTTCTTGTTTTCAATTCAAAAGTTTATTATGATATGCACATGCTAGTTTAGTTTTAGTTTTAGATTTACAATTGTTTTTGCTTTAATATTTGAAACTGCTGCTACTAGTTAGCAGGTGCCCATTGCACTAAGCTTGGTTGCAAAACCAAGCCAATAGTTTTTGGCGACTCCGCTAGCTTAGAACTCTTAGATCTCAAATTTTGTTTTAGATCTTAGTTTTTGTTAGTATTAGTTAGTTTAATTCATAGATCTGCCACCCTAGACAGCAGATCCATCGATGTTCTAGATCTTGGCCCATTTTATTGCCATTAACAGCCCGAAATTTTCAATTTTCGGGTTCGTTTTTCGACGTCCGTGTACGGATTTCGCCTCGCGTATTTTTGCCAACAGTCGCGCGGCTCATCATGACTGCGCGACTCACCACGGATTCGCGGCCAATTTGCGCGTTGCACATCGCGGCTTTGCGGGCATTTTCCGCGCTGCACATCGCAACTGTGTGACGAAATCCCGCGTTGCACTTCGCGGCTGAAACCCGCGCTGCCTATCGCGACTGTGTGACAGAAACCCGTGCAGTCCATCGCGGTTGTTCGGTCAAAACCCGCGATGCAAATTTTTTCCATTCGGCCAATCCGTTTAAAAAATTAATTTTTTGCTGTATTTTTTGCCCAATTAGCACATTTTACAGTATTAAAATTCCTGCATTTTTTACTTCCATAGAAATCTTTTTACTATTTAGAATGCACCTTTAAAAAAGTCTTTTTAAAAATTTTCAGAAATTGAAAGAAGGATTTATTTGCATTTTATCTAGATAAAAAAAATTTACTGTTCACTTCCTTGATATTTTGGCCATAGCAAATTTTAAAAGAAATCCATTTATTTCTTGAAGAAGTCATATTATTTGCTTTCCTATTTCAAAAGATCCTTTGTTTTTTGAATATTTTCTGCAAAGCATTTACATTTTCAATTTCAGTTTAAAATACCACACGTGCACCCACACAAACACATAATTTAAACTGAGCCTTAAAATTTACCCTAACTTCAACCAACTTTTAACCTCACTTGGGGAGCACTTAAAAGAACTTTGTAGCTAGGTAGAATTGAGGGGATAGGTGTTCCAATAACACCCCTCAGTTATTACATTTGAGACATAGCTGTTGTCCGTTAGGGAACCAAAATCTCCTAGTATTGTTTGGCACGGTCACAACCAGTTTATCGGAAGGCCTCTCCCCTAGGAGGGTTGAAGTCGCAAGGATGGTTCCGGAAGCCTGAGTAGAATACCGAAATCCATTCAGTAACCGAAGGCTACCATTCGCAGTTCTTGGGATATCCCTGTATGGGGGTATTGCGGTAAAAGGACCAAACGACAGATTTATCTTTTCTGAACGTGTCATGAACGGAGTATCCTAGTTGCCATTCTTTAGGATTGATTACCCGGTGTCCCTCCCGGTAGGGGGATATCTAGCCGTTGATTCAACACTCAATATTGTCTGACTTGGATTTCATCACCTTGCAGAGAATATCGTTTGTTGATTCACAATACTTTTAGTTAGGTGTTTGCATGATACAATCCACCTTTGGTCTAGTAGCACCTCTTTTTTCTAGAAGTTGTTTGACTGTTGGTATTCTGACCATTTTTGTTGCATCCCTCCACTTATTATAGCACAACTACTATAATAAGTGCTTTTTGAGGTTGATTTTTTGGCCTGAGAGCCTTTATTTTCACTCCCCTTTTTTGCACCCTTGGTTGCATTAGGGTTTTGAGTTTTTTATACATTACCACCTTACACTAAAAAATATTTTACACAAAAGACATATTTCTCACCATTGAGAATTTTCGACGATCCCGTCGTCTTCAGGGTGAACTCCCAGAGTTCAGTCTACTTGGCTCTCCACATCACCGACATCGAGCCTTATCCCTTGACTCGACATCATCGGTCAAACATAGAGTCATCCGATTCTGACATGCCTCACTTCACATCTGATTCTGAGGCAGAATCTGAAAACCCTACTGCGTTATTCCCAACCAACCTTATGGCTGGAACACCATTCGACCCACTTTTTACCAGTACCATAGGAGATACATCCACAAACCCTTCTACTGTGGTGCCATCCATAGAAACAACCACCCCCCTAGGAATTCCTAATATGGGGGACACTCCACCTTTAGGAATGCCCAACACATGACTACCTCCTATTATGGATATGCCAAACATAGGGGTCACACCCCCTCTCATTACCACAACCCAGATTCCAGGAATTCCTACTACTATTCCTAACCCCGGTGTAACCCATGTTGCACTTGGAAGCGCTGGACCATACCAAACTACAGCAGTTGGAGGACATATACCTTCAACACCTAGCATACCCTTAGGGGCAACTGGACCACTACATCATGCCACCATGAATAGTCATGTCCCAGTCATTACGCCACATCCATATGCTAGTTTACCTTACATGGCGAGTCTGAACTTACCAGACTTAGCCAGGCTAACCAATGATCATATTAGACACGACCCTGCGTGGCCTCACATGCCCACCAAACTCCTGTTGGAGTCAAGGTCGTAGCTACAGTAAAGCTGCGAATTTTGGGAAAAAAAGCACAAGTATGGAAGGAAAGTGCTAATTTTGGGACAAGCACTAAGTTTTGGACAAGAAGGAGACGGTGCGCAGTACGGTGCCAGATAGACAAGCTCAGCGAAGATCACGGACCGGAAATCGCGGAGCTCGCGCGCATGATAGAAGAGAATGAAGGCTGAATAGAAAGCTCAGCTACCATAATAAATAAGGCGATGGAGTAGAGGGCTCAGCTACCCTCATTTAAAGGCTTAGTACAGAATTTATGGTTGCTCGGATCAAGGAGGAGCAACGGGCCATAGCATTGAAGGCGAAGGACAAGCGCCCATACCCACAATCTGCGCCGAAAGTCAAGGAGCCTGCAGAAAGCGGCGACGTGACTGCAAGCGGCGCCTACAGTACACCTAGCCATGTGCGTGGTTAGGGTTTTTGGGAATCACTGTTGGGAAAGGCCCACAGTTTTGTAAAGGTGCGACCGCCATGGCCACCTATATATATGAACAATTGTAATGGATAGATGTTAGTTAGAGTTAGCAAGTAAGAAGTAGATACTCTTGGGATAGATTGTTAGTTAGACTGTTAGATAGTCAGTCTCGAGGATAGATCATGTGTTGATTATCCTTTGTTAAGTGTTCTACCGAGTCTGTAGAACTAAAGAAGAATCGGATAGCCGAGGAGCTAATCCCTGAGTAGCCAGACAGTCTGTGTGACGTCTGCGCCTTTGTAATCTCTGTAGAGAAGAGACTAGATTGAGAGAAGGGCTCCCAGCTGTGTGCGTGGAGTTACCTGTAAAGAATCTAAGGCTGCAGCTGTGTGCGCAGCATATTGTATAACTCTATGGTTTTCTGGTTAATATAACACTCCCGAGGACGTGGTTTTCCTTGAGGAGAAGATCTTCCCATAATTCCACTTGTTATAATGTTTGCGTGAGTGATTAACTTTTTAAGTTCATTACCTGTGTATGCAAAACTCTTGTATTATCTTTGCGACGGTTTGATTGAGTTTGGGAAGGTCCATTGATAGCCATAAGTGTTAAGAACTGAAGAAGTGGTGGAGCGCTGTCGCTGCAGCGATCGAGGACTGCGATACTTCGCTATTTGCGCAGGGCGAGGAAGTACGTAACGCTTCGACTAAAGGATTAGTTGCCCTCTGCGCCAGAGAAGAAGGACTCCGCGCAGTTGCGTCGAGGGGCCTGCGGGAAAGTCCGACCGCCGATATCTGAGGAACCAGAAGAGGAAAGAACAATCTTCACATCACCACGGTTGAGGAAACCTGATTCCTTAGCCCCCCATAGCCACTTTGGGTGAGACCTCGAGCTGCTGCGCAGCTCGTTGCTGAGAGGGCCAGTGCGCCAAGGGGTTTGTTGCTGCGCTTCATTAAAACCCGGGTCTGCCCAAGAAAGCAGCCAACAAATGGTTCCGTTGCCTTGAGACTTTTTATTCCAGTGACGCGCGAGATCGAAGCCAACAAATGGTTCCGTTGCCTTGAGACTTTTTATTCCAGTGACGCGCGAGATCGAAGCCAACAAATGGTTCCGTTGCCTTGAGACTTTTTATTCCAGTGACGCGCGAGATCGAGGCCAACAAATGGTTCCGTTGCCTTGAGACTTTTTATTCCAGTGACGCGCGAGATCGAGGCCAACAAATGGTTCCCTTGCCTTATGACTTTTTGATCATGTCACTTCCGTTGCTCTGAACCTTGTTGTTGAGCCAACAAATGGTTCCCTTGTCTTGCGACTTGCTGTTGTGAGACTTACTATTTCCCCGACGTCTGAGATTGTTGCTGAAGCCAGCAAAAGGTTCTGTTACACTGAGACTTGCTCAGTTAACAAATGTGCTACTGGAATCCTACAGCTAAAGAAATTGGAGACTGGTTTGATTTAAAGGCTAAAGAGTTCGCTGAACAAGAAAATAGAAGCTCTACGCTCCAAACAGAGGACTGGTTACAGAAGTATATTTATACTGACCTTCACGAAATTTTCTTTGTTACATTTGCACTAGAATTGCACGCTTGGATAGCCAAGTTAGCAGACTCTAGACCTACTGTGCGTATTGATCGACCCGTCGCTTGGACGCCTGAGCTAGTCAGTATTGTGAAGCGGATAGACAATCCTGTGTCCCGCGCAGTCGACTTTTGGTTGAATAGTCTACTGAAAGGTTTCATCACCGAGTTTGCAGTAGATACAAGAAAGAGTTTCAGTGAAGCTGAAAGGAATTTCTTCCAAGTACACAGAGGTAAGTTCTTAAATTCTCTGAACTTATCGATTAAAATGCTTCTGTATGAAAAAGGAAAGCTATGTATTACTTCTGATGAATAGCATAGACAAGTAATGTCCGTAGATTCTGATAGTGATCCTGAACTTATTGGTTGCACTCGTAGTGGAAAACGATATAAAGTAGGCCTTGACCAATATTCTTTTGAGTCTAGCCCAGACAATAGCCAAGTCCCTGGGCCAAGCCATATAGAAAGACAAGGGAGTGCTCATATCCCTTATCACCCCTTTACACTGCAAAAACCAGACGGAGCTCAGTATAACCCCGCAGTAACACCTTCAAGTAGCTCACACGGTACTTCTAGTACCTCTGTACCACCTTTATTTAACCAGCCCAGAAGCACTGCTACAGCATCCTCACCTAAACCTAGCACAAGAAGGATGGGGGATGACATGAAGCTACCAACTTTTAGAGGAACAGGGATAGAAGACCCTGAGCAGCACTGGTTCTTATGTGAAGCCATTTGGACAATTAAGCAAATTAATGATGATGCTGTTAAACTGGTTCAGTTAGCGACCACACTAAGAGATAGAGCCTTGACTTGGTTCATGAAATACTCAGCAGCACAGAATAGAACGCTTGCTGAGGTAAGAAATGCTATGATTCGGGAATTTAAGAAACCTAAATCAGAATCACAGTGTATAACAGAACTCAAAGACATCAAACAGTTACCTACAGAATCAGTATGGGACTTTGACCAGAAGTTCAAAGCCTTGATAGATCAAGTAAGCTTCGAGTTTGCACCACAACAACATAAGGAATGGTTCATTGCTGCACTGCTTCCACACATTAGACTTCCTCTTATGCAACAGAATCTCAATACTCAGGAACAAGCTCTAGAGATGGCTATGAAACTAGAAGCTTCGCCAATTGCGGGAACAAGCAACGATGTTGCGCATTTACAGAACCAATTAGCAAACTTAACCTTGCAAGTGCATGATATTAAGAAAGGCAAGGAGATTAAGGAAGAAATTTGGTGTACAAAATGTAAAGCCCAAGGTCATTCAAAGGACCATTGCCTCGTTTTCATAGACTATATTGCAACTGGAGCACCTAACCCTTTACCACAGGCACAAGGGCCTTGGTGTGAAATCTGTAGAACTAGAGGTCATAGACCACAAGAATGTCACTTACTTCAGAAATATGTACAAACTCCAAAGAATCTATATTGTAATTTCTGTAAATCAGTAGGTCAAGATGAGAACAATTGTAGAGCATATGATCTTATGATAGAAAGAAAGCATGATGTTTATAGGGTACAAGCAGAGACACAAGGACCCACAGCAGGTCCACCGTATGACCAAACCCGCGACGCCCGAGCAGGAAATTACAGGGGACGCGGATGCACAACAAATTTTGGTCGCGGAAGAGGACAGATCACTTGTTATAATTGCGGAGCACAAGGTCACTTTGCTAGGGATTGCCAAAATCCTACAACCCTCTGTAGGTATTGTAAATCTTCTGACCATATCATTGAAGAATGCCCTCAGTTACAGGCTAAGATGCAAGCAAAGACCCCACAGGTCAATCAAAATATTCAGTTGATTGCAGCAGAAAAAAGAGAATCAGACCCTACAGTTAATATAGTGACACGCAGTGGAGCAACCACTGGTGCGCAAGAGATGGGAATGGGAAAGCAAGCGACGCAATGGGTGCGCCGCGCTAATATTAAACCAGCTCCACTTAACCTGCATAAGCAAAAAGAAGCATTCAAGCAAGCTCAAGAGTATTTCTCAGATCCGAGAGCTTCAAGTTCTGCCGCAATTCCGCCGAACAATATTAGATCGCAAGTGCTAAGACAAGACAACCTTGTACAAGAACAGGCCACTACAGCTGGAAGACCTGACGAGGAGCATGCACTAGGCAGTGTTCATGCGTTCCTGCGCCAATGTTTAAAATTGTTGCGCAATGAAAAGGCAACTCTAGAACTCCAACACCTGTTGGATCAGTGCCAACAGTCTGCTTCGACAAACACACCGCAGTGTGCTGTTCACCAGATTAGGAGTCACATTAGAACTGGAAAAGAGACGAGGCTCACAGCGCAGATTGGAGCATTTGAAATGGACGAAGTCATGTTAGATTTGGGCTCAGAAGCCAATGTTCTCACTATGTAGACATGGGAACAGATGGGAAGCCCTCAACTTACAAGATCCCCTATCCAGCTAAGACTCGCGAATCAGCAACGAGTCTCTCCATTGGGCAGACTACCCAATGTACCTATTGATATTGAAGGAGTCAGAAGCTCTGCAGATTTTGAAGTAATCAAAATCATGGATGATAGTAGACCATACCCAGCACTTCTAGGAATAGACTGGGCATTTGATAATTTGGCTGTCATTAACTTGAAGAAAAGACAGATGACCTTTGAGGATGACCAGATTAGGGTCATCGCACCACTTGATCCTATTCAAGGACCAAGGTATATAGAACCCATTCGCGCAGAAGAAGAAGCGCGCCACATGGAAAGTTTGTACCAAATGACTACTAACCACAGTGACTATGTCAACCCCACAGCAGATGGCCATATCAGCTGGCGATGCGATAGCTCGTGCACATCAGACTCAGATGCAGGATTGGAAAACTGGCAGAATCGTTTAAATGAGGTTTCTACAAGACGTTGCGCTATGATGACTAAATCCATTCGATGGATTGGCACAGAATTAACTGACACTCCAATTTTTGATGGGTCAACTGAAGTAACTAAATTCATACAGGAATATGAACAAAAGCTTCCAGAACCGCAGCGCATACAGGCACTGGACGTAGCATTGCGCGCCACACCCGCAAGATGGTGGGTTGCGTATAAGGAGAATATTCATACATGGCAAGACTATCGCAGACTGATACTGCGCAGATTTCAGGACACCACAGCCGAAGTCCTACACAAGTATGAGGGACAGGGTGACCCCAGGTCACACATTGAAGCATGCATTCAGCAATGGTCGGATATTCCGGAAGATGAATGGGTTCACCTATTCATCCACACATTGGATACAGTTCCAAGGAACTGGTATACTGAAACAGAACTACGCAGAGGCACTCTCACTTGGCCTCTAATGATAGAAAGTTTTCAACTTACCTTCAGTTTTGAGTCAGAACATCCAAGTATTGATCAGGCTCTGAAGTGTATTAAAAAGAAGGTATTTGAACCATGTCTAGTAACAGAATATTCCCAACCAGATTGGGCTGTCCAGATAGAACATGCCCTGGAATGCTATAACTTCACCGTTGAAGATGAGGAGGACGATCCTCGCAACATCAATATCCCAGAATCAGAAGGGACGCGCAATATTGAAGGTCCTGAGCTTGATATTCCTGCCATCACAGAACACATCAAGCTCAAGAAGATTAACATTGGTACAGAAGCTGAACCAAAGTTTGCTTCTATAGGAGATTATTGGGATGATGAAACTGTTGGACATGTTTCAGAATTATTGCGTGACTACCAGGATATCTTTCCTACCAAGTTCACAGAAATGAAAGGCATCCTAGGAGACTTAGGAGTGATGCGCATACCTCTGAAACCAGATGCTAAGCCAGTCAAGCAGCGCCCATACAGGTTGAACCCGCGCTATAAAGAAAAAGTCAAAGAAGAAATTGATAAGATGCTTGCAGCAGGTATTATTGAGCCAGTAGAGGAAAGCGATTGGATTAGTCCTATGGTGGTCCAAGAAAAGAAAACGAAAGGCGAAATAAGAATCTGTGTCGACTTGCGCAAACTCAATGATGCATCAGCGCACGATCCATTTCCCTCTCCTTTCACAGACGAAGTACTTGATAATGTTGGAGGACAAGAGGCTTACTCTTTCACTGATGGTTTTTCGGGATATCATCAGATCAGAATTCATCCGGACGACTGCCACAAGACTACTTTTGCAACTGAATGGGGCTCATTCCAGTATACGGTAATGCCCTTTGGTCTTAAAAACGCACCTGCTATCTTCTCTCGAGTTGTTGTTGCTGTTTTTAAAGAATTTATTCACAAGTTTCTAGAAGTCTATTTTGATGACTGGACTGTATTTGGCCTATTAAAGAACCATATTACAAATCTGCGCATGATGTTAGAAAAATGTAGACAGCATCAGATTTCCCTTAACTTGAAAAAATGTATCTTCTGTGCGCCCTTTGGTATTTTGTTGGGACATATTGTATGCAGACAAGGACTCCTGATGGATCCTGCGAAGGTTGCCATCATTGCTAATTTACCTGCGCCCAACTCAGTTAAGCAATTGCGCACTACATTGGGACATACAGGATACTACAGAAAATTCATCAAGGGTTATGCAAAGATCACAGCGCCTATGGAAAGATTGCTCAAAAAGGATTCGAAGTTCCAATGGACAGAGGAATGCCAACAGAGTTTGGACACACTTAAAGAAAAGATGATCACAGCGCCTATTCTAGTTTTCCCGGACTGGAGAAAACCTTTTCATGTTCATGTTGATGCTTCTTCCATAGCATTGGGGGTTGTGCTTACACAGTCTGGAGAAGGAAGTATTGACCACCTGATTGCTTACTCCAGCAGAAAGCTATCTACAGCTGAGAAGAACTACACCACCACAGAAAGGGAAGGATTAGCTATGGTGTATGCCTTACAGAAATTCAGACACTACCTATTAGGCGCTCATTTTAAAATGTACACTGACCATTCTGCTTTGAAATATTTGGTCAATAAACCAGTATTAGGAGGAAGAATTTGCAGATGGCTACTGCCCTTTCAAGAATATGATTTCGAGGTCATTGTAAAGCCAGGCAGATTGAATGCAGGGCCTGACCATCTATCCAGGATAGAGTCAGGAGAGGAACCTACAAGTCTGGAGGACAATTTGCCTGACGCACAGTTGTTTTCTATTCAAGCAGCAGATGAATATTATTCTGATATTCTTGAGTTTCTCACTACCGGGAAAGCGCCGGCTGAGTTTACAATCCAACAAAAGAAGCAACTTGTTGTCAGAGCCGCAGACTTCACTTTGATAGCAGGCCAGCTTTATAAGTTGGGCCCTGACGAAGTTTTGCGCAGATGTATTTTACCACATGAAAAGAACTCTATCATCGCAGAAGCGCATTCAGGTACTGCAGGAGGCCATTTCGCAGGAAAGCCAACCGCGCAAAAGATATTAGCCGCAGGTCTTTGGTGGCCGACATTGCACAAGGATACTAAGGAATTCTGTAAATGTTGCGATGTGTGCCAGCGAACAGGAAAACCCTCAAGGAGAGATGAAATGCCGCTAAGACCCCAGATTACACTGCGCGCTTTTGATAAATGGGCCATTGACTTTGTAGGACCTATTAACCCACCCAGAAAAAGAACTGGCGCAAGATACATCATTACAGCTACTGAATACCTCACCAGATGGGCTGAGGCGAAGCCAGTTAAGAACTGCGATGCTGCTACGGCCGCGCAGTTCATTTTTGAAAATATTATCACTAGATTTGGATGTCCAGTGATTCTCATGAGTGACCAGGGTACACATTTCCTCAATGAGACTATAGAGGCCCTTACGGAAGAATTTCAAATTAGTCACCATAAGAGTACACCCTACCATCCTTAAGCTAATGGTACGGTGGAAGCATTCAATAAGATTCTTGAGAATGCCCTGACGAGGATCTGTAATCAACAAAGAGATGATTGGGACCTTAGAGTCACAGCTGTATTATGGGCTTACAGAACCACTTGCAAGAAACTAACAGGCCACACACCTTTCAGCTTGGTGTATGGACAAGAAGCAGTTATGCCCATGGAATACATTATTCCCAGTCTTAGAATTGCGCAAATTACAGAAATGGCAGATCCTGATACTATGAATGAAAGACTTTCGCAATTGCTTGCCTTAGAAGAAGACAGACTCTTAGCCGGATTCCATCAACAGGTACAGAAGGCAAGACAGAAAGCTTGGCATGACAGGCATATTAAGAATAAAGTCTTTCAAGAACGAGACTTGGTACTCCTCTATGACAGTAAATTTACCAAGTTCCCAGGCAAGTTTCGTGTACATTGGTTAGGCCCTTTTCAGGTGATAAAAATAACAGACGGAGGCGCAGTTCAGCTTGCAAAGCTTGATGGAGAATTACTACCTACAATGATCAACGGGAGTCGGCTCAAGCTTTATCGCGACGGCCACTCCGCTCTGTCGACCTAATATATTGCTAGTGATGCAGATGCCCAGTGTAGTTGAAAGAGGCACCGCATTCAGTCTACACGGAAGTTGCGAGACACTCAGTCTCCGGCTTCCTGCGCAGTTCCTAGAAACATCCGCGCATGTCTAAATTTTGGTTGGAGCGAACATAGTTGCGCTCTTGTGAAGCTCCTCCCCGGACCGTTGAACTATCGCTCTTGCGGAGTTCCCTTTGATAATTTGCCGCTTGAAAAAGTTTTGTTGTGGACCCTTAGAGGCACAGTTCCCTAAGTTGAAATGACCCGCCGGAAATTTTGAATTATAGCAGTTATGTAGCCGCGTCTGAATAAATGAAGGATAAGTCCGCTATTTAAGTCTAGCCGTTCTGACCGATTCGGCTTGATCTCCGAAAGATTTGCATTTAACTCAGGCGCCGAAAGCATTAGCTTCTCCCAGAAGGCTGTCAGAGCCCGTCAATCACACTAAATGCACCCCTACGGCAAGGAGGATAGCGTGTTGTTAACTCATCTATAGCTGCCTATAGCTACGTTACCCCACTTGGTCGCATTTATTCACCTCTGGCTATAAATACCTCACACTTGTATAATTTTTGGGTTAGTTTCCTCGAGTTGCTAGCTTGTTTACGAATCCAAGTTATTGTTTTCAGAGCCAAGTCGTGCAGAGTATTTTCCCTTGTTTTCAGTGTCCATATCCTACGAAGGTCCGCCATTTGCTGTCCAGAGTTTTATTCCCTACATCGATTCAAGACGGAGAACCTGTCAACTGAAGAAGTTGTTCGTCAATTCCTGCGCCGAGGCTTAGATTTCGGCATGACTACTCCAGTCACGGCTTCGACTTATGTACATCCTGGGTATCAGGATCCCAGACAGTCTCCGGCTACAAGAGCGTCGCCATCACAACCAGAAGAACCTGTTCCAGAGCCGTTGGCGACCATGGCGAACTATATTCCGCCGCGTCCAGATGATGCGCCAGAAGTACAGATCCCGAAGAATGCAAAGTATCCCATTCCGCTACCGCCACTACCGGCTAGTGTGCGGGTAGAAGGGCAACTGTTGGGACACATCCCACTGGTCAAATTCTCTAATTTCAATCTGGGAGACTATAAAACGTATCCCCAGTTTGCGCCAGATCGATATCTGACGATCGTGCACAATCCCGTCCGAAAGGTCGATGAATTTACTCCAAAGGGATTTGCAACAAACTTGGAGAAGCCAGGTTTGTTGAATTTATTGAAGCTACCGCACTTTGGGCGTAGCAACGAAGTCAATGCAGTTGCTAAGACGCTGCTTACATGTGTTCATGGAGGTTACCTTTGGCTTGGGAGGCCAATTGATCTAAATGTTGATTTAATTCACCGCATTACTGGTCTATCTAAGGCTGGTAAGGACCCCAATGTTCATTTTGTGGGGAAGGACAAAGACAGAAAATTAGCTGCACAGCTGGTGCAGAAGTATAACTTGACAAGAGGAGGTCGGGATTATGACCTCACTACAGTAGAAGATGAGGCACTTCGATTTACAGGAAGTCTGCTTGCAGGCCGACTTCTCACAAAGTGCCGACCGAAGGAAGTCACTGGAGCTGTCGTGGAGCTCGCCATCGCAGCTGCGGAGGGAGAGTAGTACAACTGGTCTCTCTTCCTACTGAATTCTTTCTTGGCTGATTGCCTGAATGTGCAGGACAATGCAGCCCAAGCATTCCATTTTTCATGGCATCTAATTTTATGCGCTCTCGTTGGGTGGAAGGAGCCCCCGAATACTCAGTTCCCTCCGCGCCGCGCAGGAGAAGTTGCCGGCATGCGCTACATCAACCTCTGGGATTCCCCTAATCCCGCGAAGCGCAAGATGAATCGCGTTGTCTTTTGTGAGTACTACTTTCTCCTCCGAGATACCATTCAAGAAATGCCAAGGCTGAGCGAGGAGACAGCCACATTATATGAAGGAAAGTTGGCTTTTACTGCCGACATACATCAACTTTACCTCCGCCCTTGCGGCATTCCAGATGAATGGGCGCTAGGCCTTTACAGAATGACTACAGAGGATGTTGAAGAGACAATCAAGTCTTGGTCCGATGAGTGGAGGGAGGCCGCCGATCTCGCATCCGCGCTGCCAACCGCCGCTACGAAAGAGAAGGATAAGGGCAAGGAAGCCCGTGATCAAAGAAGTGATGAAGGCTCCACAGAACCGGCCACCAAGAAGCAAAAAGTGTCGCATCCCGCTGAGGCTATTCCCTCGGGGATCGACCAGTACATACACGAGCAATTTCATGAGCTGCGCAATGCGCATGCTCACATCAGAAGTGCTTTAGATTTGCAGTTCGTAGAATTGAAAGGTCTCGCAGGAAGAGTTGCGCAGACCCATGCGCCAGCATCTACTTCGCAGGCGCCACAAGAAATTCCAAGTGCCGAGCGAGTTGAAGAACTCATTGAAAGGCATACTGTCGTGCATATTCCGACTACCAGCATGACACTTCCAGATCCGTTAACTGCACTACAGGTAAGCGCCGTTGGGCCTGTTGAAATCAATTTGTCTCTAATTCCTATAAAGACTCTACAGCTAGTGCATGAGAAAGTTTCTCTTGAGTTGAGAGCTAGAGAGCTCTCTACATTTCAGGAAAATCAACGACTGCAATCGCAGGAGTTAGAGTTGAAGGCAATCCATCAGAATACCTCTGAGAAGCTTGCACTTTATGAGGCGCAAGACATCGGTATCAGAAACACAGTGGATGAGATTGCCCAGTTATTTCCGGCTTGTCAGATTTAACCAGACCTCCCTCTGGTTGCAAAAGTTCAAATTATTGGCGAAAGGGCGAAAACCCTGGAGCAAGAAATCATTGCTATGGCTGAAGGCCATAGAACCCAGATCGCTGAGCTAGAAGCTTGCGTTGCTGCGCATCCTACGGATGATGCGCAGGTTCAATTTGAAGCATTGAACAGAACTTACACGCAGATGAAGGATCGAGTACAGGAAGCTGAGAACCTGATGAACCAGGCTATGGAAGCTTGGACGGAGCTTGTAAAGCTCCCTTTTAAAGTTGGACTGTCAGAACAGGTGCAAGCTGCAGAACAATCTCTCACTGTTCTGAATGAAGAAGCTAAGGCCTTAACAGGCTTGCCAAAAATGAAGAAAATGGGCGAAGTGCGCAAAATGCAGCAGCAACTGCACAAGCTCAGAACTGAAGATGAGAAGCTCACCAACAGCATTCAGCCATTCATGGATGAGTATGCTGAAATCGTTGCCCAGGTTGAGACAAAAATCAAAGAGATTGCTGAATCTCAGGAGATCATTGCTACCATCACTCCAGACGAAGCAACCGCAGAAACAGTGCAGACAGCTGTAGAGTGTGTCGATGAATTGGACTCCGCTATTGCGAAGTGGAAGAAAACATTCGCGGAGACACAAGAAAAAGCAGATGTGCAAATCAAGCGACCACACGCCAGTGCGAGTGGCTCGAGGGCGAGCCACAAGTGAGTGTTAGGGGCCTGTTGGAGTCAAGGTCGTAGCTACGGTAAAGCTGCGAATTTTGGGAAAAAAAGCACAAGTATGGAAGGAAAGTGCTAATTTTGGGACAAGCACTAAGTTTTGGACAAGAAGGAGACGGTGCGCAGTACGGTGCCAGATAGACAAGCTCAGCGAAGATCACGGACCGGAAATCGCGGAGCTCGCGCGCACGACAGAAGAGAATGAAGGCTGAATAGAAAGCTCAGCTACCATAATAAATAAGGCGATGGAGTAGAGGGCTCAGCTACCCTCATTTAAAGGCTTAGTACAGAAGTTATGGTTGCTCGGATCAAGGAGGAGCAATGGGCCAGAGCATTGAAGGCGAAGGACAAGCGCCCATACCCACAATCTGCACCGAAAGTCAATGAGCCTGCAGGAAGCGGCGACGTGACTGCAAGCGGCGCCTACAGTACACCTAGCCATGTGCGTGGTTAGGGTTTTTGGGAATCACTGTTGGGAAAGGCCCATAGTTTTGTAAAGGTACGACCGCCATGGCCACCTATATATATGAACAATTGTAATGGATAGAGGTTAGTTAGAGTTAGCAAGTAAGAAGTAGATACTCTCGGGATAGATTGTTAGTTAGACTGTTAGATAGTCAGTCTCGAGGATAGATCATGTGTTGATTATCCTTTGTTAAGTGTTCTACCGAGTCTGTAGAACTAAAGAAGAATCGGATAGCCGAGGAGCTAATCCCTGAGTAGCCAGACAGTCTGTGTGACGTCTGCGCCTTTGTAATCTCTGTAGAGAAGAGACTAGATTGAGAGAAGGGCTCCCAGCTGTGTGCGTGGAGTTACCTGTAAAGAATCTAAGGCTGCAGCTGTGTGCGCAGCATATTATATAACTCTATGGTTTTCTGGTTAATATAACACTCCCGAGGACGTGGTTTTCCTCGAGGAGAAGAGCTTCCCATAATTCCACTTGTTATAATGTTTGCGTGAGTGATTAACTGTTTAAGTTCATTACCTGTGTATGCAAAACTCTTGTATTATCTTTGCGACAGTTTGATTGAGTTTGGGAAGGTCCATTGATAGCCATAAGTGTTAAGAATTGAAGAAGTGGTGGAGCGCTGTCGCTGCAGCGATCGAGGACTGCGATACTTCGCTATTTGCGCAGGGCGAGGAAGTACGTAACGCTTCGACGCAAGGATTAGTTGCCCTCTGCGCCAGAGAAGAAGGACTCCGCGCAGTTCCGTCGAGGGGCCTGCGGGAAAGTCCGACCGCCGATATCTGAGGAACCAGAAGAGGAAAGAACAATCTTCGCGTCACCACGGTTGAGGAAACCTGATTCCTTAGCCCCCCATAGCCACTTCGGGTGAGACCTCGAGCTGCTGCGCAGCTCGTTGCCGAGAGGGCCAGTGCGCCAAGGGGTTTGTTGCTACGCTTCATTAAAACCCGGGTCTGCCCAAGAAAGCAGCCAACAACTCCCCTCCGAGATCCCTAAGTTTTAGGGCAAGGCAGGTGAGGACCCCCAGAACCATATCATGTCCTTCCATCTATGGTGTTCCTCCAACTCCATAGTGGAAGACTCTGTCTGCCTCCGTCTGTTACAGCGCACCTTCACTGGCTCTGCAGCTAAGTGGTATATTGAGCAGCCCCATGGGACCCATGCCACCTTTACCTCCCTTGCCTCGACCTTCCTGCAGTTCTTCCAGTTACCTGTCCGCTATGATGTGGGAGTTGAGATCCTACTGTCTTGCAGACAGAACACAGCCACCCACATCATTGACCACATTCATGAGTGGCGTCGACGCCGAAGCCTCTGCAAAATCAAGTTAGACGACCGTATCTTCTTAGATTGGTTTCTAAAATCCCTCCTCCCTCTCATTTCCAAGGATGTGGCATCCAAACGACCCCAGTCTGAAGAAGAGGCCATCCTCAAAGCCCAACAATTTGACCTCATTTACGCCCAGTCGGGCTATCTCTACACCATTATACCAGACGCCCCACGAGGCGATTCTTCACGCGGTGACGTGCCGGGGGCATCACATGCCGCCGATGGTATTATTGGCCAAGTCACACCACAAATCAAACCTTTTAGCATGGTGAGCACCATAAATGCCCCAGACCTCTCTAGGGCTACATCTAATACTGGAGCGACAACTTCCTACACTCCAATGAGTCAAACTCACCACACTCATGGACCCTCTTGTCCACAACATTGCTATGGGCAAGTTCCATCGGCATATGTCCCAAATACATACTATAGCCAACCGGCTACCCAGAACCCAACTTAGTTCCCGCCACAACCGATGTATTACCCACAACAAGCTACAACATCTAACTCAACACCTCCAATAGCTCAGGGTTACCAACAACCTCAGCAGGTAATTGGACCACCTCCAGCCCCACCGGCTTATTATCCACCACAACCTGCTCCTCCACCTGCGGCGAACCAAAATCCTCCCATTGCTCAAGGGCAAGTGTACACACAACACAATCAGCCCCAGCACCAAAACAACCAACACAACCAGGGTGGGAAACCAAACCGTGGAAGAGGACGTAACCGCGGCAACAACCAACAACATCAGCAAGGTCCATCACCTCCCAATCCTCCGCATAATAACACCGCTGCTCCTCCCAACCAGAATCCAGATCGTCATCCCAAGAAGCCTAAAAACAATAACCTCATAACAAACCATCCTTGTTCTATCTGTGGGGTCTATGGCCATTACAAACATGCTTTCCCACATTTGGAGCGAGATCAGCAAATCTGAACTGACGATGCCCATCGTCAAGGGCAAGCGGCTCCTCAGGTGCCACCCAACCCTCCACCACCTCAACATCAACCTTTGGTGCTACAAAACCCCTTTCCAACCCAAGGCGTAGTGAACACTCAGCCATTAGCTCCCCCTCAGGTCAACGCACCACCACAACAAATCACTTATGTTGCTCCTGATCAACCCATGTTTGATTCAGATACTCACCACTTATTGATGATGTCATCCGCAGATGCCAACCTCCAAACCCGCCGGAACCAATATGGCTCCACCCCTGAAGCCCCTCCCACCGACAAGAACACTAACGTTCATCCCACAGATCAGACATTACGTATACCTCTGGCTCCACTCGATGGCGCTTCTAAAGCACCTCGCTTCCCACTTCGTCGCATCAATAATAACCCCAATGCTCGCGCTGCATCGAATTACAACATTGTAGACGACTTAGCCCAGTCTCCTGTAGCCATGTCTGCTTTAGAAGTCTTAAAAAACTGTCCTTCACAGCGCAAGACTTTACTCTCTTCCATTGGCGCCATTGACCCCAATGATTCACAACTGATGGCATTCGATTCAGACCAATCTGAACCACGCTTGCCTTCCACTTTAGCATTCCAAGTTTTCGTTTCCATTCAGAATCTTGTCATCCATCGGTGCATTATCGATGAAGGGGCCTCTACATGCATTATGTCCACATTCATTTGGAAGAAGTTGGGATCTCCTACTCTCTAGCAGTCCACCACTGCGTTGCGAGCCTACGACAGTCGTTCGGCTCAACCCCAAGGTCTCTTAGCTAATGTCCCCGTCCAGCTGGCTGGTAAAACCGTGCTCATCGACATAGAGGTCATCAATGCCCAACTTGACTATGACCTCTTACTAGGCCGCAGCTACATGTATGCCATGCGGGCTGTTGCCTCATCCATTTTTCGTACCATGATGTTCCCTCATGACGGACGCGTGGTCAAGGTCGACCAACTCACCTATTACGATCCCAAGGCCCCCGCTGCACCTGAAAATGTTCTCCCTATGGTTGAACAACCTATTTGTGGTGCAACTACCTCGTTTGTTTCCTCCGTTGGACCCGGACTTTACTACGACGCACCGATGACTTCTACATTCCAATCCATTCCACCACCGTCACCGGAGACCCACGTCGCTGACCTCTATACTCTTTCACACAATACACAAACACCCAACAATCAACCATCCTTGTTACCTAAACCACCATTGGTCCCTAGTCACATTGGTGTTACACCCATCCACACAATCCCCTTTCTATTTCCTCCATCAGGCATAGTAAGCGCTCTGGTTATGGCTACCCTTAGTCTCCCCAGGTTAACATTGGGATTATCCTTGTGGTATATTTCGCCTCCCGTTCCCCTGCCGACAGAAAATGTCATCCTGCAACCAGTGCAACCCATTGTCACTTCTACTCAACCACCTCCCGGTATCACTACTCCTTCGTCATCTACGAATCCCCCTCCTCTCATCAGGCCCACAACCATACACTGCGGTACCCCCACCCAAAGCAGTTAAACCTCCCCCCGTGTTTCGTGCTCCTCCTAAATGCTCGTTGTGTGATGAGTTAGGCCATCCAACTCATCAATGCCCACAGTTACCTGCATTACAGGAACACATGCAAATGCTTGACGATGACCCCAACATCCCGGTTGTCAAAATCGACTCAAACCCCAAGCCTCGTGACAATTCGGTTTTGATGGGAAAATTGGACAATGCAGAAAATGGAGGACGCTACCACAGTCATGGCATAAAACCAATTATGACCAAGTAAGAGATTATAATCCAAAGGGTAAGCAACCACTTCCACGTTAATGTTTATGGTATTTCCCCCTAACTCTACAGCTAAATCTTGTAGGAGTCCGTGAGGTTGGAATCCACGACCGTCAAATGCTTTCAAGGTGGTGGGAGAATGGTTTAACTCAGGAGAGTTGATGGCTCACCAATAGGATAACGACATGACCGAGGTGGAAGCACCTTCATCTAATACCATAATATGGATTGTCTTCCCAGCAACCTTCATGGAAAATTGGAAGGATAGCTGATGGGAAAGCCTCGATTTAAAGTACTCAAGTTTGAACATGATCGTATTTGAGGAATCCGGGTCTACTGTACCAATGGCAGTGAGAAGGGTCTTGTGTTGATTGGGACAATTCTATAGAGATGAAGTGCATAAGTTTCTTAAGGGACAATCTACACCCGCAGTTATCAATGATCCATTCCCCACCCAAAATCAACAAATGGTAACCCAACCCTATCCTTCTCAAGGAGAAACATCCTCCACTGCGCATGTTCTCATGATGCGTAGTGAAATGGTTAACCTGAATACACTATCACGATCATACGAATCGGTCCCTCCTAAGGAACCCGCCTGAAGTAATACTGAAAAAGCTTATGCCTCTATTCCAGATATTTCTTTGCCGCAAAGTCCTCTCACCATTGAGAAACCTTCATTAGAGTTAGTGTTGCGTCCGCCTAAGAGCACGATTCGAAAAGCAGTTTTCAATCCTAATGCTTAGGAAGCTCAAATTTATAACATTGTAGAGGACTTGGCACAAGCTCCTTGTGCCATGTCGATGCTAGAAGTCTTGCAGAATTGTTCCAATCAACACAAGACCAACGAGAAGGGTCTTGCGTTGACTGGGACAATTCTACAAGATTTTTAGCATCGACATGGAACAAGGAGCTTGTGCCAAGTCCTCTACAATGTTATAATTATGAGCTACTTGAGCATTAGGATTGAAAACTGCTTTTCAAATTGTTCTCTTAGGAAGACACAACACTGACTCTAATGAATTTTTCTCAATGGTGAGAGGACGTTGCGGCATGGAAATATCTAGAGTAGAGGCGGAAGCTTATTCAGTATTACTTCTGATGGGTTCCTTAGGAGGGATTGAGTCATATGATCATGATCTTGTATTCATGTTAACTATTTCACTACGCATCATGATAACATGCGCGGTGGAGAATGTTTCTCCTTAAGAAGGAGAGGGTTGGGTTACCATTTGTTGATTTTAGGTGCGGAAGGGATCATTGAGAACTACGGGTGTGGAGTGTCCCTTAAGAAACTTCTGCACTTCGTCTCTGTGTGGGCACTCTTTGGAGAAATGGTCACCACCGCACAGTAAACAAGGATACTTGACCTTCCATTTTTGTTTCGTGTCCTCGGGAGGGTCCTTATGTTCCTGCTGGTTGGAAGACTTCTTAGGTTGACCTTTGGTCTTCTTCTTGCCACCGGATTTATGAGGCGAAGCTGAATGAATAGAATTCACCTCCTCGATGGGAGCATGGTTGGGTGACTTGGTGGTGCTCCTTCCAGCCTGTGATGAGGGAGGGGAATAACCATGGTGGTTGGACGATCCACCTATTTGAGTAGAAGGCTTAGAGTTAAGGGAATCGATAATGCCGTCGGCCTGAGGTCCTTTAGGTGGTTTTGCAGGATTTTATGTAGGGTCGGGGGCGTCTAGAATAATGTTATACACTGTTCCATATTGAGCATAGACAAGGTCTAAGTACTGGTTATGTGCAATAGCTTGTTCCTCTGTGAAGGCCCCACCCATGTCCACATCTCGAGCTATGGTGGGTAAAAGAGACTTCGTAAACCAGTTCGCTAAAAATTGGTCTAGAATGGGGGACTTAATGAGACGTCATCTCCTCTACAACTCATGGATATGGTCGGATATATGAGTTGCGGTGCTTTGGAGGATAGAAGTCAATAGGTCCATACCAGTCTCATAGCGTATGGGTAACTAGAAATGAGCCAGAAAGGACATAGCAAGGGAGCATAAATCAGAAAATGAGTGTGGTGGTAATTCAATATACCACTTGGCAGCTGTACCGGTGAGGGTTCTTTGAAATAACCTTAGATGGATTGAATCGTTCATAAAAGAATTATAAGAACACCATAGATGATAAGTCATCACATGGTTCTTCGGGTCCTCTCTGGGCTTGTAGTCAAACTTTGGAATATCATATGTAAATTTGACCAGAATGGGTGGCCAGTTATAACCATGTAAGATGGGATCGTTCGTCAACCAAGAGAGATCTCGTAGATCCAGAGTGGCTAGAAAAGGTAGTTGTTGGTTCAGTTGCGGATACTGGTAGTATTGATATGGTATTTGTGTACCAATAGGACCTTGAATCAATTGATTATAAGGTCCTCCCATAGGGAACTGACCATAAGGGGGTGGGCCTCCTATGTTAGGTGTTGGGATAGATGGTGGTCCACCACCATAATAGGTTGCGCTGCCGCTAGAAGATGGGGGTCCTCCACCGCCGGAATAAGGTGGGCCCACGCCAGAAGGTGGGGGTCCTCCTCCGTCGCTAGAATAAGGGGGTTTTTCACCTCCTCCACTGGAATAGGGTGAGCCACTGCCTCCACCGCCGGAATAAGGGGATCTTCCACCTCTGCCGTCGGAATAAGGTGTTCCACGTCCTCCGCCGTTGGAATAAGGGGGTACACTACCTCTAGAACAAGGTGGGCCTCCTCCAAAAGGTGGCGGTCCACCAATTCCAGAAGGTGGTGGTCCTCCACCTCCGCCACTGTAGTATGGTGGGAATCCACCATCGGAATGGCATGGGCCTCCACCTCCTCCAGAAGGTGGAGGTCCGCCCCTCCAGAATGAGGTGGGAGTCTGCCTCCTCCGGAAAGAGGTGGAGGTGGACCAAATGGTGGTGGGGGTGGTGGGGCAGAAGGAAAAGTGGGTGGGGGTCTGATTGGTGCAACATTATAATGTCGCCATGGAGTGTATGGGTTTTTTGGATAAGGTATCCCATGGAGTACATTTATGGGATTTAATTGTCCCGACATGGGGTTGAAATGACCTAGATATGTGTGACTCCATGGTGGTTGGGTTGGGTTGGATGGTCCCCCACCATGATGTAATCCCATGGTGTATCCCATAATAGGTAAATAGATGCCAATGGAATGACCGATTGGAAGTACTCCACTCGTATTATGGCTAGAGAAAAGGGGTTTCCCCCCAGTAACAATGTTTTGACCGCTTGTGGATGGTTGAATCGCAATGGGTTTGTTGGCCCGGTTTTGCAATCAGGCTTAGTGCTATGGGCACCTGCTAACTAGTAGCAGCAGTTTCAATGGAATTAAATAACAATAAGCTAAACTAAACTAAACTAATCATGGATCTATGTAATAATCTAAGCAAATAATTTAAACATTTAAAAACAAGAACAAGAAAATCTTAAAGAATGAATTTGTATTGAAAAATGGGGGGCAAGCAAGTGCTTGCGATAATACCTTCAATGGTGAAGGTTGATGTTGAGCAACTCCCAAGATGAGTAGCTCCAAACTCCAAGAGGTCTCCTTCTCCAAGGTTGCTTCAATGGATAAAATGCTCAAGGGAGATTTCAGCAGCATAAGGATGAGATAATGGATGGATGTGAAATGAGGAGCCCCTACCACCTTTTTATAGGTTTTGGTGGTGGGGAATACCATTTGTGGTTTTGTGGAAACCAAATGGTATTGACCAACATGGTTTAGGTACTTTTCCCTCCTTTTTCCTTTTTTGAATAAAAATAATATTTTAATTCCCTTTTTAATATTTTTGGGAATTTGGACCCTTTTTGAGGGTTTTTTTTATGCTTTTCAGGAAAAATAATCTTTTTTAATGGAAAAAGGGGTGTACTAAGGTCTTTTGGTGACCTTTTGTTGGTTTCAGAGGCTCAGATGGTGGAAAAGTGGACAAATGGGTCATGTGAATAAGGGAATGAGCTAGTGAGCACTTTTTAGGTGTTAACAGATTGCCCCCTGATGTGTGAGGGCAGGAGCTCATCGTATGGCCGATAGACATCATAGTTCTTTTGTCTTTTTTCAGGGGTTTGGGAAGGAGAAGAGACCGATTGGAGACTGGAGCCACGACCCTTGGAAGCTGCAAGAAACAAAAAACATTACATGGCCTCAATATGAATGAGGTATAATCTCTGATAATGGACAAGGCGGGCATTCCCATGCTCGTATCAAGACATATACATAACAATTAGTCCCAAGAAGGGGGATCTAATACATAAAGAAAATACTGGTACACCATAACGGTCCAGGGGGGACATTATTTTCGGATGTACTCCTGATCATAACGGATCTTAATCACTGATACACTGGAATAACTGAGGAACTGCTGAAACTGAAGGTGTCCAACATCTGTGGGGACTCAAAGACTATGAGTCATCTCTGAGAAATAATATAACTGTATACTCAAGGGAGTATGAAACTGGGGTATATCTGAATACTATCGCCATGCGCAACCTGGATATCTATAGAAAAAGTGTAACTGGTTTTATCCATAGGAAGACTCTCAAATGTGGAGGAGTCAGGAGGTACCCGAGGTCTTCGACTAATAAGTGAAACGGACGAATACCCTGTGCGAGTCTCAACGATGCGATCAAGGTGTTGAAGTCGAGCATGTGAGAAACAATCATTTGGAGAGGCACTGAAGATTCCTCTCGAAATGATTCGTAGGCACTCATCATAAATGGTGATGAGTCCAAGACACAGGGACCTCTAGGTCTATCCTCTGGAATCAATATGGTTGTCGTCGACAGAGGGAGACCAGCAACTAACAAGGCAATGATGTTTCCTTGATAGGAGCGCGAGGTGTAAAATTGAAGTGTTGTAGTACTGATGGTAGGACTGACATACTTGTGGGAATGGGAAATAACTGGGTCCAAAAATGGGTAGACTCAAACTTCCTTTGTTCAGAGCATGATGACATGGTTGACCTGGCAGCGTGGGGAACTGGCTTGTAGGTGTGGGGATCATTGCTTTGATTGAATGGTATATATTGACTCTGGGGGGGAGGACGAGCTGATAGGTGCCGTCGAGGGATTATCAAGGTGACATACTGCAGAATACTCTGAACAAAGGCGACCAAAATGGGGAAGCTGCCTGATGAGTAGATTTGATCTGTCGTGGCGCCAAGAGGCACCATTGATTCCTTTTTTGTAGTTTTAATGAGCTCCAAGAAGGGATAAAAGTGTGCTCTGAATTGGTATGGTCCTGTAGATTTTGTGAGCCCAGGACGGCTCATGCTCATGGTTGCTTTCATATTTAGAGAGTCTGAAAACGGTAAGTGGACTCTATTGGTGTTTCTTTTTCGTAATTTTAGTCTCCAAGGCCCGAAAAAGCATAAAATAATGCGGATGGAGAACTCTTCTAGCCGATGTGACTAGAGTATACCTTTTTCGTAATTGGTCTACAAGGTCCGAAAAAGGGGTAAACTTATACCAGGTAGACGCCCTTTTAGATACGTTTAACGAGCATGAAAGGAAACAAGGTTGCTCGGCAATCTTTTCATTGTTTGTAGGAGTCAGAAAAGAGCTTAACAGAAACTCCCTAAGTGCCTTTTTCATAAAAGGGGTTGCTCGGCCTGAAAAAGGGGTAAAATTATACTGAACAAACATGGATTGTGGGGGCGAGAAAAGGTCTCAAGCATCGTTATCAGTATGGAAAATTGTTTCCGGTGACATAAGGATTGTCGAAAACGGAGAACGACCGATGTGGCACGCAAACCGATGTTATGTGAGGGGCATGGAAAAAATGTTCAAAAAATCTAAAGGTGAGAGCGAGAAATGATCTCAAGCATCATCACGAGCGCGGAAAACTGAATCTGGCGATATAAGGCACGTCCAAAACGGAGAACGGCCGATGTGGCACGCAAACCGAGGTGACGAGGGGGCATGGAAGAAATGCCCTGAAAATCAGGACGTGACAGCGAGAAATGATCTCAAGCATCATCACGAGCATGAAAAACTGAATCCGGTGATATATGGCATGTCCAAAACGGAGAATGGCCGATGTGGCACGCAAACCGAGGCCACGAGAGAGGCCAAAAAAATAGTCAAAAAATGGACCCCATGAAAACGGGAAACGGAAGGAACCTGCATGAAGTTCTCGCTATGCTGATTCCAACGGTACCAACGGTTTAAGAAATGGACTTCGTATGATACCGCAATGGGTGTTGGAAAATTGGTGGAATTTCTATAAATAGGGCGTGGGGCCCAAATGACTTGTCATTGTTACGTGCGAGTTTGATGGAGCTGTCAGAGCTATTTCTCGATTTCCGGGAGATTCCACCATTGGTTTTCGATTCAGCGAGTTGCAGGTAACTCTATTTGCCTTAGCCTTGTCAATTATGTCTTTTTTGTTTGGCGGCGGGCCCCCGAAGGCCGCGAAATTCCATGTTGACTCTCCAACGTGGAACCGCGCGGGTTTCGGGGCTGAACCCGCGATGAACCGCGCGGGTTTTAGGCTGATAGTCGCGATGTTCATCGTGACTGTGAGGCTGGAACCCGCGATGTTCATCGCGGGTTCATGGGGGATAGTCGCGATGCCCATCGCGACTGTCCGGCCAGAACCCGCGATGTTCATCGTGGGTTTTTGCATGGATCCCGCGATGGTCATCGCGGATTTTTGTGGAAAAGCCGTGATGGGTAGCGCAGCTTTTTGTGTAAAAGCCGCGATGGGATTTTTTCAAAAAAAAAATTTATGCTAGGGCTAAAAATTTCTTCTGTTTGCTGGCAGGATGTTGAGGAGACCACAGTCCTTGTGGCGGGAGCGAGAGATCGATGATGATCTCATGCTGAGGATTGAGACTGATGCAGGGGTGAGACAGACTCTGGCTATGAGCGGACTTTTGAAGTTTGCTCAGATCCCCCCCATTCGTTCAGTGAGGCGGCTCCTGAACAAGCTCGTGAGTTGGTGGGTGCCGGCAAAGGGTGCCTTCATCATTGGGGGTGAGAGGTTAGAGATTACTCTCACGGATGTTTATTTTTTGACTGGGTTGCCTCGCTTGGGTGAGGTGGGCGATATCTTGCCGAGGTTGCCTCCAGGTATAGATATGGAGGACCTGTTACAGACTTTTTGTGTTGATGATGCTGTTCTGCAGAACAGCTCTATTAGTCTGTGATCCCTACGTGAGTGGGATATGCGAGCTGTTGGGGCCTGCATTCTACGGATACTGGGTGCTGCTGCGCCACATCGTATGTCTGGGGGGCAGACGATGATGGTGGACTCTGTTCTTCAAGGTACTTACTATGCCTGGGGGCAGATGTTTCTGGCTGGAGTTCGGAGAGATCTGGACAAGGCCATTAGAGAGGGAGGCGAGTTTTGTTATGCCTCATTTTTATGCTGTTTTTTCTTCGAGCGGGTGCCGACCTTACGGCCACGGGTACCCATTCGTGTTGGTCTTCCGAGTGAGCCTCGTATGATGAGATGGGGGCAGATGATGCCTCGTAGCGGCGGTGGTGTTCGTGGCTCATTTACGGAGGACTTTTATCAGCAGTGGGAGCAGATGCCTCTGGTGATTGAGGACTACCCCTACGCCGGCATGGATTACCGAGGTGACCCAGAGATGCCTCGTGCCCCAGGACAGGCCTGGAGTTTAGACGGTATGTTTTGTGTTTTATTTGATATTATATCATATGTTGTTTGATTTATCATTGATGATTATTGTTGTATAGTATTTGATGGCTTACTTGCTTTGTGCAGATGTGGGTCCAGTGCCACTGGACGACTACGTGCCTCATCAGGGGCGGGCGATGGTGGTCGCCCATCCACCCGCAGCGGTACCACCTCCATGTGGTGGAGGATATGCGGCTCGTGGGCGAGGGGTTGGCCCTCGCGATGACGCCATAGATGGTGTCAAACAGACCTTTGCCCGGATCCTAGCTGGACTCCCTGAGGATGGTTGGAGAGACCTGGATCGGGATATTTTGCAGGGTTGTTTCGGTGCGCCGCCTGAGTGGTAGTCGCTCCTATTGAGGACAGCGGTATTCGTGGCGAGGCACAGGGATGGTAGACGAGATGATCCGGCAGGGCCGGCTCAGGGGAGGATACGTCTGCGGGATGATCCAGCGGGGCCGGCAGAGCGGAGAGTTCAGGCTCGCCATGACCCGGCGGGGCCAGTGGAGGAGGAGCCGGAGGATCCTAGGGATCCAGATGAGTAGATGATATTGTATCTGCCCCCAAATGCTGATGAGCATATGGGGAAGCATTTTTGTATGACAGATGTATATTTATTTTTTTTATATCGGGTGTTGAGGGCACTTATGACATGTTGACTATTTGGCTTATATATATATGTGGATATATATTTGGATATATTGTCTTGTATGCACATAGATGCACCTTTGTCTTTTGTATATGCCCGTGGAGGCACATGTTATGTACTTGGATGCAGCATGTGTTTTTTTTTATGTATGCCCGTGGAGGCAGATGTTATGCACGTGGATGCATTATTTGGTTGTTTGTTTTATGCCCGTGGAGGCACATGTTATGCACGTGGATGCAATATTTTTTTTTGTATATGCCCGTGGAGGCACATGTTATGCACGTGGATGCATTTTGTTTATGGATATGACATGATGTGACTGGTGTGCCAGTCGAGGACATTGTTGGCCATATTATCTGCTACACTATTGAGGTGTCTTGGGACATGTGTGAACGAAATGGATTCAAACTGTCTAACCATTTGTTTAGTGCACAGGAATTTTCTGAAAAGACAGGGATCGCGTACCTGGTAATCATTGTTGAGCTGGGAAACTAGGAGCTGTGAGTCCAAGAAAATGTTGAGGTGACGGATGCTCATTTGGAGAGCAGTGGCCAGGAGACCGGTCACGGCATCGTATTCAGCTTGATTATTGGTAGCGGCACCTAAACATACTCCATCAATGTGAATTAACTGATGTGAAGGGGAGTATATTACCCAAGCTGCGGAGGCGAGATTGGGAGACCAACGGCTTGCACCATCAGCGAAACCGACATGGCAGAGTGGAAGAGCCTCCATCTGTGGTCATGCAGAGAAAAACAAATATTTAGGTTTTTTGGATTTTTGTGAACAAAGAAAGTATGCCTATACTAAAATGGACGATGGTGTCCATCAGATTTTCTATGGGTAAGATCGTTTAAGGTACAACCCGTTGCGTGGGTTGCATAGGGGATTTCCTTCTGAATCGGTCAGAATGTATGCCCCCTGCCCGAGGCAGGTGTGTATGATGTAGGGGCCTTGCCACATAGACACGAACTTTCCCTTTCCGGTTTTATCATGAGCTTGATCGTAAGCGAGGACAAGGTCTCCCTCAGAAAAGGTTCTTGGGTGGACGTGTTTGTCGTAACTTAGTTTCGATCGTTGTTTAGCTGCTTCCATGTTTCGAATGGTTGTGCGCCGATCTTCATCGGCCTGCTCTAGGAGTAGTAAACGTTGCTCGATCGGGGAAGTGTCTGGTAGGAGTTCAACGACGATATGTAACGTTGGGATTTGGCACTCAATAGGGAGGACGGATTCGACACCGTGAACTAAATGGAAAGGGGTAAAACCGGTGGCGGTTTTGGTTGAGGTGCGGTAGGCCCATAGTGCCGGGAAAAGCATGTGGTGCCAATTGGATTTGTGCTTGTCTACAGTACGTTGGAGAATGGTCTTCAAAATTTTATTGATCGCTTCGACTTGGCCGTTTCCTTGGGGATAGTAAGCGGAAGAGAAATGGTGTTCAAATTTCAACATGGTTGATAATTCCTTCCAGACAGCATCTTCGAAGTGAGAGCCGTGGTCAGAGACTAGTTGCTTTGGCACTCCGAAATGAGCGATAACATAGTTGAAGAAAAACCGTGCTGCGGTGTCGGCTTTGCAATTATAGGTCGGCATGGCTTCTGCCCACTTGGTGAAATAATCTACAGCCACAACGATGTGTTTGTGACCGCCGGCTGACGTGGGGTTGCAGTCGAGGAAGTCGATGGCCCATTTGCAGAATGGTCCGACAATGATGACTGGATGAAGGGGGGTGGGGGGGGTTCTTGCTTTGGGGGAAAATAGCTGGCAGTTCTGGCAATGCTTGACTGCGGTGATGCAATCAGTAAACAATGATGGCCAAAAATAACCGGCCCGAATGATTTTCTGGGCGGTGGCCATACCGGAGAAATGGCCTCCGCAGGCACCGCTATGACAATCATTGAGGACTTGTTCTGCCTCACTATGGGATAGGCAGCGGCGTAAAATTGTGTCAACGCCACGTCGGTAAAGTACATCCCCTAACAAGAGGTATCGGGGGGCGTGGTGTCGTATGCGACGGCGTCCGTCACGATCGATGTGTGGTCGAAATTTTTGCGTACGAAGGTAAGTCAAAATGTCTCCATACCAAGGGTCGTCGGACGAAATGATGAAGATCTGCTTGTCAATCAGGTCCGTTTGGATAACGGGTGATGTTGAAGAGGATGGGAGGTCGGTGATGAGGTGAGCAAGCGCGAGGGCTTTGGTTCTTTTGGGAGTTCTGAAAGTGAGGTCATATTCCTGGAGGATAATGACCCATTTAGCGACGCGACCTTGTAGGAGTCGTCGGGTTAGGAGATAGACCATAGGGTTTGAGTCGGCCACGACCGTGGTATGACTGAGTAGGATGTAGTGTCGCAATTTTTGTGGAAAAGACTACAGCTAGGGCTAATCTTTCCTCGTATGGGTAACGCAGAGGCGGGCTAGACAAGGTCTGGCTGACGTAATAAATCACATGCTCTTGGTGGGAGGCATCTTCTTGGACCAAAACTCCGGACACAGCATATTCAGATGCCGAGACATAAAGGGTGAAGTCTTGAGAGAAATCCGGTGGGGATATCAAGGGGGCTTGAGTGAGAGCTTTCTTAAGGGCTTCGAATGCCGTGTCTGCTTGCTCATCCCAAACAAAGGGTATGTGGGTACGAAGTAAGCGTAAGAACCCGTGGACTTTGGTGGCATAATCAGGAACGAAGCGCCTAAGGAAATTGGACCGCCCTTGCAGACTTTGGAGTTGCCGAAGCGTGCGAGGAGGTGGAAGTTCTAAGATGGCTTTGACTTTCAGGGGATCGACAGTGATTCCATCTTGGGAAACAATGAAACCCAATAACCGGCCTGCCGGGACGCAAAAGACACACTTGTGTGGGTTCAAGTGGATTTTATATTTGCGACAACGCAGGAAAACTTGCCGAAGGTCGTTAAGGTGGTCTGATCGTTTTCGGGAATGAGCTGTGAGGTCATCAAGGTAGACTCGGAGGATATGCACCAAGTCGTGAAAGTAATAGGTCATGGCCCGCTGGAAAGTGGCACCAGCGTTTTTTAGGCCAAATGGCATGACGCGGTAGGAAAAGGTGCCCCATGGGGTGGTGAAGGCAGTCTTGTATTGATCCTCTTTGTGGATGTGAATCTGGTTATATCCGGAAAACCCATCCATGAAGGATAGGACTTCATGGCCCGCACACTCATCAATGAGTTGGTCAATGAATGGCGTGGGGAAATTGTCCTTTGGACAAGCGTGGTTTAAATCGCGGAAGTCAGTGCATACTCTAAGGGAGCCTTGCTTTTTGTTGACGGGAACGGGGTTCGATACCCAGGTGGTGTACGGAATAAGGTAAATGAATCCTGCTTTGCGAAGTTTCTCGACCTCAGCTTTAACAGTGGGGAGCTTAGAAGGGTGAATGGGTCGCTGTTTCTAACGAATAGGGGGTACCTCAGGCCATGTATCAATGTGGTGTTCTATAATGGCAGGGTCGAGACCAGGCATCTCGGTATAGGACCAGGCAAAGACATCACGGAACTCTTGAAAGAGCTTTTTGTACGCCTGAGTTTCTGCTTGAGTGCAAGATGCGCCCAGCGAGATGAGTTCAAGTTTCCCTGGTTTTGTGGAAATGTCTATCTGTATAGTGGGGGAAATGTTCGACATGTTCCCTTCTTCAAAGGCATCCGGTGCTGGGATGGGGTCCTTTAACCAATCGACCTTAGTGGGTATGAAATCTTTCGATTCGACCGATAGCTGGTTGGATGCGGTGGATGTAGATGCTTCCGGGAGGAAGTACGAGCGATGATGCATATCATCCCAAGGGTAGTCGGGTGCAGTGAGTGTCTCCAAAATTTGCTCATCAGTATTGAAGTAGTCAGACCATAAATCAAGGGGTTCTGGTTTGAAAGTTGTTGAAATCATATATATTGTATTGACTTCTTCTGACGAGAATGATGGCGGGGGGTAGATCTCCTCGATTCAGGTAGGAGATATCTCCAAATCGACATTGTTTAACTCGTATAATGCTGCTCTATAGTCAGGGAGATCGGGACAATGGTGAGAGTAGTGGACGTAAACACTGCATATGGCACAAGGATGGTTGGTGCGCAGTGATTTGTCGCGAGGTTGAGGTGGTGGCTCAAGTCTAACGACTGGGATGCCGGCGTCATCGTCTAACATATTCATATTCTCTTGGAGTGCTGGTAACTGTGGGCATTGATGAGTTGGATGGCCTATCTCATCGCACAACGAGCATTTAGGGGGAGCTCGAGACACCGGTGGGGGTTTAACTGCCTTAGAAGGTGGTATAGCAGTGTATGGTTGTGGACCTCTGCCCCCAGTGGGCTTGATAGGAGGGGGAGGATTCGTTGACGACGAAGGGATATTGAGGCTAGGAGGAGGTTTCGTTGACGACGAAGGGATTGCGACACCAAGAGGAGGTTGATTTGTGGTAACAATAGGTTGTACTGGTTGGAGGATGATGTTTGCTGTCGGCGGTCGAATGGGAGGCGGAATATACCACACGGGTAATCCCAATGATAACCCGGGTAGACTAAGGGTAGCCATAACCGGGGCGCTTACTACACCCGAAGGAGGAAATAGAAGGGGATGGTGTGGATGGGTGTAACACCAATGTGACTGGGGATCAATGGTGGTTGACTACCGGATGTTTGTGTATTCTGTGAAAGAGTACCGAGGTTTGCGACGTGGGTCTCCGGTGACGGTGAAGGAATGGCCTGGAATGTAGAGGTCATTGGTGTATCTGAGTAAAGTCCGGGTCCCAAAGAAGAGACAAAGGAGGTAGTTGCACTAGAAGTTGGTTGTTCAATCATGGGAAGAACATTTTTGGGTGCTACGGGGGCATTGGGATCATAGTATGTGAGTTGGTCGATTTTGACCACGCGTCCCTCGTGGGGGAACATCATGGTGCAAAAAACGGATGAGGCGACCGCTTTCATGGCGTACATGTAACTGCGGCCAAGTAAAAGGTTATAATCGAGCTGGGCATTAATGACCTCTATGTCAATGAGCACAGTTTTCCCACCTAATTGGACGGGGACCTTGGGTAGTAAACCTTGAGGCTGAGCTGACCGGCCGTCGTAGGCCTGCAATGCAGTGGTGGATTGCTGGAGAGCAGGGGATCCCAACTTCTGCCAAACAAATGTGGACATGACGCATGTGGAGGCACCCTCGTCGATGATACATCGATGGATGACAAGATTCCGAATAGAAACAGAAACTTGGACTGCTATAGTGGAAGGCAGACGTGGTTCGGACTGGTCCAAATCAAAGGTCATTAATTTCGTATCATTTGGGTCAATCGCCCCAATGGCGGAGAGTAAAGTCTTGCGCTGCGTAGGACAGTTTTTCAAGACTTCTAACGCGGACATGGCTGCGGGAGATTGAGCTAGGTCATCTACGATGTTGTAATTTGACGCAGCCCGTGCATTGGGGTTGTTGTTGATACGGCGGAGTGGGAAACGAGGTGTTTCAGATGCGCCATCAAGTGGAAGAGGTGGTATTTGTAACGGCTGATCGGTGGGAGGAGCGTTAGTATCCTTATCGGTGGGAGGGGCGTCGGAGGTAGGGCCATACTGATTCCGACGGGTTTGGATATTGACGTCGGCAGTGGACATCATCAATAAGTGGTGAGTGCCTGAATCAAACATGGGTTGATCAGGAGCGGCGTAAGTGATTTGTTGTGGTTGCACATTGCCCTGTGGGGGGGCTAACGGCTGAGTGTTTACCACTCCTTGTGTTGGAAAAGGGTTTTGTAGCACCAAAGGTTGTTGTTGAGGTGGTGGAGGGTTGGGTGGCGGCTGAGGAGCCGCCTGCCCTTGACGATGGGCGTCATCTGTCCATAGTTGTTGAGCTCGCTCCAGATGTGGGCAAGCGTGGGTATAGTGGCCATAGACACCGCAAATAGAACAAGGATGGTTTGTTCGTAAATTAGCATTTTTGGCTTGCTTAGGTGGCCAATCAGGATTCTGATGAGCAGGCGCCACGTTATTGTGTTGCGGAGGATGGGTAGGTTGTGGAGCTTGGTTATGGTTTTGGTTGTTTCCACGGTTACGTCCTCTTCCTCGATTTGGTTTCCCACCCTGGTTGCATTGGTTATTTTGGTATTGGGGCTGATGTTGTTGTGCGTACACATGCCCTTGAGCATTGGGGGGATTCCAGGGAGCCGCAGGTGCGGGAGCAGGTTGCGGTGGGTAGTATGCAGGTGGAGCTGGAGGTGGTCCAGCTGCCTGTTGGGGTTGTTGGTACCCCTGAGCTGTTGGAGGTGCGAGATTAGCTGGTGCAGCTGGTTGTGGGTAATGCATCTGCTGTTGTGGGAACTGCATGGGGGTATGTGTGGTAGGTTGAGTATAGTATGTAGGAGGTACATATGCTGATGGCGCTTGCCCATAGCAATGTTGTGGACAACAGGGCCCATGAATGTGATGGGTCTGGTTTGTTGGAGCATAAGAAGTTGTCGCTCCGGAACTGGATGTAGCCCTAGAGAGGTCTGGGGCAGGCATGGTACTCACCATGCTGAAAGGTTTAGCTTGGGGTGTGATTTGGCCAATAATGCCATCGGCGGCATGAGATGCCCCCGGCGTGTCACTGCGTGAAGAGTCACATCGTGGGGCGTCTGGTATGATGGTGTATAAATAACCTGACTGGGCGTAGATGAGATCAAACTGTTGGGCTTTGAGGATGGCCTCTTCTTCAAACTGGGGCCTTTCAGATGCCACATCCTTCGCGATGAGCGGGAGGAGGGATTTTAGAAACCAATCTAAAAAGATACGGTCGTCTAACTTAATTTTGCAGAGGCTCCGGCGTCGACGCCACTCATGAATGTGGTCAGTGATGTGGGTGGCCATATTCTGTCTGTAAGACAGTAGGATCTCGACGCCCGCATCATAGCGGACAGGTAACTGAAAGAACTGTAGAAAGGTCGAGGCCAGGGAGGTAAAGGTGGCATGCGTCCCATGGGGTTGCTCAATATACCACTTGGCTGCAGAGCCAGTGAAGGTGCGCTGTAAGAGACGGAGGCGGACAGAGTCGTCCACTATGGAGTTGGAGGAACACCATAGATGGAAGGACATGATATGGTTCTGGGGGTCTTCACCCGTCTTACCCTCAAACTTAGGGATGTCAGAGGGGAGTTTGGTGGGCATGTGAGGCCACGCAGGATCATGTCTGATGGGGTCATTTGTGAGCCTAGCTAAGTCTGGCAGGTTCAGACTCGCCATGTATGGTAAGCTAGCAGATGTGGTGACTGGAACTGGGATATGCCTAGTCATTGTGGTGTGGGGTCCAGTAGCACCTAAAGGTATGCTAGGTATGGAGGGTATGTTCCCTCCAATAGGTGTAGTCTGGTATGGGCCAGCGCCTCCAAGTGCAACATGGGTTACACTTGGGTTAGGAATAGCAGTGGGGATTCCTGGGATAGGGTTTGTGGGAACCAGAGGGGGTGTGACCCCTATGTTGGGCATGCCCATAACAGGTGGTGGACCTGTGTTGGGAATTCCTATAATAGGAGATGGCCCTGTGTTGGGCATTCCTAAATGTGGAGTGTTCCCCATATTGGGCATACCCAGGGGGGTGGTTGTTGCCGTCGACGGCACTGTAGTAGAAGGGTCTATAGATGTCTCTCCTATGGTGCTGGTAAAGAGTGGATCAAATGGTGTTCCAGCCATAATGGTGGTTGGTGGTAACTCTGTGGGGTTTTCGGATTCTACCTCCAAATCAAATGTGAAGTGAGGTGTGTCAGAATCGGATGACTGTCCAGCTGATTGACGATGTGTCGAATCAAGGGATAAGGCTCTCCGTCCGTGACGTGGAGAGCCAAGTGGACTAAACTCTGGGAGTTCGCCCTGTAGACGACGAGAACGTCTAAAATTCTCAATGGTGAGAATTAGGTTTCTGTGTGAAAAATGTGTTTAAGTATCAGGTGGTGATATATATATAAAAGACTCAAAACCCTAATGCAACCAAGGGTGCAAGATTCTGGGTTCGATCCCCAGTGGAGTCGCCAAAACTGTAGCTAGGGTTTTACCCCTAGCTTGTGCCAATGAGCACCTACTAAGGAGAATGGACTCCTTAGTAGCAGTTCAGTATATTAAACTAATTATGCAATAAACAAAACATTAAATTATTTCTAATACAAGCATGAAGCATAAACACCAAAATGAAAGAATGTCTTTGTATTGATGTTACCTTGAGTGTCAAGGTTGGTGAAGCCCTTTGCAGTGTCCAAGAGGATGCTCCAAGCTTCAAGAATGCTCCTTCTCCTTCTCCAATGTTGGGAATGGGCCAAAGGTGGCTCTCAAGGTGAAAATAGTTCAAAGGTGAACTAGGGTTTCGAGAGAGATTTTGGCAGAGTAAGGGTGCTTGTGATTGTGGATATGGAATAAGGGATCTCCATCACCTATTTATAGTTTTTTGGTGGTGGAGTGCTGACCCATGGTTTTAGGAAACACATGGTTTTATGCAGCTGTATAGGGTTTTTTTCTCCTTTTCCTCATTATTTTATATTTTTATTCCCTTTTTAGGGGATTTTTGCTATTTTTGGAGGAAAAGGGGGTTTTTTAGCCTTTTTTAGGCTATTTTGAGGGTTTTATGGCCTTTTGGAGGCATTTTAGGCCTTTTGGAGGCTTTTTAATGGGATTTTTTGGATTTTTAATGGAAATATGGTAGGAAAATGGACAAATGAGCCATATAATGTGGTAAATGAGCTAGTGAGCACTTTTTGGGTGTTAACAGAAGGGGAGTGAAAAAGAAGGCTCTCAGGCCAAAAAATCAACCTCAGAAAAGGCACTTATTCTAGCAGCTGTGCTACAATAAGTGGAGGAAAGCAACAAATGGTCAGAGTACCAACATGCAAACGGCTTCTAGAAAAAATAGGTGTAACTAGACCAAAGGTGGGTTGAATCATGCAAACACCTAACTAAAAGTATTGTGACTCAAACAATCGATATCCTCTGCAAGGTGATGAAATCCAAGTCAGACAATATGATTGTTGAGACAACGGCTAGATATCCCCCTACCGGGAGGGACACCGGGTAATCAATCCTAAAGACAGGCTCCTAGGATACTCCGTTCATGACGCGTCGAGAAAAGGTAAATTTTCCGTTTGGTCCTTTGATCGCAATATCCCAATACAGGGATATCCCGAGAACTGCGAATGGTAGCCCTTCGGTTACTGAATGGATTTCGGTATTCCACTCAGGCTTCCAGAACCATCCTCGTGACTTCAACCCTCCTAAGGGAGAGGCCTTCCCACAAACCGGTTGTGACCGCGCCAAAAAGTACTAAGAGATTTTAGCTCCCTAATTGGACAACTTCTATGTCTCAGATGTAATAACTGAGGGGTGTTATTGGAACACCTATCCCCCCAATACAACCTAGCTACAAAGTTCTTTTAGTGTTCCCCAAGTGGGGTTAAAAGTGTGTTTAAATTAGGGTACGTTTTAAGGCTTAATTCAATTAAGTGATCGAGTGAGTGCACGTGAGGTATTGTAAACTGAACTTGAAAGAAGTAAATGCTTTATAGGAAATTTTCAAAAAATAAAGGATCTTTCAAAAATAAAAAGCAAATATTTATGACTTCTTTCAATAAGTGGAAACTAAATGCTTTGCAAAATTAACTCAAAAAACAAAGAATATTTTGAATTCTGAAAGCAAATAATAGACTTCTTTAAAAGAAATAAATGGATTTCTTTTTTCAAGGAAATTGCTAAGGGCAAGATTTTAAAGAAGTAAACAGGAAAAAATTTTAATCTAGATAAAAATGTAGAAATAAGTCTTTCTTTCACTTTCTTGAAATTTTTTTAAAAGATTTCTAGATATGCATTTTAAATAGTAAAAAGTTTTTCAAAGCTGTAAAATATGCAGAATTTAATACTGTAAAAAATGTTCTATGGGCAGAAAGTACAGTAAAAATTAATTTTTAAAATCGGGATGGTCGAATGAAAAAAATCAGCAGCGCGGGTTTTGACAGAAAAGCCACGATGGACCGCGCGGGTTTCTGTCGCACAGTCGCGATGGACCGCCCGGGATTTGGGCACACAGTCGCGATGTGCAGCGTGGAAAAAATCCACGAAGCCGCGATGTGCAGCGCGCAAATAGGCCACGAAGCCGCGGTGAACCGCGCGGAAAAGGGCCGCGCAGTCGCGATGTGCAGCGCGGTAAATGACCGCGATGCCGCGATGTGCAGCGCGGAAACCGGCAGCAAAGCCGCGGTGAACAGCGCGGAAAAAAGGCCAAAATCCACGATGGACCGTGCGGAAAAAAGGCCGAAAGCCGCGATGGACCACGCGACTGTCAGGCTAAAAACCGCGAGGCGAAAGCCGTGCACGGAAGCTGAAAAACGAACCCGAAAATCAAGAATTCCGGGCTGTTAATGGCAATAGATGAGGCCAAAACTTAGAGCAGCAATGGATCTGCTGTCTAAGCTGGCAGATCTATGGATCTAAAGGTTAAAAACTAATAAAAAACTAAGATTAAAAGGAAAACTAGAGATCTATTGTTCAAAACCCAGCAGAGTCGCCAAAAACTGTTGGCCCGGTTTTGCAACCAGGCTTAGTGCTATGGGCACCTGCTAACTAGTAGCAGCAGTTTCAATGGAATTAAATAACAATAAGCTAAACTAAACTAAACTAATGATGGATCTATGTAATAATCTAAGCAAATAATTTAAACATTTAAAAACAAGAACAAGAAAATCTTAAAGAATGAATTTGTATTGAAAAATGGGGGGCAAGCAAGTGCTTGCGATAATACCTTCAATGGTGAAGGTTGATGTTGAGCAACTCCCAAGATGAGTAGCTCCAAACTCCAAGAGGTCTCCTTCTCCAAGGTTGCTTCAATGGATAAAATGCTCAAGGGAGATTTCAGCAGCATAAGGATGAGATAATGGATGGATGTGAAATGAGGAGCCCCTACCACCTTTTTATAGGTTTTGGTGGTGGGGAATACCATTTGTGGTTTTGTGGAAACCAAATGGTATTGACCAACATGGTTTAGGTACTTTTCCCTCTTTTTTCCTTTTTTAAATAAAAATAATATTTTAATTCCCTTTTTAATATTTTTGGGAATTTGGACCCTTTTTGAGGGTTTTTTTTATGCTTTTCAGGAAAAATAATCTTTTTTAATGGAAAAATGGGTGTACTAAGGTCTTTTGGTGACCTTTTGTTGGTTTCAGAGGCTCAGATGGTGGAAAAGTGGACAAATGGGTCATGTGAATAAGGGAATGAGCTAGTGAGCACTTTTTAGGTGTTAACAGGGTTGATGCTAACTTACTAGTGGGTTGATGCTAACTTACTAGGGGAGGAACATTACTTATGACAAAATTAGGAGGTAAAGAGTATCCTCCCCTTGAATTTTGGGGTGGGGGAGGAGGTAGTGTTCCAGAAGTGGTAAGTGGGTTGTTGAACAGTTGTCCTTCAATGGTTTGAGTCATATGAGGTATGGAACTAGTCTCCTAATTAAGAGGTGTACTCACAGGAGATGAAGTTTGACCATGTTCATAAGTGGTCATATTGTGTGTGGGTGTTTCCGGTGAATCATAAGATAAAGAACGTAATGGGGCATGCCTAAACATGGGTACCTCCGGGAACTGATCCCTTCATGAGAGGCTTTGTCTTCTAGGTTCCTCGCCGACTGTATGTAGCCAGTTCAGGCGGTCATGAAAGGGTGCTAGAATCTCCTCGTGGGAATCCCAACTGGGAGGTGAAACAAAAAAATGAGCCCATTGTTTCCCTAGAGTGGTTTCTGAAAAAGATGCAGATGGACCAAAAGATATGGATACAAGTTCATCCTGGGGTTGATTAAACCATTATGTATCCCTAGGCTCTCCTTCCAACGAATGGTGTAAATATGTGTCTTGTGAAGCAGAGGGTTCCATGGTCATAGACCTTGGAGGGTCAGTGATTGATGAACTCAAAGGAAGTGAAAAATTCACTCCCGACTCCATTGTGGAGTTTTTTGCTTTGGGCGATATGACAGCAATTTGTGGATCCATTCTTTCCCTCGAAAATACCTTCAGGTTAAGGGGATATTCGGGTGGTAAGTTTAAAATTATACGGGACCTTCTCAAAGTTTGTTCATCTAGAATGACCAGACTAGAATTTATCCTAAGCGTATTCTATACAAAAGAAAAAACAATCCAAAACAATCTACACAAACTAAGGCCACAAGCAAACTTATGTGATAGGTGTGGATTCAAAAGTCTGGAACCTCACAAGATTGTCAAGGCTTCGCAACTCACGATATACTCTAGGTTCCAACAGTTATACTCGGCCCAATATTTCAGAGCACTAAACAGGGAGGATTAGGACCGTACCCCTTACCATATAACCCGACTACCTGATAGTATGTGCGTAGTAGCTCCCCGAGTGATTTTCTTGGTGTATTGCGCTACCAAGATGGCCAAATGGTTAGCTCAGTTGGTTTTAAGAATCCTAGAAGTGTCTCCCGATATACTCAAGGTACACGGGAGCTCAAATCCGTAGTGGTGTTGTATAATGCACAACCGTACGACAAGAGCCTTCTGATATACTACCGAGTACATGAAGTGCCTTTCTATATACCCTAAGTTACGTGAAAGAGCCTTCGATATACCGGTTGGTACGTGGAAGAACTACATTGCCTCTGGAATGCATTGCAGGCAAATAACGACAGCTACCATGTTTTATGATGCCAGAACACGTCACTAACTTAACACACAAGTTACTAGTAACTTTTAACCTAGCTCTACCGGTAAATTTTATCTGGACAGTTAGGTGAATGCATGAGGTGAGGACAAAAATTTAAACATAATGAAACCCTAACGATATGAAAATGCACTTTTCCTTTCGATGAAACCTATGTAAGGGAAGGAGAAATTATTTTCCAATGATCTCAATAAGACAAAAATCCCAAAAGTTCAAAACCTACCAAAGATGATTAAAGCACTCTTTTCCGTTTTTTCGAACAAAACAAAAAAAATAATAACACCAAATCAAAACTTTTTCTTTTTGTCTTTTCCAACTTGAATGAGCTAAGTAGTGATGAAAAAAGGAGATCTTCTATCTAGCATGCACTAACTCTTAATTTTAACATTAATGAACTAAAATGCATAAAAAGATCAAAAGTGCATAGAATGCTTCAAACTTGGAACCACTTTGCAAAAGCTTGAATTCACTTGATTTTTCAGAAAGATGAATAACTCATAATTTAAGAAAAATGCAATCAATCGATTTCCTTGTCAAACTTCGCAAATATTGGTAAGTAATGAATTCCAATGCATGAAACAATCTTACAACAATTTCCAAATGACTTCGAAAACAAAAGAATGAGACGCTTTTTATTTTTCCAATGTGTATATCAAAACAAGATCTGATAATAAGTATGCTTTTTAGATGTAAATAACAGAAGACAAGAGACTAATTGTTACAATGTAATCTTCCACCCTGTGAGCATGAGCATTCTTTGGCCTGTAGGATCCATTTCATTGACTCAGATCCACTTATATCCTTCAGAGATACTATTTTACCCTATTTTTATTCTTACCCGCTTGTTGCATCACTATAGAAAGCGTACCCGCAAGTTGCATCACTATAGACTGCGGGTATCAAGTAAAATGGTAAAAATCACTAGTTTATTACCTTTTACTCCCAAAAAGCGGTTATTGGGTGACCTTTGACCCTCCATCTGCCCAAGAAACATCTTGATGTGTCCTTTCACTTACCTTTGAGAGGACTATATATTGAGCACATATGGCTTATGGACGGGAGGAGAAAGAAGAGCAAGAGAACTCTAGTGGATTTTTGCCCTGTCTTGAGTCTACACTCATTGATCCTTGTAGTTGTGAACCCTTTATGTTCATCTTCCAAACTCCTATCTAGTTTGAGTTTTCCATTCATGGAGGATTGAAGTGGTGGAGGCACAAGTGGATTGATCTAGATCTTGGTTCAGATAGGTTTCCAGCAAGAGGTCGTATCACATTGTACTTCTTCTTGTTTATCAATAGAAATACTCATATTCTCATCCATTAATGTTGTAAATGTTATTTATCTTACATTGGGTTGCATTTACTTGTTATATCATGGGCCATTGCTATTCATGATGTTAATGTTGTTTATATATATTATGTACTTGTTGTATATTGGTTGTCAAGGCTAATTTGCAGATTCAAGTGCACGGATCGGAAAGCTCCAACAGGGATCTACATCGAACGTTTGGATCGAGGTTGGTTACGTTCTCCATTATCTTAGCATTGTCATTTATAATAGCATAGTTCTGAGAATTGAGTTGATTTCTGGTAGTTAGCTGTCTGTAGTGGTCTTCCAAGCCATAGTGAGTTTTCTCCAAGACAGAAATGGAGACTCTGCTGGGGAAAACATCCATGTTTGGGAAATTTTTTGAGCATTAGTCCATAATTAGAGTTGATGTTTGTCAAAGCTCTATGTCACTTATCCGCCGTTGAGATACACTATAGAAAAATTGTTTTTTCTGATCCATTGGACTCTTTGTTTGCCAATTTACCTTTCCTCACCCGCGGGCTAACTTAGCTCTGCCCGTGTATACCTGCCTCTATTTACTCTATTGCTCGCGGGTACCCACAGGTATTCCTTCGACAGTAGCGTACAACTTCGGCTTTTGTTGGTTTATGACCTTTGGTTGTTGTTGGGTTGGTTTTGGTTTATCCTGAGTCTTTGTTGGCCTGTTTCTTGATTGTTCCATGCCTTGGTTGTGACCAAAAATCGTCGTTTATCTTGGTTGACCCTTGTTGGTTTTTTACCCATCTTTGGATTTAGCCTTGTTGGTTTTTTCCTTTTGAATTCATTCATTTGGCTGAGTCTTACTGCTTAGTATCTGCCTAGTTGTCTTAGTGATCTCTTTGGCATATTAGTGACTAAATAGTAGGATTTTGCTTGCATTTTTCATTTCCATATATTGAAAAATACAAAAATACATATAGTTTTTGCATTTTCCTTTCGTTTATAAGAGAATATACAAAAAAAAAATTATTTTATGTATTGCATCTTGCATTGAGTGCTTTCTGCCTTCATTTAAATTCTGAATGTGCATTGAAAAATATAAAAGATTGCATTTTTATTTCGAAATCGTTGGTTTGATTGTGCATATTAGTGGCATTGTTTTCATTGGATAGATGAGTTTATGATTTGACGATTTTTCATACTATTGAGTCTTACACATCACTAGTTTCATGATCATATCCCTTGAGTAATCATAGCCATTAAAATTAACGCTTAATCTTAAAATTGATTCGACCGATTTTATTTATAGGGAACACCAACTAGCATAGGTTTAGAGTCTTGGAATAGATCATTGTGAGTTAACAATCCAAGACTACTAGACAAAACATTAGGTGTCTGACTAGGGAATGGAGGAATCCATGGTATAGATCGGTGTTCTCAGGAAGCACGAGGTCAGAGGAGGTTAGTTGAAGGGATATCCCTCTGATACAGGCTAAACGTGGGAGATATTTCTAGGATTTGTTCATATATGGGGGTACCGGAGGTTCGTCCTCTTGTGCTTCAGGCTTAGCTACCCTTCCCATATGACGGATACCACTTGCAATTGTCCCCCTGAGCATTGGTTATATTGCGGTGACCATAGTTTCCTTACCTAGGTATCACACAGGGTACTTGCAGTGGTTATATTGTTCGTGTCCTGAGTCAGATAGGGATTGGATAGCATAGTTGTGTTTGTGCAGTGGACTTGACCCTGTACACGCAGTGAAGCCTGGGTGTCTCTATAATTGATTCTATTACCTCCGGCTATAGTTTGGGAGTCTCAAGCCTCTCTTAGGCGATACATAGTGGCTCTAGTGTCGGGAGCTCATTTAGCCACTCTGTTTGTCTGCTCTTGGCTATAGTTTCTCTAGGTGTGTGCTTTTGATTTACTGTTTTTGGTCGATAGTTGGCCTTTAGGGAACGTTTTGATTATGTATTCTCCCCGGCGATATCATGGCATGGATCCCTACTCTCCGCCGATCCTGTCGGTTTGTTGGTTTAAAGTTGGCCGAGTTTTCACGCCGTGTTGCTAGAGGACGCCAGAGGGCTCCCTCTAAATATTTGGATTCTTACGAGACATACGTCCAAGACGTCATGACTGCTACACATTTCAATACTGAGGAAAAACCTTCAGCTCCATCAGGTGGATTTGACCACACTTCCGATCGCCATACTCCTCGTGAGGCGTGGGGAGGTGATCCACCTGAGACTCAACCTAGTTCGATTTGGCCGAATCCACTTGAACGAGATCCATTTGATCCTTTGAATCCGGATAATTATCTTTATGGAATGCCCAACTTACCCAAGGATGAAGAACATGATGATCTGTTTGTTCCTTCGTTTCCATGTAGTTATAGACACGGGATGCCAGAGTTACATGACGACACTGGTCCTACGATTAACCCAACTGCACTCTCTTTTAGTATGCCTAGTTATAGTACAGTTGAACCTTCCACTATGTTTGGTAGTCACGCTCGCACCACTCATGGTGTTAGCCATACTATACCCACTGGGGGCACTACATTGTCCACTCACACACATAGTATGGAGACTGGTCATGTTCCTCGTAACAATGTTAATGTTGGAAGAAGACCACCTCCTAGGATTCCCCAACCAAATAGTAATGTTGTTTGAAACACGACTCTCCATCCACCACCTAATACACATGCCGCTACTCATCAACCTAGGGCTACTTTTACGAATGTTAATGCTCCTCCCAACCACGGGAGTGGACATATACCACATACTTTTGCATCCACTACCGCCATTAGTAATGCCAATGTAGGGGGTGGGAATGTATCCTATCCACATGGACATAATGCCACCATCCCTTCTACTAGTAACGCCCATGTTGGGGCTGGGAATACATCTCATACTTATGGTCACCACACGACTGATCAAGCTAATACTAATGCTAGGGGTGGGAACATACCATACGATTATGGTCATTACAACATGGTTCCCACTATGAATAGTACATATATGCCCCATACTCATGGTGGAAACCCTTACTGCAACACAATCAGTGTTGGCCACCAGTACAATCCACCACCCCAATATGGTGCCCAAAACACGGAAATACCTTATTACTCTCAAATGGGTCAGGTAGGAGGAGGTTATCAATCCTATGGCCATGGGAAAGCTTATGGTCCGTCAGGTCCTTATTATCAACAGTTTAATCCTCATGGTCAAAATTTTGGTCCATCTTATAATACGGTTCTGTTTAACCAACCTTTTATGGGGGATTATAATCAAACTTTCCAGCCTCAGCTCCCGTTCCTTGCACGTTTGAATCTTATGGATCTTTCAAAGCTCATGAATGATCCGGTGTGTCATGACCCTACTTGGCCCCCGGTCCCTACCAAGCTCCCTTCGGACATTCCTAAGTTTGAGGGAAAAGGTGGTGAGGACCCCGGAGATCATGTCACAACATTTCACCTTTGGTGCTCCTCCAACTCATTAAATCATGATTCCATTAGATTGTGACTATTTCAACGCACCGTCATGGGGGTAGCTACGAAGTGGTACGTCAAGTTTCCTGGAAACACCTATAGGGGTTTTAGCGAGATCGCTTTGGTTTTCCTTGATCATTTCCAGTTGTCGGTTCGCTACGATACTGGTACTGAAATTTTATCTACCTTCCTTTAGAACAAGGCCACGCATATTTCTGACCACGTTTAAGAACGGCATCGATTGAAGAGGTTAGTGAAAGCCAACATTCCTCTAGAGTTCCTATTGGAATGGTTCCTCAAGTCTCTACTCCCATACATTGTTAAGGATGTTTTGATGTCCGGCATTGTGACTGAGGAACAAGCTATCTTGAAAGTCCAGTAGTTAGAATTGTTATACTCTCAGTCTGGCATTTTGTATGACATCATCCCTGATGCACCGCGCACACGTCATGAGCCCACGTCAGTTCCTAGACCACATGCCAATGGCATCCTAGGATCTGGAAGCACTCACCCCGTAGATTTTGTAGCTAATCAAATGAAAAATTTGTCGCCAAACCACTCTACTCCCGGACAGGTTCACACCTTGTCCACTTCCACCCCATCGTCCAATGTACATAGTGTGCAAACGACGAACCAATCAGGTAACCAGCAACCTAGTGGTAAGAAAAAGGGGAGAAATAATCGTAAGGGTGGAAACAATGGGAATAACAATAGCAATCGCAATACCCCCCGTAAGGATAATGCCAACCCTCCTCGAGAAGGCGGAAATGCTGGTGAGGACCGTAAACCTAGGCGTAAGATGAAGTTTCCGTGCAAGCTTTGTGGGGAAGACCATGTTACTCACTTATGTCCTCGTATTGAAGAAGCATCGAAGCACTTAGCACAGAGCCTAGCTGTGTTGAAGGATCCCCTACCTCATCACCAAAACATGGCTTCGCATTCTCCCACCACTGGTTATTGTTGCTTGTTTTTTCAACCAAGCATGTGCAAGGATGCACCTATTAACTTGTAATAGCAGTCTCGAATGAAAATCAAATAACAATAAACTGAATCTAATCTAACATTAACATGTTTAAGAAAAATAAAGAACTAGATTGATAACAATAAGCAAATAAGACAAGAGATTTAAAAGAATTTGTTTTTGTATTACCTCAAATGGTGAGGATGATGGATGTTCAGCAACTCCAAGGTTGAGAAGCTCCAATATCCAATGGTCTCTTCTTCTCCAAAGCTTCAATGGGGATCTTCAAACTCGAAATGGGAGGCAATGGCTTTCAAAGGGAATTTGGCAGCATAAGGATAGGATGAAATGTGGATGAAAAGTGAGGAGCCCCTATCACCTTTTTATAGTTTTTGGTGATGGGGAATACCATTATGGTTTTGAGGAAACCAATGGTATTAACCAACATGGTTTAGGTCTCTTTTTCCCTCTTTTTCCTTTTTTGAAATTTTTTTATATTTTTATTCCCTTTTAATATTTTTTGGGAATTTTGGACCCTTTTTGAAGGTTTTTTGAGGAAAAATATATAGTTTGAGGGGGAAAAGGTGTATTATGGTCTTTTTGGTGACCTTTTGATGGTTTTAGAGGCTCAAATGGTGGGAAAAGTGGAAAAATGGGTCATGTGAATAAGGGAATGAGCTAGTGAGCACTTTTTGGGTGTTAATAGATTTCCCCCTGATGTGTGAGGGAAGGAGCTCATCGTATGGCCGATAGACATCATTGTTCTTTTGTCTTTTTCCTGGGGTTTGGAGAAGAGAAGAGATCGATTGGAGACTAGTACAATGACCCCTTGGAAGCTGAAAAAATTGAAAAAATACATGGCCTCAAAATGAATGAGGAATAATATTTGATTATGGACGAGGTGGGCATACCCATGCTCGTATCAAGACATATACATAACAATTAGGCCCAAGAAGGGGAACCTGAATAATACATAAAAACTATTGGTACATTGTAATGGTCCATAGGGGACACCATGCTGGGATGTACTCATGATCATGCCATGGATGATCTCAATAACTGATACACTGGAAAAGAGAAACAACTGTTCTGAATAAGGTTTCAGAAGGGTCGATGAACTGCTAAAACTGAAGGTGTCCAACATCTGTAGGGACTCAATAACTATGAGTCAACTCTGAGGAGTATATGTAACTGTATACTCGAGGGAGTATAAAAATGCGGTACATCTGAAAAGTGTCTCCAAGCGCAACCCAGATATCCATAGGAATGTGTAATTGGTTGTTTCCTCAATTAGACTCTCAAATGTGGTAGAGTCAGGTGATATCTGGGGCCTTCAACAAAAAACTGAAAGGACCGATACCCTGTACGAGTCTCAACGATGCGATCAAGGTGTTGAAGTCGAGCATATGAGAAACAATCATTTGGAGAGGCACTAAGGACTCCTTTCAAAATGATCCATAGGCACTCATCACTAATGGTGATGAGTCCAAGGCACAGGGACCTCTGGGTCTATTCTCTGGAATAGATTTGGCTAGCATCGACAAAGGGAGACCAACAACTATCAAGGCAATGATGTTTCCTTGATAGGAGCGTGAGGTGTACAACTGAAGTGTGGTAGTACTGATGGTAGGACTAACATACTGTGGGGATGGGGAATAACTGGGGTCATATAGTGGGTGGACTCAAACTTCCTTTGTTCAGAGCATGATGACATGGTTGACCTGGCAGCATACGAAATTGATTTGTATTGTATACTAGAGTCACTCTGGGGGGACAAGTTGATGGATTCTTTGGGAGACTCTCAGGGTGACATACTGCAGAATACTCTCAACAAAGGCGACCATAATAGGGAATCTTCCATATGAGTAGAGATGATCTGTTGTGGCGTAGAAAAGCACTATTGCGTCCTTCTTCATGGTTTTAATGAGCTCCAAGAAGGGATAAAAGTGTGCTCTAAAATGGTACTATCCTGTGGATTTATGCGAGCCAAGGACTGTTCATGCTTGAGGTTGCTTTCAATTTTAGAGAGTCTGAAAGCAGTAAGTAGACTCCAATGGTGTTCTTTTTCGTGTGTTAGTCTCCAAGGCTCGAAAAAGCATAAAATGATGCAAATGGAGAACTCTTTTAGCCAATGTGACTAGAGTATTCCTTTTTCATAATTAGTCTACAAGGTCTGAAAAATGGGTAAACTTATACCAGGTAGACGTCCTTTCAGATACTTTTAGCGAGCATGAAAGGAAGCAAGATTGCTCGGCGATCTTTTCATTTTTTTAGGAACCAGAAAAGAGCTTAACGGAAACTCCCTAAGTTCCTTCTTCGTAAAAGAATTGCTCGGCTCGAAAAAGGGATAAAATTTTACTGAACAAGAAGGTATTGGAGAGAGCGATAAATGATCTCAAGCATCGTCATGAGCACGGAAAACTGAATCTGGTGACATAAAGATTGTAAAAAATGGGCAACGACCAATGTGGCATGCAGATCGAGGCGATGAGGGGCATTTTGGAGAAATGCCCAAAAACTATGGGGGTGGGAGCGAGAAATGATCTCAAGCATCATCACAAGCGTGGAAAACTGAATCCGGTGATATAAAACTCATCAAAAATGGACCACGACCGATGTGGCACGCAAATCAAGGTGACGAGGGGCATGGGAAAAAATGCTCGAAAAATCTGGTGGTGAGAGCGAGAAATGATCTCAAGCATCGTCACAAGCACAGAAAACTGAATCCGGCAATATAAAATTCGTCAAAAATAGACCATGGCCGATATGGCATGCAAATTGAGGTGATGAGGGGCATGGAAAAAAATGCCTGAAAAATCTAGTGGTGAGAGCAAGAAATGATCTCAAGCATCGTCACGTGCACGAAAAACTGAATCCGGCGATATAAAACCCGTCAAAAATGGACCACGACCGATGTGGCACTCAAATCGAGGCGACGAGGGGCATGGGAAAAAATTCCCAAAAAATATGGTGGTGAGAGCGAGACATGATCTCAAGCATCATCACGAGCACGGAAAACTGAATCTGGCAATATAAAACGTGTCAAAAACGGACCACGGCTGATGTGGCATGCAAATCGAGGTGACAAGGGGCATGGGAAAAAATGCCTAAAAAATATGGTGGTGAGAGCGAGAAATGATCTCAAGCATCGTCACGGGCGCGGAAAACTGAATCCAACAATATAAAACTCGTCAAAAATGGACCACGACCGATGTGGAACGCAAATTGAGGTGACGAGGGGTATGGAAAAAATGCCCGAAAAAGGGACCTGGTGGAATTGGGAAGAGGAGTGGACTATCGTGAAGTTCTTGCTGTGCTGATTCCAACGGTTTGAAAAACGGACATCGTATGATGCCGAAATGGTTGATTGAAAATTGTCAAATTCCTATAAATAGCAAGTGGGCCCAATGTGACAAGTGTCATTTTCACCGTTTAGTTTCACAGAGTAATTGAGGTGGTCAGAGCATTTTCTCAATTTGGGGGAGATTTGATCGTTGGTTTTTTATTCTGCGAGTTTCAAGTAAGCCTATGTGCCTTAGCCTTTTAAATTATTTCCTTTATGTTTAGCATCGGGCCCCCGAAGGCTGTGTAATTCCACATTGGCTTTCCAACGTGGAATATCGCAGGTTTTGGCTCATTTTCTGTGATGCACAACACGGGTATTGGCTTGATAGCCGCGATGTGCATCCCGGCTATGGGGGCCGACAGTCGCGATGTTCATCGTGGCTTTCGGGGTTGATAGTCACGATGTTCATCGCGGTTGTGGAGGCTGATAGCCGCAATGCCCATCGTGACTGTGGTTCTAATACCTGTGATGTGCATCGCGGCTTTGAAGCTAAAAGTCATGATGTCCATTGAGGCTAAAAGCCTGAAAGTCACAATGGGGTTTTTTGAGGAAAAAAAGTGTTTCTAAAAAATTTTCCTTTGTTTTTTGGCAGGATGCTGAAGAGGCCACTAGTGTCGTGGCGGGAGAGAGAGAGAGATGTGGGATTGATGGGTTGGATTCATGATGAACCGGGTGTGTGGGTGGCCTTGGTTGAGGGTGGACTCCTAAAGTTTTCCCAGGTTCCGCTTATGCGTTTAGTCAGAGATCTGCTGAACAAATTGGTGGATTTCTGGGTTCTGGCAGAGGGTGCGTTCATGGTGTAGGGTGAGTGACTAGAGATCACCTTGACTGATGTTTATTTCCTTACTGGCTTGCCCCATTTGGGGGAGATTGGGGAGTTGCAGTCGAAGATTCTAGCTGGTTTGGACATCGAGGATTTACTAGAGAGATTTTGTGTTCCTGGGGATCGTACACAGAATAGAGCACTGAGTATTTCGGACCTGCAAGAGCCGGAGATGCAGGCGGTCGGGGCTTTTGTTCTGTGGGTGCTTGGTGCACAGGCGCCACATTGTTTGTCTGGGTGGAAAACGATGATGGTAGGCCGTGTGTTGAGAGGGACCTACTTTTCCTAGGGTCAGATGTTTTTGGCCTATGTTCGGCGAGAGCTAGACAAGGTCAGTCGGGAGGGAGGGGAGTTTAGCTATGCCTCCTTCCTCTATTGTTTCTTTTTTGAGCGGGTACCTACCTTGCGGCCATGTGTGCCGGTTCGGGAAGGGTTGCGAAGTGAGCCGCGGATGGTGTAGTGGGGAGAGATGATGCCCCGGGGTGGTGGTGGTATTCGGCGGTTCTTTTCGACGGATATTTATGATCAGTGGGAGCAGATGCCCCTACTTATTGATGATTATCCATATGCTGGTATGGACTTCCGAGGAGATCCTGAGATGCCTCGGGCCCAGGGACAGGCCTGGGGTCTAGACGGCGTGTCTTTGTTTTTGGTTCTCTATTATATCATGTTTAGATGTTTTTGTTATGAGTATAGCTATAGATATTTATATGATATTGACTTGGTTCACTTGTGTGACTGTGATTATATTTGTTGGAGGCCACCAGCTGATCATATAGTCTGTCGGGGACGGATGATGGTGGTGGCACATTCACTTGTAGCGGCGCCACCTCCTCGTGCTCAAGGAGTTGTGCGTCCTCAGGATGATGCCTTGGAGGGCATACGTGAGACTTTAGAGGGGCTTCTAGTGGGACCAACACAGGAGGGTTGGAGGGATTTGGATCAACCTACTATCGAGCGTTGTTTTGATGCTCCCCATGAGTGGCGGTCGATCTTGCTGAGAGTGGCTATGGTGATGGCCAAGTGGAGAGCTCGGGATCAGTATGATCTGGAGGAGCCAGAGGATCCCAGTGATCATGATGATTAGGTGATCTTATACTTGTCCCCAAATGATGATGAGCATATGGGGATGATTTTGTTGATACACATTTTGTACGGCTAGTGTATTTTTGTATATTTTGGGTGTTGAGGGCAATCCTGACATTATGACTTTTATGATGATATATATATATATATATATATATATGTTTTGGTATATAGTCGTGTATGCATGTGGATGCACATCTTGTCTTGATTACATTTTGTTGCACGTGGATGCAATTGTAGTTTGTTTGTTTTCCCATGGAGGCATGTTTGATTTTTTGTATGCCCATGGAGGCATATTTTATGCACATGGATGCAATGTTTTACTTCTTTGTATGCCCGTGGAGGCATATGTTATGCATGTGGATGCAATGTTTAGATTTTTTGTATGCCCATGGAGGCATATTTTATGCACGTGGATGCAATGTTTTGATAATTTTATAATTCCTATGTGATGCATGTCATGATGTCCTACATGTTTTGGTTGACGTGCCAATCTAGAATGTTGTTATCCATTTGGTATGATTTAGTGTTATGATTTCTTGGGACATGAGTGAAAGAGATGGATTCAAAATGTCGAATCATTTGTTTTGTGCGCATAAATTTTCTAAATAGACAGGGATCGCGTACCTAATAACATTTGTTGAGTTGGGAAACAAGGAGATCGGAGTCCAGGAAAACACAAAGGTGACTTATTCCCATTTGGAGAGTAGTGGCGAGGAGACCAGTCACGACATCGTACTCAACTTGGTTGTTGGTGGCAACACCTATGCACACTTCGTCGAGGTGGATCAACTCATGTGAAGGGGAATAAATTACCCAAGCTGTTGACGCAAGATTTGGAGACCAACGACTTGCGCCATCGGCAAAGCCGATGTGGTAGAGTGGAACAGGATCCATCTGTGTTCATGTAGGAAATAATTGAAATGTAAGGTTTCGAAAATTTACAGTGAAAAAATAAAAAAAACTGTACAATATGGACTATGGTGTCCAGGAGTTTTTATGGGTAGAATCTTTTGAGGTACAACCCGTTACGGGGGTTGCGCATGGGATTTCCTTCTGAATCGGTCAAAATGTATGCTCCATGTTCAAGGCAAGTGTGTATGATATATGGGCCTTGCCACATAGATTGGAACTTTCCTTTTCCTGTTTTGTCATGGGCTTGATCGTAAACGAGGACCAGGTTGCCTTTACTAAATGCTCGTGGATGAACATGTTTATCGTAATGGAGTTTAGATCTATTCTTCGTGGCTTCGATTGTTTGGAGAGTTGCACGACGATCTTCATCGACCTGCTCTAAAAGAAGTAGACATTCTTCAATTAGTGACGTATCGGGGAGAAGTTCTATGGAAATTTGTAATGTTGGTATCTAGCATTCAATGGGGAGGACAGATTCCACGCCATGAACTAAATGGAATGGGGTAAAGCCGGTGGAGATTTTGGTCAATGTGCGATAAGCCCATAATGCGGGAAAAATAATGTGATTCCAATTGGATTTATGTTTGTCGATAGTGCGTTGGAGGATGGTCTTCAAAATTTTGTTAACAACTTTGACTTGGCCGTTCCCTTAGGGGTAGTAGGCAGAGGAGAAATGATGTTCAAACTTAAGGAGTATGGACAATTCTCTCCAAATGAAGTCTTCGAAGTGAGATTCGTGGTCTGAGATGAGTTGTTTTGGTACTCCGAAACAAGCAATAACATGGTTGAGGAAAAAACGGGTTGCAGTGTCGGCTTTGCAATTGTAAGTAGGCATGGCTTCTGCCCATTTGGTAAAGTAATCAACAGCCATAATAATGTGTTTGTAGCCACCCGCTGATGTGGGATTGCAATCCATGAATTCGATGGCCAATTTGCAAAATGGTCCAGCGGTGACGACTGGATGAAGGGGGGTGGGGGGGCGTTCTTGCCTTTGGGGAAAAGAGTTGGTAGTTTTGGCAGTGTTTGACTGCTGTGATACAATCAGTGAATAATGATGGTCAAAAATAACCTACGCGGATTACCTTTTGGGCGGTGGCCATTCTGGAGAAATGGCCACTGCAGGCACCGCTATGACAGTCGTTAAGGACTTGTTCTGCTTCATCTTGGGAAAGGAATCATCGTAAGATTGTGTCGATGCCACGTCGATAGAGGACATCACCCAAGAGGAGATAATGGGGGGCATGGTGCCGGATGCGATGGCGTCCATCATGGTTGATGTTGGGTCGAAATTTCTATGTGCGGAGGTATACCAAAATGTCGCCATACCAAGGGTCGTTAGACGAGATGATGAACAAATGTTCGTCGATTATATCAGAATGGATAGTTGGCGATGACGACGATGATGGTAAGTCCGTAATGAGTTGAGAAAGTTCTAATGCTTTGATGCTTTTCGGGGTTTTAAAAGTTGGGCCATAATCTTGTAAGATAATCACCCACTTGGCAACATGGCCTTGTAGAAGGCGACGATTCAAGAGATAGACCATTGGGTTGGAATTTGCCACAACTATGGTATGGATGAGGAGAATATAATGTCGCATCTTTTGTACAGAAAAGAAGACGGCAAGGGCCATTTTCTCTTCATGCGGATAGCATAATGGTGGGCCTGATAAAGTTTGGCTCACATAGTAAATGACATGCTCTTGGCGAGCAGAGTCTTCTTAGACGAGAACTCTAGAGACGGTGTAATCTGAAGCCGAAATGTAAAGGGTAAAGTCTCTTGTGAAATCTGGTGGAGAAATCAATGGGGTGCTCGTCAGTGCTTTTTTCAGGTCTGTGAAAGTGCCTTCTGCTTGATTGTTCCATACGAAGCGGGTATGAAGATGTAGCAAACGGAGGAAACCATGTACTGTGGTGGCATAGTCTGGGACAAAACAACGAAGGAAGTTGGACTTCCCCTGGAGGATTTGAAGTTGTCTTAATGTACGTGGTGATGGTAGGTCCACTATGGCTTGAAATTTTAGAGGGACAACGGTGATCCCTTTTTTCTGAAATGACAAACCCTAGAAGGCGACCTGCTGGAACGCAAAAGACACACTTGAGTGGGTTCAAGCGGACGTTGTATTTTCGACAATGCACGAAAACTTGTCGAAGATCGTCTAAATGGTTAGATCATTTCTTTGATCGAGCGGTGAGGTCGTCTAGATAAACTAATATGATTTTATGCAGATCATGAAAGCAATAAGTCATGGCACGTTAGAAAGTGGCTCCCGCGTTCTTGAGACCAAAACGCATGACGTGATAGGCGAAAGTGCCCCACGGGGTTGTAAAAGTGGTCTTGTATTGATCCTCTTTACGGATTTTGATTTGGTAGTATCTAGAGAAATCGTCCATAAAAGAAAGTACCTCATGCCGCGCACACTCATTGATTAGCTAGTCAATAAATGGTGTGGGGAAGTTGTCTTTGGGACAAGCTAGGTTGAGGTCACGAAAGTCAACACATACGTGGATGGTGCCGACTTTCTTATTGACTGGTACTGGGTTTGAAACCCAGGTGGTGTATGCAATAGGGTATATGAAACCTGCTGCTCGAAGCTTCTCAATTTCTGCTTTGGCGACTAGAAGCTTGGATGGGTGAATGGGACGTTATTTCTGGCGGACCGGTGATATATTGGGCCAAGTGTCTATGTGATGTTCTACGATGGTAGAATCAAGACCAGGCATCTCGGTATAAGACCAGGCGAAGACATCTCGAAATTCTTGGAAGAGTTTCTTATAAGCTTGGGTTTCTTTCTCAGAGCATGAAAGAGATAAGCTCAGGTTTTCTGGGGGTTTTGGAGATGTCAATTTTTATAAGGGGCGAAATGTTAGCCATGTTACCTTCCTCGAAGGCTTCTGGAGCCGGTATTGGATCTTTGAACCAATCGACCTTGGTTGGTAGGAAGTCCTTAAATTCAACAGATAGTTGGTTTTCCACGATGGACATAGACGCCTTAGGGAGGAAGTATGATCGATGGTGCATATCATCCCAAGGATAGTCCGGTGCAGTGAGTGTTTCTAGGATTTCTTCATCGGTACAGAAGTAGTGTTCCATTAAATTAATTGGTTCAGGTTTATAGGTAGTTGAAATCATATAAATGGTATTGATTTCTTCTAAATGGGAAGATTCTGGGGGAAATATTTCCTCGATAAGTGGTGGGGATATCTCTAGGTCGGCATTATTCAACTCGTATAGTGCTGCTCTGTAATCTGGGAGATCGGGGCAGTGATGTGAATAATGGCTGTAGATGCCGCATATTGCACAAGGATGGTTTGTGCGCAATGATTTATCACAAGGCTGAGGGCCAAGTTCAAGTTTGACTACTGGAACGTTGGTGTTGTCATCCAACATATTCATGTGTTCTTGAATTGTTGGTAGTTGTGGACATAGATGGGTAGCGTGGCCAATATCGTCGCATAAGGAGCACTTAGGGAGCACATGGGTTGGGGGATTCTTAGCTAATTTGGGAGTTACTGGGGGGGTGCGAGTTCTGGGTGCTGGGTTGTAGGTTTGTGGACCTCTACCCCCAGTGTGGCGATATTGAGGGGGGACATAACTAGGTGTCGATGTAGTGCCCCCTGTTGGAGGTTATCAGTTTTGGGGGTTCGAAACACCTAGTGGTGGGTGATTTTGGGGGTTTGGTATGCCAGGTGGTGGATGGTTCGACATATTCATGGGTTGTACTGGTTGTAGAACAACGGTTGGATTCGGTGGGGGAGTTGGGGTAGGTAAGTACCATACAGGTAATCCTAACGTTAAACTTGGAAGGTTGAGTGTAGCCATTACTAGCGTGCTGACAACTCCTGAAAATGGGAACGAGAATGGGATAGTATGAACCGGTGTTGTTCTGATATGACTAGGCACGATGGGTGCTTGTGGTGGTGGTTGAGGTTGCTGAGGATGTTGTTGTTCGTTGTGTGATAAGGTAAACAAATCAGATACTTTAGTTACTGGGAGAGGGGGTGAGCTAGAAGGGAAAGTGGTGGTCATGGGATTATTCAAATATATCCCGGGTCTAGTTGAGGAGATGAACGATGTGGGTGCATTCTAAACGGGTTGTTCAATCATGGGAAGAACATTTTCTAGCGCTATGGGGGCATTGGGATCATAGTATGTAATCTGGTCATTTTTGACTATGCATCCTTCATGGGGGAACATCATGAGGTGGAAAACTGAAGAAGCGACAGCTTTCATTTTATACATGTAGCTTCGTCCCAGAAGGAGATTGTAATCAATTTGGGTGTTAATGAATTCTATATCTATGAGAACCAATTTTCCCCCAAGCTGTATGGGTATGTTAACTAACAAACCTTGAGGTTGAACTGCACATCCATCGTAAGCTCGTAATATGGTAGTTGACGGTTGTAGCGTTGGGGATCCAAGTTTCTGCCATACGAAAGTCGACATAACGCAGGTGGAGGCACCTTCATCGATTATGCATTGATGAATGACGAGGTTTCAAATGGACACAGAAACTTGAAAAGCTAGAGATGATGGCAGACGAGGTTTGGCTTGGTCTAAGTCGAAAGTCATCATGTTGGATTCGTTAGGGTCTATGGCACCAATTGTAGATAACAACAATTTTCTCTGTGTAGGACAATTTTTTAGGATTTCTAGAGCGGACATAGCAGCGGGGGACTGGACTAAGTATTCTACAATGTTATAGTTGGAAGCTGCATGAGCATTAGGGTTATTGTTAATTCGTCTCAAAGGGAAATGAGGTGCTTTTGGACCCCCGTCCATGGGCATATTGGGTATGCGAAGTGGTTGATCAGTTGGGAGAGTACTCGAAGATGGATCAGTAGACATGGCCTCAGGGGCTGAGTCGTATTGATTTCGATGGGTTTGAAGATTGACATCATTTGATGACATCATTAGCAAATGGTGAGTGTTGGACTCTGTATGTTGGTAATCGGTTGCTGCATATTTTATTTTCTGTTGTGTTGCAGTGGATCCTTGAGGGGAATCATTTGGATGAGTGTTTACCACACCTTGGTTTGGTAGAGGATTTTGCAATATCATGGGTTGTGGCTGACGAGGAGATGCTGGATGAGTAGCATGTCCCTGTTGTTGGGCGCCGTCAGTCCAGAGTTGACACGCTCGATCTAAATGGGGACAATTATGTGTGTAATGGCCGTAGACTCCACATATTGAACATGGATGGTTTATTCTCAATTTATTATTTTTGGCTTGTTTCGGTGGACGATCAGGATTTTGGTTGGGGGGAGCAGCGTTATTATTATTTGGGGGATTAGGTGGTGGTCGACTTTAGTTGTGTTGCTGTTTGTTTCCGCAGTTACGTCCTCTTCCGCAGTTTTGTTGACCTCCTTGGTTACACTGGTTGTTCTGGTTTTTAGGTTGGTTTTGTTGTGCATACACATGCCCTTGGGAAGTAGGTGGGTTTGGAGGTCATGGATGATTTGGAGCAAGTTGCGGTGGGTAGTAAGCAGGAGGGTTATGAGGTAGACCCGTTTCTTGTTGCGGTTGTGGGTAACCTTGAGCTGCTAGAAATGTTGGAGCAAGAGGTGCTGCTTGTTGAGGATAATAAGCCACTTGGGCTTGTGGTTGAACCGGAGTCTGATGGGCCTACTAGTTATAATATGGAGATGGTGCATAAGCTGATGGTGCTTTCCCATAACATTGTGGTGGACATGATGGTCCATGAGTGTGGTGGGTTTGTATTATTGGAGCATACGAAGTTGTAGCTCCAGAATGAGATGTAGCCCTAGAAGTGTCTGGGGCATTGTTTGTACTCATCATGGTAAAAGGTTTTTTTTGCACCATAACCTGGATGATAATACCGTCAACGGCATGGGATGCCCCTGGCACGTCATGGTGGGATGGATTGTCGTGCGGGACGTCAGGTAAAATGGTGTATAGATATCCTGACTGGGCATATATGAGGTCGAGTTGCTGAGCTTTTAAGATGGATTCTTCTTCTGACTGGGGTCGTTCAGAAGCTACATCTTTGGCTATGAGGGGGAGGAGTGATTTGAGGAACTATTCCAAAAATATACTATCGTCAAGCTTCATCTTGCAAAGGCTATGGCGCTTACGCCACTCACGGATATGATTAGTGATGTGTGTAGCAGTGTTCTGTCTACAAGACAAAAGTATTTCCACTCTTGCATCATAGCGTACAGGTAGTTGAATTAACTGAAGTAATGTTGAGGCGAGGGATGTAAAAGTGGGGTGTGTCCCATGTGCTTGCTCAATGTACCACTTGGCTGTAGAGCCAGTGAAAGTTCTTTGTAAAAGTCTCAGTCTAATAGAATCATCTAATATGGAGTTTGAGGAACACCATACATGAAACGACATGATATGGTTTTGGGGATCTTCTCCAGCTTTTCCTTCAAATTTTGGAATATTTGAGGGAAGCTTTGTGGGCATGGGGGGCCACGCAGAGTCGTGTCTAATAGGGTCATTGGTTAACCTTGCCAGGTCTGGTAAGTTTAGACTAGCCATGTATGGCATACTTGCAGATGGATGTGGCATGGTCACTGGGGCATAATTGCTAATGGTAGCATTATGGATTGGTCCAGTGCCCCCTAAGGGTATGCTAGATGTGAAAGGGATGTGTCCTCCAATCGATGTGGTGTGGGAGGGGCCTACGCTCCCAAGTGCAACATGGGTTGCAGATGGGTTAGGAATGGTTCCAGCAATCACTGGGATCTGGGTATTAGCGATGAGGGAGGGGGTGACCCCCATGTTGGGCTTACCTAATATAGGTGTTGGTCCTATGTTGGGCATGCCTAAAGCGGGTGTGGCCCCCATATTAGGCATGCCTAAGGGGGTTTTGTCTACCGTGGTTGTCACAGTAGTAGCGGGGGTTGGTGATGTAGCCCCAACAACAATGGTGAAAAGGGGGTCATATTGTGATCCAGCCATGGGGTTGGTTGGTGATGTCTCGGTAGGGTGTTCGGATTCAGCCTCAGAATTAGATGTGAAATGAGGTGCATCAGAATCGGATGACTGGGTTATATGTCGATGACGTGTGGATTCAATGGATAATTTTCTATGTCTATGACGTGTAGAGTCAAGTGTATCGAACTGAGGGGGTTCACCCTGAAAATGCCGGGATCATCTTAAGTTCTCAATGGTGAGAGATGTCTAGAAATGCCAATGGATGGTGGTGAGATAAAATACTCAAGACCCTAGTGCAACGATGTGTGCAGGAGGGGAGTGAAAAAACAATGGTTCTTAGGACAACAACCAACCTCAAAAGCACTTACTATAACAATTGTGCTATAGTGAGTGGAGTAATCAAGAAAAGTGGTCAGAATACGAAAAATCAAGTGGATCCTAGAAAAAAGTGGTGCTCACTAGACCAAGGGGGGTAGCAGAGCATGCAAACGCCTAACTAAAAGTGGTATTATGATTCAACAAGGTCTATCCTCTGCAAGGTGATGAAATCCAAGTCAGACAATATAAAATGTGGAATCAAAGGCTAGATATCCCCCTACCGGGAGGGACACCGGGTAGACAATCCTAAAAATTGGCCACTAAGATACCCTGTTCATGACACGTTCGGTTGGGTGAATCTGTATTTTGGTTCTATCGCCGCTACACTCCCATATGGGTGGTACACTGAGAACTGTGAAAGGTATCCTTCGGTTATTGAATGGATAGCAGTATTTCACTCAGGCTTCTAGAACCAGTCTGGCTACTTCAACCCTCCTAAGGGAGAGGCCTTCCAGATAAATTGGTGTATAACCATGTCAACAAATAATAAGGGATTTTGGGTACCCTTAATGCCAACCACTATGTCTCAGATGTAAATAATTGACGGGTGTTATTGGAACACCTATCCCCCCAATCCTACCTATCTACAAGATTCTTTAAGTGCTCCCCGAGTGGGGTTAAAGTGTATGTTGAGTTTAGGCATATTTTAAGGTTCATTTAATTAAAAATGTGGCAAATTGGGTGCAAGTGTGATTATTTAACTGAAAAAGAAATTGCCTCACTTTGGCGATTGATTACAAATTAAAAACAAGATGATTTCAATTTGCAAAAAATTAAAGGCTTTTTCTCAAATGTAAATGCTTTAACAAAAAATAATTCAAAAACTATGGACTTTTGAAATAATTTTTTAAAGAAAAGCAAATATCGTAAAATTTGCAAGAAATAAATGGATTTCTAAGTGCTTCCTTGGGAAAAACTATTGAGCAAATTGGAAAGATGGTTCGAAATTTGCAAAGAAGTGAAATCTATGATCTAAACAAAGTGCTAAAAAACCTTTCTTTCACTTGTTGAAATTTTTTAAAAACATTTTAATTGAGCATACGTAATAGAAAATGATTTACTATTGCTGCAATAATTAAAACAGAATGCTGGAAAAAATTGCAGAAAAATAATGTTGGACGAAATAGGCTAAATGGGAAACAATGCAGCAATTTGTTTTTCTAAAAATGGGTTCGGGTGAAAAATAGCGGCATCGCGGGTTTATGGGTAAAATCCGCGATGTGCATCGCGGGTTTAAGGCTCACAGCCGCAATGTGCAGCGCGGGAAAAAGCCACGATGTGCATCACGTTTAAAAGCCACGATGTGTAGCGCGGGAAAAGGTCGTGAGGCCACCAAGCGCAGCACAGAAAAAGGCTGCGATGCGCAGTGTGGAAAAAGGGCGCGAGGCCATGATGAGCCGTGCGGTTGTCGAGCAAAAAGTCGCGATGCGAAAACGAAAAAATGGTTGCCGAACACGAAACTGAAAAGTGAAATTTTCGACTGTTAAAGGCTACAGAAAGGGCCAAAAGCTAGGGCAACAATGAATATATTGTCTAGTATGGCAGATCTGCTAATTGGAATGGTAAAAACTAGTAAAAAATGAAGATCAAAAGAAAAAATTTAAAGCTTCAAAAATTCGAATACCAGCAGAGTCGCCAAAAACTATTGCTTGGTTTTTCAACCAAGCATGTGCAAGGATGCACCTATTAACTTGTAATAGCAGTCTCAAATGAAAATCAAATAACAATAAATTCAATCTAATCTAACATTAACATGTATAAGAAAAATAAAGAACTAGATTGATAACAATAAGCAAATAAGACAAGAGATTTAAAAGAATTTGTTTTTGTATTACCTCAAATGGTGAGGATGATGGGTGTTGAGAAACTCCAAGGTTGAGAAGCTCCAATATCCAATGGTCTCTTCTTCTCCAAAGCTTCAATGGGGATCTTCAAACTCAAAATGGGAGGCAATGGCTCTCAAAGGGAATATGGCAGCATAAGGATAGGATGAAATGTGGATGAAAAGTGAGGAGCCCCTATCACCTTTTTATAGTTTTTAGTGATGGGGAATACCATTATGGTTTTGAGGAAACCAATGGTATTAATCAACATGGTTTAGATCTCTTTTAACCTTTTTTCCCTTTTTTGAATATTTTTTATATTTTTATTCCCTTTTAATATTTTTTGGAAATTGTGGACCCTTTTTTAGGGTTTTTTGTGTTTTTTGAGGAAAAATATATATTTTGAGGGGAAAAAGGTGTATTATGGTCTTTTTGGTGACCTTTTGACGGTTTTAGAGGCTCAAATGGTGGTAAAAGTGGACAAATGGATCATGCGAATAAGGGAATGAGCTAGTGAGCACTTTTTGGGTGTTAACAGTTATGGACCCACTGAGACAGAAACGTCTTCTTCCAATACTGGTGGTTATGGATGTATGAACATGGTTCAGTCAGAAGTTAGTGTTTCCACTCATCAACGTGATTATGATGCACCACAACCCAATTTGGGGAGTGAGCCTCCCCCTCCTCTTGACAATTCCTTGCATATCGAGAAGCCTTCTATTATGTCGTGGATACCGAAAGGTGTTCTTAAGTGCTCTACGCATAATCCTAATGCTCAAGCCTCCCACAACTACTCCATCGTAGAATATTTGGGCCAAAATCTGTGTGCCATGTCGGCTCTTGAAGTCTTGCAAGCCTGTCCTTCTCAGAAGCATGCTCGTTTGAGTGCGTTAGGAGTTCAGGATGGTAGAAGTCCCACTGTTATCAAGTTCGATACTACTGATGTACAACCTCGCTTACCCTACCACATGGATTTTCAAATCCAGGCGATGTGCCTTCATATTTTTGTCAGACGTACTATGGTTGATGAAGGTGCCTCTGCATCAGTAATGTCGTTAGCTTGTTGGAAAGCTCTTGGCTCTCCTCCCCTACTTGCGTCTAGAACCATGCTCACTGCATTCGACGGTCATTCTTTTAAGCCACATGTAATTATCCCTTCCCTTGTTTTCTCCTTGGGAGGTAAGTCTATGCCTATTGAAGTCGAGGTGGTTTAGGCCATTAAGTGTCCACTGTATTTAGAGTTATCTACTTTTCTCACGAAGGCAAGATTGTGACCATCGATCAGCTGGATTACGTTAACTCCTCTTCCACAACATCCATAGGATCCATAGTCCTACAAGTTACTCATTCTCAGCCAAAAACTGGGAACATGGGTGTTGGCATGTACCCTTCATTAATGGGAACTTATGATTTTGCCGCACCTGTGAATTTTATTGGAACCATAACCGATGATGCATCTCCTCCTTCATATAATATGTTATTCCGGACTTCCTATTTTGACGATCCGTGGACTTTACCATCCATGAGTTCCACATCTGGAAACATTTCGCATGTTGGAATGTCTATGCCACTATCTGTAGCTGAGCTTGCTTACCAGCATATTCAACAAGCCACTGCAGAACTGGATCTCTCTTCTTCCCAGATAGTCGAGGAAGATCCCCTTATGCTGTCGGTTTGGGCAGCCAACTCGTCTTGTTCCCATGATTGCGTCGATGATACTTTGCATTCTGATGAAGCTATTATGGAGGCCATGTGTGGTAGTGAGATACCTTGGGAAGATATGCACCATCGCTCTTATTTCCTTCCCAAACTCGAGCTTGCCGAACGAGAAGAGTTTAGGACAACTCTAGCAGAGATGGTTGGTCACCTTGTGGCTCTTTTGGAGTCGCATGATGTTTTTGTGGAAGGGAATATGGATAACATTTCCCCAACTACATCGATCAATATCTCTCATACTCCCAGAATAGTTGAGAATGTCTACATCGGTGAGGATTGCAGTCCTGAGGAGATTGCTATTTACACTGAATTTCTTACAGAACTCCAGGAAGATTTCACCTGGTCATATGAGGAGATGCCAGGAATAGACCCTCGCATTGTTGAACATGAGATTAGAACGTATCCCAATGCTAAACCGGTTTGACAATGCTTACGGGCTGTGAACCCTACGAAAGAAGCCGCTATCAAGGCAGAGGTGTAGAAACTACTCAAGGCTGGTTTCATCTACCCCGTTCCCCTTACCGAATGGGTGTTAAACCCCGTTCCTGTGGATAAGAAGCAGGGAACGATCCATGTATGCACCGACTTTAGAGATTTGAATTGTGGATGTATGAAAGAAAACTTCCCTACACCATTCATAGATCAAATCTTGGACGTTTGCGCCGAAGTGAGATTTTTTCCTTCATGGACGGACTTTCTGGATATAACCAGATTCAAATCAAACCCGAGGACTAACATAAGACAACTTTTATTTTTCCTTGGGGAACGTTTGCATATCAGAAAATGCCCTTCGGCCTCAAAAACGTTGGAGCGACATTTCAGTGTGCCATGACCTACACCTTTCACGATCTTAAGACGATTATGGAGGTTTTCTTGGATGATCTTGCCGGCCATTCTCGCAAGAGAGTGGACCACCCCAAGCACCTCCACATGATTCTCAAAGGATGTATACAATACAAGATTCGATTGAATCTTAACAAATGCATCTTTGCTATAAGGACAGGTCACCTTCTGGGATTCACAGTTTCGAAAGAGGGTATTAGAGTCGATCCTCTTAAAGTTGAGGAAATACTTCAGTTTCCTCCTCCGCGCAATTTGTTACAACTTCAGAGCCTCCAAGGGAGATCCACTTTTCTACGTCGTTTCATATTCAATTATGCTAATCTTACCAAAGGTTTCGTGTGCTTATTGAAGAAAGACACACCTTTTATCTGGGATGAGCGAGCCTAGCAGTCTTTCAATGCCCTTAAGAAAGCTTTGGTATTGGCCCCTGTGCTTATTCCACCAGACTTCGCATGAGATTTTATCCTTTATGTGGCCACGTCTCAAGAGATGATTGGCATGGTCTTGGTTCAGGTTGATGATGCGCTTGTCGAGCATGTCATCTATTACCTTAGTCGAAATCTAGTAGACGTTGAGATATGATATACTCATGTGGAAAAGATGGCACTTGCGACTGTTCATTCAGTCCAATGGTTACGACATTACATTTTGCTTAGAACAACCACAGTTGTCGTGCATATCAATCCATTTCAGTTCGTTCTATCGCGCCGCCTTATCGGGGGGGAGTACAATAAATGGATTGTTATCCTTCAGGAATTCAATCTCGATTTTGCTTCAGCGAAGTCGATGAAATCATTGGTGTTTGTTGAGCTTATGTCGGACCTTCCGAGACTTGATGAGGATGTCATTCATGAAGATTCCTTTCTGTATGAGCACTTATTTCTTGTCTCATCCAAGGACCCTTGGTATGGGGATGTCATTGTATATATCCAAACTTTGAAGTTTCCTCCGCACTATTCATGAGATGAGAGACGGCGTGTAAAACATCACGCTAAAGATTATACTATCGTTGGTGACACTTTGTATCACCGAGGAAAGGATTCTATCCTCCGTCATTTCCTAACTCACGAAGAAGCGGAGCGGGTGCTTAATGATTGCCATGCTGGGGCGTGTGGCAGTCACTTATCTGGGCCTGCTATAGCCCAACGTATTATGCGAGCTAGTTATTTTTGGCCTTCCATCTTTAAGGATTGTGTTAACGTTGTGAAAAGATGTCACCCATGCCAGGTGTTTTCTCAGAACATACGCTCGCATCCAATGCCCCTTCATTCGGTCGTCACCGTCGGTCCATTCACAAAATGGGGGGTAGATTTCATGGATTGCAAACCAGCTTCGGCTGGGGGGCATCACCATATCATAGTGGTCGTGGACTATTTTTCCAAATGGGATGAGGCCATGCCTACCGTAAAAGCTGATGGTGCTACTACATCCCATTTCATGTTCAATCAAATTATAAATCAATTCGGTATTCTGAAAGAGATTGTCATTGACCATGGCAGTCACTTTCAGAACAAGATGACAGAGGATTTGTCTCTCAATCTTGGGTTTCTTCAAGAACACTCATCTTCTTATTATCCCTAAGCGAATGGTAAAGTAGAAGCAGTCAATAAATATTTGAAGACCATTCTCCAACGTACCATCCAGCAAAGCAAGACCAATTGGCACATCACGTTATATCCTGCTTCGCGGGCATATCGAACCGCAGTCAAGACTGCCACCAGGTTCTCACCATTTCAGTTGGTTCATGATGTGGAGTTACTTTTACCGATTGAATGCGAGATCCCTTCACTTAAACTAGCCATAGATCTCCTCCTTGATACGACGGGTCTTGAGCAACGTTTAATCCACCTTGAGCAACTTGACGAGCAATGTCGAGATGCCGTTGTGGCTATCGATGCCAACAAACATCATGTTAAGGTTCAGTATGATAGGTTTTTCCATCCCCAGCAGTATGTTGAAGGTGAATTGGTCCTCTTATATGACCAAGCTAAAGAACCCCTAGGGGAAGGAAAGTTTAACCCCATGTGGCACGGTCCTTACATCATGAGGCGTGTCCTGGAAAAAGGAGCCTATGAATTAGAATATTATGAGGGGACAATCTTGAAGGAGCCTAGAAATGGGCTCTATCTCAAGAGGTATTATGCTTGAACCTCTGGTTCAGGCTTATACTTTTATACACTATTGTATAGTTGCTTCTGTACATAGTTTAGATTTCTTTTGGTTTTCGGGTCTGCTAATTAGCTTCCATTTGATAGACAGATGTCAGCAAAATTTTCTACATTCTTAGGTTTCGTGGATGGTGCTAGCCATCATACACAGCAGCTTGCATCTGCTTCCTTGGTTATTTTCTCACCTGACCACCTAGTTGTGTATTCAGGAGGTGCCTGTCTCAGTCCTACATCTAACAATGTGGCTGAGTATAGTGTCATTATTGAGCTACTTCGGGATGTTATTTCTCATGGCATCCAGTTGTTAGAAGTTCGCCTGGATTCACAACTAGTTGTGTCTCAGCTGAATGGTCAATACCATGCGTGAGATCCTACGCTACTATGGAAATTCCTAAGGGTAAGACTCTTAGAATGACATTTGGTTTCAATTACATACATACATGTTCCAAGAAGTGTAATCATATATCTGATGCATATGCTAACTATGTATTAGATTGGCATTTTTCACATTCATCATGAAGCACACAAGTATAAGAAGACATTCATACATTTGTACATACACACATATAGTAGAATTGGAGAACCAAATTTTTTTTTATATAAATATGTCCAAAAATGGTAGTGTCATACAAAACTGGAGCCCGTAGCCCTCAAAAATATACATATTGATACAAAAATGAGACCCTGAGATATCTACTCTCTACGAGGAGGCCTAGCTGCCGCCCCGATAGGATGTGTCTCGTAGAAATACTGAACTGCATTAGCTACCCGCTGCAGTAGCCACACCCAGTCACCTGGAACCCCCACTACTTGGCGATGCATGGCCTCAAGTAGTCTCGCCGCCTCTATCTACGGAACCCTAGCAACCATCCATGTGAGGTTTCACCACAAGTTCTGTAGAGTGTGTCCTCCTGCAGCATCACCTGCCTCCTCACCCCTACCTCGATGACCATGTCTTGAGAAGCCATCAGGTCTCACTGGGCCTTTGACTACGAGCAAACAGTCAACCATTAGCATATGATACTACCACCAAAAAGATTTTTGCATTTAGATATATAATAAAAAATCCATAAAAATTTAATACACAAAACCTAAAAAGAGTACTCACCAATGTCTCTGAACGCTGCGTCTGGTGGGAGTGGCATGTCCCTATCCTGGCGGAATTTTATCCCTGCATAGGGGTATTCCTCTATGGCAATGACCTGCCGGTCCCACCAACGAAAGAACTCCTCGGTATATGGTGTGTTAAATTTTGTCATTAATGCACAATACTCTAGGATCTTTACTGAGAGAATAACATATACAGTATATCAATGCATGACAATCACAATAAGCATGACAAGCATCACAAGAATCAAAAGCATGAGAGACAGGAGACACAAAGTTTCCGTGGGGAAAACCCTAAGGTGAAAAACCCCACAACTTCCTCAGAGATAGAGAGAGCAATGGCTCAACCAAATTACAACCAAAATACACTGAGATAGTCTCCTAGTAACAGATGATCCTCCTCCTCTCTAGTGCGCCACTTTCTGAGTGAGAGTGAGATACTTTTCTGAGTGATCTGAATAGAGATCACCTGATCTCTATTTATACTAATCTGTTTTCCCGGTGACCTTATGGGGCCGACTTGTCTAGCTAGGTACATCCACATTATAATATATATAACTCAGGGTCGACCCTACATGGTGGTCTAACAACCCATCGGCAAGTACACACTTGCGACACTTGTCAATCCACATGACGACACTTCCTTATAGAGGAATAACACATCTCTAATAAGGGTACAATAAATATATATGAAATACATAGATGAAATACATTCCGAAGTTACATATACATCAACAATCCCTCTTAACTAGGAAGGTATTTCTTGACACAGATCTGCTAGACAAGTCTTCTTCTCTGAATCATCATCATCGATGCATCGTTATCGTCATCGTCATTGTTGTTGCTATCTCAACCAATCTATGACTCTACTCATCATAGGAAGTTATACAGAGCCAGTCCTTTTTCATACTGGATGTAGGCCCACTACCTACAGGTCTTCGTCATCATTGGCCATACTGTGGAATCCTCAGGACTTATTACGTGCGTCACAAAACCTCGAAAGAGCATCCCAGGTTGTTACGAGCACATGGCTCTACCTATAGGATCGCCCAGGGCCATATTATATGTGACCTCACCACAAAACCTCGCAAAAGCATCCCAGGTTGTTACGAGCATGCAGCTCTACCTATAGGATCTCCCAGGGATACATTATATGTGGCCACCAAAAAACCTCGCAAGAGCATCCCAGGCTGTTACGAGAACGCAACTCTACCTATAGGATCTCCCAGGGACAGATTATATGTGGTCATGGCAAAACCTCGCAAGAGCATCCCAAGACTTATTACGAGCACATGGCCCAACCTATCAGATCTCCCAGGGACAGATTATATGCCATAGGAAAAAACCTCGAAAGAGCATCTACCAGATATCCTAGGGAACGAATTACATGCCATAGGCAAAACCTCAAAATCCAATCTGCAAATCTCCCGGGGCCAAATTATATGTCCTCCCAGAGCAAAACCTCGAAATAGCATTTGCTAGATATCTGTTGGCCCGGTTTTGCAACCAGGCTTAGAGCTATGGGCACTTGCTAACTAGTAGCAGCAGTTTCAATGTAAAGCAAATAAAAATAAAGTAAATCTAAACTAAACTAATCATGGATCTATGCAAGAATATAAGCAAATAATGGAAATATTTTAAAAACAAGAACAAGAAAATATGAAAGAATTTTTTGTATTGACAATGGGGCAAGCAAATGCTTGCAAATACAATACCTCCAAGTGATGAAGGTTTGTTGAATGGCTCCAATGGTGAGCAGCTCCAATCTCCAATGGGTCCTTTCTCCAAGGCTTGCTACAATGGCCAAATACTCAAGGGAGATTTTGGCAGCATGAGGATAGGAATATGGATGGATGTGAAATGAGGAGCCCCTACCACCTTTTTATAGGTTTTGGTGGTGGAGAATACCATTTGTGGTTTTGTGGAAACCAAATGGTATTGACCAACATGGTTTAGGTACTTTTCCCTCCTTTTTCTTTTTTTGAATAAAATTAATATTTTAATTCCCTTTTTAATATTTTTGGGAATTTGGACCCTTTTTGAGGGTTTTTTATACTTTTCAGGAAAAATAATCTTTTTGAGTGGAAAAAAGGGGTGTACTAAGGTCTTTTGGTGACCTTTTGTTGGCTTCAGAGGCTCAGATGGTGGAAAAGTGGACAAATGGGTCATGTGAATAAGGGAATGAGCTAGTGAGCACTTTTTGGGTGTTAACAATATCCCAGGGAACGAATTACATGCCATAGGCAAAACCTCGAAAGACTATCTGCAAATTCCCAGGGCCAAATTATATGCTCATCTGCACAACCTGATCCACATCCATAGAGTATCAACCTGATACTCACCACACATCATCCTGATGTACACATGATCATCCTGATCATCATCACTGCAACATTCTGCTACATGTCATCTGGAGCAACATCCTGAATCTCATCATCCACGATCATCCTGATCATTTAATGCATCTACCTGATGCATACCAAGTATCTACCTGATGCATACCAAGTATCTACCTGATACATATCATCATACATGATCCACCTGATACAAATACAAATACATGATACATATCACCATACATGATCCACCTGATCATACAATGTATCCACCTAATACATATACATATACATGGTCCAAGCATCCAACATGATGCATACAAAATACATACAAATGATCCTACTGATCATATCCAGCATCCAACATGATGCGTACATACATATACATATAAATGATCCAACTGATCATATCCATCATTCAACATGATGTGTACATACATATACATATAAATGATCCAACTGATCATATCCAGCATCCAACATGATGCATACATATAAAAATGATCCAACTGGTCATACAAAGCAGAAACCAAAGCATCATCCTGATGTTCATCATCCAGCACTTACATCCATAGCCATGTGAAGGATCCTCCTTCCAACATGCTTGGAATGGCTTCAGCTAATGTGTCCATCACTTCTTCCTCGAAGTGTCCTCGATATGAAGAACACCAATCCTCTCCCTGAAGTACTCGAACTTCACCCTGGCTAGTGGCTTCTTCAACACATCTACAATCTGCGCGTCCGTCACAACATACAGGAGCTTCACAGCTCCTCTCTGCACCATATCCCTGATATAGTGATATTTGATCTCTATGTGTTTTGACCTGTCATGAAACACTAGGTTCTCGGACAGCTTCACACAACTCTGGTTATCACAAAAGATACTAGTAGCATCCAATGGGAGATCAAATAACTCAAACAATAGCTTCTGTAGCCATACTGTCTCACAACTAACTGAACAGGCTGCAACATACAGTGCTACGCAGGACTGCTTCCTGCTAGACCAAGAGATCACACCTGATCCCATACTAAAGCAGCATCCAGATGTGCTCTTCCTATTTGCAACACTGCTAGCCCAATCTGAATAACAATAACCCTGCAGGTTAAACTTTTCATTCGCTTCGTACTTGAGCCCATAATCCACTGTACCCTTCAGGTACCTCAGAACATGCTTTACAACAATTAGGTGAACACTCCTTGGATCTTTCAGGAACTGACTCAATGTGTTCACAGCAAAAAAAATGTCTGGTCTCATGTTCGTCAGGTACATCAAGGACCCAATCATTTGACGATACATAGAGACATCAACCGGCTCAGATGAAGCATCACATAGAAGCTTCAGATTCGATGCCATAGGTATGGCCATGGCCTTGCAATCCATCATCCCAAATCTCTTCAGGATATCTACTGTGTACTTCCCTTGACCAAGGAAGATCCCACCTGCACTCTGCCATACCTCCATACCTAGGAAATAGTGCATCATTCCCAAATATTTCATATAGAATTCAGCAGCAAGCTTCCTCTTAGTATCTGCAATCAGTCTATCATCTCCTGTTACAAATAAGTCATCCACATATAGGAGTAGAATCACAGGATTCCCTTCCTCAACCTTGTAGTAAAGGTTGGAATCCGCTTTACTCTTGGTAAAGCCCAAACTAGATAGGAAACTGTCCATCCTACCATACCAAGTTCTGGGAGCTTGTTTCAAGCCATACAAGGCTTTCTTCAATCTGCATACATATGACTCCCTGTCATGTATTTCAAAACCAAGTGGCTGCTCCACATATACTTCCTCTTCAACTACACCATTCAAGAAAGTAGTCTTGACATCCATCTGGTGTATTTTCCACTTCATTGTTGCAGCCAGGGCAAGTACTGTTCTGATGGAATTATACCTGGCTACAGGTGCAAAAGTTTCTTCATAATCTATTCTCTCTTTCTGAGAGAAGCCACGAGCTATGAATCTTGCCTTGTATTTCTCTACACTGCCATCTATAGCATGCTTGATTTTGAAGATCCATTTAGAAGTCACAACAAACTTCTCTTTAGGTCTGGGGACAACATCCCAAACATCATTCTTCATTATTGATTGGTATTCCTCAACCATGGCATCCTTCCATTCTGTCTTTTCCACTGCTTCTTCATAATTGGAAGGCTCCTTGTTCATAATGTCACAGAGTAAAGCAACATAGCTGGTATGTGATCTGGTTCTCTTCTTTGCTCTGTGTTCTTCTTCTGGAATGCCAAATCTTTCTGCATCTTGAATGAGCTCTCTAGCCCATGCAGGTTTCCTTTTGTGAGAGTTATCCGCACGGAGTGGATCTATAGGTTCTTGTGGATCTTCAAACTCACGAACAACTTCTGGAACTGCTCCAGTCATGGTAGTGTCTTGAAATCTAGTTTCCTTAGGTTCTTCATAAACTTCGATAGGTGCCTTCCTTGATTTGATGAATGTTGAGTTTTCATCAAATGTTACATCCCTGCTGACATCAATCTTCTTGAACCCTAGAAAGTATATTCTGTAATTCTTTGAGCTTTCACTGTAACCCATAAAGATACCCTTCTTTCCTGAAGGATCTAGTTTAGTCCTCTTTCCTTTGGAACATGAGTGTATACTGGACAACCAAATATTCTGAGATGACTGACTTCAGGTTTCTTACCATAAAATACCTCTTCTGGTGTCTTGTTGTCCAATATCTTGTGGGGTGTTTTGTTCTGCACATATATAGTTGTTCTAGCTGCTTCTGCCCATAGACGCATAGGTAGATCTTGGTCATGCAGCATTGCCCTTGCTGCTTCCATGATAGTTCTGTTCTTCCTTTCTACAACTCCATTCTGTTGAGGATTATAAGGAGCATTCAACTCCCTCTTAATCCCTGAATCACTACAAAGCTTCTTGAAGTCTCCTGAGGTGAATTCTCCACCATTGTCGGATCTGAATGTTTTGATCTTCTTGTCAGTTTGATTCTCCATCAAGGCTTTGAATTCCTTGAATTTATCAAACACCTCATCTTTGTTCTTCAAGAAGTATACCCAAGTATTCCTGTAGAATTCATCAATAAATGAGACATAGAGACCGATTGGAGACTGGATCTGCGTCCCATGGAAGCTGCAAAACAAAAAATATTACATGGCCTCAATATGAATGAGGAATAATCTCTGATAACGGACGAGGCGGGCATACCCATGCTCGTATCAAGACATAAACATAACAATTAGTCCCAAGAAGGGGGATCTAATACATAAAAAAAATATACTGGTACATCATAATGGTCCAGAGGGTACATTATTTTGGGATGTACTCATGATCATGACATGGCTGATCTCAATAACTAATACACTGGAATAATTGATGAACTGTTGAAACTGAAGGTGTCCAACATCTGTAGGGACGTAATGACTGTGAGCCATCTCTGGGAAGTATCTGTAATTGTATACTCGAGGGAATATAAAACTGGTGTGTATCTGAATACTGTCGCCATACGCAACCCGGATATCTATAGGAACAGTGTAACTGGTTGTATCCAAAGGTAGACTCTCAAATGTGGAGGAGTCAGAAGGTATCCGGGGTCTTCGACTAATAACTGAGCGGACTAATGCCCTGTGCGAGTCTCAACGATGCGATCAAGGTGTTGAAGTCGAGCATGTGAGAAACAACCATTTGGAGAGGCACTGAGGACTCTTCTCGAAATGATTCGTAGGCACTCATCATAAATGGTGATGAGTCCAAGACACAGGGACCTCTAGGTCTATCCTCTGGAATAAATGTGGTTGTCGTCGACAGAGGGAGACCAGCAACTAACAAGGCAATGATGTTTCCTTGATAGGAGCGCGAGGTGTAGGACTGAAGTGTGGTAGTACTGATGGTAGGACTGACATACTTGTGGGGATGGGAAGTAACTGGGGTCATATAGTGGGTAGACTCAAACTTCCTTTGTTCAGAGCATGATGACATGGTTGACCTGGCAGCATAGGGAACTGACTTGTAGGTGTGGAAATCATTTCTTTTAAGGATTGAAGGGTATGTATTGACTCTGGGGGGAATTGTTAACACCCAAAAAGTGTTCACTACTTCATCTACCACATTATATGGCTCATTTGTCCATTTTTCTACCATATTTCCCTTAAAATCCCAAAAAATCCCATTAAAAAGCCTCCAAAATGCCTAAAATGCCTCCAAAAGGCCACAAAACCATCAAAATAGCCTAAAAAAGGCTAAAAAACCCCTTTTTCCTCCAAAAATAGCAAAACTCCCCTAAAAAGGGAATAAAAAATATAAAATAATGAGGAAAAGGAGGAAAAAAACCTATACAGCTGCATAAAACCATGTGTTTCCCAAAACCATGGGTCAGCACTCCACCACCAAAAAACTATAAATAGGTGATGGAGATCCCTTATTCCATATCCACAATCACAAGCACCCTTACTCTGCCAAAATCTCTCTCGAAACCCTAGTTCATCATTGAACTACTTTCACCTTGAGAGCCACTTTTGGCCCATCCCCACCATTGGAGAAGGAGAAGGAGCATATTGAAGCTTGGAGCATCCTCTTGGACACTACAAAGGGCTTCATCAAAACTTTACATTGAAGGTAACATCAATAGAAAAAGCCATTCTTTAAATTTGATGTTTATGTTTCATGTATGTTTTAGAAGTAATTTAATTTCTGTTTTAACTTAATTATTTACATTTACTGAACTGCTACTAAGGAGTCCTTTCTCCTTAGTAGGTGCTCATTTGCACAAGCTAGGGGTAAAACCCTAGCCACAGTTTTGGCGACTCCCCTAGATTTTGAATTTCTGGTTTCCGTTTTGAATTTTTTACTTTCGGCTGTCCCTTTCGGCCGCCGCATACCGCGTCTTTTCCCTCTGCAGTCGTGTCCCGACCGCGCCTTTCAGGCCTTTACCTGCGATCCAACCGCGGCTCTCAGACTGCTTCCGACGCCCCACCGGCGGATTCAAGTCTGTTACCTGCGATCCGACCGTGGCTAATCAGCCTGTTTGCCGCGATCTGACTGCGCCTGTCGGCCATTTTCCCGCATCCCGACTGCGGCTTTCTGCCTCTTTCGTGCGTCCCGACTGCGCCTGTTAGCCCTTCTGCCGCGACCCGACTGCGTCTTTTTCCCTATTTCCTGCGTCCCGACTGCGTCTGTTGGCCCGAAAGCCGCGACTCAACCGCATCTGTTTTCCTCAAACCCGCGGTCTGCCTGTTCCGATTCGCCACAAACCCGCGGTCTGATTTCTGCTCTTTTCCTGTTTTGAGCCCAGCCCCTTTTGCTGCAATATTTTCTGCATCTGAACAGCCCTCTGTCCTACCTGCAGCCTCCCTCCCTTACAGCCTTTCTGCAACACAATTTTTGTTCCCTTTACAGAATTCTTTTAAAATTTCAGTATTTTTAATTCAGAAAATTTTGCAAGTTAAAATTTCAATTTCAGCATTATTGATAGTTGGAAGTTGCCCCCCTTGTGGCACTTCTATTTTTGGGTTCATCACCTCACGAGCACACACTCTGTCACATAAATCAAGTGAGCCTTAAAAAGTACCTAACTCAACCAACATTCTAACCCCACTTGGGGAACACAAAAGAATCATTGTAGTTAGGTAGGGTCGGGGGGATAGGCTTCCAATAACACCCCTCGGTCACTTTCACTTGAGACATAGTTGTTGTCCAAATAGGGAACCAAAATCCCCTAGTATTTTTTGGCATGGTCACGACCAGTTTATCAGAGGGCCTCTCCCTTAGGAGGGTTGAAGTCGGGAGACTGGTTCCGGAGGCCTGAGTGGAATACCGCACTCCATTCAGTAACTGAAGGGCTACCTTTCGCGGTTCGCGGGATATCCCTGTATAGGGGTATTGCGGTCAATGAACTAAACGGCAGATTCACCTTTCTGGACGTGTCATGAACGGGGTATCTTAGTTTCCATTCTTCTAGGATTGACTACCCGGTGTCCCTCCTGGTAGGGGGATATCATAGCCACTTGGCTTTCCTACTCATATTGTCTGACTTGGATTTCATCACCTTGCAGAGGATATGTTTAGTTGAGTCAGAATACTTTTAGTTAGGTGTTTGCATGCTCCTTTACCTCCCTTTGGTCTAGTGAGTCCACCACTTTTTCTTTTTAGGAAACCTGCTGCTTGTTGGTATTCTGACCATCTTTGTTGACACTCCACCTATTGTAGCACAGCTGTTGCAGTGGGTGTTTTGAGTTGGTTGTTGGCCTGAGTGCCTTGTTTTTTAGCTCTCCTTCTGCACACTCGGTTGCATTAGGCCTTTTTGAGCTGTTTTTCTACTCACCTCAACCCACAAAGATTTGACACCATCCGTCACCATTGAGTCCCCGAGACATTCTCGGCACCTCAGGGGCGAGCCCCCACAGCACGGTTCTCTTGACACCACACGTCATAGATTCCGATCATTATCCGTTGATACCACTCATCACAGGTCTAGAGCCTTGTCACTTGACTCCACTCGTCAGCGACGTAGGACTCCGTCACCAGATAGTGACGCTCCTTACTTTACCTCCGATTCTGATGAAGAGTCTGAGAACCCTATTTACACTGCCCCTACTAGCCCCATGGCTAGTACGACTTCCACTCCATTTGTTATAGGGACCATTGGTGGCACATCCACCACTACACCAGTTACTACACTTGTTTTGGGTATTCCCTCCATGGGACCCTCATCTACTGTTCCCCTCACAGTACCTATTCCCACAGCAGGAATACCTATCCCCACTACATCAGTGGCTCACACTACCCATGGTGGTGCTGGACCATCCTCCACTACCTCAGTTCCCCCACTTGGGGGCACCATCCCAAATCCTGTCCCTCCACTTGGGGGCATTGGCCCCAACTTGGCCCAACCCACTACTGTGTCACATCCTTCTTCCAGTTTGTCGTTCATGGCTAGCCTCAACTTACCTGACTTGGCCAGACTGACCAACGACCCTATTCGACACGACCCTACGTGGCCTCATATGCCTACCAAGCTCCCCTCTGACATCCCTAAGTTCGAGGGAAAGGCCGATGAGGACCCACAAAACCATATCATGTCTTTCCACCTATGGTGTTCCTCTAACTCCATAGTGGATGACTCTGTTCGCCTCCGTCTCTTACAGCGCACCATCACTGGCTCTGCAGCCAAATGGTATATCGAGCAACCACATGGGACCCACGCCACCTTTGCTTCCCTCGCCTCGACCTTCCTGCAGTTCTTCCAGCTGCCTGTCCGCTATGACGCGGGCGTTGAGATCCTTCTATCTTGTAGACAAAACACGGCTACCCATATCACGGACCACATCCATGAGTGGCGTCGACGCCGTAGCTTATGCAAGATCAAACTAGACGACCGTATCTTCCTCGATTGGTTCCTCAAGTCCCTTCTTCCTGTTATCGCTAAGGATGTAGCTTCAGAAAGAACCCAGTCTGAAGAAGAGGCCATCCTTAAGGAACAGCAGTTCGACCTCATTTACGCTCAGTCGGGTTACCTTTATACCATTATACCTGACGCCCCTCGTGGTGAGTCCTCCCAGCATGATGCGCCGGGGGCATCCCACGCTGCAGACGGTATCATTGGCCGTGTTTCTTCGCATCCCCAACCATTTTCCATAGCACGTCCTACCCCTAGCCCCGACCTTTCACGGGCTACCTCACAGTCTGGAGCAACCAACTCGTATGCTCCCATGACACATCACCATCACCATGGACCCTCATGTCCACCTCAGTGTTTCGGTTATCCGACTCCTGCTTATGCTCCCTCAGTCGCACCTCAGCCTTACTACCATCCGCAGGCTTCCCCAGCTCCTGCGCCTTCACAAGCCCAACCTGCTTACTATCCGCCACAGGCAGCCCCTACGGCACATCCACAACCCGCTCCGCAGTCATATCAGCAACCTCCTCAAGTTGCTGCACCTGCTCAGCCTCCACCTGCATATCATCCACCTCAGCCTGCTCTAGCACCTGCGCAACCTCAAAATCCACCTGCTGCCCAAGGGCAAGTTTACGCCCAACAAAACCCGCAGCAAAACCAGAACAACCAACGCAACCAGGACCAACAGAACCGCGGCAAGGGCCGTAATCATGGGAACAACCAACATGCAAACCAAGCTAGTCAACCGGCTAATCCCCGCGACAACAGCAACGCGGCCCCCGCTAATCAAAACCCTGATCGCCCACCTAAGCAGGCTAAAAACCCCAATTTGCGAACAAACCATCCTTGTTCTATTTGCGGGGTCTATGGCCACTACACACATGCTTGCCCACACTTAGAGCGAGCTCGGCAACTCTGGGTTGACGAGGCCCATCGCCAAGGGCATGCGGCTCCCCAAGCACCGCCCAACCCCCCCCAACCTCAACAACCCCCTTTGGTGCTGCAAAACCCCTTACCAACCCAAGGCGTCGTGAACACTCAGCCGTTGGCTCCCCCTCAAGCCAACACGCCCCAACAACAGCAAATCACGTACGCTGCTCCTGACCAACCCATGTTTGACTCAAGAACCCACCACTTGTTGATGATGTCATCTGCTGACGTCAACCTACAGACCCGTCGGAACCAATATGGCTCCACCTCTGAAGCCCCTCCCACGGATAAACTCACTAACGCTCATCCCACTGATCAGGCGTTACGCATCCCTCCCCCACCGGTCGACGGTGCTTCCAAAGCAGCTCGTTTCCCACTTCGTCGTCTTAACAACAACCCCAATGCGCGCGCTGCGTCAAACTACAACATTGTAGACGACCTAGCCCAATCTCCCGCAGCCATGTCTGCGTTAGAAGTCTTGAAGAACTGCCCTTCCCAGCGCAAGACTTTACTTTTCGCCATTGGGGGGATTGACCCAAATGATTCGAATTTGATGGCATTTGATTTAGACCAGTCTGAACCACGCCTACCTTCCAGCTTAGCCTTCCAAGTTACTGTCTCCGTTAGGAATCTTGTCATCCATCGGTGCATCATCGATGAGGGTGCCTCCACATGCGTTATGTCTACATTTGTATGGCAGAAGCTGGGGTCCCCTCCTCTCCAACAGTCCACCACTGCATTACGCGCCTACGACGGTCGTTCAGCTCAGCCCCAAGGCCTCCTAGCCAATGTCCCCATCCAGTTAGGTGGCAAAACTGTACTCATTGACATTGAGGTAATCAATGCCCAATTGGATTATAACCTTTTACTTGGCCGCAGCTACATGTATGCCATGAGGGCGGTTGCCTCTTCCGTCTTTCGCACCATGATGTTCCCCCATGAGGGACGCGTGGCTAAGATTGACCAACTCACCTACTATGATCCCAGTGCTCCTGCGGCACCTGAAAATGTTCTCCCCATGGTTGAACAACCCGTTTCTCCTGCCACCACCTCGTTTGTTTCCTCTATGGGGCCTGGAGTCTACTCAGACGCGCCGATGACCTCCACCTTTCAATCTATTCCGCCTCCCTCGGCCCCCACGGACGTGTCTGACTTATGTACCTTGTCCCACGACAACCAACCACCTAACAATCAACCACCCTTGTTGCCTAAACCACCATTGGTACCTATCCACATTGGTGTTACACCTATCCATACGATCCCCTTCCTAGTCCCTCCATCGGGAGTAGTAAGCGCCCCGGTCATGGCTACCCTTAGCCTCCCTGTGTTAACCTTGGGATTACCTGTATGGTATCTTTCACCTCCCGTTCGCCCGCCGACACCAGATGTCATCCTCCAACCGGTGCAACCCATGGCTACTACCACTCAGCCACCTCCCGGTGTCTCTACCCCTTCGTCCTCCATGACTCCTCCTCCTACTCCCAAACCCACTGGGGGAAGAGGTCCACAACCTTACACTGATGTACCATCTCCAAAGACAGTCAAAAACCCTCCAGTATTTCATGCTCCTCCCAAATGATCGCTATGCGACGAGTTGGGCCATGCGACCCACCAATGCCCACAGTTACCAGCTTTGCAGAAGCACATGCAAATGCTCGACGATGACCCTAACATCCCAACTGTCGAACTAAATCCCACTCCGAAGCCTAAAGATAAGTCCCTACGCACTAACCACCCCTATTCCATATGCGGTATTTACGGGCATTACTCCCATCATTGTCCCGATCTCCCGGATTACAGAGCAGCTCTCTATGAGATGAACAATCTGGATCTTGAGACGGCACCACCCACCATTGAGGAAATCTACCCCCCGGTTTCTCCCCCTTCTGGAGAGGTTAATATCATCTATATGATCTCTTCAACCACTACCCCCTTGTCAACCGATTTGACGACGCAAACTTTCCGTACTGATGCGGAGATTCTTGAGGCCCCTACTGCCCTGGATTATCCCTGGGATGACATGCACCACCGTTCCTATTTCATCCCAGAAGAATCCTCCTCTAGCACAGCTACCCAATTCACAGTTGAGTCCAAAGACTTCCTTCCCACTAAGGTCGACTGGTTCAAGGACCCTATTCCTGCTCCTGATGCCTTCGAGGAAGGTAACATGGCCAACATCTCACCTGTCATCCAAGTTGATATCGCTGCCCCAGGATGTGCCCCTGAACTCATCACTTTAGGAGCATTCTGCAGTAAACAAGAGATTGAGGAGTACCAAAAACTCTTCCAGGAATTCCGTGATGTCTTTGCCTAGTCCTATACTGAGATGCCCGGTCTCGACCCCGCCATTATAGAGCACCACCTTGACACCTCTAAGTCAAGGGGCATAATAGATCACCTCGACCCTGGGATAGGGGGCACGATCAATCACTTTGAACATTCCCCATCACATCTATCTCAGCACGTCAATGAACCCATTGTTCAAACCCACACATATGTGATCCATAATCACAAACCCCATGCACATAGCATGGGGGCAAGTCATTAACCCTGCTCATTTTTTCACACTTGTGATCTCAACCATTTTTGAGGTCACATATTACTTGTAGATTTGATTTTCTTTGATACACCTAGTATTCTTCCCCCACGGGTCATCATTTCTCCCCACCACTGCATCCTTGGCTTGGTGGGCTCACCTTTTACCATTCCGGAGTCTTTATGACCTCCGTTTTTTGCACCATTTGCACCGCCGGATTCATATTTCCGTGCCCGTGACGATGATTGAGATCATTTCTCGCTCTCACTAGGACCAATATCAACATTGTGTCCAGACACCACTAGTCGCCTCGATTTGCGTGCCACATTGGTCGTTCTCCGTTTTTCACATGTTTTATATCATCGGATTCATTTTTCCGAGCTGGTGATGATGCTTGAGATCATTTCTCGCTCTCACCCCCATATTTTTAGGGTATTTTTTCCAAAACGCCCTCGTCACCTCGGTGTGCGTGCCACATCGGCCGTTACCCGTTTTGACACCCTTTATATCGCCGAATTCATTTTTCCGAGCTCGTGATGATGCTTGAGACCATTTCTCGCTCTCACTTGGTACAATTTTAACATTGTGTCCCAAACACCTTGCTACCGTGGTTTGCGTGCCACATCGGCCGCCATCGGATTGTTCCACCTTTTTTACATGAGCCATTCACTCCTGTCATACTGCAAATGTCTCGTTATTTTGCCACCATTTCATTCACCCCGCAAGGAGGCCCATCAGTGTTCCCCCCTACCCTCGTTCTTGGTCATCATTACTGATCCTTGATTGAACACTTCCTCCTTGCCTGGCCATTCCTTTTGTTCGGTATACTTTTATCCCTTTTTTGGGCCGGACAAGTCCTTTACGAAAAAGGCACTTAGGGAGTTTCCGTTAAGCTTTTTTCTGACTCCTAAAAGAATGAAAAGATCGCCGAGCAATCTTGCTTCCTTTCATGCTCGTTAAAGTACCTGAAAGGGCGTCTATCTGGTATAAGTTTAACCCTTTTCCGGACCTGGTAGACTAATTACGAAAAAGGAATACTCTAGTCACACCGGCTAGAAGAGTTCTTCATTGCATCCTTTTATGCTTCTTTGGGCCTTGGAGACTAAATCTACGAAAAAGCAACCCCCTGGAGTCTTCTTATTTGCTTTCAGACTCTCTAAAATTGAAAGCAACCATGAGCATGCGCTGTCCTGGGCTCGTTAAATCCACACGACAGTACCATTCCATCACTTCAGAGTCTTCTTATCGCTTTCAGACTCCTTAAAATTGAAAGCAACCACGAGCATGAACTGTCCTGGGCTCGTAAAATCCACATGACAATGCCATTTTACACACACTTATTCTAGTTCCTTAACCCGTGAAGAAGTCCCCACCCGTTCCTCATGGCACTATGGTCGATCATCTCGGCAGCACCCCCAATCAGGTCGCCTTTGTTAAGAGTATTTTGCAATCTCCTGCCATTTTACACCAGCTTGAGTCTCCCTCAGCCAGTTACCCTCCCAGATCCATTACAGCTGTGATCCCTTTCCCCTCACTCAGTTTCATATGCTGCCAGATCATTCCCATTATCATACTCTGAACAAAGGAAGTTTGAGTCCACCCACTCTACTTGCCCAGTTGTTACCACCAGTTTGTCAGTCCTGCCATCAATTCTATCACATTTCGGTTCTTCACCTCGCGCTCCTGTCAAGGAAACATCATTGCCTTGATAGTTGCAGGTCTCCCTCTGTCGACGACAGCCCCTCTATTCCAGAGGATAGGCCCAGAGGTCCCTACGCCTTGGACTTATCACCATCTGTGGTAAGTGCCTACGGATCATTCTGAGAGGAGTCATCATTGCCTCTCCGAGTAGTTGTTCCTCACATGCTCGACTTCAACACCTTGATCGCATCGTTGAGGATCGCGTAGGATTATATCCCATCAGTTTTTAGTCGAAGACCCCGGATTTCCCCTGACTCTAGCACATTGGTGAGTCATTTCGGAACGCCCAGTTGTATGTTCCTGTGGATGTCCGGGCTGCGTTGGCGTTTGTATTCGGAAGCCATCAAGTTATATGCTTCCTTGAGTACCCAGATCAGTTCCCGTTCAGTATACCATTGCGAGTGTACCTCTTGTCACTCTGATCCAGCAGCTCATTAGTTCCTTTGGTACCACATTCAGTAGCACTGTTGATTGTTCTAGTGTATCAGCTCTTCAGCACAGACATGGTCAGCCCAGCAGTATGTCCCAGATTTGTGTCCCCTCTGGACCCTTATGATGTACACAGTGGTTCTCTATGTATCTTTCAGGTCCCTCTTTTCGGGCCTCACAGTTTTTTATGTATCTTGATACGAGCATGGGTATGCCCGCCTCGTCCATATATTGAGATTATTCCTCAGTCAGTATTTGAGGTCATGTATATTTCAGGTCCCCATTTTTGGACCCCATTGTTATTGTTATATTCTGATACGAGCATGGGTATGCCCGCCTCGTCCATATGATCAGATGATTCCTCATCCATTATTGAGGTTATGTACTTTTAGTTCTTGCAGTTGTTCGGGATCGTTGTTCCGGGCTCCATTTTGTTTCTTCTCTTCTCTCCACTACCCAGGAAAACCATTCATGACTTATGATGTCCATCGGCCATACGATGAGCTCCTGCCCTCGCACATCAGGGGGCAATCTGTTAACACCCAAAAAGTGTTCACTACCTCATCTACCACATTATATGGCTCATTTGTCCATTTTCCTACCATATTTCCCTTAAAATCCCAAAAAATCCCATTAAAAAGCCTCCAAAATGCCTAAAATGCCTCCAAAAGGCCACAAAACCATCAAAATAGCCTAAAAAAGGCTAAAAAACCCCTTTTTCCTCCAAAAATAGCAAAAATCCCCTAAAAAGGGAATAAAAAATATAAAATAATGAGGAAAAGGAGGAAAAAACCCTATACAGCTGCATAAAACCATGTGTTTCCCAAAACCATGGGTCAGCACTCCACCACCAAAAAACTATAAATAGGTGATGGAGATCCCTTATTCCATATCCACAATCACAAGCACCCTTACTCTGCCAAAATCTCTCTCGAAACCCTAGTTCATCATTGAACTACTTTCACCTTGAGAGCCACTTTTGGCCCATCCCCACCATTGGAGAAGGAGAAGGAGCATATTGAAGCTTGGAGCATCCTCTTGGACACTGCAAAGGGCTTCATCAAAACTTTACATTGAAGGTAACATCAATAGAAAAAGCCATTCTTTAAATTTGATGTTTATGTTTCATGTATGTTTTAGAAGTAATTTAATTTCTGTTTTAACTTAATTATTTACATTTACTGAACTGCTACTAAGGAGTCCATTCTCCTTAGTAGGTGCTCATTTGCACAAGCTAGGGGTAAAACCCTAGCCACAGGAATCAAGCTGATGGGTGCTGTCGAGGGGTTCTCAGGGTGACATACTGCAGAATACTCTGAACAAAGGCAACCAAAATGGGGAAGCTGCCATATGAGTAGACGTGATCCGTTGTGGCACCGAGAAGCACCATTGGGTCCTTCTTCGTAGTTTTAATGAGATCCAAGAAGGGATAAAAGTGTGCTATGAAATGGTACTGTCCTGTGGATTTTGTGAGCCCAGGACTGTTCGTGCTCATTGGTGCTTTCATTTTTAAGGAGTCTGGAAGCGATAAGAAGACTCTGCAGTGGTTGTGACTACTGTCCTGTTGGTTTTACGAGCCCAGGATGGTGATTACTCATGGTCACTTTCATATTTAGAGATTCTGAAAGCGGTAAGGGGACTCCATTGGTGTTCTTTTTCATGAGTTTAGTCTCCAAGGCCCGAAAAAGCATAAAATGATGCGGATGGAGAACTCTTCTAGCCGATGTGACTAGAGTATACCTTTTTCGTAATTAGTCTACTAGGTCCGGAAAAGGGGTAAACTTATACCAGGTAGATGCCCTTTCAGATACTTTTAGCGAGCATGAAAGGAAGCAAGGTTGCTCGGCGATCTTTTCATTGTTTTAGGAGTCACAAAAGAGCTTAACAGAAACTCCCTAAGTGCCTTTTTCGTAAAAACGGATTGCTCGGCCCGAATAAGGGATAAAATTATACCGAACAAAAATGGATAGATGGGAGCGAGAAAAAGGTCTCAAGCGTCATCATGTGTGTGGGATACTGGATCCGGTGACATAAAGATTGTCACAAAGGGGGCTGCGGTCGTTGTGGCATGCAAACCGAGGCAATGAGAGGGCATTTTGAAAAAATGGCCGAAAAGTATGGGCATGAGAGCGAGAAATGATATCAAGCATCATCACGAGCGCGGAAAACTGAATCCGACGATATAAAGATGGTCAACCACGGACAACGACGGATGTGGCACGCAAACCGAGGTGACGAGGGGTCATGGAAAAAATGTCCGAAAAATATGGGCATGAGAGCGAGAAATGATCTCAAGCATCGTCACGAGCGCGGAAAACTGAATCCGACGATATAAGACTCGTAAAACATGGACGACGGCCGATGTGGCACGCAAATCGAGGTGACGAGGGGGGTATGGGAAAAAATGCCCAAAAAATCTAGGCGTGAGAGCGAGAAATGATCTCAAGCATCATCACGAGCATGGAAAAATGAATCCGGCGATATTAAGACTGTCAAAAATAGAGAACGGTGGATGTGGCACGCAAACCGAGGTGACAAGGGGGGCATGGGAAAAAATGCCCAAAAAATCTAGGCGTGAGAGCGAGAAATGATCTCAAGCATCATCACGAGCACGGAAAACTGAATCCGGTGATATAAAGACTGTCAAAAATGGAGGACGGCGGATGTGGCACGCAAACTGAGGTGACAAGGGGGGCATGGGAAAAAATGCCCGAAAAATCTAGGCGTGAGAGCGAGAAATGATCTCAAGCATCATCACGAGCGCGGAAAACTGAATCCGACGATATAAGGCATGTCAAAAACGGAGAACGGCGGATGTGGCACGCAACCGAGGTGACGAGGGGGGCATGGGAAAAAATGCCCAAAAAATCTAGGCGTGAGAGCGAGAAATGATCTCAAGCATCATGACGAGTGCGGAAAACTGAATCCGGCGATATAAAGATGGTCAACCACGGAGAATGGCGGATGTGGCATGCAAACCGAGGTGACGAGGGGTCATGGAAAAAATGTCCGAAAAATCTGGGCGTGAGAGCGAGAAATGATCTCAAGCATCGTCACGAGCGCGGAAAACTGAATCCGGCGATATAAGACTCGTCAAAAATGGACGACGACCGATGTGGCATGCAAATCGAGGCGACGAGGGGGTATGGGAAAAAATTCCCAAAAAATCTAGGCGTGAGAGCGAGAAATGATCTTAAGCATCATCACAAGCACGGAAAACTAAATTCGACGATATAAAGACTGTCAAAAATGGAGAACGACGGATGTGGCACGCAAACCGAGGTGACAAGGGGGGCATGGGAAAAAATGCCCAAAAAATCTAGGCGTGAGAGCGAGAAATGATCTCAAGCATCATCACGAGCACGAAAAACTGAATCCAACGATATAAGGCATGTCAAAAACGGAGAACGACGAATGTGGCACGCAAACCGAGGTGACAAGGGGGCCCAAAAAATGGTCAAAAAATGGAGCTGGTGAAAACTGGAAAAAAGGGAAGAACCAGCATGAAGTTCTACAATGGACGATGGTGTCCATCTTGTTTACTATGGGTAAAATCGTTTGAGGTACAACCCGTTGCGCGGGTTGCGGAGGGGGTTGCCTTTTGAATCGGTCAGAATGTATGCCCCTTGTCCGAGGCAAGAGTGTATGATATATGGGCCTTGCCACATGGATACAAATTTTCCTTTCCCAGTTTTGTCATGAGCTTGATCGTAAGCGAGGACAAGGTCCCCTTCATAAAATGATCTTAGGTGGACATGCTTATCATAATTCAATTTGGATCGATTCTTGGCTGCTTCCATGTTTTGAAGGGCTGTGCGCCGATCCTCATCGGCCTGCTCCAGGAGTAGTAAGCGTTGTTCAATTGGGGCAGTATCTGGTAGGAGTTCAACGGCCATATGTAAGGTTGGAATCTGGCACTCAATGGGGAGGACAGATTCGACACCGTGAACTAAGTGGAAAGGGGTAAAACCGGTGGCGGTTTTAGTCGATGTGCGGTATGCCCATAGTGCCGGGAAGAGCATGTGGTGCCAATTTGACTTGTGTTTGTCTACAGTGCGCTAGAAGATTGTTTTCAAAATTTTGTTTATCGCTTCGACTTGGCCATTTCCCTGGGGGTAGTAGGCAGAGGAGAAATGGTGTTCAAATTTCAGTAAGGTGGATAGTTCTTTCCAGACGGCGTCTTCGAAATGAGAGCCGTGGTCTGATACAAGTTACTTTGGCACTCCAAAACATGCGATAACATGGTTGAGAAAGAATCGTGTTGCGGTTTCGGTTGTGCAATTGTAGGTTGGCATTGCCTCCGCCCACTTGGTAAAATAGTCGACGGCCACAATAATTTGTTTGTGACTGTTGGCTGACGTGGGATTGCAATCAAGGAAGTCAATGGCCCATTTGCAGAATGGTTCGGCAGTAACGACTGGATGAAGGGGGGCGGGTGGGGTTCTTGCTTTAGGGGCAAAAAGTTGACAATTTTGGCAATGTTTGACTGCGGTGATGCAATCGGTAAATAATGACGGCCAAAAGTAACCTGCACGAATGATCTTTTGGGCGGTGGCCATGCCGGAGAAATGGCCTCCACAGGCACCGCTATGACAATCATTGAGGACTTGTTCTACCTCACTATGGGATAGGCAACGTCGTAGGATGGTATCAACGCCGCGTCGATAAAGCACATCCCCTAACAAGAGGTATCGGGGGGCGTGGTGACGTATCCGACGGCGTCCGTCACGATCGATGTGGGGTCAAAATTTCTGCGTACGGAGGTAAACTAGGATGTCACCATACCATGGGTCGTCAGACGAAATAATGAAGATGTGATTGTCAATCAGATCTATTTGGATGGCGGGTGATGATGAAGAGGATGGGAGGTCAGTGATGAGATGGGCAAGTGCGAGGGCTTTGGTGCTCTTGGGAGTTTTGAAAGTGAGGTCATATTCCTGGACGATAATGACCCATTTAGCAACACGACCTTGCAGGAGCCGTCGGTTTAGGAGATAGACCATAGGGTTGGAGTCGGCGACGACCGTGGTATGGCCGAGCAGGATGTAGTGTCGTAATTTTTGGACGGAAAAGACTACAGCTAGGGTTAATCTTTCCTCGTATGGGTAACATAGGGGTGGGCCAGACAAGGTCTGGCTGACGTAATAAATGACATGTTCTTGGTGAGAGGCATCTTCTTGGACCAAGACTCCGGACACGGCATGTTCAGATGCTGAGACGTAAAGCGTGAAGTCCTGAGAGAAATCCGGAGGGGAGATCAAAGGGGCTTGTGTGAGAGCTTTCTTGAGGGCTTCGAATGTCGTGTCTGCTTGCTCATCCCAAACAAAGGGTATGTGGGTGCGAAGTAGACGTAAGAATCCATGAACTTTGGTGGCATAATCTGACATGAAGCGACAAAGGAAATTGGACCGCCCCTGCAAACTCTGGAGTTGCCGAAGCGTGCGGGGAGAGGGAAGGTCTAAGATGGCTTTGAATTTCAGGGGATCAATAGTAATTCCATCCTGGGAAACAATGAAACCCAATAAACGACCTGCAGGAACGCAAAAGACACACTTGTGTGGGTTCAAGCGGATTTTATATTTGCGACAACGGAGGAAAACTTGTCGGAGGTCGTTAAGGTGGTCTGATCGTTTCTGGGAACGAGCTGTAAGGTCGTCAAGATAGACCCGCAGGATATGGACCAAGTCGTGAAAACAATAGGTCATGGCCCGCTGGAAGGTGGCACCAGCATTTTTTACGCCGAAAGGCATGACATGATAGGCGAATGTGCCCCATGGGGTGGTAAAGGCAGTCTTGTACTGATCCTCCTTACGGATCTGAATCTGGTTGTATCTGGAAAAACCGTCCATGAAAGATAGGACTTCATGCCCCGCACACTCATCGATGAGTTGGTCAATGAATGGTGTGGGGAAATTGTCTTTGGGACATGTGCGGTTTAAATCACAGAAGTCAGTACATACTCTAATGGTGCCTTGTTTTTTGTTGACGGGAACGGGGTTTGAAACCCATGTGGTATAAGGAATAGGATAGATGAATCCTGCTTCGCGAAGTTTCTCAACCTCAGCTTTAACAGCGGGGAGCTTAGAAGGATGAATGAGTCGCTGTTTCTGACGAACGGGGGGGACATCAGGCCATGTGTCAATGTGGTGCTCTATAATGGCGGGGTCAAGACCAGGCATTTCCCTATAGGACCAGGCAAAGACATTCCGGAATTCTTGGAAAAGTTTTTTGTATGCCTGAGTCTTTGCTTGAGTGCAAGACGCACCCAGCGAGATGAGCTCCGGTTTCCCAGGTGTGGTGGAAATGTCAATTTGTATAATGGGGGAAATGTTAGACATGTTCCCTTCTTCGAAGGCATCTGGTGTTGGGATGGGGTCCTTTAACCAATCAACCTTAGTGGGTATGAAGTCTTTCAACTCGACTGATAGCTGGTTGGATGTCGAGGATGTAGACGCCTCTCGGAGGAAGTAGGAGCGATGATGCATATCATCCCAAAGATAGTCGGGTGCAGTGAGTGTTTCCAATATTTGTTCGTCAGTATTGAAGTAGTCAGACCACAAATCAAGGGGTTCTGGTTTGAAACTGGTAGTCGACGAGATCATGTAGATGGTGTTAATCTCTCTGGATGAGGATGATGGAGGAGGGTAGATCTCCTCAATAGTAGGGGGTGCCGTCTCAAGGTCCAAATTGTTCATCTCGTAGAGAGCTTCTCTGTAATCTGGGATGTCAGGACAGTGATGGGAGTAGTGGCCGTAAATACCGCATATCGCACATGGGTGGTTGGTACGCAGTGATTTATCACGAGGCATGGGGTTTGGATCGATTTTGACAACTGGGATGTTGGGGTCGTCGTCCAGCATTTGCATGTGTTCCTGCAATGCAGGTAACTGTGGACACTGATGAGTTGGATGGCCTCACTCATCACACAACGAGCATTTGGGAGGAGCACGAAACACGGGGGGAGGTTTAACCGCCTTGGGTGGGGGTACCGCAGTGTATGGTTGTGGGCCTTTGCCCCCAGTGGGCCTGATGAGTGTAGGGGGTTTCGTCGATGACCAAGGAGTATTGATACCAGGAGGTGGTTGGGTAGAAGTAACAATGGGTTGCACCGGTTGCAGGATGACATTTGGTGTCGGTGGAGGAACGGGAGGCGTAATATACCACACGGGTAATCCCAATGTTAACCCAGGGAGACTAAGGGTAGCCATAACCGAGGCGCTTACTACACTCGAAGGAGGAAATAGAAAGGGGATCGTGTGTATGGGTGTAACCCCAATGTGACTAGGGACCAATGGTGGTTTGGGTAACAAGGAGGGTTGATTACCGGGTGTTTGTGAAAGGGTGCAAAGGTTCACGACGTGGGCCTCTGGTGACGGTGGTGGAATGGCCTGGAATGTAGAGGTCATCGGCGCCTCGGAGTAAAGTCTGGGTCCTACTGAGGAAATGAATGAGGTAGTTGCACCACAAACAGGTTGTTCAACCATGGGGAGAACATTTTCAGGTGTGGCGGGGGCCTTGGGATCGTAATAGGTGAGCTGGTTGACCTTGACCACGCGTCCCTCATGGGGGAACTGCATGGTGCGAAATACGGATGAGGCAACAGCCCGCATGGCATACATGTAGCTGCGACCAAGTAAAAGGTTATAGTCTAGTTGGGCATTGATGACCTCAATGTCAATGAGGACAGCTTTACCCGCCAGCTGGACGGGGACATTGGTTAAAAGACCTTGGGGTTGTGCCGAACGACCGTCATAGGCTCGCAACACAGTGGTGGACTGCTAAAGAGTGGGGGATCCCAACTTCTGCCAAACGAATGTGGACATGATGCATGTGGAGGCCCCTTCATCGATAATGCACGGATGGATGAAAAGATTCCGAACAGAAACGAAAACTTGGAATGCTAAAGAGGAAGGCAGGCATGGTTCAGACTGGTCTGAATCGAATGCGATCAGCTGTGAATCATTGGGGTCTATGGTGCCAATGGCAGAGAGCAAAGTTTTGCGCTGTGAAGGATAGTTCTTCAAAACCTCTAAAGCAGACATGGCTGCCGGACACTGGGCTAAGTCATCTACGATGTTGTAATTCGACGCAGCGCGAGCATTGGGATTACTGTTGATGCGACGAAGTGGGAAGTGAGGTGCTTTGGAAGCGCCATCAAGAGGGGCCGGAGGTATACGTAACGTTTGATCTGTGGGATTAACGTTAGTATTCTTGTCGGTGGGAGGGGCTTCAGAAGTGGAGCCATATTGGTTTCGACGAGTTTGGAGGTTGGAATCGGCAGTCGACATCATCAACAAATGGTGAGTACCTGAATCGAACATGGGTTGATCAGGGGCTGCATAAGTAATCTGCTGTGTTGGCACGTTGCCCTGAGGGGGGACTAACAGCTGAGTGTTCACTACACCCTGGTTTGGAAATGGGTTTTGCAGCACCAAGGGTTGATGTTGAGGTGGTGGAGGGTTGGGTGGCGGCTGAGGAGCCACTTGCCCTTGACGATGGGCATCGTCGGTCCAAAGTTGCCGAGCTCGCTCCAAATGTGGGCAAGAATACGTGTAATGACCATAGACCCCGCAGATAGAACAAGGGTGGTTTGTTCTGAGGTTATTATTTCTAGGTTGCTTAGGATTTCGATCCGGATTGCGGTTGGGAGGAGCAGCATCATTATTCTGCGGAGGATTGGGAGGTGTAGGACCTTGCTGATGTTGTTGGTTATTACCACGGTTGCGACCTCTACCAAGGTTCTGTTGCGCACCTTGGTTGCGCTGGTTGTTTTGGTTCTGGGGATGGTTGTGATGTGTATACACTTGCCCTTGAGCAGTGGGAGGATTTTGGTTCGCCGCAGGTGCGGGAGCAGGTTGTGGTGGATAATAAGTCTGTGGGGCTGGAGGTGGTCCATTTGCCTGCTGGGGTTGTTGGTAACCCTGAGCTATTGGAGTTGTTGGGTTAGCTGCTGCAGCATGCTGTGGATAGTACACTGGTTGAGGTGCAGCTGGGGGGGCGTATGCAGGTGGTGCATGACCAAAACACTGAGGTGGACATGAAGGTCCATGGGTATGATGGTGATGTGCCATGGGAGCATATGAACTGGTTGCTCCAGACTGAGATGTAGCCCGCGAAAGGTCGGGACCATGGCTAGGATGTGTAGTGGAAAAGGGTTGGGGATGCGAGGCCATCCGACCAATGATGCCATCAGCGGCATGGGATGCCCCTGGCGCATCATGTTGGGATGAATCGCCCCGAGGGGCGTCTGGAATAATGGTATACAGATAACCCGATTGGGAGTGAATGAGATCAAACTGTTGGGCTTTGAGGATGGCCTCTTCTTCAAACTGGGGTCTTTCGGATGCCACATCCTTCGCAATGAGAGGGAGAAGGGATTTTAGAAACCAATCTAGGAAGATACGGTCGTCTAATTTGATTTTGCAGAGGCTTCGGCGTCGACTCCACTCATGAATGTGGTCAGTGATGTGGGTGGCCGTGTTCTGTCTGCAAGACAGTAGGATCTCGACGCCCGCATCATAGCGGACAGGTAACTGAAAGAACTGCAGGAATGTCGAGGCAAGGGAGGTAAAGGTGGCATGCGTCCCATGGGGCTGCTCGATATACCACTTGGCTGCAGAGCCAGTGAAGGTGCGCTGTAATAGACGGAGGCGGACAGAGTCGTCCACTATGGAGTTGGAGGAACACCATAGATGGAAGGACATGATATGGTTCTGGGGGTCCTCACCTGCCTTGCCCTCAAACTTAGGGATGTCGGAGGGTAGTTTGGTGGGCATGTGAGGCCACGCAGGATCGTGTCTGATAGGGTCATTGGTGAGCCTAGCTAAATCTGGCAAGTTCAGACTCACCATATACGGTAAGCTAGCAGATGTAGTGACTGGGACTGGGACATGCCTAGTCATGGCGGTATGATGTAGGGGTCCAGTAGCTCCTAAAGGTATGCTAGGTATCGAAGGTATATGTCCTCCAATAGGTGTGGTCTGATAGGGGCTAGCGCTTCCAAGTGCAACATGGGTTACACTTGGGTTAGGAATAGTGGTGGCAATTCCTGGAATCTGGGTTGTGGGAATCGGAGGGGGTGTGACCCCTATGTTGGGCATACCCATAACAGGTGGTGGCCCTGTGTTGGGGATTCCTATAACAGGAGGTGGCCCTGTGTTGGGCATTCCTAAATGTGGAGTGTCCACCATATTAGGCATACCTAGGGGGGTAGGTGTTTCCATGGATGGAACTGCAGTAGAAGGGTCTGTAGATGTCTCTCCTATGGTGCTGGTAAAGAGTGGATCAAATGGTGTTCCATACATAATGTTGGTTGGGAAAAACTCAGTGGGGTTTTCGGATTCTGCCTCAGAATACGAAGTGAAGTGAGGCGTGTCAGAATCAGATGACTGTCTAGTTGACCGATGATGTGTCGAGTCAAGGGATAAGGCTCGGCGTCTGTGATGTGGCGAGCCAAGTAGACTGAACTCTGGGAGTTCGCCCTGTAGACGACGAGAACGTCTAAAATTCTCAATGGTGAGAAAATAGGTTTTTGTGAAAAAATCTGTATGTGTAAAATGGTAATGTATGAAAAACTCAAAACCCTAATGCAACCAAGGGTGCAAGAAGGGGAGTAAAAATGAAGGCTCTCAGGCCAAAAAATCAACCTCGAAAAAGGCACTTATTCTAGCAGTTGTGCTACAATAAGTGGAGGGATGCAACAAATGGTCAGAGTACCAACATGCAAACAACTTCTAGAAAAAATAGGTGTAACTAGACCAAAGGTGGGTTGAATCATGCAAACACCTAACTAAAAGTATTGTGAATCAACAAACTATATTCTCTGCAAGGTGATGAAATCCAAGTCAGACAATATTGAGTGTTAAGTCCACGGCTATATATCCCCCTACAGGGAGGGACACCGGGTAATCAATCCTAAAGAATGGCTACTAGGATACTCCGTTCATGACGTGTCGAGAAAAGGTAAATCTGTCGTTTGGTCCTTGATCGCAATATCCCAATACAGGGATATCCCGAGAACTGCGAATGGTAGCCCTTCGGTTACTGAATGGATTTCGGTATTCCACTCAGGCTTCCGGAACCATCCTCACGACTTCAAACCTCCTAGGGGAGAGGCCTTCCCACAAACCGGTTGTGACCGCGCCAATAAATACTAAGAGGTTTTAGCTCCCTAAAGGACAACAACTATGTCTCAGATGTAATAACTGAGGGGTGTTATTGGAACACCTATCCCCTCAATACTACCTAGCTACAAAGTTCTTTTAGTGTTCCCCAAGTGGGGTTAAAAGTGGGTTGAAATTAGGGTAAGTTTTATGGCTCAGTTTAAAATTAGTGTTTGATTGGGTGCACGTGTGGTATTTTAAACTGAACAATTGAAAAAAGTAAATGCTAAGTATTCAAAAAACAAAGGATTTTTTGAAAACAAAAACAAATTTTATGACTTTTTCAATAAATGGAAATTAAATGCTTTTCAAGGACTATTCGAAAAATAAAGGATCTTTCGAACAAGAAAGCAAATAATATAACTTCTTTTCGAAATAAATGGATTTTGTTTTCAATAATTGCTATGGGCAAAAATTTTAAAGAGGCAAACAGCAAAAAATTGTAAATCTAGATAAAATGCAAAAATATATCTTTCTTTCAATTGATGAAATTTTTTAAAAAGACTTCTTTCACATGTGCATTCCAAATAGTAAAATTTTTTTGAAGGCTGTAAAATATGCAGAATTTCTAATACTGGAAAATGTGCTATGTGGGCAGAAAGTACAGTAAGAAATTGATTTTTTAAACGATTCGACCGAATGAAAAAATCAGCATCGCGGGTTCTGACAAAAAAGACGCGATGGACCGTGCGGGTTTCTGTCGCACAGTCGCGATGGACTACGCGGGATTTCGGCGCACAGTCGTGATGTGCAGCGGAAAAAGTCTGCGAAGCCGCGATGTGCAGCGCGCAAATAGGACGCGAAGCCGCGGGGAACCGCGCGGAAAAGGGCCGCGCAGTCGCAATGTGCAGCGCGGTAAATGACCGCGAAGCCGCGATGTGCAGCGCGCAAACAGGCCGCGAAGCCGCGGGGAACCGCGCGGAAAAAATCCCAAAAGCCGCGATGGACCGTGCAACTGTTAGGCTAAAAAACGTGAGGCGAAAGCCATGCACGGAAGCCAAAAAATGAACCCAAAAATTGAGAATTCTGGGCTGTTAATGGCAATAGATGGGGCCAAAAACTAGAGCAGCAATGGATCTGTTGTCTAGGATGGCAGATCTATGGATCTAAAGGCTAAAAACTAATAAAAAACTAAGATTAAAAGCAAAACTAGAGATCTATTGTTCAAAGCTAGCGGAGTCGCCAAAAAATGTTGGCCCGGTTTTGCAACCAGGCTTAGTGCTATGGGCACCTGCTAACTAGTAGCAGCAGTTTCAATGTAAAGCAAATAACAATAAAGTAAATATAAACTAAACTAATCATGGATCTATGCAAGAATATAAGCAAATAATAGAAATATTTTAAAAACAAGAACAAGAAAATATGAAAGAATTTTTTGTATTGACAATGGGGCAAGCAAATGCTTGCAAGTACAATACCTCCAAGTGATGAAGGTTTGTTGAATGGCTCCAATGGTGAGCAGCTCCAATCTCCAATGGGTCCTTTCTCCAAGGCTTGCTACAATGGCCAAATACTCAAGGGAGATTTTGGCAGCATGAGGATAGGAATATGGATGGATGTGAAATGAGGATCCCCTACCACCTTTTTATAGGTTTTGGTGGTGGGGAATACCATTTGTGGTTTTGTGGAAACCAAATGGTATTGACCAACATGGTTTAGGTACTTTTCCCTCCTTTTTCCTTTTTTGAATAAAATTAATATTTTAATTCCCTTTTTAATATTTTTGGGAATTTGGACCCTTTTTTAGGGTTTTTTATACTTTTCAGGAAAAATAATCTTTTTGAGTGGAAAAAAGGGGTGTACTAAGGTCTTTTGGTGACCTTTTGTTGGTTTTAGAGGCTTAGATGGTGGAAAAGTGGACAAATGGGTCATGTGAATAAGGGAATGAGCTAGTGAGCACTTTTTGGGTGTTAACAATATCCCAGGGCACGAATTACATGCCATAGGCAAAACCTCGAAAGACTATCTGCAAATCTCCCAGGGCCAAATTATATGCTCATCTGCACAACCTGATCCACATCCATAGAGTATCAACCTGATACTCACCACACATCATCCTGATGTACACATGATCATCCTGATCATCATCACTGCAACATCCTGCTGCATGTCATCTGGAGCAACATCCTGAATCTCATCATCCACGATCATCCTGATCATATAATGCATCTACCTGATGCATACCAAGTATCTACCTGATGCATACCAAGTATCTACCTGATACATATCATCATACATGATCCACCTGATCATACAATGTATCCACCTGATACAAATACAAATACATGATACATATCACCATACATGATCCACTTGATCATACAATGTATCCACCTGATACATATACATATACATGGTCCAATCATCCAACATGATGCATACAAAATACATACAAATGATCCTACTGATCATATCCAGCATCCTACGTGATGCGTACATACATATACATATAAATGATCCAACTGATCATATCCATCATCCAACATGATGCGTACATACATATACATATAAATGATCCAACTGATCATATCTAGCATCCAACATGATGCATACATATAAAAATGATCCAACTGGTCATACAAAGCAGAAACCAAAGCATCATCCTGATGTTCATCATCCAGCGCTTACATCCACAGCCATGTGAAGGATCCTCCTTCCAACATGCTTGGAATGGCTTTAGCTAATGTGTCCATCACTTCTTCCTCGAAGTGTCCTTGATATGAAGAACACCAAGCCTCTCCCTGAAGTACTCAAACTTCACCCTAGCTAGTGGCTTCGTCAACACATCTACAATCTGCGCGTCCGTCACAACATACAGGAGCTTCACAGCTCCTCTCTGCACCATATCCCTGATATAGTGATATTTGATCTCTATGTGTTTTGACCTGTCATGAAACACTGGGTTCTCGGACAGCTTCACACAACTCTAGTTATCACAAAAGATACCAGTAGCATCCAACGGGAGATCAAATAACTCAGACAGTAGCTTCCGTAGCCATACTGCCTCACAACTAACTGAACAGGCTACAACATACAGTGCTACGCAGGACTGGTTCCTGCTAAACCAAGAGATCACACCTGATCCCATACTAAAGCAGCATCCAAATGTGCTCTTCCTATCTGCAGCACTTCTAGCCCAATCTGAATAACAATAACCCTGCAGGTTAAACTTTTCATTCGCTTCATACTTGAGACCATAATCCACTATACCCTTCAGGTACCTCAGAACATGCTTTACAACAATCAGGTGAACACTCCTTGGATCTTTCAGGAACTGACTCAATGTGTTCACAGCAAAAAAAATGTCTGGTCTCATGTTCATCAGGTACATCAAGGACCCAATCATTTGACGATACATAGAGACATCAACCGGCTCAGATGAAGCATCACATAGAAGCTTCAGATTCGATGCCATAGGTGTGGCCATGGCCTTGCAATCCATCATCCCAAATCTCTTCAGGATATCTACTATGTACTTCCCTTGACCAAGGAAGACCCCACCTGCACTCTACCATACCTCCATACCTAGGAAATAGTGCATCATTCCCAAATATTTCATATAGAATTCAAAAGCAAGCTTCCTCTTAGTATCTGCAATCAGTCTGTCATCTCCTGTTACAAATAAGTCATCCACATACAGGAGTAGAATCTCAGGATTCCCTTCCTCAACCTTGTAGTAAAGGTTGGAATCCGCTTTACTCTTGGTAAAGCCCAAACTAGATAGGAAACTGTCCATCCTACCATACCAAGTTCTGGGAGCTTGTTTCAAGCCATACAAGGCTTTCTTCAATCTGCATACATATGACTCCCTGTCATGTATTTCAAAACCAAGTGGCTGCTCCACATATACTTCCTCTTCATCTACACCATTCAAGAAAGCAGTCTTGACATCCATCTGGTGTATTTTCCACTTCATTGTTGCAGCCAGGGCAAGTACTGTTCTGATGGAAGTATACCTGGCTACAGGTGCAAAAGTTTCTTCATAATCTATTTCCTCTTTCTGAGAGAAGCCACGAGCTATGAATCTTGCCTTGTATTTCTCTACACTGCCATCTATAGCATGCTTGATTTTGAAGATCCATTTAGAAGTCACAACAGAATTCTCTTTAGGTCTGGGGACAACATCCCAAACATCATTCTTCATTATTGATTGGTATTCCTCAACCATGGCATCCTTCCATTCTTTCTTTTTCGCTGCTTCTTCATAATTGGAAGGCTCTTTGTTCATAATGTCACAGAGTAAAGCAACATAGCTGGTATGTGATCTGGTTCTCTTCTTTGCTTTGTGTTCTTCTTCTGGAATGCCAAATCTTTCTGCATCTTGAATGAGCTCTCTAGCCCATGCGGGTTTCCTTTTGTGAGAGTTATCCTCATGGAGTGGATCTACAGGTTCTTGTGGATCTTCAAACTCACAAACAACTTCTGGAACTGCTCCAGTCATGGTAGTGTCTTGAAATCTAGTTTCCTTAGGTTCTTCATAAACTTCGATAGGTGCCTTCCTTGATTTGATGAATGTTGAGTTTTCATCAAATGTTACATCCCTGCTGACATCAATCTTCTTGAACCCTAGAAAGTATATTATGTAAGCCTTTGAGCTTTCATTGTAACCCACAAAGATACCCTTCTTTCCTGAAGGATCTAGTTTAGTCCTCTTTCCTTTGGAACATGAGTGTATACTGGACAACCAAATATTTTGAGATGACTGACTTCAGGTTTCTTACCATAAAAGACCTCTTCTGGTGTCTTGTTGTCCAATATCTTGTGGGGTGTTCTGTTCTGCACATATATAGTTGTTCTAGCTGCTTCTTCCCATAGACGCATAGGTAGATCTTGGTCATGCAGCATTGCCCTTGCTGCTTCCATGATAGTTCTGTTCTTCCTTTCTACAACTCCATTCTGTTGAGGATTATAAGGAGCATTCAACTCCCTCTTAATCCCTGAATCACTACAAAGCTTCTTGAAGTCTCCTGAGGTGAATTCTCCACCATTGTCGGATCTGAATGTTTTGATCTTCTTGTCAGTTTGATTCTCCATCAAGGTTTTGAATTCCTTGAATTTATCAAACACCTCATCTTTGTTCTTCAAGAATTATACCCAAGTCTTCCTGTAGAATTCATCAATAAATGAGACATAGTAAACATACCCACTCAGAGAACTGGATGACATAGGACCACATACATCTGAGTGGATGATTTCGAGGATGTCTTTTGCCTTGCTTTCACTGCTTGGGAAAGCCTTCTTAATGTTCTTACCTTTTGCACATCCTTTGCAAACACTTTCATGTTTGGTCTTGATTTCAGGAAGACCCTCTACAACCTTGCTTGCAATTGGAAGTGCTCTATAGTGCATATGAGCAAGTCTTTTATGCCAAAGTTCACTTGGCTCCATGGATTCATGTACGATGGCATGTTCAGGTTGTCCCTTCAATTTATACAAACCTCCTTCTTTCTCTCCAATCACTACTACATCATCTATGTTCTTTCCCTTTGGCCACATTAGGACTTGGCCATCCACAAATGCAACCCTCATACCTTTTGCATCCAATGCAAAGATGGAGAGTAAGTTCTTCTTGAGCCCAGGTACATAAAGGACTTCTTTCATCTTCAAAGATTTTCCAGAATCTAGTTTGTAGGAGGCTTCACCACTTACTTTGATTGGGTATTGATAATCATCCCCAAGTTTCACCTTATGGGGTGATTCATGTTCAAATAGATTCACAAAAGATTCCTTAAACCCAGTCATGTGTTTGGAAGCTCCACTATCAATCAACCAATCATTAAAACCATGGGATATGGTACCTGTGAGAGCAGAGATTAGAACATACTCTTCTTCACTTGATGAGTCAACATCACTATCATCACTTTTTGTCCTAGCCTTCTTCTTTGGAGGTTTATCATCCTCGGTAGCATGAGCATGAAACTTTCTTTTGCTGCCCTTCTTCTTCTTGCTGGAGTTGTTGTTATTATCCCTTTTGTTCTTGGGACAATCTAAAGCAAAGTGACCCTTCTCATTGCATGTGAAGCATCTTAGATCCTTCTTATTCTTTTGATAGGATCTCTTGTGGCGAGAGTGCTCCTTCTTGGACTTGCTTCTTTTGGTGTGAGCTGCAAGAGCTTGATCTTCACCTCCCATCTTTTCCTCAGGAGCTATAAGTCTAGCTTCTTCTTGAGAGCATTCTTCGCGCAATCTATTGAAGGAGATCAACTTCTTCCTTGCACAAATTTCTTGAATAAAGGAATCCCATGACCTAGGTAGGCCATTTAGAGTGGTCATCACCACTTCACCATTCTCCACCATTTCATCCACTGCTTCTAGTTGTTCCTTGATTTCGGAGACCCTTGAAAAATAAGATTGAATGGTTTCTCCATTCTGAAACTTTACTCCTTTCAATTAGTTCTGCAGGGTCATCTTCCGATTTATGTTCTTCCCTTCAAATAGCTTGGTCAATGAGTCAAACATCTCCTTGGGTGTCTTAAGAGAAGACACATGGGGTATGAGATGGTCTTTGATAGAATCAGCAATGATTCTCTTTGCCTTGACCAAGTTCTTCTTATGCAATACCTTGGCCTCTTCATCCTCTGGGATAGGGATGTCTTCTTTTATATATGCGTCCAACTCATTCTCTTCCAGGATTAACCCAATCCTATACCTCCAGGCTCGGAAGTTATCAGCCCCTTCAAGCTTATCCTCAAGCTTGGTGCGGAGAGACAACATAAAGAGTACTTCAAATGGAAATAGAAAATATTTAGATCTTACCACTTGAAATGCTGAAAACTGGATCTGGTCTCGGATTAGGGTTTGTTGGAAAAACCCTAAAAATTCAAAATGGTAATTTCAAATTTCTGAAAGGATAGAAAGATGCGCTTTGATGAACTGATCAGCTTGGTGCATTCAAAATTTGAGATCAACAAAGTTTTACCCTTCAGATTTGACTTTTTGTCCTCCCAAGTTCACTAGGGAGAGCCCTGAATTAGGGTTTGCGTTTCCCAGAGATCTACCTAGCCAAAAATCTCAATCCAAAGCTCTAAACTTTGATTTTTGCAAGGCGCTTCTAGCTGTGTCTTCAGATTCCAGAAATTCCTATTTTTGTGGAAACACTAATTTTTAGGGCCAAATCTGAAAATGCTTGGAATTGAATTCTGATTGGACAGGTAGATGCGCCTTGATGAGTAGAGTCAATCTACTATATTGTTTTTCCAAAATCTGTGGAGAGAAACTGAATAAACAAGAAACACAAGTTTATGTCATTGCAAAATGTCTTCTTCTCAGGTTAGCTCTGATACCATGTTAAATTTTGAGCATTAATTCACAATACTCTAGGATCTTTACTGAGAGAATAACATATATAGTATATCAATGCATGAAAATCACAGTAAGCATGACAAGCATCACAAGAATCAAAAGCATGAGAGACAAGAGACACAGAGTTTCCGTCGGGAAAACCCTAAGCTGAAAAACCCCACAACTTCCTCAAAGATAGAGAGAGCAATGGCTCAACCAAAGTACAACCAAAATACACTAAGATAGTCTCCTAGTAGCAGATGATCCTCCTCATCACTAGTGCGCCACTTTCTGAGTGAGATTGATATACTTTTCTGAGTGATGTGAATAGAGATCACCTGATCTCTATTTATACTAATCTATTTTCCCAATGACCTGATGGGGCCGACTTGTCTAGCTAGGTACATCCACATTATAATATATATAATTCAAGGCTGACCCTAAATGGTGGTCTAATAACCCATCGGCAAGTACACACACTTGCGACACTTGTCAATCCACATGACGACACTTCCTTATAAAGAAATAACACATCTCTAATAAGGGTACAATAAATATATATGAAATACATAGATGAAATACATTCCGAAGTTACATATACATCAACATGGTGATTCCAGATGGCCACCACCCTCTCGTGTCAAGATCTCAGACCACTGGGTCAGGGATGGATCCTGGAGAGTACGAGGAGGAACATCCACCCTCGGACTAAGCTCCAGAACTCTCTCGAAGAAGAAGCTGCATAAGATACTCCCATACCCAAAGTTTTTGGCCTTCCCTTCTTTGCATTCTGTCAGTTGGGTCTTCATAGACCCCAGCAGTGTGGAACACCAGTCAAATACTATAGGCTGCATGCATTGTGATGCATAGAACATCACTGGCCTGGACACCTGGTGTAGAGCTTTGGATCCCATGATCCACACTAAGGTAGCCACAATAATCTTTATGCTCATATTTACTATGGCATTGATGGGAACCTGACTTCCCACCGTGCATGTTTTTGCAGGGAAATACCGCGCTATGTAGTCAGGGATGGTGATCCCACCACCCACAGTACGAGACCGAAGACTATCCTCCTCACCTCGACGGGACAAACCGGTAATGAAGTAGATGTCGTCCACTTCCAGTGTGAGGATTTGCCCATTGAGATTGAAGTTCTGTGCATCAACATCCCAATAGTCGATCAAGCAGCATAGTAATAGGTTTTGGGCTCTCAAACCCCCTATACTCCATAATTTGTACAACCCACATGCTTTCAATGCCTGTTGTGCTTGCACATCATTGCGCACGGCCTCATCAACTTGGTCATGCTCCCTCTCCCTCCACTCTAGAACCATCTTAGAGTGAAGAAAAATAATCATTTGAGTCAAATACTTTCGCATTTTCAACTTCATGGCCATACCCGCGGGCTAGTTTGTATACAGGTGCAGGTACCCGTGGTTAGTCCTTGCATTAACTATGAGTATATTGCCTTCCCATGACTTGCATAGCTACAACCCACGGAAAGCGCTGAAGCCATTTAGGGCTTGGCCAAACTAAAAATCCCACCGCTGAAAATTAAAATGAAAGGTATGGATGAGACTACCAACCTGCTCCGGACGGTTCGATGAACGGTTGCTTGTAGCTCCCAGAATCAACAACTGAACTTTCAGGTGAAAACTAACCACAAAGATCCAAATGGGTGAATAGTAAAAATGAATTGTAAATTGTATTTTTTTATTACTAATTATAATTTTTAGGACCCACTTGTCTATAGTTTTTACCGTTTTGAGTCATTATGGACTAATATAAATGTCATGGAGTAGAATTTTTAATCAGATTTCTTTGGCGAAAGTTGTTTTGGACCATTTCACACCTACGGCAAGTATGTTTCACACCTAGCATATAGGTTAGATGCCATTTCCATTTGCATTATGCATTTGACCTATTGACCATTTTCATAAACCCTAGGTGCAACCCCGCTTCGTAACCGACACGGAACCTTCACACTGCTATAGAAGTGTTGGTATGTGGTGGTAGGGATTTTCCGAACATGGGTACCCTAATTAGAACCCCTTTGTACATTTTGGTGCCCATGTCGTTGTTTGTCCTTAGGATTGGGAGTCCTTTGTAGTTACGCCATGACTTTGCGATAAAGACTCATACTTTACTTTGTCTTATGTTGGCCATCTCCCTTAAGGACTCCCCTCAGTTATATGATGTTGTGATTGCATTGCATCATCCTGCTTGCCACTTGAGCCGTGTGTCGGCTCCCACTTACTCAGTTATTATCCTGGTTCCTGAGCACTTTTCCCTATCGATCCCTGCAGAGCTTATATTTTCCCTTCACAATTTGATGTCCTTTTGACCCTGAGGGAACACCCCCCGAGTCTCCACATCCTGCATGCACTTCCTGGCATTGATCATAGGTATGTTCCACTGCTTGGAACTAGTCTGCTCGCTATTTGACACTCGCTCCCTCACTTGTTGTACTATAAGCAATTTTATTCTTTTTCAAGCTTTTCTCAAATATGAAAAAGACAAAAAAAAATCAAATATTCCAAAAATTCGGACGGGATTATGGTTACTATTTCTTGTTGGCAGCTATTGTGTTGCCTTTGAACAGAGCATTCATTTCACTCCGTACACTATGAGTCGGGACTATAGTTGGACCTTAGGAGTTGTACTTGTATCTCAGTTTCTCCACTGATTGGTTAAGCTTCCAGTTAATATGGAGCCCTTTGTAATGCCTCATGCATTACACAATTTATGTCAAGTCTATGCTGCCTAAGTCTATCAATCTGCTCATGCTCTTGTTCAAAGGGAGTCCTGAACTAGTGTCGGCCACTCCTCAGATCTCTTGACTATTGCATGTTGGCCATCCTTATTGAGTCAGTCCATTCCACCTGAGTTCTTCCAAATCTTTCAGCATAGCTGGTACCTCGTGCTGGATGATGTGGGATTCCTTAATGCCCTCCTTCCAGCGAGTCTCGTTCCGTCGTTTTCAACCCATTTATTTCAGGACTTGAGGCTTAGAGTTCGGTTGAGTACCTTGAGACTTACAATCATTAGTGGTAGGTTCTCTTACCATCGACAGTTTTGGGAATACATCAATGCCCCCTGATCGATGGATTCATCCTAGTGTTCGACTTCAACTCATTTATTCACACTCCGATGATTGTGCTCTGTGCCTTGATGCCCATTTTCATTATTGGTGGGTTATCTCGCGTCTGTTAACGGTATTCATCATTGATCGGTAATCAGACGATGTCACATCATGTTCGACCTCAACTCCTTTATTCACTTGATGGGACTTGCACCGTCAAATACTTGTGTAGCAGACCCCAGGCGATAGTGGAATTCAGTATGCTACTTATGACTATGACTTTACATCTGAGATATCACCTCTCAGATATTAGCAGTTTGTACCTCCAGTCTACACCAGTTGTTTCCTTTTCAGTAGGAGACTATATCTTACTCTAGAGGGATCATGGCTATGATCACTTATGACATGTATCCATTATGTACTGCCTATTCATGGCCATTGTATCAGATTGTTGTACTGCCGACATGTATTCAGAGATACTATTGTATTATGACGAGTGAGCTGCTCTTTCCACTTGTGTCTCCATCACTCCACTTCTGAGTTTTATAATGTATTTCGGCCATTGTAGCATCAGTCTTTGACCTCACACATTATGGGGCATCTGTTACAACATAATCTTCCACCCTGTGAGCATCAACATTCTTTAGCCTGTAGGATCCATTTCACTAACTCATATCCACTTATATCCTTCGGAGATACTATTTTTCCCTATTCTTATTCTTACCCGCTTGTTGCATCCCTATAGCAAGCGTAGCCGTGAGTTGCATCACTATAGATTGCGGGTATCAAGTAAAATGGTAAAAATCACTAGTTTATTACTTTTTAATCCCAAAAAGCGGTTATTGGGTGACCTTTGACCCTCCATCTGCCCAAGAAACGTCTCGATGTGTCCTTTCACTTACCTTTGAGAGGACTATATATTGAGCACATATGGCTTATGGATGGGAGGAGAAAGAAGAGCAAGAGAACTCTAGTGGATTTTTGCCCTATCTTTAGTCTACACTCATTGATCCTTGATCATTGATTTTTTCCTTATCTTGAGTCTATACTCAAATCATTCAAATTCAATCAATAGCAAGCAAACCTAAATGGCTAAGTGCAAGAAGGGTTTGGAAGTCAGATCTATCATGTTGAATAGACCTGACAAGGTGACAACAAGAATGAAAGATTGAGCAGATGACCATGGGGGATTGAAATTTCCTGCCACCACCGGATCTCTTAATTGACCAAATGGAACCCAAAGATCAACAAAAGCAAACCAAACACAATCAATGTTGAATAAACAAGTCTCTGACTGGAAGGTACATCACAGAGAAGTCTGTTGATCAAACCAAAATCAAAATTTGGAGAGGGGGTAGACCAAGCACCAAGCTTAAAGGGTTAGTGCAGTTTGTGGTTAAGCTCAGAGCACCCATCACAGACTGTATATAAGGGTAAAGAGTCCGTCGCGCAAACTTTCAAACTGGAACAAGCGTCGAAGGCACAAGATGCCCAAAGGCAGAAAGTGCTTTAAATGGAATGGCACACTGGATACACTTGTTGGGTATGTTATATCTCTTCACATGGTCGCTGCGTGTACAACACGATCCCTACGGCACTAGTATCCCTACGATCCCTACGGCTTTTTCGCATGGTCGCTGCGTGTACAACACGATCCCTACGATCCCTACGGCTTTTTCGCAATTTTTGACCCATTGTACTCTATCTAATCCCGGTAAAAGGGATTAGGGTTGTAACCTAATTTCGGGTAAACGAATTAGGGTTTTAGATGCTGCGGAATACCATTTATTGTATTGTACATGGTTAAATAAAACATATAATGAAAAAGGAGCTATGCGGCTCTAAGTTTTGCTGGTTTTTTCCTGGTTAAGGGTTTCCAGGTGAAAATCTCTGTGTAATGTGTGTGCCATTGTGTATTTTCTGTTAATGCTTAAGAATCATATAAGTTTGTACTTCACTGTTAAGGTTTAAAACTTACATTTGGTATCAGAGCATTTTTTGGGTTCAGAGGGACGCCTTTGTTTCCAAGGGTTTGGCTCGATCTTGGATTTGTGATAAACCTGGTTTCAGTGGGAGCTTTGCAGCGGTGATTTATTTTTTTCTTTAAAGAATGGCGAGCAGTTCTGGATTCGAGATTGAGAAATTTAATGGTCAGAGCTTTGAGCTATGGAAGCTCAAGATGGAAGATCTTCTGGTAGATAGAGAACAGTGGATCGCAGTAGATCCAGGTACCATGCCCTCTGGTGCGGTAAAAGAAGAATGGGAAAAGTTGGAAAGAAAAGCAAGGAGCACCATTCGTCTTTGCCTTGCAGATTCGGTATTGGTGAACGTATCTGGAGAAGACAGTGCAAAGAAGCTATGGGATAAACTGGGAAGTCTGTATCAGTCAAAGTCCCTGGTAAATAAGATATTTCTACGAAAGAAATTGTACCTTCTGAGGATGACTGATGGAGACTCTGTTTCAGAGCATCTAAACGCCTTCAATACTCTGGTAAGTCAGTTGACATCTGTTGGTATTACAATTGCTGATGATGAAAAATGTATTAGTCTATTGTGCTCTTTGCCAGATTCATGGGATAATCTGGTTATAGCTATTGGGAGTAATGCAACCACGCTAAACTTCGATGATGTGGTTGCATCCCTACTATCGGAGGAAATGAGGCGGAGATCCATAGATAGTTCAGCCAAGGATGCCTTATTTGTAAGAGGTCGCTCTGGAGACAGATCTAAAAATAAGTCTTCAGGTGGTAGATCTAAATCTAGAGGGAGATCTAAATCTCCAGGACCTTCTGTAAGAAAATGCTGGAAGTGCGGTAAAGCTGGGCATTACAAGAAGGATTGTAAATCCAAAAATACTGATAAAAGCAGAGGACCTAATGATGCTCCATCCGCAAATGGAAAGGAATCTACAGAGGAAGGAGGAGATGTGTATCTGGCATCTTCAAGTACACATGCAGAGCATGATTCGTGGTTGATTGACTCAGGTGCGTCTTATCATATGACTCCTCACAGGGAGTGGTTTTCTGAATACGAAAAGTATGATGGAGGAGATGTATTTCTGGGAGACAACTCGGTGGCGGAAATCATAGGTCGAGGAAAGATCAAGCTACTGCTCAAAGATGGAAGGGTTAAAACTCTTCCCGGGGTTCTGCACATTCCAAAGCTGGCTAGAAACCTTATATCTGTAAGTAAAATGGATGATGCAGGTGTGAAAACATTATTTGAAAAGAACACATGCAAGATGGTTCGAGAATCACTGGTGTTGATGAGGGGAGTTCGGATTGGAACTCTATACAAGTTGTTGGGAAGCACCTTCAAAAATGGATGTAACAGTACTATTGTTCCTGAGGGTAAAAATGAAGGAGACAGAGTCCTTACTGTCTCTAGTGAGAAGACATCGCTATGGCATCGAAGGCTGGGACATATTGGAGAGAAGGGTCTTCGACTATTACAAGGTAAAAGTATGGCTGAAGGCATGTCTGATTTCACATTAGATTTTGATTTCTGTGAACATTGCTTATATGGTAAACAGAATCGAGTAAGATTCTCATCTGGTGTTGTAAGAGCTAAAGGAATCTTAGAGTTAATACACAGTGATGTTTTTGGACCTGTGCCTGTTCCATCACTTGGTAAATCTGTGTATTATGTTTCATTTATAGATGATTTCTCAAGGAAACCTTGGATTTATTTCCTACGTAAGAAATCTGAGGTTTTTAATAGATTCAAAGAATTTAAGGCTCTTGTAGAAAATCAAACTGAGAAGAAAATAAAAGTACTCAGAACAGATAACGGTGGAGAATTCTGTGAAAGTGAATTTGAGGAGTTCTGTAAAACGTGTGGAATAGCAAGGCAAAAGACTACTCCATACACACCTCAACAGAATGGGGTTGCTGAAAGGATGAACAGGACATTGATGGAAAAGGCAAGGAGTATGCTCAATGGTGCAGGGCTAACACAACAATTCTGGGAAGAAGCTGTTGACACTGCGTGTTACCTAGTGAATAGGACACCCACATCAGCATTGGTTGACAAGACACCTCATGAGGTTTGGACTGGTAAGAAACCCTCTCTCTCTCATCTCAGAGTGTTTGGGTGTGATGCTTTTGTACATGTTCCAAAGGAGAAAAGGAGCAAGTTGGATAATAAAGCAGAAAAATGTATCTTCATTGGTTACAAGGATGGAGTGAAAGGTTACAAGCTGTGGAACCCAGTAAAAAGGTAAACAGTTTACAGTCGAGATGTGATCTTCAAAGAAGTTGAAAGCACTTCCAAGATTGAGGATGTACCAAAGGAAAAGGATTCAGAGAAGCTACACTTTGATATCAAGGATGAAAGAGGTGACTCTTTTGAGGAACCAGATTCATCTGAATCAGATGAGGAGGCAGAATCGTCTGAATCAGATGAAGAGGCGGATCCACAGACTCCGGTATTGAGGAGATCTGATCGAGAAAGAAGGCAAGTTGAAAGGTACAGTCCCCCTGATTTTCGTTCTAATTTTGTGTTATCTATTACTGATGATGATCCTAGAACTGCTAAAGAGGCAATGGATTCAGAAGATAGTAAACTATGGAAGAAGGCCATGATAGAAGAAATGGATGCCTTGGACAAAAATGAGGCATGGGATCTGGTTGAGTTGCCAGAAGGAAGAAAGCCTATTGGAAGCAAATGGGTATTCAAGAAGAAGTTAAATGCAGCAGGTAAAGTGGAGAAGTACAAGGCTCGACTAGTTGCGAAAGGTTACTCCCAAATTGAGGGCATCGATTTTGGTGAGATTTTTTCACCTGTTGCAAAATTGACTTCTATTAGATTTCTTCTATCTATTTCTGCTGCTTTTGACCTTGAAGTAGAACAGATGGATGTAAAGACGGCTTTCCTACATGGAAATCTTAATGAAGAGATCTATATGAAGCAACCAGAACGGTTTGTGGTGAAAGGAAGAAAGGAGCTTGTCTGTAAGTTGAAAAAATCTCTCTACGGATTGAAACAATCTCCCAGAATGTGGTATCAAAAATTTGATACTTATATACTGTGACTTGGTTTCTCAAGAAGCAAAGCTAATCACTGTGTTTATTTTAAGCTAACTGGTGATCATTTTATTTATGTAATATTGTATGTTGATGATATGTTGCTAATTGGAAACAACAAGGAAATCATCAAGGATGTCAAGAATCAGCTGTCATCTGAATTTGACATGAAAGATCTTGGTGCTGCAAATTTCATTTTGGGCATGGAAATAAAAAGAGATCGTGAAAACAGGAAACTCTGGTTAAATCAGAGGAAATATGTTGAAACGATATTGAAGAGATTTAATATGCAGGAGAGCAAACCAGTGAAGGTGCCCATTCCTGTAGGTGTAAGGTTATCTGCAGAGCAGTGTCCCACTACACAAGAAGACGTAGAGGACATGTCTCATGTTCCCTATGCTAGTGCAGTTGGCAGTCTGATGTATGCCATGGTCTGTACTAGACTAGATATAGCCCATGCAGTGGGAGTTTTGAGTAGATACATGTCAAAACCAGGAAAGGAACATTGGACTGCAGTAAAAAGGGTCTTCAGGTATTTGCGTGGCACTACAGATTTTGCAATCTACTACCAAGGAAGACCTGGTCTAAACAGAGAGATAGATATACAAGGATTTGCTGATGCTGACTGGGCTGGAGATCTTGATCACAGAAGATCTACAAGTGGCTACGTTTTTAATCTATTTGGAGGAGCAATCAGTTGGATGAGTAGAAGACAAGCTGTAGTTGCACTCTCAACTACAGAAGCTGAATACATGGCAGCTACCCATGCAAGTAAGGAAGCTGTATGGTTGCAAAGATTTTGTTCAGGTATTGGTTTTGTTCAGAATGCAATAAAAATTGGCTGTGATAGCTCAAGTGCAATATTTCTGGCAAAGAACCCTGCTTATCACTCGAGGACAAAGCACATTGATGTGCAGTACCATTTCGTCAGAGACATGGTTGAACAAAACAAAGTGTTGCTGGAAAAGGTTGACACTTTGGTAAATGTTGTAGACTCTTTGACAAAGTCTGTGAGTACTCAGAAGTTCTCTTGGTGTAAAGAGAACATGGGCATTGTTTCCCTGAATTGTTGAAGTCATAAATTTCTCCTGTATGTGAAGAGAACAACAAGTGGGAGAATGTTGGGTATGTTATATCTCTTCACATGGTCGCTGCGTGTACAACACGATCCCTACGGCACTAGTATCCCTACGATCCCTACGGCTTTTTCGCATGGTCGCTGCGTGTACAACACGATCCCTACGATCCCTACGGCTTTTTCGCAATTTTTGACCCATTGTACTCTATCTAATCCCGGTAAAAGGGATTAGGGTTGTAACCTAATTTCGGGTAAACGAATTAGGGTTTTAGATGCTGCGGAATACCATTTATTGTATTGTACATGGTTAAATAAAACATATAATGAAAAAGGAGCTATGCGGCTCTAAGTTTTGCTGGTTTTTTCCCGGTTAAGGGTTTCCAGGTGAAAATCTCTGTGTAATGTGTGTGCCATTGTGTATTTTCTGTTAATGCTTAAGAATCGTATAAGTTTGTACTTCACTGTTAAGGTTTAAAACTTACAACACTACCCAGATGCGTCGAGAAAATAACTCAATGAAAGAAATGAAAAATCTCCAAACAATGAATAGATAAATGGTCTCATACTGACCCAAACGGGATCGGGGAAAGTCAGTAGACTCTTCAAGAATAAGATTTGATGGTAAAAAGAGGCCCAGGGGGAAAATAAATGGCTCACAAATAAATCAATGAACAACACATTCAAATTGAAATCAAAACAAAGTATCTCACCAGTGGAGTCACCAGATTTGTTTTCGGACAATCTACTCAAGCGGACGCGAGCATGATCTCCCTAGTCCAAGCGGATCTAGAACAAATAGATACGGAATATAGAACTACTTTCCTATATCAATTAGAGATCAAGGTAATTAGATGCCTTACCTTCATATTCGTAGATCCTTCTCCTCTTTGTTTCTCCAAGCTTCGTGTTCATTAGATTCGTAGCTGTAAAACCTGTCAAAGCACATAGAGACAAACGAGCAGTAAAAGCATATCTAAACACTAACTGATGTAAGTAAATAGTTAAGGAAGTGAACTCTAAACATCATTAACACAAATACATTTACGGAAAGATATTATATTACTGTAAATGAGTGAGAAATACATAGAAGATATATGATTACAACCCAATCCTTAACGCTACAATCTTCTTCCCACAAGCCAAGCCAATTCCTCCAAAGGAAATGTATGACTCCCAAGAGATGGATAGGGATCACCTAGGTTAATTCCATCAGCATGTAAGTGATATAGACTTCCTCCCTTTGGAATGGAGAGTAGCTTTGTATTTATAAGACCAAGTGGATAAAGTAGGTTGAAGATCATGGGGAGAGGAGTAAGGGATCCTTCCTTGAGAATAGGGAACCGTAGGACATCTCACCTACAAGTTACGGATACAGATCCACCTCATTCACCTTCTAGAATTCTCTCAAAAGCCACCTTTATCCAATTTAACCAACACTTGCGTATGTTGTATGAGGGAAACTTGCGCTTGAGAGGGAAAGCCCATGCTACAGAAAGGAAACCTGAGCCACTGGCACAGTCTTCCAAATGGAAATTTGTGCTTGACCTAGTGAGGGGCTCCTCGCTAGAAGGAAATATACACCGGCCCAACTAGAAATTGTGGACAAAGGTCAACAACTTGCTCTAATCGACTACTTGATCAGGAAGACTTCAGGGATCAAGGAGCTGATTTGACATGGGTCTCATGATGACGAGATTTATGTGTAACACCGGCCCGAAGTTCTCTAGGAAATTGGGGAAGTACGGGACTTCATTTTATCAATAAATACTCCCACTCTCGCCCTTGTATGAATTTCTTCCATGATCGTTCTTTCTCTTCCCAATTTGAGTTTGGGAGTGGCGGAAGCAACAAGGGTCAAGTCTTGAAAATATGCACGGCACCTTTGTCGATTAGGAACTTGAACAAGAGTGTCGGCAAGGAACACAAAAAATGGTCAGTAAGGTCGGTGAAAAACCGTTTCCTCATGTTGTCAATAGACACTTGCTCTTCAACCACACATTCTTCACAAAACTTGTTGGAAATATTCTCGCACTATTCTGATAGATTCGTACAACCTCTATTAATCAGCTTCAAAATCAATTTGCACTCCTTTTCATCTAGTTGTCTTCTCATCCAAGAGCTTCTTTAGTGCGAACGAAACAGATTCTACGAACTTCTCATGAGTCGCAAAAAATAATTTATCCCTTGCTTGAGCAATCGTCAGCTTGTTCCTTCTCGCATAATTTTGTAAGTAGTTAGCAATGTTTCTCTCCCACCAATCCTTAATCTCTTGCTCTGATATCATTGATCATGCTTGCTATTGCTTTATGTATGCATCACCGGCAATAGAACCAATGTTGTAGTGGATGGGGTTGCATTGCTACCAATTATACATAATATATATAAGCATGCACACAAGATACAAATGCAACAACACAAGAAGATGGAGAGAACACAAGCCTTTTATTACTCAGCAAGATGCAGAATTGTACATATAAGAACATATCTAAGTAACTTAATTGGTTAGCTCACGAGCCTATATATATTTTATAGACAATTATATAAACTCTTGTCGGTTCAACCGATTGACCTAACCAGACATGTTCTAGTCGACCTAACTATCGACATGTCTTGCAATGAGTTGGGCGGAGGAGCTAGTTGACAGGCCGACTTAGGATCCTCCAACAGGTAGGTTCCTTTAAAGCTCGAACACATTTTTTGGTTAGTATTGGGAAATAAAATAATGACAGAGGACAATCTTATTAGAAGGGGTTCTTTTGTTCCAAATCTATGTCATTTATGGAATCAAAATGAGGAAATCGTTGACCATATGTTTGTTACATGCAGGTTTTCTCAACAAATATGAATGAAGGTTACTAGTTGGTTTCATATTCCTTATTGTTGGTCAAATCTATCCTTTGAAGAATGTTTAACAAAATGGAACAATAATAACCATAGGAATCTAATGCTACCCATATATCTAATTTGGGGCATATGGAGACTAAAAAACAAAGTAATATTTGAAAATTCAAAGGTAAACATCTCAATGTTGGTTACAAAAATTGTAGGTGCTTACAATGAATTCCAAAAAGAACATTTTTTTTTTTTGTAAGTTGCAGGAATAAATTTAATTAACATAAGCAGAATATACATTGTGAGCAGTAGAGTTTGTTGCAGATTTGGGGAGGCCTCAGATAATGAAGCCACCATCCCAATTGCTCAAAAACACTGAAGTGACTGACATCATACAAAATGAAGACCCTATGAGTATGGTCTGCCCATGAAAAAATTGGGACTTTCTACAAAAATAAATATTGATAATGTCTAATAGAACTATAAACTAAACCATACAAGATATAAAAACAAAGGAGTTGATAGTCACAGAGATAACCAGGGGCTACGACCTTCCCATTAGCGTTATGCAGGCGTGTTCTCTGGTTCTTCTTCAAGGATGGGGCAGGCTGCATAGAAATCCTCAAAGGTGCCTGGAGGGGGCAGAGTTGGAGAGGGTGACCCTGGAGAACGCATGTCATCAGAAGCGGTGCCACACACAACATCACAGGATGCATCATGAACAACATCATGGGCCACGTCACGAACATCGTCACAAGCGGGGGTTGCAAAGGTTGAACCTTTGTTCTTCTTGACCTTGGAGAGTTTCTTTATGGACCCGGTGGCTGTAGCTTTAGCAGCTTCAGTCTCCTTGATATTCTTCTTGATAGATTCTGAATTGTTTCCCAGGGAGAAGATGTCCCAGGTCATATTGGCGTCCAGTGTGTTGGAGTGGTCCACCGCCTCTTTTAGACTGGCATTGATGTTCCTGACAATACTATAGTTGGCTTTCCAACTAGATTCCATTTCCTCAATGATGTTGCTCATCATGTTCTTGAGAAACTAGTAATGATTAATGGTGCCTCCGTTGCTCCTAGAGACAAGGAGAGCCGCCACCTTACGAGCCTCCCACCCATCGATAAGGCTGCAAGTTCATGCAGAGAATCTTTGGGCATAACCATCCATGACCGACCAGTCCATGGCGACCTTGGGCTTACGGCTGGAGCTTTTCCTGCCACTGCCCTGACGAGAGACGCCTCTATTGCGAATTATCATGGCTCTGAGAATTGTAGAGTAAGCCACCCTTAATATTTCAGGCACTGCACAATAATTCTCAGAGAGAATCCTGAACTCGACGATAGAAGAAGCAGAATACATGTCAGCAGGGTGTTTTAAAGAGCCGAGGCCATTAATGTTATAGTGTGTTGACCTCGTAGAAGGTGGAAGAATTTATTGCAAGACGCAGTCGCCAAGGGAGGACGTCATTCTATACACGCGGGAGTGGATCGTCACCATTCCCTTCGTCCTGTGATCTTAAATACGCACCAACGCTCAAGGTGGTGGAGTGATCATCAGTCCTGGTGGACAGATGTGCAGCTGCAATCGTCTCATCCCCCGTTTCATGCATGTGAACGGTCGGCCCAACGTTGCCACGTGCAGCAGTGCGAGGTGGCAGCTGTTCTTGGTTGGCATTGTACAAGGTGTCGAGAAGAGGAGCACCCGCATCCGGGTTCCAGAAAGAACATATTGAAGGGCCTACTAAACCTTATTTTGTTCCAGGTTTTAATGTTGATATTCCTATTGGATTTTTTATAGAGCATCATAGTTTGGAGCTAGTGGAGTAGGTATGACTATTAAATTAACTCATTTGTAGAAATATTGTATTTGGATGGGTTGTGGATATGGCACTAATTCCAGTGCAGTGCTTATGGATCTTTGGGGACTTTTATACTTTTCATACAAGAAGAACATCATCTCTATGCAAGTGGCTAGAGTTTCGAAAGTAATTGTGGATTATGATGTTGGAAAGCTAAACCTTCAAGTTAATCTTATGGATCATTGGAAACACAATATTGAGGATCTAAAATTTTACTTCCTCTTTCTTTATTTCTTTTATCCATGTGTATAGACAATTCATCACTGAAGCTGACAAGTTATCTAAAAAACCTATGGGAATTGAGGAAGTCATGATTCAATATGAATATTATGAAGACAAAAGACTCATATAAGGTGGTAGTTTATAGGTCTCATAGATGAACTTTTTTCAGGAACAGTACTAGTTTTGAATATCGTAGTATTTAATTTATGTCTCTTAAAATTCAAGATCATTGAGTTGGAAATTTATAATAGATCTATAGATATAGTTGTTGTGTAACTTAAAGCAAACATATTTACTAATTGGGTACATTTTGTGGGATAGTTCATGTCTAACATAATGATCATAAGGTGTTTTAGATTTTGGGATGAGAGAGGATAGATACTAATCAATTTATGTAACTTTGATTCAACTTTTTGAATAACAAGTTATGTTTTTTTCTTGGTGAAAAAAGAGAAGTCTATATTTACTTGTTTTAAAGTATATATTATGTTAAAAAAGTATATATTTTGCAAACCATTAAACTAAATGTGTGTAATTATAAATTTTAAGATATGTATACTATTTAAAAAACCTATTTTGTAAACATAAAAATAAGTATAAATAATAGTGTGCAATTATATATCACATGTTAATAAAAACAAAACATATATAATGTTTTAATTAAAAATACATATGTGCCCATAGGGGTGTAGCTTAACCTGCTATTTGCTTGATATGAAGGACATGTTGTAAATGGAGGTCAGAAGTTCAAATCACCCCGACTTACCCATGCCTCATGCTTGTGGGATGTGGGGGTGCACTTAGGGGACCCCTGGACCCTGTGTCACTTGAGTACATCTTCATCCTAGTTGTGGATTCCTCATAGTACAAAAAAAATGCATATGCCAATAAAAATAAAAAGACAATATATACATACATATATATTGTTTGTGTAATCACTAGCACAAGCACTTAACTTGTGGCCAGTGAACACATATAGGTCACAAGTTTTCATTATACATGCATCTACTAATTATCCATGCATAGCTATCAGCTTATTTTTATATTTTTTATAATTGTTATTTTGAATTTAAAACAACTACCATAAAATGAATCTGGAGATTACACTTGTCTCATCATCGTACAATCTAGGAAAAACATATGTATTATTCCACCCCAAATTATAATATATAAACACCTATCGGTGTAACAAAAGTTTGTATATACTAGCACAACCACAAGTAAAGTTGTGGGTCAACACCGATAGGCATGGCTAACCACTTAGTTTTGTGGAGATAGTTGGCTATTAAATAGAGGATAAATATTAAACTAATTAATAAAAACATTAAAAACTAATTAATATAAACATAAAAAATACTATTTAATAAACATACCCCTTTTTTTAACCACTGCTTAAGCGAAGCTTATTTAAATCTTAATCAAGATGCATTTAAGCATAACAAGTTACAACGACCATGAATTGAATCCCAACTGTACACTTGTTGATTTGCTCAAGAAAGTCTAAAATATCATATAATATACCTATGGTATAATTAGTGCCAAGTCAAAAGAAAAAATATATATTAAAAAAACTTATATTCATATATTTTTATAAAAATATATATTAAAAAAACTTAAATTCATATATTTTTATTAATTAAAAATATATATTCTACTAAAAAGGATAAACATATGTTTATACATTATTCATGTATTATAAAAATTTGTATATATTAATATTAGGTTTAAAAGAAAAAAATATTTAATATTAATTCATAAAAAGTATTTAGCTAACATTTAGATATTGAGTGAACAATTCAAACTATTGCAATAATATTTGCATAACAAAGACTAATAAAGATTTAACAACATTAAATTAATTTACGCTCTAAAATATATAATA